>LR738710.1:905326688-905336733 GCA_902687465.1 Secale cereale | reverse complement strand
CGACGTCGAGGCACCCTAAACTCATTTAGGTTGGTTTTTCGACGTCAATGCACCCTAGACTCATTTAGGTGGTTTTTCGACGTCAAGGCACCCTAGACTCATTTAGGTGGTTTTTCGACATCGAGGCACCCTAGAGTCATTTAGGTGGTTTTTCGACGTCGAGGCACCCTAGACTCATTTAGGTGAAGGAAATATGCCCTAGAGGCAATAATAAAGATGTTATTTGTATTTCCTTATATCACGATAAATGTCTTTTATTCATACTAGAATTGTATTAACCGGAAACTTAGTACATGTGTGGATACATAGACAAAACAGTACGTCCCTAGTATGCCTCTACTAGACTAGCTCATTGATCAAAGATGGTTATGTTTCCTAGCCATAGACATGAGTTGTCATTTGATCAACGGGATCACATCATTAGGAGAATGATGTGATGGACAAGACCCATCCGTTAGCATAGCATTATGATCGTTTAGTTTTACTGCTATTGCTTTCTTCATGACTTATACATGTTCCTATGTCTATGAGATTATGCAACTCCCGAATACAGTAGGAACACCTTGTGTGCTATCAAACGTCACAACGTAACTGGGTGATCATAAAGATGCTCTACAGGTGTCTCCGAAAGTATTCGTGGTGTTGGCATAGATCAAGATTAGGATTTGTCACTCCGAGTGTCGGAGAGGTATCTCTGGGCCCTCTCGGTAACACACATCACAATAAGCCTTGCAAGCAAAAGACTAATGAGTTAGTCACGAGATGATGTGTTACGGAACGAGTAAAGAGACTTGCCGGTAACGAGATTGAACTAGGTATAGAGATACCGACGATCGAATCTCGGGCAAGTAACATACCGATGACAAAAGGAACAACGTATGTTGTTATGCGGTTTGACCGATAAAAGATCTTCGTAGAATATGTAGGAGCCAATATGAACATCCAGGTTCCGCTATTGGTTATTGACCGGAGATGAGTCTCGGTCATGTCTACATAGTTCTCGAACATGTAGGGTCCGCACGCTTAACGTTTGATGACGATCGGTATTATGAGTTTATGAGTTTTGATGTACCGAAGGTAGTTCGGAGTCCCGGATGAGATCACGGACATGACGAGGAGTCTCGGAATGTCCGAGACATAAAGATTGATATATTGGACGACTATATTCGGACACCGGAAGTGTTCCGGAAAAGTTTCGGATTTAACTGGATTGCCGGAGGGGGTTACCTGAACCCCCTACGAAGGGGGATGGTCCATAGTGGGCCTTGAGGAAAGGAGAGAGGCAGCCCATAGAGGCTGGCCGGCGCCCCACCTAGGGATCCTAGTTGGACTAGGATTGGGGGGGCGCCACCTCTCCCTCTTTTCCTTTCCCTCTCTTCCTTCTTGATGGACTCCTACTAGGAATAGGATTGCAATCCTATTCCTAGTAGGATTGCCCTAGCCGCACCATAGGAGGCCGGCCGGCCCTCCCTTCTTGCTCCTTTATATACGGGGGCAGGGGGGCACCCAAAGACACACAAGTTGAATTGTTCCAGCCGTGTGCGGTGCCCCCCTCCACAGAAACACACCTCGGTCATACCATCGCAGTACTTAGGAGAAGCCATGCGCCGGTAGATACATCATATCCGTCACCACGCCGTCGTGCTGACGAAACTCTCCCGTGAAGCTCAGCTGGATCAAGAGCTCGTGGGACGTCATCAAGCTGAACGTGTGCTGAACACGGAGGTGCCGTACGTTCGGTACTTGATCGGTTGAATCGCGAAGAAGTTCGACTACATCAACCGCGTCACTTGACGCTTCCGCTTCCGGTCTACGAGGGTACGTAGACACACTCTTCCCTCTCATTGCTATGCATCTGGTAGATAGATCTTGCGTGATCGTAGGAAAATTTCAAAATACTACGTTCCCCAACAGTGGTATCAGAGCCAGGTCTATGCGTAGATGATATGCACGAGTAGAACACAATGAGTTGTGGGCGATACTAGTCATACTGCTTACCAGCATGTCATATTTTGCTTCGGCGGTATTGTGAGATGAAGCGGCCCGGACCGACATTACGCGTACGCTTACGCGAGACTGGTTTCATCGTTAGGAGCACTCGTTGCTTAAAGGTGACTGGCGGGTGTCTGTCTCTCTCACTTTAGCTGAAACAAGTGTGGCTACGCCCGGTCCTTGTGAAGGTTAAAACAGCACATACTTGACGAAACATCGTTGTGGTTTTGTATGCGTAGGTAAGAACGGTTCTTGCTAAGCCCGTAGCAGCCACGTAAAACTTGCAACAACAAAGTAGAGGACGTCTAACTTGTTTTTGCAGGGCATGTTGTGATGTGATATGGTCAAGACATGATGAGTTATACGGTTTTGTATGAGATGATCATGTTTTGTAATGTTATCGGCAACTGGCAGGAGCCATATGGTTGTCGCTTTATTGTATGAAATGCAATCGCCATGTAATTACTTTACTTTATCACTAAGCGGTAGCGATAGTCGTAGAAGCAATAGTTGGCGAGACGACAACGATACTACGATGGAGATCAAGGTGTCGCGCCGGTGACGAAGGTGATCATGACGGTGCTTTGGAGATGGAGATCAAAAGCACAAGATGATGATGGCCATATCATGTCACATATTTTGATTGCATGTGATGTTTATTTTATTATGCTTCTTATTTTGCTTAGAACGACGGTAGCATTATAAGATGATCCCTTACTAAATTTCAAGGTATAAGTGTTCTCCCTGAGTATGCACCGTTGCGAAAGTTCGTCGTGCCGAGACACCACGTGATGATCGGGTGTGATAAGCTCTACGTTCAAATACAACGGGTGTAAGCCAGTTTTGCACACGCAGAATACTCGGGTTAAACTTGACGAGCCTGGCATATGCAGATATGGCCTCGGAACACTGGAGACCGAAAGGTCGAGCGTGAATCATATAGTAGATATGATCAACATAAGATGTTCACCATTGAAACTACTCCATCTCACGTGATGATCGGACATGGTTTAGTTGATTTGGATCACGTGATCATTTGGATGACCGGAGGGATGTCTATCTAAGTGGGAGTTCTTTAATTAATATGATTAAATTGAACTTTAACTTATCATGAACTTAGTCCTGATAGTTTTTGCATATCTATGTTGTTGTAGATCAATGGCCCGTGCTACCGTTCCTTTGAATTTTAATGCATTCCTAGAGAAAGCTAAGTTGAAAGATGATGGTAGCAATTACACGGACTGGGTCCGTAACTTGAGGATTATCCTTCTTTTTTTTTGCGAGAAAACTTCCAATCTATTCATCTTCAATCATAGCAGTACAACGAACACAAGAAATAAAAATTACATCTAGATTCGTAGACCACCTAGCGACGACTACAAGCACTGAACATCCTTCAGGTGTGAGCTTGCATGCGGGTATGGTATTTCATTCGTTTTGTGGTTCATGAACCGTACAAGAGCTCGGTATTCATTCGTTTTGTGGTTCATGTACCGTACAAGAGCTCGGTATTCATTCGTTTTGTGGTTCATGTACCGTACAAGAGCTCACATGTGAACATCATGATTCCATGTATGTGCCTCGGTGGTCACTTAAGAATTATTATGAATATAAAATACACTAAAAAGTAAGAAAAACGTTATTAGAAGTGCTTCATGTTAGTTGCGGTGTAGCTGGCGGGAAATGGATGTGAACAAGATTTATATGTGTGATGAAACGCGTGAGGTTTCAGACCCCACGGGTCAGTCTCACTTGGTTTCGGTTGGTCTTTCGACCGGATGCGGCCGATGCGCTAGTGTTTTCCATATGCTCGGGCACGGCATGAGATTGGAGACCCTTCTCTTCTTCTTCTTTTTTGATGGAGGATGAAGAGAGGAGCTTTGCTCTAGACTCAACTAGCTTTACTCTTTCCTGTTCGCCATAAGCTACACATTCTTTGTTCACTACTTGACATGTTTTATACTCGAGGAAATCCGAACAGCGTGCATTATACTTGAGGCAAAAAAAGGGCATCCCATCACTGATGCTGCCCATAGCATCGATGACCAACCAATAGTAAGTGTTAAAAGGGAAAGAGAGGTTTGATGGAATAGTTGATTGTATTGCTTGAGCCTCGTGGGCATATATAGGAGTACAATGATCTACTTGGAGTACAAGACAAGCCAGAACAAATCCTAGTCTATCTCTTCTTTCCTAATAAACATTATACTCAACATCCCCCCGCAGTCACAACGGTAGCGACGCAGACGATGAGACTGGAGAAGAATCCGAAGGCAAGCCGACGGACACCCCCCCCCCCCACAGTCGGAACGGTTGACGCATCGCGCAGTCGTGAGTGGAGTGGAAACCGACGAGGTTGCTCAAGCAGGCGGTAGCCCTTTGTGCCGTTTGTCGAGGTAGCCGAGAGCGTAGGGTGGTGGAGCCGTGGTCGAGGTAGCCCTGCGAAGAATGCCGTGGTCGATGTCGAGTCGGGGTAGCCGGTGTCGAGGAAGTCGCCGTGGAGCCGCGGGCGCAAGGGGGCGCCAAGTTAGCATGGGCGCTGTGGTGTCGAAGTAGTGGTGCGCCGGAAAGAAGATGTTGTTGACGATGCGTCGCGGCGGGTTTGCCAAACCCGGGGACACGTCGTAGACGAAGGCACACACCGGTGTTGCCAGCACCGGGCATGCGTAGACGGACGAAGACGAAGTTGACGAAGCGCCGACCAGGCTTGCCAGGCCCGGGGACACGTCGTGGATGAAAGCACGCATCGGCGTTGCCAGCACCGGGCATGCGTAGACGAGGGACCTGCACGAGCTGTACGCCATGTCGGAGAAGTCGGAGGGGCCAGCAGAGAAGAACTCGACGACGATTGTGGCGTCCATCGGCGCGGGGCCAACGTCACCAACGGTGGTCGGAGTAGACGAAGTGGTCGGGGTAGATGACGGCGACGCTGGCGACGGGCTGGTGCTTGGACGAAGACGAAGGGGGTGGACGGGCGACGGCGGTGGCTACGAAGGTAGCGGCGGCGGCGGCCAAAGAAGAGCGGCGGCGGCGGCCTGACGGCGGCGGCGGCGGCTAGGTTAGGTTTGCGGCGGCGGTGCTCGAAGTAGGTGAAGAACCCTGACAGCGTGACGAAGACCGGCGCGGACGGTGGCGTTCCCGCGACAAGGGAGACGGTGCGGCGTATACCATGGGAGGTCGACGCGCGGTGACGGCGGAGTGGACCGCGGGCCGCGACGCTACGGCCCGAAGGGGCGACGCAGCGGCAGCAGGCGGGTCGGGGCGACGGCGGAAAGACCTCGATGCGGCGGCGGGGACCGCGGGCCGCGACACTGCGGCCCGAAGGGGCGACGCAACGGCGGTTCACGAGTCGGTGCAACCGCGGGGACGATCTCGGGGCGGCGGTGGGGATCGCGTATCGCAGCACTACGGCCCGAAGGGGCGACGCAGCGGCGAAGCACGAGTCGATGCAGCCGCGAGGAGAACCACGGGGGCGGCGGCGCTGCGGCCCGACGGGGCGACGCAGCGGCAGCCCGATGCTCGATCGGCGGAGAGGCGCGCAGTACTCGGGACGATCTTCACGGGACCTGCGGAGGCGCGCGTGACCGACGGGCCAGGTCGATCGCGCGGCGTAGATGAGGCGGATCGCGACGGCGAGCGGGTGATCAAGCCGATCGCGCGCGAGGTCGGGGACGCCGCTCGGTGGAGGAGTGATGGCGGAGTCCCGGATGAGGCCGGCGATGGCGGACGAAACGGGACGTCAGCGCCGGCACCCGGGCTGCCAAAGGAGCGCCGGCGCCCGGGCAGCGAGGCCCGAGCGACCAACGGAGCAACGTCACCCGAGTTGAGGCAGACGACGAGCCTGATGCAGCCGAGGATGAGGCCGGCGAGGTAGACCGCCGGGCCGCCGTGCAGACGCGGCGGAGGAGGGTGACGTGGATCGATGGGCGGGCCAGCGCGCGAGCGATGGCTATGATTGGTCGTCGCATGGCGCGAGGCCGCCAGGTTGGGGCGATGCAGGTGTTTCGATCGGAGCAGGGCGGTGACGGCCGACGCAGGGCGACGGGCGAACCGACGCGCGGACGGCGGCTGGCCCGGACGGGCCGCCTCGGCGCACGTGGCCGCGGGTCGGAGGAGAGGCCGGCTGGTCACGCTGGGGTCGGAGTGGAGGCGCATGGGGTCGACGGCGGCGGCGGGCGACGCAAACCGATCAAGATTAGATTGGAAAACCAAAAAGAAAAACGCCGATCAAAACGACCGGCGAGAGAGCGAAACAACCGGAGCAATTGCTCGGGAAAAAGACTCTCTAGGGCAGCCGACCAACACGGCCGGCGAACGAACCCTAGGTACGGGCGGCGCGGCCCCCGACGGCGGTCATGGAGGCCGACCGCCCCGGGGACGGCACGCGGGTGCGGAAGCAATGGCGGCTAGGGTTTAGAATCGACTTACGATAGATACCATGTTAAAAAGGAAAGAGAGGTTTGATGGAATAGTTGATTGTATTGCTTGAGCCTCGTGGACATATATAGTAGTACAATGATCTACTTGGAGTACAAGACAAGCCAGAACAAATTCTAATCTATCTCTTTTTTCCTAATAAACATTATACTCAACAGTAAAGTAAAAAATCGTTAACAGGTCGAGAAAGATACATCAACAGCTTGATTACCTAAACACGAGGATAGTCGCCGATTAGCTCGACGAATACATTTAAGAACACAAAGTTGCAGTTCAAATAATCTTTTGATTGATTGATTGATAGAAGCGTCTTGTCGCCACTAGGTATGTACACATGTGCCCAGGAGAGACCGCTGACCAGGACCCACGCGCATGCATGCATGCATGGCACTGATCCGACCCTGCAGTCTCCGTCCGGCAAACCCTCCCACTTGATCGGTTGCTACTACTCCTATATTCTGTACAGCCAACGCGGCCGGTGTAATCCAGTGTGTGGGAAACGAACCATTGAACGCCAAGTGGGGTTCTGACGTCTCTTCTATATGTAGGGGCAACCCAGTCCCAACTCCCAACCACCGGACAAAGCAGCACAGCACTAGTCCTCCACATTCTTCTTCTTCTTCTTCCACCATGAAATCAGCGATGGCTCCTGTGTTCTGCTTTGGGCTTCTCCTGCTCATCACCCTCCACCCGCACACCCTTCCTCAATGCCACGCCGCCACGGACACCCTCTCACCCAGCCAAGAGCTCGCCGGCCGCGACAAGCTCGTGTCCAGCAACGGCAGGTTCGCGCTCGGCTTCTTCCAGACCGGGAGCAACTTCTCCGACGGCACGCGCGAAATGGTTCCTCGGGATCTGGTTCCACACGGTCCCCAAGTTCACCCCCGTGTGGGTAGCCAACACCGAGAACCCCATCGCCAACCTCACGGTGTGCAAGCTCGTGCTCTCCCGCGACGGCAACCTTGCCGTCCACCACCTGGCCACCACGGTCTGGTCCACCAATGCCAACACCACGTCCAACACCACCGTCGCCACCCTCCTCGACAACAGAAACCTTGTCCTCAGCAGCGGCGCCTCCAATTCGTCTAATGTTTTTTGGCAGAGCTACGATCACCCCACCGACACTGTTCTCCAAGGTGGGAAGATAGGCTGGAACAAGTCCACCAGCCTGATCCGACGTCTCGTCTCCAGGAAGAACGCCGTTGACCAGACTCCCGGCATGTACTCTTACGAGTTATCTGGCCACAGTGGTGAGACTTCCATTGTTTCTATGTTCAACTCCTCCAAGCAATATTGGTCCAGCGGAGACTGGGGTGGCCAATACTTCAGCAACATCCCGGAGAGCGTGGGCCAGAAATGGCTGTCGCTTGCTTTCACCAGCACCAAAGAAGAGCAGTACGTCCAGTATGCCATTGAGGATCCGACGGTTCTGTCACGCGGCATAATGGACGTCTCCGGTCAAATGAAGGTGCTCTTGTGGTTCGAGGGGTCGTCACAAGATTGGCAAGCCGTCTACACGGTGCCGAAATCTCAGTGCGATGTCCATGCTACCTGTGGCCCTTTCACGGTCTGCAGCGATGTCCCGTCCCCCTCCTGCAGCTGCATGAAGGGCTACTCCATACAGTCACCTCAAGACTGGGAGCTTGGTGATCGATCGGCTAGATGCGCAAGAAATACTCCACTCTACTGCAACAGCAACAGTAGCGGAGTCGGCCATGAGACAGATAAGTTCTACCCTATGGCTTCTGTCCAACTTCCTGCTGATGCCCGGAGTGTTGCGACGGCCACCACTGCAGGTGAATGCTCACTTGCATGCCTGGGAAGCTGCTCCTGCACCGCGTATTCCTACGATCAAGGTGGCTGCTCCATTTGGCCCGACAAGCTGCTCAACGTTCGGCAACAAGGTAACAGTGTTCTTCACCTCCGCCTCGCTGCAAAAGAAGTGCCAAGCAGTAAAACCAATAGAAGGGGACTCATCATTGGCGCTGCTGTTGGTGCAAGCACTGCCGCTTTAGTTTTCATCTTTCTGCTGATGATTTGGATGACAAAAAAGAAGCAGTACAGTGATGATGTTCAGAGTGGCATGGGGATCATTGCATTTCGATACGCTGATTTACAGTATGCAACAAAGAAGTTCTCAGAGAAGTTGGGGGCCGGCAGTTTTGGTTCAGTATTCAAGGGTTCGCTGAGCGACTCGACGGCCATAGCGGTGAAAAGGCTTGATGGAGTCCGCCAAGGAGAGAAGCAATTCAGGGCTGAGGTGAGCTCAACTGGAGTCGTTCAGCATGTCAACTTGGTTAAGCTGATTGGCTTCTACTGCCAAGGTGACAAGAGGTTACTTGTGTACGAGTACATGCCCAATGGCTCCCTGGATCACCATCTCTTCCAAAGCAACGGCATGGTGTTGGATTGGACTACCAGGTACAAAATTGCCCTTGGGGTTGCTAGAGGACTAGCCTATCTGCATTCAAGTTGCCGGGACTGCATTATACACTGTGATATCAAGCCAGAGAACATACTTCTAGATGGGTCTTTCACCCCTAAGGTTGCGGACTTTGGAATGGCCAAACTTTTGGGAAGGGATTTCAGCCAGGTCGTCACCACAATGAGGGGAACCATTGGGTACCTTGCTCCTGAATGGATCAGCGGAACTGCAATCACATCAAAAGTTGATGTTTACAGCTACGGGATGGTTTTGTTAGAGATTGTATCGGGCAGCAGGAAGTCGAGCAAGCAATCATCCTCCCAAGATGGTGTTCATGAAGGATATTTTCCGGTGCGAGTTGCACGCAGTCTTGTTGATGGGGACATTGTAAGTCTAGTGGATGTGAAATTGGTGGGCGAAGCGGATCTGGAGGAAGTTGAAAGAGTTTGCAAAGTAGCATGTTGGTGTATTCAAGATGATGAGTTTGATCGACCTACAATGAGTGAGGTGGTGCAGTTTCTCGAGTGTCTGTCTGAAGTTGAGACACCTCCGGTGCCAAGGTTACTTCAAGCTATTGCAGGACAGCCAAATCAGAAGATAATGTAGTCCTTGAGTTAGGATTCTGGATAACTCTCCCTTTTCATATGGTAGTTTCGCGTGTTGCTTTTCCCTTGTGCTACTCTTGTAATTTGGTCGCTCCAACAGGCTGTGAAAGCTACTATGCTAACCTTAAGATTCAGTTAAGGCCTGGCTACATTTGGGCTCAGCAAAAATTATGTTACGCTGCTCACTAATCACGCTCGTGCTTTGATCTTTTGGGTCAGAGTGAATTGCAAAAAACATCGACATTGAAGCACTGTCTTGCAGAAACCACAAGTCTCTAGTTTTGTGCCCAAAAACACTAATTCTCAGGCTAATTTTTTGCAAAAAACACTAGTCGCTCGATTCGGTCATTTTAAGCTGGATTATGACAGGTGGGACCCACTTTTGCTGACGTGGCAGTACTGTTCGGACGTTCCACTTGGTTGACGCCGTCTAACGTCGTTTGCGGGCCGTCCCCATTTGACCGGTCCCCCGAGCCCACCCACCCACCCCCAACCCTCATTCGTTCGCCGCAGCTTCTCTGCTCCCAGTCGTTCGCCGCATCTCCGACCGCCGCCGTCGGCCCGTCCACAACTCCCGAGCCCACCC
>LR738710.1:905291327-905310974 GCA_902687465.1 Secale cereale | reverse complement strand
TCACATCTAGATGTGAAATAGCAAACCTGTTCATTATTTATAACAAACATGCAAAGGTACCTCTGAAATGCAACAATCACGGTAGTGATACACCGGCAGGCGCAATGTTGATGCCCAGGTCCTGCTTACTCCGTGCCAAAAGAACTTCTGCATTTTTAGCGAGAACAGAAGAGAGAGGCGTCACAGGAACCCCGTGGCAGTCACGGTCGATGCCGGCAAAAAGCATGCTGCTCTCAAGCCCGGCCATCGCCTTTGAAGCATTCAGTAATGTGCCCACAATATCGTGCTTGTCGATCACTTCGACATTTCGATCATGCTGGATGAATTCTATAACCATCTCACACGTGAGCTTATGTATCGCCAGGCATGCAGGGGTGGCGTACATGTTGTCCTCCACCATTTTCTTGAGCCTCAAAACAAAATCTTCCAGGGCAACCGGCTGAGGTGGAGAAATTAAGACTGCTGCAAAATCAAGATTGTTGTTTGCACGGATCGCTGCGACGAGCGATATCAGCTCTGCTTGCAACCTCCTGTCCCCACATTGCTGGATGTTGTGGCTCTGTGAAGCAGAAGGTTGGTCTTGCCCACCGTCCATTGGGTTTTCTATGTCGTTTCTGCAACAGATAGGAAGCACACGCTCCCAACACCGGGTGTTGATACTCGCTTCTGCTTGTACAGGAAACAATTCTGCGAGTACCTGCAATTGTACAAAAGTATCGGTTCAGCCTTAAAAAGCTAATAGCCGAAAACCTGTAGCGTTCAGTGGATTCTATAAGGATTTTGGTTACTTTAATTAATATTAGAGAAAAATAATGTCATATAAGCATTGAGGCATACCTTCCGCAAGGTTAGTTCCTTGTCATAGTTGCTCAAATGCTTCAAGATGACTGCTGCGCTAATACGACATCCAATGTTGATCTCTATTTCCACAGTATGTGTTGCACTTATTTGGCACTTGATGGTGTTGAATTTGGAGTCAAGCAATTCAGTAACATGATGGATATCATCATCTTTGCATCCTATGAAGCTCTTGCGAGCCTCTGAATCACTGGACAACATGGCCAATGCTTCACCAGCCTTTTCTTTAAGCAGGCTTGCAGTTTCCTTAGCTTCTTTTGACCTTCTTTTCTCATCTTTCAAATAATCTTCCATCCAATTTGTAGTAACGAAGATGTGTAGTGCCCTCTTGATAAAATTTTCTGTAGAAGTACTAGTTGGTTGATGCAAGGATAGTTGTGTAAGAATCTCTATAGCTCCAATCTGCAGCTCTATGATCCCGCTGTCTATTTCTGTATTCATGTCCAGAACAGCCTCCAAGTTTTTTACTGCATTGCTATCACCTGCAATTAGGCTGCGCATTTCTTCGCCGGTCCTTCCTGAAGAACCCATGAGCCGGCTCACGACTTTCAGTGATCCATTCACAACTTTGGCCCATGCAACATTGCTCTTGATATTTTCTACCAATTTGTTGGAGCTGATAGGTGCCACTATCTTTGAGAGAAGATCCTTGGTTTTGTATATCAGTGTGCAGTTATGACTGTCATGAGCTAGGTTCTCTAGAATCCTCAAGCCTGGCAAAACCAGATCCTCATCAATTTCTTCACCATTCGCCATATGCTTGGTGTCTTGTTCTAGGGTAGCACCATTCTCTGGAGCACCATATTTCTTGCGAATCTTTTCCTGTAAGACTCTGAGTATGCTCATCATTCGGCCTTTCCAACCCTTCAGACGACCATCTTTATCTTCCCACAGTTTGTTATGCTCAATTGCAAATTGCAAGTGGAGAGCTTCTTGATCACCATTGTTATGAGCATGACAAAAGGTGTCAAAGAGGGAGGAGATGCATTCCAATGCTCCTGGAAAGTGAGCAATGTTGAGGTCCCTAGCGAGGTGTTCCACAATCCTCGCTGCAAGCCATCTCATCTCTTGATCATCTGGGCTTCTCCAAGCAAGGGTGCCGATCAGCTTTTGAATTATTTGTCTAGGTGACCAAATCACCAGTCGTCTTATCAGCAATGGTATATCATGATCAATCAACAAAGTTAGTACTCTTCCTCCAGACACATAGTCTTCGGGTAATTGGGAATCCAGCAAGCCGGTACCATATGTGATCAAATTCCAGCTCACTATGCATGAAGGGTTGCTTACACACATTTGCTTGGTTTTACGCAAATATGCACGAAGCACTTTTCTGCTGAGACCATTTTCTTGGCTAACAATATATGAGCATGCAAAATCGCCAACATCTTCAATACCCGCAAGCAGCATGCATATTATGCTGTGAACAAAAGATACGTAGTAGAATGAGGTCAGTGCCGGCTTCAAATTTGCTTTATTTGCATCTCCAATGGCGATGCCATAGTCTTGCTTTGATAAACCTATCTTCGATAGGATTAAGCATAACAATGGGCCAGACAAGGCGAAGAACAGAAGTGGACTAATTATGATGATCAGAGAGATATATATTGCTTTTGATAAGAGTACGTTTATTTTTCTCTTCAGCCATTGTCTCACAGTCAACTGTTCATGATGAAGCTTTTCTCCCTGGGATGTAATGTTCTGTCCAAGAGAGTCTAGCCATTCCAAGAAGAAGACATAGCGAGCATCTGCCATTGCGTCGATGAACCTGTGTTTGTTCCCATTAAGTTGGAGCCCGACAAGCCGTGAGCACAAAGTAAAGATGATGTCAAACAAAAAGAACACGATATTTTTGGCGGTGCTTAAAATACATGTTTATGCAATTTGGTTCCTCTAATGTTAAATATGCAGAGAGGATACTGAATTTTCTGATATCTCCTCCTATATAGCGCTGGATCAAGATCCAAAGCCTGGATGTTGAGGGGCACGGCTCTCGCAGGACGTCAAATTTACTCTATGCGATAAATAAGAATCTGCCAAAGCAACAAAATTATGCTACGCTTGACATCAACATTTTTTTTTTTTGCAAAATACTGGCAAGATTACAAACCGTTTGTGCTCTACAGTTTTTGTGGGCAATACGAGTTTAATGACAGAAGAAAGAAAAATAAATTTTGCATATAGAAGAGAGCTGCATACTGAGCACTTACCCCGCAGCCTGCACGAATGCGATGATGGCCACAAACTGAAAATCTGCCTTGCTCAGGTCGGAGACGAAGCCGCCTAGGAGGACGACGGTGGCCCACAAAAGCAGTAACGCCACCGTGCCTTTGATTGCCATTCGGATGTATGCCATAACGACGGCATAATTGTTGATGATCCTCACTTCCGGCCGCCGTCGAAGCTCCTTGGAGAAAGCGTCGAGCTGCCGCTTCTCTTTCCGGTTTCCAGATGATCCGCCTCTCCGCAGTGCTCCGGTAGACATTTCGCGGTGTAAGGGGTAGAGCGGGAGATCTCTGGTTTGCTAGCCAACCGTGTATGAGTCAGTCACTAGATATGGTTTGGCTCGCCGGCCGGTGATGGCGAGTAGTTTAGGAGGGAACGATGAGCTGGAAATGGTATCAACGACGTGGGAAGCAACAAGATGTTCTCTTAAACAACGTCTCATGTCACTAGTCTGGAAATTCTGGATATATGGCACGGCATGAGGCTAGCACGACGTGTCGTGCATGCAGTTGTTCTTGCTGCTTTTTTCTTAACACTGTATACATATTCATATACACTCATCTCTATGAATATATATACGAACACCCTATTTTTATAAGCATTTTTGAAGGGCTGAGTCAGCACATCATCTTAAGATTGATAAAGTTGTCACACACCTTTCAAGTCAACTGGAACGCCTACTTTCACTAAACACACATGGACGAAAGACTTTTCACATGATGTAGCCACTTTATACACGTACCATAGATTGCCTTTTTTTAGGGTGAAAAAACAACTTTATTCATGGAATTTCACATGGAGTGGGATACATCTCCGGTCGTGGGGAGCACCAAACCAGACGTGGCGTCCCGAACCTCTAGACAAACAAAACTTAGCTAATATGTGTGCTTCATAATTAACAAAACGACTCTCAAAAGTAAAAGTACACTGGAACAAGGAAGCTTTCAGATTTATTTCGCTGATGATTGCTCCATATAGACCCCTTGCTCTCCTTCTAATGTCCGAGACCATCTGTTGACAATCAGATGCCACAACAAAATGCTGAATACCCAGATCTTCGGCGAGGTATCTGTAGTGAGAGTGTTTGGTATGATCAATCTGTAGTGAATCGCCCGTGAGTGTATCATTTTTCTTTTTGTTGTTGTGGAGTTTGGGTGAGTCTTTTTGACCGTGCGATTGGAGGGCATCTTTTAACTAATACAAATACATGCCAAAGTTAGCTATGTAGTTGGCCATGTGTGCTATGCTGGTGCTAAACGTGTCACATGTGGCACTTCCTTTTGTCAACAAAGGCTCACACCAATCTAGTCACTTACCAAGGGACCCATTATCGGGAGATCCCACCACGAAGCATAGGTCAACGACTCAATCAATCGTGTATCTAATCCAAACTGAAGATCTCAGTAGAATGAGGGGGCTTTAAAGTTAGGGAGCTTAATAAAACTAGAGATTTCTTTGCCACAACCAAGGATAGACCGAGTCAAAATCAAGGCATTAAAATTGTAGACCTCAATCGAATGCGAGAGCTCCAAAAATAGGGAGCATAGTGCATTAAAAAATTAATGAGAGAGCTCCTCGTGAAATTGTTGACCTGATCAAAATCGGATGACCCAATTCTAAATTAGACACCTCAATTGATTGTGAAGCCTTAAAAACTAGACAACTTAGTGTTATAGAGTATTTGAAACGATTACCTGATAAACATAGTGTCAGTCTACAACTCTGCAATAATGACATATAGTGCCAAATGGGACCCCCTGCCTTAACATAACCGCACACCCATTTTAACCTCCTGGTCACATCGGAGTTATTATCTCTACTACTATTAAACAAGCAAACATATTCATCACTAAGTGCACCCAACCTTGGCTACACATAACAGCACGGGTTAATAACAGCCTCATGATCAGAATCCCTTAATTTAATCTAACCGTTAAGATTAAGCTGGCCCTCAACCAAAACTGCATTTAGCAATTTTGACCGGCGGACGAAAACTCTGCCATAGTAGAATAGGAAAGAGGATCTCCCCGTATCCCACCTTCCCTGCGTCCCACCTCCAGCCGTCGCCACCGGCCCAATCATCGCACGAAATTCACGCTGCACCCTGCCCTTATCCTCGCTCAGGGATGTGGCCGACGCAGGACGGCACGAGCTTCCAATCCCTCCCCACGATCGGCTAGGAGATTGATCGCGACCGCTTCGGCGTCGTCCACTGCATGCTGCGCTTCCCGCTCCACCTGCGACCACTACGTCGTCAAGTCGGATGACCAGTAGCGCCTCGCCGATATGGACCGCGGCCTGGCCGGGCTGGAGTCCAAGCTGGCCTCCGTGGGAAACCCGGCGCCGTCTAGGTGCACGCGATCGCGCATTGTGATGGTCCTCTGCACCGGGCCGGACTTGACGCGGCTGGGTCTGCCTTCGCCACGGCGCCCACATCCCGGAGCTGGATGCCGCCGTTGTGGCCGCGGTGCTCACCGAGGCCCTCGAGATCTTCCACCGCCACAGCACACCGTGACGTTAAGTCGGACAAGGTGTTCGTCGACGCCTACAACGACGGCGACAACCCATGCGCGCCCGGCTCAGTAAAATTTTGGGTCCAGGGCACGAGTCGGGCGCCCCGGGGCTCGTGGGTAGGCTGTAGTGTGGAGCACCGGCGTGGTCATGTACGTGCTCCTCACAGGCGGCACACTCCCCAGAAAAGCCTATACGCTGCCGGTGCCGTCGACACGGGAGAGCAGCCAGCCCCGTAGAAGACCAACTCTTAACCCTAATTGCCAGCATACTCTCTCTCTGTCCGCTAGATTGAACAGGTCATGGGATTGGATCGAGCGAGCGCACGAGTTGCCGCCACCGCCGCTACTTGGGGTCGCTCACCGCTGCGTGGAATACAATCACCGCAAGCCTGGAGTTGAATCGCCGCCGCCGGCACAAAGGTAATCTCTTTCCATAATCCCTGTTGTTCTCCACTCCTCCGGTGATGTGTTGTCTCCTGCATGTTGTGCCGATCCTCTGGTGTGGTGGGCGTTGAGCACTTGCTGCTGCGTGCGAGTGTGAGACCGTGAGTGCGAGCTGATGTGTACGTTCTGAGCTGGCTGCTTGCTTGTTGCTCGGCGCTGGTGTTGTGCTGGCTTGCTACCGCTCTATAGCTTTGCTGGTTTGAGTTTCTGTATAGTATTGTTGCTTGCTGCTGCTGCCCTGCTGGTGTTGTTGTTCACGGTAAGAAATGACATACCAACATGAGACATGGCATCTGTGAGAGCATACCACAAGGACTTGAAAAGACCCATGGATGCTACATAGGGCAGTGTTTTTTATCTCATCTCACCGAATCAATTATTCCCTGTCTTTATTGTATGCCATTTTATTAATTATTTATATATATATATCCGCCGTATCGATGTATTGATGTTTCTAGAAATTGTAGTATCGCCGTGTCTCCATCCCCGTATCAGCGCTTCACATTTAGCTGAGTTGGCTCTCTACTTGCTTTGATTGGTTGTATATTGGAGACAATCCTATTGGTTTAGATAAATTATAGGTACCAGCATGTCAGAAACGAGTATGGAGTTGAATTCTATTTTTATTACCGTGGATAGCAATGGCAAGAGCTATGGTGTTACTTGACTACACATTTATCTTATGATTATCTTGAACAGCGTGTTTCAAAATATGATGGACAATCATGCTTGATGCCAAGAGGTATGGTGTTACTTAACTACACATTTATCTTCTGATTATGTTGAACAGCATGTTCCAAAATAGATTGACAAAGTAACACACTATCTTGCCCTTCTCACTGATTCTATGGGCATAGGTTATATCTATCTTGCCAGTCAACATGTTGCGGCTATTTCAAGGCATGGTGTTCTATGCTTCATTTATTATTAATTTTTTGCAATACATCAAGATGACAATTCATAATTCTCTGGATTAAACGTCTTCTATTTACGAAGTTTGGGCTTACCAGGGCAGCATGTTATATGTGCCACATATTATTATTTTTTGGTTTAACCATGGGTGAAGTCATTTCTAGATCTTTTCACCCAGGTGGTCGAATAACTATAAAAAACAAACTAAGGTTCTTATTCGTAGAAATGACATTATTAGAATGATGGTGTGTATAGTAGCAAAGCTCAAATTGGTTCTTTAATACTTGGGCATTGAGTACAATTGTTAATGTAGAACATCTTGAATCCAAATCATTTTAGGGAAAGTGGTTGGCTAATTTAACCAACTACCATGCAATAATTATTCAGGTATGTCTATATGCATTTTTTTAATTAGGCTTGGAACTTTAGACCTGAGAATTGAACTTGGCCAAAGTTTCTTTATAGATTAGAGAAAATATGTAATTTAAATATACTGGAAGAATAATTCACTTATTTTCTAGGGGTTAACAACCTTTTGTTGCTAATTGGTGTTAACATTGCTGAATCTTGGATTGGTACACTAGCATTTTATTTCAACAAAGATCTATAGTTTGTAAAGTATGGTAGCATGTTGTATTATATATATGCTTGCCTGTTTTTTTGTCATTATAATTTACTTACACTAGCAGTAAATACTAAAAGTATACTGGAATATGAATCATGCTTGCGAGGCGTCTTCTGTTTTTGTGAACAACCATGAAAGCATTGGTCTCCACTGTTGTGTGCAGACCAATCAGCACCAATGAGCAGCTTAATACCTTTTCCTTAATGAATAAGGATAAGTAGGAAACGCGGAATAAAATCTTGGTGAAGACATTTTAACAGAGATGTGATAGTGTTGTACAAGTTTAATTTATTGCTTGGTTTCTATATTCCCTTTCCAGATTATTATGATTCATTAGTGCCTTGTAATAGTAGATATCTCACAATCAAATTTGAAGTGAATCTACACAAGTCATTAGTTCCATTGTTGTCCAAAACGTTATGTTTGATTTTCTCCACCACAATTTGACCTTTGTTTGTGGTAGTATGTCTTTTTTACCAATTGTTTATTTATTTTATAATACATATATTTCATGATCATAGTCTTTTTCATGACCAATATACAAACCCTATGCCCACTGTTGAATCTTGGGTACTTTTAATGCATGTTTGTCATGGTTTACTCAGGCATGTGGAAACCGAGACGTGCGTTGCACGTGCAAGCTTACTAGTTGCCATATAAAATGTCACACCCACATGAACTATTCACCCCATAAATGACATGGACCACCATAGAAGATATATATGGACAAACAAAGAGTAACAATCTCTGGTTTGTACTACATTAACCAAAATATGCCTTAATAAACCAAGCAAATCATTAGCGCTTGCACTTGTTGCAATAATGGTTTAGCGTGGACAACTTGGATGCGCATCCGTAGCAGAAGCTGTCTCCACACCTGCAAGTTGAGAAAATCAATATCAATATCAAACAAGCTGGGGAGGAGCTCAGAAAAATTCACGTTGTGAACGATATTCATGATCAGATCGTAGTTTCGAATTGGTACAATGAGCGATCTGTCATGATGAATAAACTAACTCAAGTTTAGTTTGCCGTACCTGCATTTGATGTAATTGCACCCTTCTGATTTCTCCACGTACATCTGGCACTTGGGGCAGCGCTGCCACCCCTCCCTGCCGACGAGACGCCGGACCAAGATGTCCTCCGGGTCGCGCTCGTCCTGTCGGAGCTTCTGGAACTCATTGCACGTGATGCCGTCATGCCATGGCACAGCACACCGGGCGCAGAAAAGCCGGTGGCAGTGTGGGCACTCCGCCTCTGCGACCGCAGCCGCCCCTGCCTCGCCGTCGGCGAGCAGAGGCGCCGAGCATTCTCGGTATGGGCAGTACACCCTCTTGGTGCCAAGCGCAGATTCGCAAAGCAGGAAACCCCACTTGTCGAGGAGGTCCGGTGGAACGATGTCATGGCACCTCTCCAGCTCGATCACACCGCCCATGCAGCCTGGGTCAGGGCATTCTATGTGAGCTACAATGTTGTCCAGTTTCACGGCAATGTACTGGGTGACACAGCTCGAGCAGAAGGCATGTCCACACGAGTTGACGCTGAACTTGAGGGTGCTTGGCACCATCTCCATGCAGATGGTGCAATAGAAGAGATCACCATCGCCTTCCTCACAGTAAGAATTTCCGACGCTAGCGACATTCTGGCGTAGCTTCACAGCGACACACCTGGAGCAGAAGTCGTGGTCGCGCGTGCAGAAGCTGGAACTTGTACATGCACATGGAACCACATGCATGCACTTGGCACAGTAGAAGTGCTTACCGTCGCCGATGTCTGTTGGATTTTGATCGGTAGATCGAATCACGACCGAAGCTAATACACGTACGTGTGTAAAGCTGGCTCGAAGCAAGCAGGCAATCAGGTTAATTGATTCACAGGAGCACTATGTTGCCTGTGTAACCGCTACGTAAACCTGGCTTGCTAGCTAGCTCTAGCCGATCGGCTGTCTCGGCGAAACCTCCAGGCAGAACAAAACTGATCGATACTGATTTTGGTGATAGCTACAGGCTCGTGTCGAACCTGGGCTTTTTCCTTTTCGTTGTGATTTTCTCGTTATACAAAGGTTACAGGGTACGTACCTATATATATTAGCTAGCCAGCATAAGCTACCCTACTCCGTGTCGGTTTCCAATTCTAATCCTACACGGAGACATACACATACACGTGTAGTACCTGAACAGATATGGAGACTAAGCCGTGTTGAACTCTAACATTCACCCCCTTAAACACGGCATCCTCGTTACGACCCGGATCCCAGACACGATTGCTGCTACTAATAGGCATTTCTTTCGCCGTTCTTTGTAGCATTCTGGGGACTGACTTCAATGCCGTCAGCTCATCCGTAGGTTGACGGCAACACTCCCTTTTGGCCGCATCTTGAAAGTTCACCTGTTCTTCGGTGCTTGATAGATTGTCTTTCGGATTCTCATGGAGACATCTTTTGAATCCGCGCGAGACCAATCTTCGGTCTAACTTTGAGTTCCAAGCTCTTGGCGCTTGCTTTAGCCCGTAAAGTGCCTTCTTGAGCTTGTAAACTTTTCCTTCTTTTCCTTTCTTCTCGTAGCCGTTGGGTTGTTCCACGTACACTTCTTCTTTGTGGTCGCCGTTGAGAAAAGCGGATTTCACATCCATATGATGAACCTTCCAATCCTCTTGTGGTGCAAACACCTCCTCATAGTCAACTCCTTGACGATGTACGTAGCCCTTTGCAACGAGTCTTGCCTTGTACTTCACAATGACACCCTTTGTGTCCTTCTTTAACTTGTAAACCCACTTCAAACCTATGGCCTTTTGGTTCGATGGTCGGGTTACCAAAGTCCACGTGCCATTGCTCTCGATCGCCTTCATCTCCTCATCCATGGCGTGCATCCAATTTGAACTTTTGCTCGCCTCTACGAAGTTCGCTGGCTCCTCAACTCCGAGTAAACACAAATCGGAATACTCGAGCGTAACTGGCTTTGCGTATTTGTAGACTTTCTTGAGGGTCTTGTAGCGATGAGGCCCGGAAGAATCCGTTGTGGCTTGCGAAGGAGGCGACACAAGTTGTGTCGGCGTCGATGCACTTGAGGAAGACGGTTGAGTTTCGGGCGTGGTAGATGCCGGGTCGTTGGCATCCGCGTCGTCGGCGTAGTCGTCGTGATCGTGACCATCATCTTGATTGTCATCATCACTATGCGCCTCGTTGTCGATGTCGTTGTCGAGATCTCTACCCGTGTCTTGCGCGTCGTTGTCGCTATCACCTTGCGACCCATGCGCGTCGTCGTTGGTGTCGGCACCATGATGATCACTACCATTGTGGTCACCTTGGTTGGGCTTGCCAACCACCTGGACGTCCTCCCCTGCATCATCATCAGTTGGAAAATCAACTGTGAATATGTTACCGTTTGGAGCATCGTCGGCTGCTGCGCTCCAATTCCACGCTTGGTTTTCTTCAAACACGACGTCGCGTGAAATCCGTAGACGCTTGGTTCGTGGATCGTAGAAGCGGTATGCCTTTGTGTCGGGACTCCTCTCGTATCCGATGAACACCATCTTGGTGCTACGATCGGCAAGCTTTGAGAGATGCGGCTCCGCCGTCTTCACATGGGCCACGCACCCGAATGTCCGTAGATGAGACACATTCGGCTTACGTCCGTATATTGCTTCATACGGAGTCTTGCCGATCACTGCCTTCGTTGGAGCCCGGTTGAGAAGATAGACCGCCGTCGAGACAGCTTCTCCCCAAAAAGTCCCTGGCAAGTTCTTGCTCTTGAGTAAACTTCTCGCCATGTCAACGACGGTTCGATTGCGCCTTTCAACAACCCCGTTCTGCTGTGGCGTATAAGGTGCCGTGAGGAACCTCTTTATGCCAATCTTCTCGCAGTAGTCGTTGAACTCGTTTGACGTAAACTCTCCGCCGCGATCTGTTCGTAGAGCGCGAACCTTCAGCTTGTGTTCCATCTCCGTTGCAGCCTTCAGCTTCTTGAACGCTTCAAACGCCTCATCTTTAGATCGTAGGAGAACGACCCACATGTATCTCGAGTAGTCATCTACCACAAGGAAGAAATACTTCTTTCCTCCGTGAGTTGCTGGGGTGATAGGGCCACATAGATCACCATGGAGCAGCTCGAGTGCATCACTTGCACGATAGGTAGACTGAGCAGGGAACGGCCTGCGGTGCTGTTTTCCAACCAAGCACCCATCACATACTCGATCAACATGGTCGATAAACGGCATCCCAGATACCATCTCCATCTTCGACATCTTCTTCAAGGCGTAGAAGTTAACGTGTCCAAATCTAGCATGCCATAACCACGAATCATCATCACTCTTGGCGAGCCAACACTCCGGTTGAGATTGATCAAGGTTGAGGATATAGAGCCTGTTCCGCGTGCGATTCACGCGCGCTAGCACGTTTCGGAGGTTGTCGAAGATCGTCATCACTCCGTTCTCAATATCCACCTTGCATCCATTCTCGTCAAGTTTCCCGACAGAGATGATGTTGTTGCGAAGCCGTGGGATGTAGTATACTCCGGTGAGTATTCGATGTTCTCCTGTGAGACCCTCGAAGAGGACAGAACCTTGCCCGCAAATCTCCACATTTGAACCATCACCGAACTTGACCGAGCCTTGAACATCATATTCCAGCTCGAGGAACTTCTCCTTGCACCCCGTCATGTGGTTACTGGCACCCGTGTCTAGATACCACGACACGTTCTGATTCCCGGATAACTTCGGTATTACTTTCTTCTCATGAAGTAGCACCTTCCGGCTTGGTTTCACAACCACCGTTTGGACGAGATCACAAACTTCGGCCATCAGAAGACCTGGACGTTCGTCTTCCTGCTTCGCCAAATTTGCTTTGATCTCCCGCTTATTAGGCTCCGGACAATTCTTCGCAAAGTGACCCATCTCGTTGCAGTTATAGCACTTGACCTCGGACATATCCAAGTTCCGTGGCTTCCGCTCTTTAGATCGGTCTGCCTTACCACGACCTTGTGGCTTGCCTTTACCTTTGCCTTCTTCGGTTTGTCCGCCGCGCTTCGCGCTACTTGAGCCTTCGCCAACGTTGCGCCTTCCTTTGCTACTTGGGGACTCCCAATCTGCGCGTGAGTACATGAGTTGGTCACTACCTCCTCCGTTGCCTTTTCGACATCCACGAGCATTCTCTTCCCATGTCCGCAAGCGTCCGATCGCCTCCGTTATGGTCATGTCGTCGATGTCGTAAAGCTGCTCGAGCGTGCCGATGATGTACGTGAATTTATTAGTCACAGAGCTGAAAAACTTCTCCACAATCTCGGTCTCCTTGAGCTTTGCACCAAGCGCGCGGATCTCTCCCACCAAAGTAGTCAGACGCATGGCATAGTCGTTCACCGATTCAGTTTCCTCCATCTGCAACTTGTGAAATTGGCGCTTCAGCACTTGTGCCCGAGCCTTCGTGACGCGATCTTCTCCGATCCTCATCTCTTTGAGTGCGTTCCACGCCTCTCTTGCCGTCTCGTACTCCGCCAATGTCATCAGCACGGAATCCGGTACAGACTGGGCTATGGCGGCCATGGCACCTTCGTCGCACTCCTTGTCGACATCGTCGTCCGTAATGGCCTCCCACACTCGTAGAGTTCGGAGAATAATCTTCATCTTGACCGCCCACACGCCGTAGTTGGCGTCGGTGAGCATCGGGTACTGGATGGGGATGTTGCGATGCGCCAGTACGTTGGCGCCGCCCGTTCCGTCACTGGTAGTCGCTGACTTGCCGCCCTTCTTCACTTTGTCGCCGTTCTTGTTCGCCTTGGAACCGCCGCTGCTGGACTTGGCCGACTCAGCGTCGCTGTCCCCCATCGTAGATCGTAGATCGTCGAGGCTCTAGATACCAAATGTTGGATTTTGATCGGTAGATCGAATCACGACCGAAGCTAATACACGTACGTGTGTAAAGCTGGCTCGAAGCAAGCAGGCAATCAGGTTAATTGATTCACAGGAGCACTATGTTGCCTGTGTAACCGCTACGTAAACCTGGCTTGCTAGCTAGCTCTAGCCGATCGGCTGTCTCGGCGAAACCTCCAGGCAGAACAAAACTGATCGATACTGATTTTGGTGATAGCTACAGGCTCGTGTCGAACCTGGGCTTTTTCCTTTTCGTTGTGATTTTCTCGTTATACAAAGGTTACAGGGTACGTACCTATATATATTAGCTAGCCAGCATAAGCTACCCTACTCCGTGTCGGTTTCCAATTCTAATCCTACACGGAGACATACACATACACGTGTAGTACCTGAACAGATATGGAGACTAAGCCGTGTTGAACTCTAACAATGTCATCCACCGCTGAATCTTCATTGCCATGGGCCATGATCATGGGGCCAATGCGCGACGTCCCTAGAACCATTTCAGGCCTGAGTATAACAGGGTAACTTTGAGTTCGTGTCGCGCGGTAGTAGGAACGAATGGACCAAGCAAAATCAAGTACACTCACAGCAACATCGCCCCACCGTGTAATTTCTCCGACGCCGTCGAGCTCTCCCCGGTACATTTGACATGAGCGACGTTCTGGGACAGCTTCACGGCGACACACCTGGAGCAGAAGTCGTGGTCGCGCGTGCAGAAGCTGGAACTTGTACATGCACATGGCACCACATGCATGCACTTGGCACAGTAAAAGTGCTTAGGATCACTAATGTCGTCCTTGGGTGAATCTTCACTGCCATCGGCGATGAACATAGGGTCGATGCGCGACGATACTTGGACCGTTTCAGGCCTGAGTATAAAGGAGTAATTTTTAGTTTGTTACACTGCGTGGTAGTAGGAACGAATGAAATAAGAGCAAGCAAGTAAAACTCACTGCAACATCGTCAGGCCATGATATTTCTCCGACGACATCGAGCTTTCCCCAGTACATTTGATGCTGGCAATGTTCTGGTGCAGCTTCATGACAGCACACTTCGAGCAGAATTCGTGGTCGCACATTGTGAATCTGGACATTGTACATGCGCATGCCACGACAGAAATGCACTTAGCACAATAGAAGTGTTTACCATCACGGGTGTTGTTATCGTTGTCGTTGACTAGTGAATCTTCGTTGCCATCGATCATGAAAACGGGGTCGATGTGCGGCGGTACCAGGATTGTTTCAGGCCTGAGTATAAAGGGTAATTTTGAGTACATTGCGGCGAGCATATACATCTCCTTGCTGCTTGGCAGTACCAATGAATAAACCAAGCGCTTCCCTCAAAAAAAAAAAGAATAAACCAAGCGCAGGAGAGTAGAACTCACCACATTGTCGCCATAGGGAGGAGGTCCTGGGGGATGATTCGGTGGCAGCTCTCTGGCTTGACTGCGACCTGGTTGCACAGCTTCACGGCGGCACAGCTCAACCTGAAGTGGTGACCTGCTGAAGGTGTGCCTTATACAGTGGCGGAATCAGGACGGAAGCGATTGCACAATAAATAAATAATTTGAACTCAATAGTTAACGCTCCAACAAAATAGATGAAAAGTTTATGTATATCGCGGGGAAACCCTTTTTCGGAAAGTGTATGTATATATATATATAACAATAGTGTGGAGATACGAAGGAGAACAAATATCTTCATCTTCTATTCTACAGCATGAACAACTAGGTCGTGGCAAGGGCCAAAGGGGTCGCGCGTGCGCGTGTGTCATCACTATTTAAAACAAAAAGAAACCCAAAATATCTTTTGAAATGCCGAAAATATTCAATTTTTTAGACATGTAAATTTTCATGTCCAGATATCATCTGCAAATATTTAGAGGGAAAGTCCAATTATTTTAAGCTGTGCAAAAAGAATTAGTTGAGCGCCGATTTTTTGGCATTTAGAGCATGTTCAATGCTGGACGCTTCAAGAGGAGCTTAGGAAGGGAAAAAATAAATATCACAAAACAAAAAATACCTAAGCACCCTACCCTCCCAATGCCAAGCGCTAACTTCAAGCGCTAATTACAACCACACACGCCTGGCGAAGCGAAGAAAAGAGGGGTAGCGCCCGATGCAAACCTTTGCATCGATGCTACACTTGAAGACAGGATTTGAAGGGCTAACTGCTAATCGGCCGGGAAATCAATTGGAAATCTATCCTGGCATCCGTCTAAGCGCCTAGCGTTGGAGATGCCCTTATACACCAGAAGACTTTGTTTTTTCTAGTGACGAAGAATAGTTGTTCAGTTTCACGTGATAATTGTCAATCCCACTTTTGACACTAACATGAACATGTGCTGAAAAAAATCAGAATTCTTCAATTTTATTTGTTGTTCATGGTAGCAGCGTATGCTCCTGGGAGCCCAAACTTCGTGCCCTCACCAATAAATGACTACTCGGATGTACTGAATCGCCATTTTTTTTGCGGGGGCTACTGAATCACCATTCAGTCGAAAGCTAATCAAAAATTGGAAGAAAAAGATTGATAGATGGTTATTTGTTTGTTTGGAAAATGAAAAAAAAAAGCAGAGAGATGGGGAAAAAAATAACTCCCTCAGTTCCTAAATATATAAGCATTTTTAGAGATTTCAATACTTACTACATACATACGGAGCAAAATGAGTTACTCTACACTCTAAAATGCATCTATATACATTTATACGTAGTCTTTATTGAAATCTTTAAAAAGACTTATATTTATAAACGGGGGGAGTAGATCGCAAGATAACGGGTGCGTGTTTTTTTTTTCTCTTTTGCGGTGGGAAAGGGTTTCCATTAACTTAACCTGTATCAACACGGATGCCAACAGTGTCATCCGGCTCCGGCGATCTTGCCACGTTCCCGGTGGCCTTGAGTTGGTCCTCGAACATCTTCTGCAGCCTCTTACCCTGCTCCTCTATCCTCACCTGCAGACTCCACTGCATCTGCAGCACCAGAAAGTGAAGACCAACAATGTCAGACAAGACTCCTAAGGCCAGCGAACTGCGTGTCGCTGTCATGTGGCCCTAGTAGAGCCTAATTTTGTGCTTGAACTAATTATCTCTTACCTGGAGCTGCTCATGGAGGCGGCGCTGGACGTCAAGCTGGACGCGGAGCGCTTCCAGGATGTGCATTCCACTGCACACAGAATGAATATCGCCACTAGCCGACCATTACACCATTAGTCCATGGTGACACGGCAGGAGAGGATACGATCAAGATGTTGCTAGTTTTTTATTTTTTTGAACTTACGATGTTGCTAGTTACAATGGAAGATACGTACTCTTTCGGGTCCAGATTCACATCCTGACAGGCCATGGGTGGAACCGTGAAATCTTTTTGCAGGTTAACAGCAATCTTTTCCTGTCTACTTTATTTTCACCCTGTATTTGGAATCTGCATGAGAATTGGGAATTTGGGATTGAAGGATGAGTGCAGAGGTGGCTCTCTTTTATCTTTCCTCAGTGGGAGGCCCCACACGGGAACAGCTGAGCAAGTGACAGGAATATAAAGATGCAAAGGAATATACATTTCATTCAGACACGTCAGACAATGGAGTAGGGAACAAATCGCCACCTTGGAGCTTTCACCCTTGTCCTCCTTATCCTTGTTGCGGTTGCCTTGGCCCTTCTAGCCTCTAGCTCATCGCACGTATCTAATTCTCTATATAAGTTGAATCCTTCTGTGTTGCTTGTATTTCGCTATCCCGACAAGGGATGCGTCGGGATGCGTAGACATGCAAGTTTATGAACCTGTTTTTTGTGTGGATGTGATGTCGATCTGTAGGTATATATGCCCCCTCCAAAAGCAAGATGTGTAATTTACAAGAGCCACGATGAAAATGAGGAATCATACGGTATATCTTATTGAGACAACACCTACTACCAAAGCATTACTAGCTGTTTTTCTGCTCTCACAATGAGACACACCATGAAAATTGTTATAGCAGCTGGATGTGATAGCTTGGTACTCACATAGCATGTGATCTGCACACAAGTGCCAATTATTTTAATGTTTTAATGAAATCTCGAAACTATGCCCCGCTTTAAATCATTTCTATTATCCGGACGTTCTTGTAAGAGACATAGAGTAACTTTTTTTTAGCATCAGTACAGACACAAGCGCTCATATACACGCGCATACACTCACCCCTATGAATGCACACACGCACACCCTACCCCTATGAGCACCTTCGAGAGACTGAGCCGGCATATCATCTTGAGATTTACGAAGTCGCCGTAGGCGCCTCGTCTTCGACGGAACGTCTCCTCCCATTGAAAGCACATCGCCGGAAATCTTGAAATAAATTCAGGAATAATGCGAGCACCAGGATTTGAACCCTGATGGGTTGGGGATACCACTGTCCACCTAACCATCTCAACCACAGGTTGGTTCGCGACATAGAGTAACTTTTCATCCACGTGCAGGACGAGGAGTGTCTCTTCGTTCCCATAGAGGCCGAAGAGATGTCTTCATTCCCTTGATGAAGAGACGCTCTTCGTTCACCACATGAACGAAAAGACGGGTTGCCCCACGTACAATAAACAAAAGCAAATTTAACTAGCAATATGTGAATTTTGTGGCACATAAGTGACCCTATTGGATCTATATTGAAAAATACTTCGTAACGCCATCACTTTTTTATATATGAATCAAATACTCCCTCCGTCCCAAAATAAGTGACTCAAAAATGACTCAAATTTGTACTAAGAGGGAGTATATCATTTGCATAACTAGTGAAAAATAGGTCATAACTTAGTAGCCTTGAACTTGCTTGGATTTTGCCTTGAACTTGCTTGGATTTTCAATTCGTCGTGTTACGTAAATATGGAGACGACGTGTACAAGATGTCAACCCAGAGGCCTATCAACAGACAATCTGTCGAAATAAAAATCACTTCCTTAGCCCAATGATCGGAGTAGCATTCACTCCAACCCAGTTGTCCGAATAGATATCCTCAAGGAAGGTTTAGGCTACACCTTTAGAGAAATCTTTTTGCATACTCACTCCGTCCAAAATTACTTGTCGCGAAAATGGATAAAAATAGATGTATTTAGAACTAAAATATATCTATATACAACCATTTTTTCGATAGGTAATTCCGAACTGACAGAGTATAAGAGAGGGAGATGAGTTAGAAATGACTCACGGTGTGCCTTTTACATGGTGGTGTGTACAAATCAACACCAATACCCTCGATGGGGTGGAAAATTTAGAAACTTTTTTTCCGTGCCCACCATGGAAAAAGAAGGAGCTTTGTAGTCTTATTTGGTTCATGCACTTGTTCCATGGAGGAATGACCTTCTTGAAATAGGCTTTCGCCCCCACTTTTATATATAAAGCAAAGAACCAAAGTAAACGGTCGAACGATACAATATGATGGGGAGGTCTCCTTACAAAGCGGATCAAAAGGATACAATGTGAGCCTAGAACAAGCCTAACACCTCGTTGACGTCCTAACACAGACCCCTGAGCTCAAGGAAAATGCCCCCATCGCGCCGCTGCTGCGGAGTCTGAGAACAGATAAAGGTTTTTACCATGTATGCCGTTGTCTTCAAGAAGCAAGCGGCACCCATGAGCGTCGTTGAAGCAGGCGCCAGAAACGCGGAGATTTCACTCGGACACACGGCTGCACCACCAAGAGGAGTCCCAGCCACGACCTCAACGAGGGTCAACTTGTCCATCCCAAATCTGAGCACTCCCAGGACAGGCCTGAACGTCCCGCCGCTACCTCCCTGGTCGCCCATACGACCAAAGATGAAGCCACCAGTGCCACCATGGAGCCTGCCAGAAAGCCAACCATGGAGCCCACCGTTCGGGACCGCCATCTCGGCATCCATGCCCCTAGGCACCTCCGGCCATCCCCATCTCGACCACCCAACAACGGCAGTAAGAGTGAAAGGGGCCAGCCCGGCATCAGCCATCGCGTTTGGGTCGGCACCTCCACAGTAGGAAGCGCCCACGCCTGTCTCCCCAGCCGATTCCGGTGGACCAGGGAGGAGGGGGACAAACCAGTGACTGCCGACGGCCACCGCTGAGCATGCTCAAACACCACCATGTCCGTGGTCATTGACACCGATCCGTACGACGACACTGCAACGCTCAAAGGGCAATCCTCGGACCGACGCCACAAAAAGCACCAAGCAAGAAGGGTACAACGCGAAGCCATCCAACATGGA
>LR738710.1:905272258-905291247 GCA_902687465.1 Secale cereale | reverse complement strand
CCCCATACCCGAGCACCGCGGCCGTCGTCCACCACCACGAACCAGATCTGCGCCACGTCAACTACCCGGATCACACCGCTGCCCAACCAAGGCAACCGTGCCGCCCCAACATCTCCACGAGCACCTCTAGGACCACACCTGACCTCGCCTACCCGGAGCGCCTGCTCCGACATGCCTCAGACCCTAATCCGGCCGCCCGAGTTCAGACCCTAGGTCCGTAGCCACTCCAATGCATGAGCGCCGCCGGCATGGACCTAGGAGAAGGGAGGTCACCTCCACCCCTCGCACCCTGCCACCGTGCCCAATCGCCATGCCGCGACCACACCAACAGCTAGCGCCACCACCAGAAGCTGCCCACCGCGAAGACCATCCAGGAGCAGCGAGCCCCCCGCCAGAGACAGCAGCCGCAAGCCGAGGGGAGCCAACCTGGGCCAGCCACAGCCGCCGTGGGGCAGCCCCGCTGTAATGCCCAGGATGGGACTATATCTCCTACGTGTCGAGGCACGACTTAAAGATATAAGCCCATTCTGGAATGATCGCAAGTTTGGTACCTTTGCACATCTCATGTAAAAATAGGGATGGAAAACTGAAAAAGATAGTTGGCTTACACTCGCCACGTCACACAAATTCATTACATGTCCAAACATCATTCAAATAAACATCACATCCCATCTAAGGGTAAGATCCAAATGACAAGATACCAAACAGAACATTAAACCACAGGTCTAGATCGAATCCTAGTAGAAGCTCTACTGATCAACCGGATAGTTCACATAGTAACGGCTACGCTCCTCGTCGTACTCCCAGTCTAGCTCAGTGCCATCGCCTGTGTAGCTCACCATCGTACCTGCATCTGGGGTGTTGAAGTAACTGTGAGCCACAGAGGACTCAGCAATCCCGTTCCCGGGTAACACGACTATCCCAGCCTTGGGTGTGGAACAAGGCTGAATAAAGAACAAGAGGTTGCAGCCGCACTATCCTAGCTTACGTAAAAGAGAGCGAGAAGAGAAGGTGCCTCGGTCGAGAGATGATCACGAAGTGATCCTAACTAAAACAAGTCAGACATAACCCCCACCGTGTTCATCTCCCGAATCCCTTTCGGAAAATGACAGTCACGGTACTCACGCTGGTAGTGTATTGGAACATGGTGTCAAGTTTTCTACAACCGGATATTAACAAGCTCCCATCTGCCACATAACCGCGGGCACGGCTTTCGAAAGTTCATAACCCTGCAGGGGTGTTCCAACTTGGCCCATGACAAGCCCACGATCCGCGGAGTCGCAACTCCAAGGTGGGAAGGACCGAGTATCCTCGGAATCCCGTGCTCAAGATACTCCGACTAAGGTAAGGCTAATCCAGCAAATCCTCCCGGCGTGCCGACACCCTGACAGTAGCCGCGCGTATCTAGTCTCAGGCCACGACCGGATGGGCGATTCTACAGGTTTTTACCAAACCTTGAGTTCCCTCGAGGTGGCCCCGCAGACTCCCTGTTTCGGACCAACACTCATGTGGAGCACTGGCCCAGGGTTGTTGATTAAGAAGAGGGTTAATTACTCCCTATGCAAGTTTTTAGTTATTAGGCAAATAGTACCAATGTTGGGACTTGCTGGAAAAGACTTAGCACTTAGCGGTTTATCGAGGGGGTCCCATAACCCCAACCGTGTGAGGAACGCATAATCAAGGAACATAACACCGGTTTATACGGTTCCTAAGGCGGCATGAGTGGAACAAATCACCAAGCAAAAGGCTTAGCCTTCCACCCATTACCAATATATAGATGATTTCATTTAATAATTAATATAGTGTGATATCCCAACAAGCTTCAACAAGAAGCAAGAAACTTCAATCTTCTCCTGCAACTAACAATGCTATAAGAGGGGCTGAGCGAAGCCTACGTATAGCCAATCAATGGTTTGCATAGGTAGGGTGGTTAAACATGTTCATGGTTACAATAGGAGGCTGACAGGAAAACATGGGCATCGAGGCAAAACTATAGATCGAGACTTCTAGCAATAGGCAAAGATAGTAATGTTATCGGGGTTCGGTCATCTTGCCTGAAGAGTTGTCGATGGGATCGTAAGAGGGGTCCTCGTTCTCAACCTCGGTAGTAACCTCGTGCTCGTACTCGTACTCGGTCTCAGCTTCCGGATCTACTCAAACACAAGAACACAAGGCAACGAATCAAACAAGATGCAATGTGCAGAAAAAATTACTGGAACCATGACTGATGCACTATGGAAGCAAAACAGATGCACTATGGAAGCACAGAAAGTCTACTTAGGAAGCACAGTGTTACAGCACAACAATATGCATCAAGCAAAATGCTTCAAAACATGATAACAATAGGTTAATATGATTCTACATGCAAAAACACTCAAGTTACATATAGGACTTGCTCAAAACGGAGCAACGGGCTAAAAGTTACACCCGAAACAATAAACATGCACAAGCTGAAAACAACAGCCACATAGCAACTTCGGAGCAAGAGATAAATGGCCTACAGCACTCAAACATCATGTCAAGGAGCATGGACATAAACTAGACATATCCTACAGCAAACAAATCCATTGGAGCATCCCCAAAGGAGCCATGGATCAATAGCAACAAGCTATAACATATTGAACTTGACAACAAAATCCTGACAGCAGTAATTTGTTGCAACTTGGGAGCAAGAGTTAAATATGCTACAGCCACTCAAATAAGCATGTGAGAGCATGAATGGATAGCCAACAATATATACAACAAGGAATCATCAAGAGTCACCCCAAAACTATCATGGATTGGCCTAGAACAACAAGCAAACATGGCATCCGGAAATTACAGATTCCAGACTTAGTGAAATTTCACCAAGTGTTGAAACAGTAGTAACATCATGGCATGTTTGTGAGCAAGTTTAAGTCACCTCAAAGCTAAACATGGCAAGTGATAAGCACCACAGCAAAGTACACATGATGGTGAATCCAAAACATCTAAGCATGCATCAAGGGGACAAACACAACGATAGCAACGAGTTCCTCTACGAGGCATCTCGTAACAAGTTTACCGACATAACAGCCACATAGCACTTTGCAAAGGAGATAAACATGGCAAGATGATATATATCATGCAAGCTAAAGCAATTAACATGTAGAGCATCTCAAGACGAACACGTGGACATATCATTTGCATCATTTGGATAAACATGCACCAAGTTATCACATTGCAAAGATGGCATGAAAACAACTACTAACAGCAGTTTATAACAAGTAGCACTCTTCTCTTGAAGATTAAGACATCTAGATGACCTCAAACATGCATGTCACAATGGAATAAAATGTAGTACAAATCTCCACGATCATTTTGACATATCATTTGCTCAAATCGGACCATCACACAAAAAGTTATCACCGAAACAAAACTGCTCCAGAAACTGAAAATAACAGGGACTTAGTGAAAAACGAGACTACCTCGGGTCAACGCGGGGTCAACCGGGTTAACGGGCTGGGGCGGAACGGTCAATGCGGGCGGAGACTCGCGGAGCGGGCCGGATCGGCTAACGGGCCCGCGGGCGCCAGATCGGGCCGGCCCGTTAGGCTGGATCGATAGGAGGGACTGGATCGGGGATCTCCCTCTATCCCGACGGCGGCTGGCGAATCGACGCGGCCAGGGGGCCGGGGCGCGGCAGCGGAAGATGCCCCTGGCCGGCGGAGGCGCGGTGACGGGAGGCCGGCGGAGCATGGCCAGCCGGTGGCGCGGGGGCCGGCGCGGCGGCGGAGGCCGGGCGGGGCGGCGGTTGCTGGGACCGGCGGGCGGCGGCGTGCCGGAGGCGCGGCAGCGGTGGCTTCGGCCGGCGGCGGTGAAAAACGGCGGCGCGGCGGAGGAGGCGAGGGGCGCTGGCGGCGAAGGCTGGCCGGAGCGGAGGAAGATGGCCGGCGTGGTGGAGGTTGAAGAAGAGGCGGCGGGGCCCACGCGACAGATCGGAAGCACTGGGACGATGTGGTGAAAGCACGGGGCGACTAGACGGAAGCACGGCTCGCGAACCTCGGAAGCATGGTTTCCTGGGACGTCGGAAGCACGGATTTTCAATGGTGGAAGCACCGCGGATCAACAATGGAAGCACCGGCGGTGAACTGTGGAAGCATTAGGGTTTCAGGACGCAAATTTTGGGGGAGATGGACGTTTATATAGGCACAAGGAGCTAGGGTTGCCCAAATGAGGTGAGGTTTTCAGCCACATGATCACAATTAGATGGCCTAGATGAAGGGAGGGGTTTGGGTTGGTTTGGTGGGCTGTTGGAGGGTGTCTTGGGCCTCAAAGAGGGGGTACTTTCAGCCCACGAGAATAACTGTTGGAGTAGCAAACGAACCCCAAACACGACGAGATTTGACAGGCGGGTTAAACACACCAAAACAACAACACACGACAAGTCTCACGCTAAACCGGAAATGTTACACGGCCAAACACCAAAGTAGGCCTCGGGGATGCGTCGGACACGTGAGAGAGCTCCGGAACTCGAAACGGACAACGAAAGAAACGAGTGGGACCGGATGCAAACGACAACTGAAATGCAATGCACATGACAACATGATAAGAATGAATGAAGACACGCACACGACCAAAAGACGAAAACCCGCAAAGACGAAGAACCCGGAATGGAATTGACGAAGCCAGAGATATATATATTGCCCAAAAGGGAAAGTATTACATCCGGGGCATTACAACTCTCCTCCACTACAAAAAGATCTCGTCCCGAGATCTATGACTGGAAAAAGGAAGGGTACTCGGAACGAAGATGATCTTCTCGTTCCCACGTAGCTTCTCGTTCGGTATGGTGTGACCACTTGACTTTCAAGAATTTGATGGACTTGTTGCGGGTCTTGCGCTCGGTTTCTTCGAGAATAGCAACGGGATGCTCTCGGTAAGACAAATCTTGTTGAAGATCAATCTCCTCAAACGGAATCATGCGTTCAGGAGTCTTGAAGCACTTGCGGAGTTGAGACACATGGAACACATCATGAACATTGGTGTCAGGGATATTACTAGCAGGTATGAACCGGCTAGTGTAAACCGGATTATGATAATGTAGTTGTATAATTGTAAAACTCAGTAGAGGTTACGGCCCATGAAGGCTTAGGCCCCATGTATAGAGTTACAGTTTGTAAACCGCCTGATCATGTAACTTGAGAGACAAGGAAGAAAGAGCAGAGACCGAGGCGGACACAAGTATGAGCCGGCCTCGGGATTCTATAAACCGGACCGGGCGTCGCCTCTATATAAAGGGACGACCCAGCGACGGTTCGAGGACAAGAAACAACCCGTCGAGAAACAGACAAGCGGTTCGCTCCCTGTTCATCGACGCCCAAGCAATACCAAACCAAACGAGACGTAGGCTTTTACCTTCCTTGAAGGGGCCGAACTAGTATAAACCCTCTGTGTCCTTTGTGTGCTTTTAACCCCTTCAAGCTAATCCGTGCGATGGTTCGTCAACTAAGTCCGTTAAACCGGACATCTGCCGTGTTAATTCCACGACAGTTGGCGCCCACCGTGTGGCCTCCGCACGATGGTTTCGAGTTCTTGAAGGGCAGCTTTGAAGGGCTCAAGGGTTACGCGGTCGGCCGGATGACCAAGAGTCGCCGCGGCCGGATCTACATCGACGACGCAGGCTGGGGACCGGAGGCCGATTCAATCGAATACGGGTACCGGGTTCCCTTCGGTGGCATCCACATCTTCATCGGCAAAATTGGTGAACCGGGACCTGGGCCGGACATCTTCCCCAACATCGTCGAGCCGGCTCAGCGTGCAAGGTCGACCCGAATTCAACCAGCCATGAAGCATGTTTTCGTCGGAGGAATTCATGTGGTTCAAGCCGAGGACGGATCGGATTCCGGTGGCGAGACAATTATCTATTCCGACGATGAATCTTCATCCGGAGAGACTGAGTCTTTGTATCAGTTGCGGGACGGCCAGTCTGAGGGTATGTCCGACGGAGACAGTATTCCGGACCCCTTTGATCTGCCAAACCGAGTGGCTGTCTTTATGGCCGGTTCACAACCTACGCAGCAGTCCACGGTGAACGGGGCGATGACAACAGAAGCTGGTGTAGGGGGAGTGGCCAAGCCCTCTCGCCCTCTGACGCTCTATCCACCTTGATCAAGGAGTTCACAACCCGAGCCATGGCAGAGGTGGCTCCAGCAGATAAGGCGCAACACGATGCAGAGCTCCTTCAGCTGAAGGGCCGGATCGATCAAGCAAAAGAAAATCTGAAGGCGGAGAAGACTATGATAGCAATGAGGCAAGCAGAGTTGGATGATCAGGCTTTTCAGCTGAGGATGGAACAGGCCTCTACACAGGGAGTAAGGAATCGAAGGTACCACTCTCGTCTACCGCCGGTTTACGAGGCGATGAATCTTTTCAGGACACCAGGAGCGGGGACCAGCAATGATCCGGCGGTAAACCGGAGGGCGGCCCCGGCGAGGGATGAGCCGGTTCAGCAGCCCATTGCGGAGCAAGATCGACGGGTTATGTCTGCGCCTCACGTCCCTACCCCTCCGGGTCATTACTCAAACCCTTTGGATAATATTCAGGCTGCAAGTGGGACTGCCCGTGGGCATCCCACCTTAGTCCACCTGATCCCACTATGAATTGGTGGGAAATATTGGGTAGCCCACATGGATTAGGCGGGTGGAAGTGGGATCCCACTTCTAAAATACAAACGCAACACATTGTATTCAAACAACAAGGCATCTCGGCCTCCTCCCTGGCGCCAGCGCCAGCGCTGCCTGAGTCTGCATCACATCCCGCGGTCGCGGCGCTGAACTGTGTGGACGTCCTGTCGGAGGCGCTCCCCATCATCCAGCGGTTCAAGGGCAAGACGGTGGTGGTGAAGTACGGCAGCGCGGACATATAGCCGCCCGAACTACAGGCGTCGGTGATCGTGCTCGTGCACGGCGGCGGTCCACAGAGATCAACTCCTGGCTGCAGCGCGTCGGTGTCAAGCCGCAGTTCTGAAACGGCCTCCGCGTCACCGACGCTCTCACGATGGAGGTCGTCGAGATGCTGCTGGTCCGCAAGATCAAGATAAACATCAACAAGCAGCTCGTCTCCTTCATCAGTGTTGGAGCCAGAGCGAAGTAGAGGGAGAGGGCGTGCTACAAATCTGTATTAATCTTCTGGTGTTACACAGGTTTATATATGTACGGTTCAACTAACTCAACCGATGCTAGTGCTAGAATAGGCATGTACAGAGGGCACGAACACATGTACAGAGGACACGAGCACACACGGTCGCTAACAATCAGCCTCACCGGCGCCACCGCCGTCGTCCTCTGCGGCAAAGACGCGTGCCCGTCCCCCAACTGCACAGCCCTCAGGTTCGTCGGCGAGGTGACCTGCATAGACCCTTCCGCGCTCCACCCTATCTTCGTTTCCGGCCACATTCCGCTCATCGCCACCGTGGCCGCCGACGGTGACCGGGTAGGCCTACAACATCAACGCCAACACTGCGGCGGGGGAGATCGTGGCTGCCATTGGCATAGAGAAGCTGTTGTTGATCACTGACATTTGTGGCGGGATTAAGTGGGATTCCAATGGGCTAATAGGGCTAGCCCACCTAATTTTCTTCCTGTCCAATGGGACCCCATCAGAACAGTTTAAGTGGGATGGGACCGGTAATCCCATTTAGTCCCACCCCCACCTGCAGCCTGAGATAATATTGTTGCTGCCGCTTCGCGCCTGGCCACTTTACCCATTGAGGGGACATCCCCCGTAGCAATGGAGGCACGCAGGGTTAAGGATCTGCTTAACAAAGCGTTAACACAGCAGCAAGCATATTCTTATAGCAGGGAGAGGCTTCATTCAACACCACGCCACAGCTGGAGTTATACTAGGCATTGGGAAGAACCGGAGGTGTCCAGTAGTGAACGGAGGCGACACCGTCACAGACAGGATAATCCGGCGGGCGCAGAGGCACCAGCTCAGGAGGCAAACCGGGTTAGATCTGTGGCCCGTGAGGAGGTCCGCCAAACGACGCCGGTTCACACAACCACAGCAGAAACAGGAGTCACGACGAGTTCTTTCGGGGTGCAGTGTCTTGTTCCCGCTTTACGGAGCGTGAAGTTGCCCAAAGATTTTAAGGGTCCACGTAAGGTTCCTAATTACACAGCAGATTTGGCCCCGGAAGCTTGGGTTGAGAGTTACGAGATGGCCATGGAGATGCTGGACGTGGATGAAGCGGCTTGTGCGAAATACTTTACCATGATGCTTGAGGGTACAGCCCGGACCTGGTTAAAGGGTTTACCCCCTAATTCCATCGGATCATGGGGAGAATTACGTCGCCAGTTTATCAAAAATTTCAAGGATACGTGCAAGCAGCCGATGTCAGTGGTAGATCTGGCAGCCTGTATCCAAGAAGAACACGAGTCTACAAGTGCATGGGTGCGGCGAGTATCAGAAATCTTGCACTCTTCGAACGGTATCAATCCCAGTACGGCAATAATGACACTGGAAAACAATTGCCGGTTTGAGTCTCTGAAGTTAAAACTGGGACGACTCAAACAGGATTGTAATGACATGGGAACTCTCATGAGCGCTCTGGTGAAGTACGGGGACTCAGACAACACTAAGTATCCAGAAGCGGATGGAGATAAATCCGGAAAGGCAAATAAATTTGGTAAACCGGCGCAGGCTAGTCCGGTTGGTACAAGCTTCTTAGGCAAGCGAAAGGCGTAGGGTGGCTCCGATTTCGTGGCCAATACCCAAGTTCAAGGGGGATTTCAGCGCAATAAGGGTAAACCGCCTCCACAAACCGGCGGAGGGCCTGCTACCTGGGAGCAAGAATTGAATGAGCCTTGCCCGAAACACGGATCAAGAGAACGTCCAGCTAAACACACAATAGGAGAATGCAAGGCCATGATGGAAACATGAGCCGGTTCAGATCAAACAATAGGCCACCGGGCGGCGGATCAGGCCCCGGGTTTTACGGTCCGGGTCACCAGGGGAACGGCGCCGGATCAGGATATCGTGGCAACAACAGTGGTTATAATAACCAAGGCAATAACCAATATGGTCAAGGCAGTTATAATAACCAAGGCAATCAGCAGCATGGTCAAGGTGGTTACAATAACCAAAACAACCAACAGCAGGGCCAGGGTAATCACAATAACCAAGGCAATCAGCAGCGTCAGCAGCAGCAGCAACAGCAGTCTGGATATCAGAGTAATCCGAAGGAGCTGAGTAGCGGACAGTATCATGTGTTCACTATGAGTTTGTGTAAACGGGATCAAAAAGTCTTAAAACGGGCAGTCCATGCGGTTGAACCGGCAACACCACAGTTCCTGCGCTGGTCAGAGCAACCTATCGTGTGGAGCCGAGAGGATCATCCGCAGAGAGTAGATAATCCGGGCCATTTGGCTTTAGTAGTAGCACCATAGGTGGGTGGCTACAAATTCACTAAAGTGCTCATGGACGGTGGCAGCAACATCAATATCTTATATTATGAGACTTTCCGTCGTATGGGGCTGACGGATAAAAAGCTAAGACAGTCAAACACGGTGTTTCATGGGGTAGTGCCAGGTAAGTCAGCTTACCCAGTTGGGAAAATTGACTTAGAAGTTACCTTTGGAGATGAACAGGATTCCAGGTCAGAGATGATAACCTTTGAAGTTATCAAGATCCGGAGCCCTTACCATGCTCTGTTTGGAAGGACGGTTTATGCTAAGTTCATGGCCAGGCCGTGTTATGTTTATCTACAGCTCAAGATGCCGGGTCACAAAGGAACCATCACGGTTCACAGAAGTCGCAAGATTGCATTGGAGTGTGAAGAAGGAGACGCTGCTTACGCGGAAGCAGTATGTGCTACGGAGGAGTTGAAGTTTTACAAGGACAATGTTGATCCGGCAGATATGTCCCCGTTGAAGAAGCCAACTACAGAGCATGATCCGGCGTTGAAGTTTATGTCAGCGGAGGAGACCAAGCAAGTTGATTTTGTGCCAGGCGATTCATCCAAGCAGTTCACTATCAGCGCTAACCTTGATCCTAAATAGGAAAGCGCGCTCATCGAGTTCATCCGTGAGAACCGGGATATCTTTGCATGGAAACCTTCTGACATGCCAGGTATACCGAGGGAACTCACTGAGCACAGTCTTAACATTGATCCGAAATTTAAACCGGTCAAGCAGTATCTGCGCCGCTTCAACGAAGAAAGGCGCAAGGCTATAGGAGAAGAAGTGGCCAGGCTTTTGGCCGCATGCTTCATAGTTGAAGTTTTTCACCCGGAGTGGTTGGCTAATCCGGTGCTGGTGTTAAAGAAGAATGGAAAGTGGAGAATGTGTGTAGATTACACAGATCTAAACAAAGCTTGTCCAACCGACCCTTTTGCTCTCCCTCGTATTGATCAGATCATTGATGCTACAGCGGGATGTGAACGGCTAAGTTTTTTGGATGCATATTCAGGGTATCACCAGATCAAGATGGCAGTTAAAGATCAGGAGAAGACGTCCTTCATAACACCTTTTGGTGCTTTTTGCTATGTTTCTATGCCCTTTGGGCTCAAGAGTGCCCAAGCAACTTATCAGCGTTGTGTGCAGACTTGTCTTAAGGGGCAGATAGGGAGGAATGTTCATGCCTATGTGGATGATATTGTGGTGAAATCAAGGAAGGAGGAGACGCTAATAGAGGACCTCAAGGAGACTTTTGACAATCTTCGGGCCTATAAAATGATGCTTAATCCGGAGAAGTGTGCTTTTGGTGTTCCGGCGGGTAAGCTCCTTGGATTCTTGGTGTCAAACAGAGGAATAGAAACCAATCCGGAGAAGATCAAGGCAATCACATCTTTGACTAAACCGGCTTGCATCAATGACGTTCAGCGTATCGCCGGCCGGATCACAGCATTGAGTCGGTTCATCAGCCGTCTGGGGGAGAAGGCGATTCCACTTTATCAGATGCTGAAAAAGACGGACCGGTTTATATGGAGTGATGAGGCAAATGCTGCGTTTGAGGATATGAAGCGGCAAATGGCAGAGCCGCCGGTCCTTGCTGCCCCTGTCGATAACGAGTCGTTGCTGTTATATGTCGCTGCCAATGCACAGGCAGTCAGTGTGGCAATCGTGGTCGAGCGCAAGGAAGCAGGAAAGGAATACCCGGTTCAACGTCCAGTCTATTATGTCAGTGAAGTTCTCATTGAGTCCAAGCAAAGGTACCCACATTGGCAGAAGTTGGTATATGGTGTGTTCATGGCAAACCGGAAGTTGAAACATTATTTCCAAGGCCACCCAATAACTGTTGTTAGTTCAGCACCATTGGGGGATATAATCCAGAACAGGGAAGCTACTGGCAGAGTGGCGAAGTGGGCCATTGAGCTTAGCCCACACGGTTTGAAATATGTGCCACGCACCGCTATCAAATCTCAAGCATTGGTGGATTTCATCAATGATTGGATAGAGCTGCAAACACCAGAGGAGAAGCCGGATCTTACATACTGGATGATTCACTTTGACGGTTCAAGGCAATTAGAAGGCTCGGGGGCTGGAGTTGTCTTAACTTCCCCGCGAGGAGACAAGTTTTGTTATGTCCTCCGTCTACTGTTTCCTTGTACTAATAATGCAGCAGAGTATGAAGCATTGCTTCATGGTTTACGGATGGCCAAGGAAATGAACTTGAGCCGGGTCAAGTGCTTTGGCGATTCAGATTTAGTGGCACAGCAAGTATCCGGTAAGTGGGATTCAAGAGATCCTCTCATGGCAGCTTACAGACGAGAAGTTGAAGCGGTCGCAGAATATTTCAAAGGGTATCAGGTGGATCACATAGACCGGCGAAGGAATGAAGCGGCCGATGCTTTGAGCTGGCTGGGTTCTCAACGTAAGCCGGTACCACCGAATACTTTTTTGGATGAGCTGCACAGTCCATCAGTTCAAATACCATCGGAGGAAGACCTGGCTGTCCCTGATCCGGAGGCACAGCTAGTTGCAGCACTTCATGTTATTCCGGATTGGACGCTGCCATATTTGGCGTATCTAAGCCGGGGAGAGCTGCCGGACGACGAGATCGAAGCAAGACAGATAATCCGGCGCTCTAAGTCCATGACAATTGCAAACAGAGAACTTCACCATCGCAGCGTTTCTGGAGCATTTCAGCGGTGTGTGTCATCTGAGGAAGGTTGTCATATTCTTCATGAGATCCATGAAGGGGATTTTGGTCATCATGCCGGTTCAAAATCTTTGGTTGCTAAAGCTTTTCGCCATGGGTTCTATTGGCTGACAGCCCATGCTGATGCGGCGGATCTAGTCCGGAAGTGTGATGCTTGTCAAAAGTTTTCACGACGTGCTCTTGTTCCGGCACAGGAGCTCCGGATGATACCGATAACCTGGCCGTTTGCGACTTGGGGGCTTGATATGGTTGGGCCCTTCAAACGATCCCAAGATCAAAAAACTCATCTACTGGTGGCTGTGGATAAATTTACGAAGTGGATTGAGGCAGAGCCTCTGAGCAAGTGTGGTGCGGCAACAGCGGTTAAATTTATCAAAAAGGTAATTTTCCGGTTTGGTTTTCCACACAGCATCATCACAGACAATGGCACCAATTTATCTAAGGGAGAGATGGAAGAGTTTTGTCAACGCGAGCATATTTGACTAGACGTATCTTCTGTAGCCCACCCTCAATCCAATGGTCAAGCTGAAAGAGCAAATCAGGAGATTTTGCGAGGTATCAAGCCCCGGCTTATGACTCCCTTGCAAAGAACACCAGGGTGTTGGGTTGAGGAGTTACCTTCTGTCCTTTGGAGCATCAATACTACACCGAACCGGTCCACAGGTTATACACCTTTCTTTATGGTGTATGGTGCTGAAGCGGTCCTTCCAAGTGATATTCGTCATGATTCACCACGAGTGACGGCTTATGTTGAAGCGGCCAATGAGCAGGCAAGACAGGACAGTTTGGACCGGCTAGATGAAGAACGTGACATAGCAGCATCACGGTCTGCAATTTATCAACAGGACTTGCACAGATACCACAGCCGCCGGATCAAGACCAGGACGTTCCAGGAGGGAGATTTGGTGCTCCGGCTCATCCAAGATCAAACAGATATGCACAAGCTATCTCCGCCTTGGGAAGGGCCCTTTGTGGTCAGCAAGAATCTGTACAACGGTTCATATTACTTGGTGGACGTTCGAGAACACAAGGACTCACGGACATCGGAGGAAGAGACAAAGAGGCCGTGGAACATCGCCCTCTTGCGGCCCTACTATACCTGAGCCATGAGCTCTGCTGTATCCTATGTATATATTATGATTAATGAAAAAACCGGCACCCTCGGTAAACCGGGGGGTCAGCCTTTTTCCAAAATAAGTGTCTTATGGTGATAACCATCTACAGCTTACGTCTCTTATTATATATTTTCAAAGAAAATAAATGCTCTGATCAGTCTATCTGATTGTGCAGGACAATTGCCGTATATATACCCTGGAGCTGTGATCAATGAAGGGCTTCCTGTTCAAACATAGGTCGTATTCGAACCAAAGAGAACATACCCAAACTCAATGAAGGGCTTCCTGTTCAAACATAGGTCGTATTCGAACCAAAGAGAACATACCCAAACTCAATGAAGGGCTTCCTGATACGTCCAAAACGTATCTATAATTTCTGCTTGCTCCATGCCACTTTTGGGTGATATTGCTATGATATTCATACACTTCCATACACTTTTGATCATATTTGGACTAACTTACTAATCCAGTGCACCCCAGTGCCAGTTTCTGTTTTCGGCTGTTTTTGTATTTCAGGTTTTCACGTTACGAGAACTGTCAGGAAAAATCCAGAAAAATTATATAAAAAATCAGCGTTCCGGAAACTACCGTGCGTCCGAAGGACAGCCGGGGGGGCCACCAGGGCTCCAGGCGCCCTGGCGGCGCCCCCCCTGGGCCGCGCCGGGGGGGGGGGCGCCTGGGCCCCCCGAAGCTTCCCCGATGCCCCCCTTTGGCATATATTTAAAGCGTCCTCCGAAACCCTCAGAACAGGAACTCTTTTCGCGATCCCATCTCTGTTCCGCCGCCGCCGCCGCTTCCAAGATCGGGAGCACCAGGAGAACTCTTCCCGGCACCCTGCCGGAGGGGAGGATCACCACCGGGAGCTTCTTCACCACCATGGACGCCTCCCGGATGACTTGTGAGTAGTCTCCCTTGGACCATGAGTCCATGACCAGTAGCTATGTGATGTTCTCCTCCCGTTCTTGTGCTTCACTAATTAGTCCTCGTGAGCTGCCCTACATGATCGAGGCACATATGTAATTCTTATGCTGTTGCTATGATGAGTTTGCTGGGATCCGATGGATTATGAGATTATGTTCAGATTGTGTATGAGTAATATATTTGATCTACCTCTTTTATATTTATGTTCATAAGTAATTCTTGCATGTTCTCCGTTGTTATTTATTGCTTTGGCCAAGTAGTAGGTAGTGACTCCAAGAGGGAACGTTATGCTCGATTGTGGGTTCATGCCCCTCGATGACTAGGTTGAGTGACAGAAACATGAGTCTAGGGGATGTGCTATTGCCACAAGGGGGAAAACAACGGTGCTTGTGCCCGCGGGTGCAAGGATTGTTTACTTTACGCAAAGTTCTTTTAATGCAGTTGTCTATTGCATTGAGTTTACACTATGGGTGGGACTCGCAACTTAATACCAGCGAGATGTTCTGGATAGATATCTCAAGGTGGATGATTAGTAGTAGATATTGATGGATTTCGGTCTACTTACTTTGGCGTACCGCCCATGCTTTGAACCTCAACCTTTCTTGCAATGTAGTCAGCATTGGTTTGCGTTCGTGGTCCTGTCAATTGCCCAGCTGTAATTCGTTTACCTCACATAGCTGTTTTATCGTCTTTTGGGAGAGAGACATCACTAGTGAACATCATGAGACTCCGGTCCATATTACCATCATTGATCACATCCGCTATTTACTTTTCGCTTTTATTTACTATTGCAAACACTATCTATCACTACTATCATTTGTGTTTAATCCTTTGTGAACTACAAGGCCGGAGGGATTGACAACCTCTCTGTACTCGTTGGGAGCAAAGTTATTTGTATCTTTGTGCAGGTCCACGTTGATTGCTAATATCTGGCGCCGTTAGCAGTTGACACCTACTTGTTGAACCTAGGAGTCTCTGGGGATTCGATCCTTGTCATCTTTGCTAAGGGAAAAACTTCCACAACACTGCATCTCACACCTTCCACTTGGTGTAACCAACGAGGGGTTAGAGGCCCATCAAGGAGTTTTTCTGGCGCCGTTGCCGGGGACTCCACTCTTCAGGATAGGGGATTTGCATGCTATCTTTTACCTTTGCTTTTTAGTCTTATTAGTTTACCTTTCAGTTTTCTTCATGTATTTCACTTGCTATGCTTATGGACAACCTTGCTATTGGATCGTTGCTTGCGGGAAGACGCCCCACACCTGTGGTGGTTGCTCCTCCCCCTACTGAAATTGTGCCCTACAAAATACCAGCTGCTATTATCAATTATATTTTGGCTAATCGTTATGCAGGAGACAGACACCCCGGTGAACACTTGCTATATCTGTCACAACTATGTCCATTATTTAAGCTTGCAGGTGTATCAAGGGAGTTTGTCATGAGGAAATTGTTCGCCGCATCACTTATAGATAAAGCTTTAGATTGGTATAAGCTTCTCGATAACTCGCACTTGCTTGATTGGCAAGAGCGTGTGTCTCTCTTTTATACTAAGTTTTATCCTCTTCATGATGCTTATGTGGAGAGTAAGAGTACCTTTTTGCATGTGGATCATGGTAACAATGCTTTATGTAATCTTATATTGTTGAGTTCATCCATGATGCCACTGAAATTTATAATGAGAGAGGGAGACTTGGTTCTAAATATTTTAATAATAAGAAGTTTCCTCTCTTTATGGTGAAAGTTTTGAAGTTATGCTTGTTTTGCCTTCCTATGCTAGTTGCTTTGTGCTTCAATGAATTATTCTATTGCAATATTCCTATGCATAGGAAGCATGTTAGGCTTAAATGTGTTTAGTATTTGCTCCTTGATGCTCTCTTTTGTTCTTCAACTCTTATTCCTTCGAGAGCATCATTAAAGTCTTATGCCTAGCTTAAAGGCATAAAAGAAAGCACTTTTGGGAGGCAGTCCACATGAATAATTTTTTATATTTTGCTTTTGTTGTGTCTTGATGTTGTTTACTGCTGTAGCGTCATCATTGTATCTTTGCTTTTCATATTTGTGCCAAGTATAGCCTCTGATTGCTAGAAAGTTCAAAAGTTGTGAGGTGCTGTCCAGGAAACAGATTCTGTCCTTGGATAGAAAAATTCGTATAAAATCACCAGATCATCTTTTTGGTCTGAATTTTTTCGACAGCGTTCTCTATATAATTGTCTTTCGTGCTTCTGTTCTGAGTTTTTTGATTTGAGTTGCAGAAGTATCCCGAACAGATCAATTACTACCTGCTGTTCTGTTTTTCACAGATTCTGTCCTGTTTTGCCTTTCCTTCATTTTGCAAATCAAGAGCTTGATTTTTCTTTGCAAAAACCTTTTGGCAATCTTGAGAAACAGTAGAACTTCAAGAATATCTTTATTTCCAGCAAGGTATAATTCTTTTATTAAGGGTACTAACCTCGCTAATCAGATTATGATGAGTTATGTATGAAGGGAGTTTTCAAGTGTGCGAGGGAAGATGATAAAAAGATTCAGGAGTGTCAAGCGCTCAAGCTTGGGGATGCCCCCGTGCACCCCCAATAAATATTCAAGGAGACTCAACCGTCTAAGCTTGGGGATGCCCCCGTGCATCCCCTTCTCCATTAACATTATCAGTTCGTCTTTCGTTCCACTATATTTTTATCACTTCATGTGTTATGTGCTATGCTTGGAGCGTCTTGCTTTTAGTTTTCCTTTTAGTTTTTCATAACGAGTCGAAACTCAGCTTTCTTTATGTGGGAGAGAAACACGCTCCACTTCTACCTAGAACAATAACATAGAATTTTCATGTCTATCTATGTTGTGTGTGTTCTTTGTCTTTTAATAGCTACTATCATGCTCTGCTCTTAGTATTCATGCTTATCTTTTCAAAGAGCTTTTGTTTAGTTGGTTGCTTGAACTCTCTTTATTTATCATGCTCACCTTATTAAGAAAGTTTGCTTCCGTTGCATTGGATAATATGTTTATGATAAAGATGCTACTTGCATGATGGCGCTTAGTAGTTCATGTTTTCTTATGGTTAATCTCAAATAGCTGGGGGGTTCCCAATGTGTTATTGGAGTACCAACTTGATTTGTTTGCCTATGATGTGGTATGGTTTAGTAATATCTTCCTTCGAGAATTTATTTTGATTGACTTGGCGTATGCTCACGCATATTTAAGACTGTAAAGAAAGTCTGTCAAGCCTTGATGATCTTTTATTTCTGAGTAGCGATATAACTACCATGCTTGATTCAATATTGCTTTGTCGCTCTGCATGATTATGACCGTCATTGCTCTCTTAGTTGGTCGCTCCCAGTCTTTTGCTAACCTCCACCTGTACTAAGCGAACTAACTTTGCAATACATAGCTCATGGGAAAGTAGCTTAAAAACTATTGTGGTAAAGAATATGTTGCTTATGTATCTTATTTCTTATAAGTTGCTTGCTGAGCGGTAACCATGTTTCTGGGGACGCCATCAACTGTCACACTTTTGTTGAATATCATGTGAGTTGCTATGCATGTTCGTCTTGTCTGAAGTAAGGGTGATTTGCCGTGGGTTGAATGAATATGCATATTGTTAGAGAAGAACATTGGGCTGCCAACCAAAGCCATGTATCATGGTGGAAGTTTTAGCTTGGACATTAATCCTCAATCTCTTATGAGAATATGCTTATGCATTTAAGAGGAGACCATCATCTATTTTCTATGTTGTCCCGGTATGGATGTCCTCAAGTTGAGATCTATCAAAAACGAGAAATCAAATGCGATTTATCTCCTTGGACCTTTGTACAGGTGGCATAGAGGTACCCCTTTGTGACACTTGGTTGAAACATATGTAATGCAATGATAACCCATGGAAATCCGAGCTAATTAGGACAAGGTGCGAGCACTATTGGTATTCGATGCATGAGGCTTGCAACTTATAGGATGTCTTATGCATGACACATATGAAGTACTACTACCGTTGACAAAATTGCTTCTATGTTTTCAAAATAAAAAGCTCTAGCACATAACCATTCTTTTACTTTTTGAGTCTCCACCTTCTTTCTTCAAGCACCAACTACTGAGAGCATGATTGTCATTCTGAGTGTAATGTGCATTGTCCCAAAGTAGCATTGTCTTTTCCATGATTGTGATATCGTTTATTTTGAAATCATTGTATCTAGTCATCACTTAAACCTTGAAGGTGCCCCTGCATTTATGTTTTGCTTCACTAAAGGGGGCAAGCTAGATATCACTTTATCATATTTGCACATCATATTCATTGCAAATCTATTTGATGCTTCAATGTCATGTTGTAAAACTTTCAGTCATTTGTGATTTTCTTATGAGGCAACTTAATTACTATAGAATCATTGTCTCAGTAAGATTTTGTCATATGACTATGAAAAAGTCCTATATGGTTAATAGCATGTCACCACAGAAATTATTCTTGTTATCATTTACCTACTCGAGGACGAGCAGGAATTAAGCTTGGGGATGTTGATACGTCCAAAACGTATCTATAATTTCTGCTTGCTCCATGCCACTTTTGGGTGATATTGCTATGATATTCATACACTTCCATACACTTTTGATCATATTTGGACTAACTTACTAATCGAGTGCACCCCAGTGCCAGTTTCTGTTTTCGGCTGTTTTTGTATTTCAGGTTTTCACGTTACGAGAACTGCCAGGAAAAATCCAGAAAAATTATATAAAAAATCAGCGTTCCGGAAACTACCGTGCGTCCGAAGGACAGCCGGGGGGGGGCACCAGGGCTCCAGGCGCCCTGGCGGCGCCCCCCCTCCCCCTGGGCCGCGCCGGGGGGGGGGGGGGGCC
>LR738710.1:905250827-905268157 GCA_902687465.1 Secale cereale | reverse complement strand
TGGCTACCGGGAACCTTTTGGAACGCTGATTTTTTATATAATTTTTCCGGGATTTTTCTTGCAGTTCTCGCAATGGGAAAAACTGAAATACAAAAATAGCAGAAAACAGAAACTGGCACTGGGGTGCACTGAGTTAATAGGTTAGTCCAAATATGATCAAAAGTGTATGGAAGTGTATAAATATCATAGCAATATCACCCAAAAGAGGCATGGAGCAAGCAGAAATTATAGATATGTTTTGGACGTATCAACATCCCCAAGCTTAATTCCTGCTCGTCCTCGAGTAGGTAAATGATAACAAGAATAATTTCTGTGGTGACATGCTATTAACCATATAGGACTTTTTCATAGTCATATGACAAAAGCTTACTGAGACAATTAATCTATTGTAATTAAGTTGCCTCATGAGAAAATCACAAAGAACTGAAAGTTTTACAATATGATACTGAAACATCAAATAGATTTGTAATGAACATGGTGTGCAAATATGATAAAGTGATATCTCGCTTGCCCCCTTTAGTGAAGCAAAACATAAATGCAGGGGCACCTCCACGGTTTAAGTGATGACTAGATACAATGATTTCAGAATAAACGATATCACAATCATGCAAAAGACAATGCTACTTTGGGACAATGCACATTACACTCAGAATGACAATCATGCTCTCAGTAGTTGGTGCTTTAAAAGAAGGTGGAGACTCTCGAACCGTGGCTTTTGTTGGCAAGGTTGAAAACCCGTAGTCAGAAACAAAGACAAAACATGTACCAGAGCTCTTGGTTTTAAAACAGAGGTAATAAATTTTTTTTAGATCATGCATGTTTCGTCAACGAATGCTAGCAGACAACTCAATCACTTCTTGAGATGGACAAGTTTTGAGGAACGGCTCCCGAATGAGGACGATCACATCCTCTTAATCTCCTTCGTTTATCACTGCCAAAGTTTTCTGATTTCTCATGAACAAAGCGTGAAGGAGGGTTTGTTTGTTATATTAATTTTGAGCCGGGCGCACTCAATGCCAGTTCCTTCTCGTATTATGGGTTTGCACATTATACATGCAATCCCGGGGTGAATCTTGTCCAACTTAAAAAGATTATGAATTAACTACTACTTCCTCATGGACTTACAACAGAGGCACAAAATAGGAATGCATTTTTCTTTGAATAATTTCGAGATGGTACATGCAAGTCTCCGTTAGGAATGGCAGGTAAATACCATGCAGGAAGGTATGGTGGACTCATATGGCATAACTGGTATAAAAGAATGTGGATGCACAAGCAGTCAGTCCGCTTAGTACAGGTGGAGGTTAGCAAAAGACTGGGAGCGACCAACTAAGAGAGCAATGACGGTCATAGTCATGCAGAGCGACAAAGCAACATTGAATCAGGCATGGTAGTTATATCGCTACTCAGAAACAAAAGACCATCAAGGCTTGACAGACTTTCTTTACAGTCTTAAATATGCGTGAGCATACGCCAAGTCAATCAAAATAAATTCTTTGAAGGAAGATACTACTAAACCATACCACATCATAGGCAAACAAATCATGTTGGTACTCCAATAACACATTGGGAACCCCCCAGCTATTTGAGACTAACCATAAGAAAAGATGAACTACTAAGCGCCATTATGCACGTAGCATCTTTATCATAGACATATCAACCAATGCAACGGAAGCAAACTCTTTTAATAAGATAAGCATGATAACTAAAGAGAGTTCAAGCAACCAACTAAACGAAAGCTCTTTAAAAAGATAAGCATGAATACTAAGAGCTAAGCATGATAGTAGCTATTAAAAGACAAAGAACACACACAGCAAGGATAGACATGAAAATTCTATGTTATGTTCTAGGTAGAAGTGGAGCGTGTTTCTCTCCCACATAAAGAAAGCTGAGTTCCGACTCATTATGAAAAGCTAAAAGAAAACTAAAAAGGAAACTAAAACAAGACGCTCCAAGCATAGCACATAACACATGAAGTGATTAAAATATAGTGGAACGAAAGACGAACTAATAATGTTGATGGAGAAGGGGATGCACGGGGGCATCCCCAAGCTTAGACGCTTGAGTCTCCTTGAATATTTCTTGGGGGTGCATGGGGGCATCCCCAAGCTTGAGCGTTTGACACTCCTGAATCTTTTTATCATCTTCCCTCGCACACTTGAAAACTCCCTTCATACATAACTCATCATAATCTGATTAGCGAGGTTAGTACCCATAATAAAATAATTGTTCCTTGCTGGAAATAAGGATATTCTTGAAGTTCTACTGTTTCTCAAGATTGCCAAAAGGTTTTTGCAAAGAAAAAGCAAGCTCTAGGTTTGCAAAATGAAGGAAAGGCAAAACAGGACAGAATCTGTGAAAAACAGAACAGCAGGTAGTAAATGATTTTTCCGGGGCACTTCTGCAACTCTAATAAAAAAACTCAAAATAGACGCACGAAAGACAATTATATAGAGCACGCTGTCGAAAAAATTCAGACCAAAAAGATGATCTGGTGAATTTATACGAATTTTTCTATCCAAGGACAGAATCTGTTTCCTGGACAGCACGTCACAACTTTTGAACTTTCTTGCAATCAGAGGCTATACTTGGCACAAAGTTAAAAAGCAAAGATACAATGATGATGCTACTGTAGTAACAACATCAAGACACAACAAAAGAAAAATAAAATTTTATTCATGTGGGCTGCCTCCCAAAAATGCTTTCTTTTATGCCTTTAAGCTAGGCATAATGCAAAGAGGAATCAATAACCATCATAATAATCGGAGCTATAAATTGCTTCAAATGGTTCCTCAACAAGTTCACTCTTGTTCCTTCTAGGAAAGGGGTACACACCTTTTGCCTTCCCGCGTAAGCGGATTTGTCCCTTACCTATATCGATGAAGCCTTTAACTGCTCGGAGGAAGTCCCTTCCAAGCACTATATTTCCTTGGTTTGGCTCCATGATGAAGAAATCAACCATTGTAATCCCTTTAAGGAATTTAACTGGCACGTCTTTTATTCTTCCCTGGATTTCAGAAATATCTCCATTAGTGTGTTTATGATAAGATGGTAATCTATCCATGTTAAATTTTAAAGAATCGTGAACAATTTTTGGCATATTAGAAACCATAGATCCAATATCACAATAAGCAAGGAAGTCTTGATTAGAGATGCTAATCCTAACAAAAGGCTCCCAATCATTGTCTATTTCCAAAATGTCTTTCTTATTGGGTTTGGGTTTCTCTACCTTCATCAAGTCTAGAGCATCCATTCTCCTCTCAATAGTAGCAAGTCTATCTATGACAGTATCAAAATTATGATCATAAACAAAGTAACTAGATAGACCATGTATAATTTCAAGAGCTCTAGCTTCATCACACTCTAGGAAGTCTCCTTCAGCTATAATATCAAGAGAGTGTTTACACCATTTAAAAAGACCATGGTAAAAAATTCTAAGCACAATTTTTATAGGTATCCAAGGCATAATTCTCCTATGTGCATCAGAAATTCTGTCCCATGCCTTCTTCATATTTTCTCCATCCCTTTGATGGAAATCTAGAACTTCTGATTCCCTCAAAGCACCAAATCCTAACATGCTTGACTAAACAGAAAGGACTACTAGCAAATAATTTTTTTTTGTGATTTTTGATAAAAGATACTAAAGCAAAAACTGAAAGGTAAACTAACAAGACTAAAAGCAAAGGTAAAAGATAGCGTGCAACTCCCCTATCTTGAAGAGTGGAGTCCCCGGCAACGGCGCCATAAAACTTTTCTAGATAGCTTCTCGCCCCTCGTTGGTTACCCCAAGTGGAAGGTTTGAGATGCAGTGTAGCGGAAGTTTTCCCTTGGCAATACCAAGGATCGATTTCCCTGAGACTCCCAGTTTCAACAAGAAGGTGTCAACTGCTAACGGCGCCAGATATTAGCAATCAACGTGGACCTGCACACATTTACAAATAACTTTGCTCCCAACGAGTACAGAGAGGTTGTCAATCCCTCCGGCCTTGTAGTTTACAAAGGATCAAACGCATGTGATAATAGTGATAGGTATAATTGCAATAGTAAGTAAAAAGCGGAAAAGTAAGTAGCGGATGTGATCAATGATGGTAATATGGACCGGAGTCTCATGATGTTCACTAGTGATGTCTCTCTCCCAAAAGACGATAAAACAGCTATGTGAGGTAAACGAATTACAGCTGGGCAATTGACAGGACCATGTGCGCAAACCAATGCTAACTAAGTTGCAAGAAAGGTAGAGGTTCAAAGCATGGGCGGTACGCCGAGGTAAGTAGACCGAAATCCATCTGCATCTACTACTAATCATCCACCTTGAGATATCTATCCAGAACATTTCGCTGGTATTAAGTTGCGAGTCCCACCCATAGTGTAAACTCAAAGCAATAGACAACTGCATTAAAAGAACTTTGCGTAAAGTAAACAATCCTTGCACCCGCGGGCACAAGCACCGTTGTTTTCCCCCTTGTGGCAATAGCACATCCCCTAGACTCATGTTTCTGTCACTCAAGCTAGTCATCGAGGGGCATGAACCCACAATCAAGCATAACGTTCCCTCTTGGAGTCACTACCTACTACTTGGCCAAAGCAATAAATAACAACGGAGAACATGCAAGAATTACTTACAAACATAAATATAAAAGAGGTGAATCAAATATATTACTCAAACACAATCTGAACATAATCTCATAATCCATCGGATCCCAGCAAACTCATCATAGCAACAGCATAAGGATTACATATGTGCCTCGATCATGTAGGGCAGCTCACGAGGACTAATTAGTGAAGCACAAGAACGGGAGGAGAACATCACATAGCAACTGGTCATGGACCCATGGTCCAAGGGAGACTACTCACAACTCATCCGGGAGGCGTCCATGGTGGTGGAGAAGCTCCCGGTGGTGATCCTCCCCTCCGGCAGGGTGCCGGGAAGAGTTCTCCTGGTGCTCCCGATCTTGGAAGCGGCGACGGCGGCGGAACAGAGATGAGATCGCGAAAAAGGGTTTCCGTCTCGAGGGTTTTGGGAGACGGTCTAAATATATGCCAAAGGGGGGCACCAGACGAGGCTCGAGGAGCTCAGGCGCCCCCCCCCCCCGGCGCGGCCCAGGGGGGGGCGTCACCAGGGCGCCTGGAGCCCTGGTGCCCCCCCGGCTGTACTTTGGCTACCGGGAACCTTCTGGAACGCTGATTTTTTATATAATTTTTCCGGGATTTTTCTGGCAGTTCTCGTAATAGGAAAAACTGAAATACAAAAACAGCAGAAAACAGAAACTGGCACTGGGGTGCACTGATTTAATAGGTTAGTCCAAATATGATCAAAAGTGTATGGAAGTGTATAAATATCATAGCAATATCACCCAAAAGAGGCATGGAGCAAGCAGAAATTATAGATACGTTTTGGACGTATCAGCGCACTGGTGGGATTAGATTTACGGTATCATAAACCGGCCGATCCACCCGCTTGTTCTGTAAATCATACCCCGGATGATACCTGGTCAAGTCTGATTCGGCAGCAAGCTTGCTAGCGAGAGGACACATCTCCTTAGTCAAAGCGTGAAGATCTTTGGCAGTGAAAGCTGATCCGTCTTCTTTAGTGCTGGGATACCCGTTCAAGGCTTCTTCCGGATCAAAATCTGGAACCCACGCTTTGGCTCGGGTGAGCGCCATGAGAGAACCGGCTCGGGCAGCAGACTTCTTCACTTCCTCTAAGCGTGCTGGCAAGACAGAAAGTTTCTCTAGTGTGCCTTGGATAGTGGTGGGTGCCGGTTTATTGAAAGACATTGCGCTTATGATACTTTGAGCGCCGGAATACAGCTGCTCGACCAGAGTATAAGACGCCTTGAGTTTCTTCCGTAAATCATCCCCAAGATGGGTAACACGGCGCCCTACATAAAGATCATTACAGTTAAACCGGACCGGAATATAGATTGCAAGGACGAAAGCATGCATGCAGATTAAGTACTTACCAATTACAGCAGAAGTCATCAGTTCGATTTGCCGTTTTAAACCAGACAATTCTTCTGTCACCGGATTAAGAGCTTCTTCAGCATCTTTTGCTCTTTTTTCCATCGCGTTCTTCTGCACTTTAAAGGCTGTCCGCTCCTCTTCAAAATATTTCTTCAGCTGTTCAGCAGTAGTTAAGCTCAGCGCCAAGTCTTTCTTGGCCTTAGCAGCAGCAGATTCAGTTTCGGCAAGTCTGTTCCAGGGTTCAGTGATTTCTTCAGCCCTCCGGTTCAAATCAGCCTGCAAGGAAAATCAAGTGGAATAAGGGCAAAATTCAGACAAGTCTCAAGCACATAACCAAGTTATCCACTTGACACTTGGGGGCTAATGGGCAGTTGAAGCGTCAAACAGTAGCAATTTGAAACAAGTCTCAAGCACACAAACAAGTTGTCTACTTGACACTTGGGGGCTAATGGGCAGTTGAAGCGCCAAACTGTAGCAATTTAAAACAAGTCTCAAGAACACAAACAAGTTGTCTACTTGACACTTGGGGGCTAATGGATAGTTGAAGCATCAAAGGAAAAATTCAGACAAGTCCCAGACGCATAAACCAAATTATGCCCCTGGCACTTGGGGGCTAATGTAAGATCATTTGCTCGAATTGGAAGTACCGGTTCACCTTCTAAACATAGCTAAACCGGAACTTGGGGGCTACCATGATATAGACAGAAATACAACAAAGGCAAAAATCAAAGGCAAGGGAGATACCTCATACTTGTCCTTCATCATGTTGACCAAGCCCGCTTCATAGTCTCGACTAGTATGAGGCCGGTTCAAATACCCGGAATAGAGCTCCTGGGCACTCATGTCGGCGAAACTAGACAATTATGTACTCCATTTGCCCTTTTCTTGATGCAGTTTCTCCGCTTTAGCTGTATGCTTAGCCAAAACAATGGGCTCAGCAGGAGCGGTGTAAGCTGTACCGGTTATTTGAACATCCGGAGAAGGAGTAGTTGTTGGTGGAGTAGCAGTGTGAACCGGACTAGCGGGAGACGGGCTAGTCCGAGGAGGGTTGGCCCGGGCAGGACTCGTCGGTTCATGGATGTTTTCAATGTTGGGATTTTCAGGAGCAGTGGTATAAGTGTGATCCATGGGAGCAGGATCTTCAAGCGGAACGGTAGGCTCATTCTCTGGAGGGATGGTGGTGTCCGGATCAGCCGCCGGGTCATCAGTGGCAGTCTCAGCAGTTGTTTTGCTGGCCTTTGCCTTTTGCTAGGCTTAGGCTTGCTGAAAGGAATTAGAAAATAAATCAGAATCACAAAAGCAAATGTAAAGGTAAACCGGATGAGGTAAAGGACTTACCCAGGGACAGTCTTCAGAGCCGGGACTTGTGTGGCAGTGGATTCACCAGAAGAAGATAAGGGAGTCTCCTGATAATTAGGGTCAGACGGTTTAAGTGGTTTGCGTATAAGCCCAGCCTTGGGATGAAGAAGAGTTGGAGAGAGTATAACCTCAAAGCGACGCCTCCGAGCCGGAGTAAGAGATATTCCGGACGATTCAACTACAAGGCCACTATGGCGGGTAGCCCGGCGAGCTTCATGTTGCTGTTTCTTCAAAAGAAAATTGGGGTCCAGTTGAGCGTAAGGATGAGAAAATTGATATTTCCGGACTACCCGACGAATTTTTGGTGGAGGCGGTTCTGAATCTGAAGAAAGAGTAATTACCTCAGTTTCTGTCGCTTTATCTCCTTCAGCCAAATCCTGTGAAAAGACACCGTTAACACAAGTCTGGATAAAAGTGAACAAATCATAGCCAGATTAAATCATACCTCAGAGTCCGGATCATCTTCTTCAGCATGTGAACAGGAGCCAGCGGCCGCCTTTTTCTTCTTAATAGCGTAAGTTTTCCGGCGCGGCTGTTTGCCTGCCTTCTCCTGAGGTTTCCTCTTCCAAAAAGGATCATCAGCCTGTGCACAAGAAGAAAGGTAAATAGAGAATAATTTAAATGGACGGATTAAAAGCGAACAGAAGGAATGAAGGCTTACTACAGGCAACTTGTTCTTCTTATAGTAAGGAGCCAATCCGGTTTGGCTGCATTCTTCTAAAGAGACGTTGAGCATCTTCTTAGCAGATTCAATGACTTCCGATTCAGAAAGCTTTTCCTTGGAAAACCGTTGAGGATCATCCGGTTTTCCAGAATATTTACACATCAGACTCGAGCGCGGACTCAGAGGAAGGATACTCCAAGAAAGCCAGCAGCGCATAAAATCAATTCCGGTTAATCCGTTGGCCATAAAGGCTTTCAGCTTGGCAAGTTGAGAAGCGAACCGAGGCCGTTCTGAAGAACTGAGACGTTGCGGCAGAGGGTGATCTTCAGGAAGACGGTATTCACGATAACCCGGCAATGGGTTCTCTCCTTCAGGTGATGTGTCAAGGCAATAAAACCAAGGCTTGTTCCACTCTTTCGGGTGTGTATGGAGAGCGGCATGGGAAAAGACTGCATCTCTTCTCTTTTGGATGCTGACCCCGCCTAATTCTTGATGAGGACCGCCAGTAAACTCAGTTCACCGGTTCAAATGGAAAAAATCCCGGAACAAGTCGACTGATGGCTCCTCTGGCAGATATACCTCTGAGAAAACTTGAAAATCGCAGATGTTTGAAATAGAATTTGGACGTATGTCCTGAGGGTGAAGTTGAAAAGCGGCAAGCACGTCCCGGAAGAATTTCGAACCGGAAGGAGTAAAACCTCGGGCCATGTGGTCAAAGAAGACAAGAACTTCCCCCTCTCTGGGAGTAGGGGGACATTCATCTCCTGGGGCCCGCCATTTTAGGACTGATTGAGGGCCCAGAGTGCCAACAGCAGCCGCATTAACTAAATCTTCTTCCGTAATGACGGAAGGGACCCAGTTGCAAGAGACAAACTATTTGGCAGACATAGTAGCAGAAGGAAGGTGCTGAAAAGGCGAAGTATAAAATCCGGATTATTCAAGTACAGATATATAAACCGGATCGCATATGCAAAGTCACACCGACGGTTTAGACAAGGGACTAATGACATAGCTAACCCGGCAGTAAGCAGGAAACGCACTACTGCCGGTTCAGAATAACAAAAGAGAGGAGCTAAACCGTCGTGTTCATTGTCGATGCATTACAGAAGCAATATTTGACTGACTAAACCGGCGAGTATATTACGTATCTACAAGGATGAAGAAACAAGTTTCTACAGAAAGCTAAGGAAAAACATATCTGAGCAGTAAGAAAAAGAGAAAATTATGCAGGTTTATTACAGAAAGAGCTACAGGGGTCTTATACAGAGCGGACGAATCTAAAGATTGAATCTAAATGCCGAAATCTAAGCATAAGGTAGCGGAGCAGAAGCAAGTTTTAAAGACAAATCTAAAAGGAGTGAAACCACTACGAGCCTGACGCCGAGGACGAACAGATGAAGCTTTCTCTAGGTTCAATGGCGGAGGCATGGGAAGAACCCTAAAGGCTACAGATCTACGGCAAGGGAGGAAGGAATGCCTGAAGCAGCAGAAAGCGGCGACGGAGTTATCTGGTCGCACTCAGGTTGATGCAGCGGCCGGCGACGGTGAGCTTGACGGACGACGGTGGAGGCTTGAGCTCGGGCGGCAGAGGAAGAAGACGAGCGGAAGGAGATGAAGGAGAGATGCAGCCGTATTTATAAAGGGAGAAAGACGAAACGACAGGCGCAGGATTTGAGGAAGTGAGAGATTGGATAAAGATTCCCTGTCGCCTCGATTCTCGGGATGGCCTTTAAACAAAAGTAATAGACAGTTGTGCGCGTTAAATGCGGAAGTGATGTCACGGTCGAGTTAAATGATTTCCAAGGATGACGTCATCGCCGGTTTACAAAATTGAGAAGATACAAGAAAGAAGATTATGCAAGACTGGGAAGACCGATATGAACAAGTTCAAATCATTCTGGGGCCTATTGTCAGGGATATTACTAGCAGGTATGAACCGGCTAGTGTAAACCGGATTATCATAATGTAGTTGTATAATTGTAAAACTTAGTAGAGGTTACGGCCCATGAAGGCTTAGGGCCCATGTATAGAGTTACAGTTTGTAAACCGCCTGATCATGTAACTTGAGAGACAAGGAAGAAAGAGCAGAGACCGAGGCGGACACAAGTATGAGCCGGCCTCGGGATTCTGTAAACCGGACCGGGCGTCGCCTCTATATAAAGGGACGACCTGGCGACGGTTCGAGGACAAGAAACAACCCATCGAGACACAGGCAAGCGGTCCGCTCCCTGTTCATCGACGCCCAAGCAATACCAAACCAAACTAGACGTAGGCTTTTACCTTCCTTGAAGGGGCCGAACTAGTATAAACCATCTGTGTCCTTTGTGTGCTTTTAACCCCTTCAAGCTAATCCGTGCGATGGTTCCTCAACTAAGTCCATTAAACCGGACATCTGCCGTGTTAATTCCACGACAATTGGCGAAGTTGGAGGGGAGCTCAAGTTGATAGGCTAGATCTCCTCTTTTGCCAAGGATCTTGAAAGGCCCGACGTATCTAGGAGCAAGCTTTCCTTTGATACCGAATCTTTGGGTTCCTTTCATAGGAGAAACACGGAGATAGACATGATCCCCAATGTTGAAGGCCAAATCACGATGCTTGCCGTCATAGTAGCTCTTCTGACGCGACTGAGCGGCCTTGAGATTCTCACGTATGACTTTGCACATTTCTTCGGCTTCTGAGATCAAGTCATTGCCAAGAAGTTGACGTTCACCTGTCTCGGACCAGTTGAGAGGGGTACGGCAATTTCTGCCATAGAGGATTTCAAACGGAGCTTTGCTGAGACTTGCTTGGAAGCTGTTGTTGTAAGAGAACTCGGCAAATGGAAGGCAATCTTCCCATTTCATGCCAAAAGATATGACACAGGCTCTGAGCATGTCTTCTAGAATCTGATTCACTCGCTCGACTTGACCACTGATGGGCCTCGAACCCCTCGTTGGTTACCCCAAGTGGAAGGTGTAAGATGCAGTAAGTAGAAGTGTTTTCCCTTAGCAAAGATGCCAAGGTTCGAATCCCCAGAGACTCCTAGGTTCAACAAGTAGGTGTCAATTGCTACGGCGCCAGATTAGTAGCAATCAACATGGATCTGCACACAGATACAAATAACTTTGCTCCCAACGAGTACAGAGAGGTTGTCAATCTCTCCGGCCTTGTAGTTCACAAAGGGTTAAAAGCAATGATAGTAGTAATAGATAGTTTTTGCAATAGTAAGTAAATAGCGGAAAGTAAATAGTGGATGTGTTCAATGATGGTAATATGGACCGGAGTCTCATGATGTTCACTAGTGATGTCTCTCTCCCAAAAGACGATAAAACTGCTATGTGAGGTAAACAAATTACAGCTGGGCAATTGACAGGACCACGAACGCAAACCCATGCTGACTACATTGCAAGAAAGGTTGAGGTTCAAAGCATGGGCGGTACGCCAAAGTAAGTAGACCGAAATCCATCAATATCTACTACTAATCATCCACCTTGAGATATCTATCCAGAACATCTCGCTGGTATTAAGTTGCGAGTCCCACCCATAGTGTAAATTTAATGCAACAGACAACTACATTAAAAGAACTTTGCGTAAAGTAAACAATCCTTGCACCCGCGGGCACAAGCACCATTGTTTTCCCCCTTGTGGCAACAGCACATCCCCTAGACTCATGTTTCTGTCACTCAAGCTAGTCATCGAGGGGCACGAACCCACAATCGAGCATAACGTTCCCTCTTGGAGTCACTACCTATTACTCGGCCAAAGCAATAAATAACAACGAAGAACATGCAAGAATTACTTATGAACTAAAATATAAAAGAGGTGAATCAAATATATTACTCAAGATCAATCTGAACATAATCTCATAATCCATCGGATCCCAGCAAACTCAACATAGCAACAGCATAAGGATTACATAGGTGCCTCGATCATGTAGGGCAGCTCACGAGGACTAATTAGTGAAGCACAAGAACGGGAGGAGAACATCACATAGCTACTGGTCATGGACTCATGGTCCAAGGGAGACTACTCACGAGTCATCCGGGAGGCGTCCATGGTGGTGGAGAAGCTCCCGGTGGTGATCCTCCCCTCCGACAGGGTGCCGGGAAAAGTTCTCCTGGTGCTCCCGATCTTGGAAGCGGCGGCGGCGGCGGAACAGAGATGGGATCGTGAAAAGAGTTCCTGTTCTGAGGGTTACGGAGGGTCCTTTAAATATATGCCAAAGTAGGGCACCAGGGGAGCTTCGGGGGGCCCAGGCGCCCCCTCGGCGCGGCCCAAGGGGGGGCGCGCCGCCAGGTTGCCTGGAGCCCGGGTGCCCCCCCCCCAGGCTGCCCTTCGGACGAAGTGTTGTTTCAGGAACGCTGATTTTTTATATAATTTTTCTGGATTTTTCTGGGCAGTTCTCGAAACGTGAAAACCTGAAATACAAAAACAGCCGAAAACAGAAACTAGCACTGGGGTGCACTGGATTAGTAAGTTAGTCCAAATATGATCAAAAGTGTATGGAAGTGTATGAATATCATAGCAATATCACCCAAAAGTGGCATGGAGCAAGCAGAAATTATAGATACGTTTTGGACGTATCAACATCCCCAAGCTTAATTCCTGCTCGTCCTCGAGTAGGTAAATGATAACAAGAATAATTTCTGTGGTGACATGCTATTAACCATATAGGACTTTTTCATAGTCATATGACAAAAGCTTACTGAGACAATGATTCTAAAGTAATTAAGTTGCCTCAAGAGAAAATCACAAATGACTGAAAGTTTTACAATATGAAACTGAAACATCAAAAAGATTTGCAATGAACATGATGTGCAAATATGATAAAGTGATATCTAGCTTGCCCCCTTTAGTGATGCAAAACATAAATGCAGGGGCACCTTCAAGGTTTAAGTGATGACTAGATACAATCATTTCAGAATAAACGATATCACAATCATGCAAAAGACAATGCTACTTTGGGACAATGCACATTACACTCAGAATGACAATCATGCTCTCAGTAGTTGGTGCTTGGAGATAAAAGTAAAAGAAAGGTTAAGTGCTAGAGCTTTTTATTTTGAGAACATGGAAGCAATTGTGTCAACGGTAGTAGTACTTCATATGTGTCATGCATAAAACATCCTATAAGTTGCAAGCCTCATGCATCGAATACCAATAGTGCTCGCTCCTTGTCCTAATTAGCTCGGATTCCCATGGGTTATCATTGCATTGCATATGTTTCAACCAAGTGTCACAAAGGGGTACCTCTATGCCACCTGTACAAAGGTCCAAGGAGATAGATCGCATTTGATTTCTCGTTTTTGATAGATCTCAACTTGAGGACATCCATACCGGGACAACATAGAAAATAGATGATGGACTCCTCTTTAATGCATAAGCATATTCTCATGAGAGATTGAGGATTAAGGTCCAAGCTAAAACTTCCACCATGATACATGGCTTTGGTTGGTGGCCCAATGTTCTTCTCTAACAATATGCATATTCATTCAACCCACGGCAAATCACCCTTACTTCAGACAAGACAAACATGCATAGCAACTCACATGATATTCAACAAAAGTGTGATAGTTGATGGCGTCCCCAGAAACATGGTTACCGCTCAGCAAGCAACTTATAAGAAATAAGATACATAAGCAACATATTCTTTACCACAATAGTTTTTAGGCTACTTTCCCATGAGCTATGTATTGCATGGTTAGTTTGCTTGGTACAGGTGGAGGTTAGCAAAAAGACTGGGAGCGACCAACTAAGAGAGCAATGACGGTCATAATCATGCAGAGCGACAAAGCAATATTGAATCAGGCATGGTAGTTATATCGCTACTCAGAAATAAAAGATCATCAAGGCTTGACAGACTTTCTTTACAGTCTTGAATATGCGTGAGCATACGCCAAGTCAATCAAAATAAATTCTCGAAGGAAGATATTCCTAAACCATACCACATCATAGGCAAACAAACCAAGTTGGTATTCCAATAACACATTGGGAACCCCCCAGCTATTTGAGATTAACCATAAGAAAACCTAAACTACTAAGCACCATCATGCAAGTAGCATCTTTATCATAGACACATTAACCAATGCAACGAAAGCAAACTCTCTTAATAAGGTGAGCATGATAATTAAAGAGAGTTCAAGCAACCAACTAAATAAAAGCTCTTGAAAAGATAAGCATGAATACTAAGAGCTGAGCACGATAGTAGCTATTAAAAGACAAAGAACACACACAGCATAGATAGACATGAAAATTCTATGTTATGTTCTAGGTAGAAGTGGAGCGTGTTTATCTCCCACATAAAGGAATGCTGGGTTCCGACTCGTTATGAAAAACTAAAAAGAAAACTAAAAGCAAGACGCTCCAAGCATAGCACATAACACATGAAGTGATAAAAATATAGCGAAACGAAAGACGAACTGATAATGTTGATGGAGAAGGGGATGCACGAGGGCATCCCCAAGCTTAGACGCTTGAGTCTCCTTGAATATTTCTTGGGGGTGCACGGGGGCATCCCCAAGCTTGAGCGCTTGACACTCCTGAATCTTTTTATCATCTTCCCTCGCACACTTGAAAACTCCCTTCATACATAACTCATCATAATCTGATTAGCGAGGTTATTACCCTTAATAAAATAATTATACCTTGCTGGAAATAAAGATATTCTTGAAGTTCTACTGTTTCTCAAGATTGCCAAAAGGTTTTTGCAAAGAAAAAGCAAGCTCTTGATTTGCAAAGTGAAGGAAAGGCAAAACAGGACAGAATCTGTGAAAAACAGAACAGCAGGTAGTAATTGATCTGTTCGGGATACTTCTGCAACTCAAATCAAAAAACTCAGAACAGATGCACGAAAGATAATTATATAGAGAACGCTGTCAAAAAAATTCAGACCAAAAAGATTATCTGGTGATTTTATACGAATTTTTCTATCCAAGGACAGAATCTGTTTCCTGGACAGCACCTCACAACTTTTGAACTTTCTAGCAATCAGAGGCTATACTTGGCACAAATATGAAAAGCAAAGATACAATGATGATGCTACAGCAGTAAACAACATCAAGACACAACAAAAGCAAAAAATTTATTCATTGGGCTGCCTCCCAAAAGCGCTTTCTTTTATGCCTTTACGCTAGGCATAAGACTTTAATGATGCTCTCGTAGGAATAAGAGTTGAAGAAGAAAAGAGAGCATCAAGAAGCAAATACCAAACACATTTAAGCCTAACATGCTTCCTATGCATAGGAATATTGCAATAGAATAATTCATTGAAGCACAAAGCAATAAGCATAGGAAGACAAAACAAGTGCAGCTTCAAAACCTTCAACTTAAAGAAAGGAAACTTGATATTATTGAAATATCTATAAGCATATGTTCCCTTCTCATAATAATTTTCTGTGGGATCACGAATAAACTCAACAATATAAGCATCACATAAAGCATTGTTACCATGATCCACATGCAAAAAGGTACTCTTACTCTCCACATAAGTATCATGAAGAGGATAAAACTTAGTATAAAAGAGAGACATAAGCTCTTGCCAATCAAGCAAGTGCGAGTTATCGAGAAGCTTATACCAATCTGAAGCCTTATCTATAAGTGATACGGCGAACAATTTCCTCATGACAAACTCCCTTGATACACCTGCAAGCTTAACTAATGAACATAGTTGTGACAGATATAGCAAGTGTTCACCGGGATGTCTGTCTCCTGCATAACGATTAGCCAAAACATAATCGATAATACCAGCTGGTATTTTATAGGGCACAATTTCAGTAGGGGGAGGAGCAACCACCACAGGTGCGGGGCGTCTTCCCGCAAGCAACGATCCAATAGCAAGGTTGTCCATAAGCATAACTAGTGAAATTCATAAAGAAAACTGAAAGGTAAACTAACAAGACTAAAAATCAAAGGTAAAAGATAGCATGCAACTCCCCTATCCTGAAGAGTGGAGTCCCTGGCAACGGCGCCAGAAAATACTCCTTGATGGGCCTCGAATCCCTCATTGGTTACCCCAAGTGGAAGGTGTAAGATGCAGTAAGTAGAAGTGTTTTCCCTTAGCAAAGATGCCAAGGATCGAATCCCCAGAGACTCCTAGGTTCAACAAGTAGGTGTCAATTGCTACGGCGCCAGATTAGTAGCAATCAACGTGGACCTGCACACAGATACAAATAACTTTGCTCCCAACGAGTACAGAGAGGTTGTCAATCTCTCCGGCCTTGTAGTTCACAAAGGGTTAAAAGCAATGATAGTAGTAATAGATAGTTTTTGCAATAGTAAGTAAATAGCGGAAAGTAAATAGTGGATGTGATCAATGATGGTAATATAGACCGGAGTCTCATGATGTTCACTAGTGATTTCTCTCTCCCAAAAGACGATAAAACAGCTATGTGAGGTAAACAAATTACAGCTGGGCAATTGACAGGACCATGAACGCAAACCAATGCTGACTACATTGCAGGAAAGGTTGAGGTTCAAAGCATGGGCGGTACGCCAAAGTAAGTAGACCGAAATCCATCAATATCTACTACTAATCATCCACCTTGAGATATCTATCCAGAACATCTCGCTGGTATTAAGTTGCGAGTCCCACCCATAGTGTAAACTAAATGCAACAGACAACTGCATCAAAAGAACTTTGCGTAAAGTAAACAATCCTTGCACCCGCGGGCACAAGCACCGTTGTTTTCCCCCTTGTGGCAACAGCACTTCCCCTAGACTCATGTTTCTGTCACTCAAGCTAGTCATCGAGGGGCATGAACCCACAATCGAGCATAACGTTCCCTCTTGGAGTCACTACCTATTACTCGGCCAAAGCAATAAATAACAACGGAGAACATGCAAGAATTACTTATGAACTAAAATATAAAAGAGGTGAATCAAATATATTACTCAAGATCAATCTGAACATAATCTCATAATCCATCGGATCCCAGGAAACTCAACATAGCAACAGCATAAGGATTACATAGGTGCCTCGATCATGTAGGACAGCTCACGAGGACTAATTAGTGAAGCACAAGAACGGGAGGAGAACATCACATAGCTACTGGTCATGGACTCATGGTCCAAGGGAGACTACTCAGGAGTCATCCGGGAGGCGTCCATGGTGGTGGAGAAGCTCCCGGTGGTGATCCTCCCCTCCGGCAGGGTGCCGGGAAGAGTTCTCCTGGTGCTCCCGATCTTGGAAGCGGCGGCGGCGGCGGAACAGAGATGGGATCGCGAAAAGAGTTCCTGTTCTGAGAGTTACAGAGGGTCCTTTAAATATATGCCAAAGTAGGGCACCGGGGGAGCTTCGGGGGGCCCAAGCGCCCCCCGGCGCGGCCCAGGGGGGCGCGCCGCCAGGGCGCCTGGAGCCCTGGTGCCC
>LR738710.1:905236208-905250755 GCA_902687465.1 Secale cereale | reverse complement strand
CCCCCAGGCTGCCCTTCGGACGCAGTGTTGTTTCCAGAACGCTGATTTTTTATATAATTTTTCTGGATTTTTCTGGGCAGTTCTCGAAACGTGAAAACCTGAAATACAAAAATAGCCGAAAACAGAAACTGGCACTGGGGTGCACTGGATTAGTAAGTTAGTCCAAATATGATCAAAAGTGTATGGAAGTGTATGAATATCATAGCAGTATCACCCAAAAGTGACATGGAGCAAGCAGAAATTATAGATACGTTTTGGACGTATAAACCACTAGTCTGAGGGTGAAAAGCAGTGCTGAACCTGATCTTAGTGCCCATGGCAGACTGAAAGGAGTCCCAGAACTTAGAAGTGAACAAACTTCCATGGTCTGAGGAGATAACTTGAGGAATGCCATGTAAGGACACAATTCTGGAAGTGTACAACTCTGCCAGTTGAGCTGCATTGATGGATTCTTTGACTGGAAGGAAGTGAGCGACTTTGGTAAGCTTGTCAATCACCACGAAGATAGAATCATTCCCTTTCTTGGACTTAGGAAAGCCAGTGACGAAATCCATTTCAATGTGGTCGAATTTCCACTCGGGAATAGGAAGAGGTTGGAGAAGACCGGCTGGACGTTGATGCTCTGCCTTCACTCTTCTACAGACATCACATTCATTCACGAATTGGGCAATCTTCCTTTTCATGCATGTCCACCAGTAAGATTGCTTGAGGTCTTGGTACATCTTGGAGCTGCCAGGATGAATGGAAAGGAGGGAATCATGTGCTTCTTCCATTATGAGCTTCCTGAGATCACCTTTTGGAACCACGAGTCTGTCCTCAAAGAACAAGGTATCTCTCTCATCAACGCGATAGCACTTGTATTTGGGAGTACCCTTTGGAATACCATGTTTCACTTTCTGCACCATAGCATCACTGAGTTGGGCCTCACGGATCTGATCTTCCAAGGTAGGAGCGACTTGAAGATTTGCAAGAAAAACCTTGCGGAACAACTTGGAGGTTGAGCTTCCTGAATGCTTCACAAAGCTCAGGCTGGAACGGCTTGATAAGGAGGCTGTTGCAATATGCCTTTCTGCTCAAGGCATCTGCAATCACATTCGCCTTGCCAGGTGTGTATTCGATGCTGGGATCATACTCTTGGATCATTTCGACCCAACGAGTCTGGCGGAGGTTCAGATTCGGCTGTGTGAAGATGTACTTCAAGCTCTTGTGATCGGTGAAGATGTCGACTTTTCTGCCCAACAGAAGGTGTCTCCACGTAATCAAAGCATGTACCACAGCTGCTAGTTCAAGATCATGTGTGGGGTAGTTCTTCTCACTTGGCTTCAGCTGACGAGAAGTGTATGCCACAATTCTCTTGTCCTGCATAAGCACACCACCAAGTCCTTGAAGAGAAGCATCACAGAATACTTCATAGGGCTTGGACTCATCTGGAGGAGTGAGAACTGGAGCAGAGACGAGCTTTTCTTTGAGGGTTTTGAATGCCACTTCACAATCTGGAGACCAGTAGTACTTGACATTCTTCTGCAGCAAGTTGGAAAGAGGCTTGGCAATCTTGGAGAAGTTCTCAACGAACCTTCTGCAATAGCTGGCAAGAGCAAGAAAGCTTCGGAGTTGCTTGACGTTCTAAGGAGCTTCCCAATTGACAATTGCTTCAACTTTCTCGGGGTTTACCGCAATACCGTCAGCGGAGATGATATGGCCCAGATACAAGACCTTATCGAGCCAAAATTCGCACTTGGAGAACTTGGCATAGAACTTATGTTCACGGAGTCTGTCGAGAACGAGACGGAGGTGCTTTTCGTGATCTTCTTCATTCTTGGAAAATACCAAAATGTCATCCAGATACACAAGCACAAACTCGCCGGTGTAGGGGTTGAAAATGTAGTGCATCATTCTTGAGAAGGTAGGAGGAGCATTGGCGAGACCAAAGGACATGACTGTATACTCATATGAGCCGTAGCTTGTTCTGAAGGCAGTCTTGCGGATATCTTCCCCGCGAATGCGAATTTCGTGATAGCCCATTCGGAGATCGAGCTTTGAGAACACTTTAGCTCCTTTGAGCTGCTCGAACAGTTCGTTGATGTTGGGGAGCGGATACTTGTTCTTTATTGTCTTCTTGTTCAATGGCCGGTAATCGATGCAAAGGCGCTCCGTGCCATCCTTCTTCTTGACAAATAAGACACCACAGCCCCAAGGAGACGTACTAGGCCTGATCAGACCCATACGCTCCTGTTCATCAAGCTGTTTATTCAACTCCTTCAACTCTTTAGGAGAGAGCTTGTACGGACGCCGGCATGCTGGCTCAATACTCGGCTCGAGTTCAATGACGAATTCCACTTGACGGTGTGGAGGCATGCCTGGAAGTTCTTCAGGAAAGACGTCTTCGTATTCGTTAACCATCGGAATTTGAGATATGGCATTAATCTCGCCCTTGTCATTGAGAGAGAAAAGCCTGATTGTGTTATCCCTGGAGGCGAAGATAATCACATCTTCATCAGGATGAGTGATCTTGACTTCCTTGTTTGCACAATCAATTTCAGCATCATGCTGAGAAAGCCAGTCCATCCCGAGGATGAGGTCAATGTCGGAATTGCCGAGAACCACCGGTTTAGCCAGAAAGCGATAATCACCCATGCGAATAGATACATCCGGAGCATAGACACTAGAAGTCATAATCCTGCCCGGAGAAACAACTTGCAACTTCTGAGGCAAATTTGAAGTGACAACATCGTGCTTGGATGCAAATGGATATGACATGAAAGAACATGAAGCACCCGAATCAAACAACACTTTAGCTGGAAAAGAGATAACTGAAAGGTTACCCAAAATCACATCAGAAGAATTCTCCGCTTGTGCTGCATTCAACAGATTCACCCTCGCTGCCTTTGGATTATGCTTGACAATAGCTATACTGACAGGTGGAGGGGGCGGAAGGCGCCTTGGGTTGGGGCACTTGTTAGCATAGTGACCTTTCTGGGTGCACTTGTTGCAGACCACTTCTGAGAGAGGACGGAAATGAGAACCACTTGACTTGGAACCTTGAGACTGAAACTAATTCTTCGACTGGTTGCTCGGGTTGGGTGGGTGGGAGAAACCACGACCACCAGCATTCTTGTTGTTGTTGTTGTAGGGAGCTCGGATCACCGGAGGAGGAGGAAGCCAAAATTTCTATTGCTTCGCGACCACTTGAGAAGATGAGGAGGAGTGAACGGCATCTCGGATCCTCTTTTTGGAAGCCTCCATCTTGAGCTGGGCTGCCTCTTGCTTAAGCGCCATGTTATAGAATTTGTCGAACTCCTCAGGCTCGAACAAGGTGAGAGCAAGTTGAAGTTCATCCTTCAAACCTCCACGGAACCGATAGATCTTGCTCTTGGCGTCTGGTATGTCTTGCTTAGCATAGCGGGCAAGATTTTGGAACTTGACATTATACTGGTAGACAGTCATAGAGCCTTGCTTCAGGTTGCGGAATTGCTCACGCATACCCTCGATGACACTTGTTGGAATGTGGTGAGAGCGAAAGTCCTTGCAGAAATCATCCCAAGAGATCACACGCCCTTCTCTGGAGTCTTTGTACTGCTGCCACCAATCAGCTGCTTGGTCCTTGAGTTGGAAGGCTGCAAATTTCACATAGTCCTCAGGCCTTACGTTGTTGCACTCAAAATGCTTCTTGATATTGGTAATCCAATATTCAGCATCGAGAGGGTCGACACAGTAACTGAAAGCCTTTGGTTGATTGGCCAAGAACTGGTTGAGTGTAGCATGGTGCTGTTGGTTGAAGAAATTGCCTTGGTTCCCTGGAGCACCCTGATTTGCTTGATTTTCTTGCATTTGCTGCATCATCTGCATCAACATCTGGGTGTTTTGATTTGTAGTCTGCATAATCGCTCTCCAAGCCTCAGACGGAGGAGGAGGGGAAGGAGGACGGTCTGGAACCTCTTCACCCTCTGGGTTAGCGTTGGGAACCCGTTTCGGAGCCATCCTGAAAGAGATGACCACGAATCAGCAATTTGATTGAAAGAAGGTATAAGCTGAAACAACGGATAGAAATGCAACATAGTCTTCACAAGAATCATTCGAACAAGAGGAACGAATGAAATTCTCAGTTTAATGATAACAACAATCTTCACGAGAAGCCACTGGGAGACAAAAGCTAAATAAGAAAAACACAAGGTACAGATGGAACAAACACAAGATAGGAGCTTCGTTCGACATCTTTGTGCAGCAAGATTATGAACGCGTTACGAAAGGGTTTTGCAATCCCCGGATCAGCATAGCCAAGGACCCTTTAAGATGCAACTCCCGATCGGAACATCGGCCATAAAACCACTTCACTCAATGTAGAACCCCGAACTCGCTAACCTGCATTCGTTGGAAGAATGCCTACGATCTACTGGATAAACCCACCTATGAATTTCCGAAAGTTTCCAGTTATGTAATCAGGTGTTGGGGATACAGGGGAAGCATCGCGCCCACAACTCTAATCCTACATCCAGCTGTATCCATCCTTCAACACATAACCAGTTGTTCTCGGAAACCGTCTACCTCGGACCTTCGAAAAGCATCCACTATACAAAGCTATGGCAATACTCCCGAACTACCTACCCAGTACTGGGTGATGTCGGGGTTATCTTGCCACTAACCGTATAAGAGAGTTTTCGATGTCGGCCGTCTTAAGTATTCTAGTACTGCCACGATATGCTTGTGACGACAATACCCCGAAACTCAACTCCCCGGGACACTGCCACAACCCCTAATGTCAGGAGGCATCGAGAACAATATTCTCGTCACAAAGACATCGAAACAATCCAACAATACTCGCGAGATTCCTAAAAAAAAATTGTGCAATTTTTGAAAGTAGAAGAGGCAAGAGTAGTCGTCAGGAGTCCTCACTAGAATGAAAAGAGATGAGGAGCAAAGAAATCCTACTCTCCGATATAAATATAGGACTCAAAACATTTTCAGTGTGTGCCTAGACTCGACCGTCAACGATTCGATCAAACAGTGGGGGCTTCTAGGTCGGAGAAGGCTCTGATTACCAACTTGTAATGCCCAGGATGGGACTATATCTCCTACGTGTCGAGGCACGACTTAAAGATATAAGCCCATTCTGGAATGATCGCAAGTTTGTTACCTTTGCACATCTCATGTAAAAATAGGGATGGAAGACCGAAAAAGATAGTTGGCTTACACTCGCCACGTCACACAAATTCATTACATGTCCAAACATCATTCAAATAAACATCACAGCCCATCTAAGGGTAAGATCCAAATGACAAGATACCAAACAGAACATTAAACCACAGGTCTAGATCGAATCCTAGTAGAAGCTCTACTGATCAACCGGATAGTTCACATAGTAACGGCTACGCTCCTCGTCATACTCCCAGTCTAGCTCAGTGCCATCGCCTGGTAGCTCACCATTGTACCTGCATCTGGGGTGTTGAAGTAACTGTGAGCCACAGAGGACTCAGCAATCCCGTTCCCGGGTAACACGACTATCCCAGCCTTGGGTGTGGAACAAGGCTGAATAAAGAACAAGAGGTTGCAGCAGCACTAGCCTAGCTTACGTAAAAGAGAGCGAGAAAAGAAGGTGCCTCGGTCGAGAGATGATCACGAAGTGATCCTAACTAAAACAAGTCAGACATAACCCCACCGTGTTCATCTCCCGAATCCCTTTCGGAAAATGACAGTCACGGTACTCACGTTGGTAGTGTATTGGAACATGGTGTCAAGTTTTCTACAACCGGATATTAACAAGCTCCCATCTGCCACATAACCGCGGGCACGGCTTTCGAAAGTTCATAACCCTGCAGGGGTGTTCCAACTTGGCCCATGACAAGCCCACGATCCGCGGAGTCGCAACTCCAAGGTGGGAAGGCCCGAGTATCCTCGGAATCCCGTGCTCAAGATACTCCGACTAAGGTAAGGCTAATCCAGCAAATCCTCCCGGCGTGCCGACACCCTGACAGTAGCCGCGCGTATCTAGTCTCAGGCCACGACCGGATGGGCGATTCTACAGGTTTTTACCAAACCTTGCGTTCCCTCGAGGTGGTCCCGCAGACTCCCCGTTTCGGACCAACACTCATGTGGAGCACTGGCCCGGGGTTGTTGATTAAGAAGAGGGTTAATTACTCCCTATGCAAGTTTTTAGTTATTAGGCAAATAGTACCAATGTTGGGACTTGCTGGAAAAGACTTAGCACTTAGCGGTTTATCGAGGGGGTCCCATAACCCCAACCGTGTGAGGAACGCATAATCAAGGAACATAACACCGGTTTATACGGTTCCTAAGGCGGCATGAGTGGAACAAATCACTAAGCAAAAGGCTTAGCCTTCCACCCATTACCAATATATAGATGATTTCATTTAATAATTAATATAGTGTGATATCCCAACAAGCTTCAACAAGAAGCAAGAAACTTCAATCTTCTCCTGCAACTAACAATGCTATAAGAGGGGCTGAGCGAAGCCTACGTATAGCCAATCAATGGTTTGCATAGGTAGGGTGGTTAAACAGGTTCATGGTTACAATAGGAGGCTGACAGGAAAATAAGGGCATCGAGGCAAAACTATAGATCGAGACTTCTATCAATAGGCAAAGATAGTAATGTTATCGGGGTTCGGTCATCTCGCCTGAAGAGTTGTCGATGGGATCGTAAGAGGGGTCCTCGTTCTCAACCTCGGTAGTAACCTCGTGCTCGTACTCGTACTCGGTCTCAGCTTCTGGCTCTACTCAAACACAAGAACACAAGGCAACGAATCAAACAAGATGCAATGCGCAGAAAAAATTACTGTAAGCATGACTGATGCACTATGGAAGCAAAACAGATGCACTATGGAAGCACAGAAAGTCTACTTAGGAAGCACAGTGTTCCAGCACAACAATATGCATCAAGCAAAATGCTTCAAAACATGATAACAATAGGTTAATATGATTCTACATGCAAAAAACACTCAAGTTACATATAGGACTTGCTCAAAACGGAGCAACGGGCTAAAAGTTACACCCGAAACAATAAACATGCACAAGCTGAAAACAACAGCCACATAGCAACTTCGGAGCAAGATATAAATGGCCTACAGCACTCAAACATCATGGCAAGGAGCATGGACATAAACTAGACATATCCTACAGCAAACAAATCCATTGGAGCATCCCCAAAGGAGCCATGGATCAATAGCAACAAGCTATGACATATTGAACTTGACAACAAAATCCTGACAGCAGTAATTTGTTGCAACTTGGAAGCAAGAGATAAATATGCTACAGCCACTCAAATAAGCATGTGAGAGCATGAATGGATAGCCAACAATATATACAACAAGGAATCATCAAGAGTCACCCCAAAACTATCATGGATTGGCCTAGAACAACAAGCAAACATGGCATCTGGAAATTACAGATTCCAGACTTAGTGAAATTTCACGGTGTTGAAACTGTAGTAACATCATGGCATGTTTGTGAGCAAGTTTAAGTCACCTCAAAGCTAAACATGGCAAGTGGTAAGCACCACAGCAAAGTACACATGATGGTGAATCCAAAACATCTAAGCATGCATCAAGGGGACAAACACAACGATAGCAACGAGTTCCTCTACGAGGCATCTCGTAACAAGTTTACCGACATAACAGCCACATAGCACTTTGCAAAGGAGATAAATATGGCAAGATGATATCTATCATGCAAGCTAAAGCAATTAACATGTAGAGCATCTCAAGACGAACACGTGGACATATCATTTGCATCATTTGGATAAACATGCACCAAGTTATCACATTGCAAAGATGGCATGAAAACAACTACTAACAGCAGTTTATAACAAGTAGCGCTCTTCTCATGAAGATTAAGACATCTAGATGACCTCAAACATGCATGGCACAATGGAACACAACGTAGTACAAGTCTCCACGATCATTTTGACATATCATTTGCTCAAATCGGACCATCACACAAAAAGTTATCACCGAAACAAAACTGCTCCAGAAACTGAAAATAACAGGGACTTAGTGAAAAACGAGACTACCTCGGGTCAACGCGGGGTCAACCGGGTTAACGGGCTGGGGCGGACCGGTCAACGCGGGCGGAGACTCGCGGAGCGGGCCGGATCGGCTAACGGGCCCGCGGGTGCCAGATCGGGCCGGCCCGTTAGGCTGGATCGGCAGGAGGGACTGGATCGGGGATCTCCCGCGATCCCGATAGCGACTGGCGAATCGACGCGCCAGGGGGCCGGGGCGCGGCGGCGGAAGATGCCCCTGGCCGGCGGAGGCGCGGCGACGGGAGGCCGGCGGAGCCTGGCCGGCCGGCGGCGCGGGGGCCGGCGCGGCGGCGGAGGCCGGGCGGGGCGGCGGTTGCGGGGACCGGTGTGCGGCGGCGTGCCGGAGGCGCGGCGGCGGTGGCTTCGGCCGGCGGCGGTGAAAAACGGCAGCGCGGCGGAGGAGGCGAGGGGCGCCGGCGGCTGAGGCTGGCCGGAGCGGAGGAAGATGGCCGGCGTGGTGGAGGTTGAAGAAGAGGCTGCGGGGCCCACGCGACAGATCGGAAGCACGGGGACGATGTGGTGGAAGCACGGGGCGACTAGACGGAAGCACGGCTCGCGAACCTCGGAAGCATGGTTTCCTGGGACGTCGGAAGCACGGATTTTCAACGGTGGAAGCACCGCGGATCAACGATGGAAGTATCGGCGGTGAACTGTGGAAGCATTAGGGTTTCAGGACGCAAATTTTGGGGGAGATGGACGTTCATATAGGCACAAGGAGCTAGGGTTGCCCAAATGAGGTGAGGTTTTCAGCCACATGATCACAATTAGATGGCCTAGATGAAGGGAGGGGTTTGGGTTGGTTTGGTGGGCTGTTGGAGGGGTGTCTTGGGCCTCAAAGAGGGGTACTTTCAGCCCACGAGAATAACTGTTGGAGTAGCAAACGAACCCCAAACGTGACGAGATTTGACAGGCGGGTTACACACACCAAAACAACAACACACGACAAGTCTCACGCCAAACCGGAAACGTTACACGGCCAAACACCAAAGTAGGCCTCGGGGATGCCACGGACACGTGAGAGAGCTCCGGAACTCGAAACGGACAACGGAAAGAAACGAGTGGGACCGGATGCAAACGACAACACAAATGCAATGCACATGATAACATGATAAGAATGAATGAACACAGGCACACGACAAAAAGACGAAAACCCGCAAAGACGAAGAACCCGGAATGGAATTGACAAAGCCAGAGATATATATATTGCCCAAAAGGGAAAGTATTACATCCGGGGCATTACATCCGCGCCACCTGGGACGCCGGCGACCAGATCTGGCCGCGCCAGATCAAGGCCGCGGACACCCCGAGCCCCCTCCCCCCCGTGAAGCCATCCACACGAACAAAGGGGGCCACAGCGGCCGTGGGGCACGCACAGGAACCAGCCACCGCCGCCCAAGCCGTCGGGCCCTGTCGCCAGGGCGCTGCCACCTGCTGAAAGGACCGCCTGCATCAATCCTGCCAGCGTAGGGGAGAAGGGGTCCCGGACAGGGCTGGCGGTGCCGGGGTCCCCTCCCCCCCCCCCATCGCCGCGGAGCGACGCGAGGAGGGAACAGAGGAGAGGAGCAGGGCCTATGACCCCCTCCCCCTCTGATCTAGGTGAGGTGAAATGATCTTGATACACGAGAGATGATGATCTATGGGTTGTGGGGCCTTATCCTCCATGTGTTGCCTGTTTTCAACCAACTATCTTATGATTTAACTTTCTCTTCCATGCCTTCTCACAAGAAAAGAAAAGGTTATCTTTCATGACTAGTAAATTCTTGTGTTTTGGCGTTGCGGTGTGCATCCTGTTACGATTGAGAGCCCTAGACCAGTAGCCCAGAATTCTCCATTACAACAAATGCTATGGAGGAAAAATCATTTCTGACTCTGTTTGGGAACACTAGTAGAAAAATGGCCTAATGTGAAGCACATTAGTCCCGGTCTGAAACAGAACTGGCACTAATGTGACAATTAGTGCCGGTTCCAACGGCTAGGTGGGCGTAGCTCATTAGTACCGATTCGTGGTGAACCTTTAGTACCGGTTCGTGCCTACTAAAGAGGTTGTGGCAGGCTGTGGTCAGGATGTGGCCCACCAGCACCTTTAGTACCGGTTGAGGCCATAACCCGGTACTGTAGGTTTCTTGTTGATTCATTATGCAACGCTTTTTAGTCCCACCTCGCTCGTCTAACAGAGTTTTTACCACCTTAAATATGTTACTTGTCAAACAATCACAACCACTTGGTCTTCATTGAACTCTATGTGTAGAATTTCTGGCCACAATATGAGTCTTCTCCGGTTTCTAAATCGGTGAGGACTCATATTGATAATTCATATTGTACACAAAAAGATCATTGATGATCAATTTGTTTTTGATGTATCTCTCTGGACAATCTCTTTCGAAGTATCAGGGTTTCGGACGAAAAAACTTATCTGTTACACCGGCACTTCATTTTTTTAAACTTGTTACAACTCCAGACTTTTTTCCGTTCAGTGTGCACGATTCAAAGCCACGTCATCAACTTTCAACCCTTTCTGACATCATTTGCTATTTTTCATTTATTTACTGATTTGTTTTGAAAGCTAAATGACCGTGAAATTGAAAAGCACTACAAAATGAACTCTGAAAAGGTTGAAACTTGGCATGGTATCATCATTTCACCCACATAGCATGTTCAAAAAAGTAGAGAGGGTCAAGGCAAAAACTGGATGCACTTCATGTACAAACTGGACAATCTCTTTCGAAGCATCAGGGTTTTGGACGAAAAAAACGCATCTGTTACACCAGCACTTCATTTTTTAAGCTTGTTACAACTCCGGACTTTTTTTCCGTTTAGTGTGGACGATTCAAAGTCATGTCATCAACTTTCAACCCTTTCTGACATCATTTACTATTTTTCATTCATTTATTGATTAGTTTTGAAAGCTAAATGACCGTGAAATTGAAAATCACTACAAAATGAACTCCGAAAAGGTTGAAACTTGGCATGGTATCATCATTTCACCCACATAGCATGTGCAAAAAAGTAGAGAGGGTCACGGCAAAAACTGGATGCACTTCGTGTACAAACTGGACAATCTCTTTCGATGCATCAGGGTTTCGGACGAAAAAACTCATCTGTTACACTGGCACTTCATTTTTTTAAGTTATTACAACTCCGGACTTTTTTGAAACTCTAAATAAAGCAAAAAAATCACAAAAAAACTCTAAATAAAGCAAAAAAAAACTACTCAGAAATAAATAAAAGAAATTATCATATAAAAAACTTATTTGCGCGCTATCCAGTGGGCCTGCAAGGCCTTGGGCATGAATTTGCAGGCCCATAAGGCCCAGCAGGCTCACAGGGTTGCGTGGCAAAGTTAGGCCCAGAAGTAGCCTCTTTAGAGAGGAGCTCGAAGGATCAGCCGCGGTTGGGTTTATAAACCAGTGCAGCTGCCCTTCACTAGGCGAGGTGGGACTAAATTTGTGCACCGCGGGATGGGAGCGCGTGACCTTTAGTACCGGTTCGTGGATCCAACCAGTACTAAAGGTGTGGCCTTTAGTACCGGTTGGAGCCACTAACCAGGACTAAAGGTTTACTTTCCCGCCGATTCGCCTGGCCAAAATTGACCTTTAGTATCGGTTGGTTGCTCCAACCGGTACTAAAGGCCACTCATATATAAATCACACTTGCGAAAATTGCAGTTTCTTCTCCCTCACTCTCGCTCCTCTCGACGTCGCCGCCGCCCCGCACGCCGTCCCCCATGCTCGTCGCCGTCCACGCTCGTCCCGCGCCATCGTCGTCGCCGTCCCCGTCGTCGTCGCCCCCCGGCCCGTCCCCGTCGCCGTCCCCGCGCGTGCCGTCCTCACCGCACGTCTACTCGATGCCGCCGCCGTCGATCGTCGCCGCGCGTCTGCTCGCCGCCGCCGCTGTCGCTCGTCGCCGCGTTGTGAGCCCCGCGCCCCATACACACACACACATTAATTAGATTTTAGTTTTTTTTAGTTTTAGTTATACAAATGTTAGATGAATTTTAAAAATGTTACTTAGTTATATAGAAATGTTAGATGAATTTTCTGTTTTTATAGTTATTTATAGTTTTAGTGACAGAATGTAGTTTTTTTTAGTAAGAATCAGTTTATTTTTAGTAAGAACTAGTTCATTTTTATTTATAGTAAGTGCTTATTAGTTGAACTAGTTGAATTAATAGAATTAGTTTATTCTTTTAGTTCAAGCAATTATTCCCGCATCGACGTCGATGATGCCTATCCCGCATCCTCATCGTCGACTCAGCGGAGGCCTGCTTGATCAGAGGGGTCATGTTCGGGACTGGGATCCGTCGGGCTGGTACTGGGGAGGTGCTTCCTTTCGGGGGGCGCAGCTTGGTGAGGAGCCAGCCCGTTGTTGACCCGAATCTTCTTTGGTGGCGGGCGCGTGGGACAGTGACAGTGCGGAGGCTTGAGGACCACGCGGAGGTTGTACGTCACCGTGTCAGCAAGGAGGACGAGCATGTCTGTCGCTACATGGTTGCGTTGGAGGGCAGGTTCGACAATACCTGGCAGGTTCTTCAGGGATCTCACTGGAGCTATGATCCTTTGATGGTTCCTTCTCTTTGGGTGTCCACCCACCGCGCCGATACCCGTCGTTCGCTAGGGTTTTATCTGTACTAATTAGTGATGCTATATGTATGATACTATTCGAGATGTATTAGTGATAATATTCGACGATGTATGGACGCAAGAGCTGATTTAGTTTTGCTTATTGAATGCTCAAACTACAGTCCTGCCAAATCTCCATGTCAATATGAGTCCTATAATTAAGATATTTTGAAATGTTTTTGTTCATATTTTCAACCATTGAATTTTGGCATGACTTTTGCTACACTATGTAGGAAATGTCGTTTGACGATGACGATAGGATCCCGGCATGCGACTGGTGTGGCAACATCGGGGTCAGTGTGAAAGGTCACACCTGGTAGACAGTCGATGCTTCAGTGTTAAGCTCGATGAGGCCTTCGATTTTGAGACGGTATGCAACACGACAAGTCTTGTTTGGTAATTGAGCATGACTTATGCTTCTTCAACGTGTAATTTTCGTCTTTTATAATTCGACTAGCTTATCCCATGCCATGCAAGACGCTATGTCTTGGAGCATCTAGATTTCGAAGATCATGAAAGTATGGAGACAAAGAAAATTCATCTCAGGACCCATCATGATTATGATTTTCTTGTAAAGCTATACAATTCGGAGAGCGTAACCCATTTTGGTTGCTCGAACTGGAGAGCACTGTGCAAGGCATATAATTTTCAGGAGGGTATGTATGTCACCTTTGACCTTGGTGATGATGACGATGGCATGTGGGTCCTTGTTGATGCGCTTCCAGTTCTACCTCTATGTGAGTTTCTCAAACATATTTATTAAGTAATTTATATTATTTATTTAAAAATAATTGACAGCTTATTTCCATTAATAGCTTATTTCCATTATTCAAGAAATGTACAAAAGATGGTAGACAAAACTCATTACACTGATGGTGCAGAATTAACTTGTTAGAAGAAAGATCATCTTGTCTCATTATTTACTTATCTTGAGAATTACAATATCTATTCTAAAACTCCTGCACATTATGGTCAATACGTGCCACTAGTGCACATGTTGAACTACGGTAACATCCATGGAGATGTCATGATAAAATTTGTGCCCGATCATCTTTTGCATATATAAATTCTTCTAAAACTAAACTACATTACTAACTACGAAGTTATTACTATGTTTTTGAACAGAAAATCCCTTCGGATTGTGTGCCTCATCTGATGTTTCAGAAAGGTCACCTTAATGTTATGAGCTTATTACCGTACTCGTCAGGTCATCATCCTACGTATCACTGTCCATACCGGATTCTGAAACCAGTGAAGACATGAGATTCAAAGATTGGAAGAAATGTATGGTCAATCGTAGGGAGCTACATGAAAGCAACATTGTGCGAAAGCCAAGAATTGGAGACAGGATAATCAGCATTCTTCATAATGGAGAGTCAGGGCCTATCTTGTTTTATGTTATTTCACCTTAGAGAGGGTGTACTTAATTAAGTACTGGCTACTCATGATCATGTGCTAAGAAGTTGTTACATGACTATGATGATGATGATGATGATGATTAGGACTTGTTATTATGAGAACGAGTAGAAGTTGTGAGATGATGATGATGTTGAGTACGTCTTTTTTATTATGACAACGATAATGATAATGCATTGTTATATGAGCATGACTTTTTGGATTAGTATCGATATGCACCACACATGTTGCCTTCACTTTGAATCTAATCCATGCATGTTCATGCACTAGTAGAAAAATGGCCTAGTGTGAAATTCTATTTATATATATGCATACGTGTACAATATGTAGTATCGTAAAATACCAGCAAATGAAAAATAATTAAATGGAAAACACAAAATTAAAGGAAAAATAAATCATAAAACCAAAACCCCTTAAACCTTCTAGTACCGGCTGGTGTTACCAACCGGTACTAAAGGCCTCCCCCCCTCCCCCCCC
>LR738710.1:905197620-905236083 GCA_902687465.1 Secale cereale | reverse complement strand
CCCCCCCCCCCCCCCCCCCCCCGCGCTGGCTCGTGCCACGTGGTGGCCCTTTAGTGACGGTTCGTGTTGAACCGGTAGTAAAGGGGGGGGGGACCTTTAGTCCCCACCCTTTAGTGCCGGTTTGCAGAACCGGCACTAAAGGGCCTTACGAACCGGTGCTATTGCCCGGTTCTGCACTAGTGGAATGCTTCAATCCATCGAATCCACTTTGGAGCAGTTCCACCTAGGATTTGCAGCTCCATCATAGAGCAGTTTGTCATGTTTGGCTTGCAGCTAGCTACAGCTTCAAGAATGAGAAATTTGGTGGGAAAGATCTATTGGGGGATACGTGACATGAGGGGGGGAGGGATGAAGGGGTGCGCACTTATCGGTGGCAGTGGTAGGTCATTTTCTCCCAACTCCGCAAGGATTTTTTTTCGAACTAGAGTATTTTTAGCACCCTTTAAAGATATTCACAAATAACATTAAGATGTATCCCATGTTCTACTCCCTCCGTTCACTTTTATAAGACATTTCAGATAACTGAAAATGAGCTACTTTGCACCTTGTCTCAAATGTCTTCAAGGTCTTATAAAAGTGAACATAGGGAGTAGTTTTTTTGTGGAGTGGGGCACAATGAAGCTATCCCACTTGGCTTTTGTTTGGAGTAGATCCAAACAGGACTAAAAATAGTCACTCCATTTTTCACGGAACACCATGATTCCAACAATTAAGGACCAAAGCAACATTATGGGCCACCAGATCAAGCACATGATTACCTTGAGGCTAATATATCACAAATACAAATACTAATACCAATATTATTCCATCTCAGTTTATCAGTTTAATAATGAACTATGCTTTTGAGTTTCATCACAGTTGCCGCATTTCGGCAATAATTTTGAAAAGTACGTTCGCAATTGCGATATCCTTTGTGATTAAGTGAAGAGGCTTATTATGTCTCCATTTATTGAGTGATAATGTCATGTTGTCTAAACTCTAAACTGTGGGCCACATACATCCTACCTTTATGGACAAACCAACTTTACAGATCTGTTTAGTCTGATTGATTCCACAATTAACTTCGACAGATTGTCTATGCTGCAGTCTGTTTGTTTTCTTCTAGTACCTCAAGGATCACATGTATATTGAACAGGGAAGAAAAAGGAATTTTGCGAATTGCATGACACATTAACAAGGATGTTGCTTTGCTTTCGGGCAAGTTCCTAGAAGTGTGAGCTTGCATTTGAGCTTGACATTCATTCATATATCATGTTATTTTGGTCGTCAAACCGTGATAAAAAAAATATTGCACTTGAGTGGTAACAAATGTTATGAGACCGTTTACGGTACATCAAATCAATTTGGGCCGTTCGTTTATGTGGCTTGGAGGGCCCAAATGAGCCAATACTACAACAGATTTTCGGTAATATATTGACTAATTAGGGGCATTTTCGGTACTCTTAACATTTATCTATGACGCAGGCAGGTTCTTTCCCCGCCCATGGTGCAGTACATGCCGTCCAGTCCTTTTCGGCAGACGACTTACAACGAAAACGATGAAACGAAGTTGACGGTCTTGGTTCGCTCCAAGCTGGCTTACCACACGTACACAGCGACCTGGAAAAGCTATGCTAGTGGACTCGCCGCCGGCCGGATACACGTACTAATGCCTGACCCAGGAGGCATCTTGTCTACAAACTGTGTCGCTCCGTGCACGCACTCGCGTAGTAGAGTCGCTATAGCGAACGTTCTTGCGTCGGCACGGTGCATGGAGACTTTGCAGCAGCGAGGCATCGCGAGTAGCGGACGAACTGTGCCGCTTCAGATCGGATGGGTTAATTAAATTGTGATTTGAACTAACAAAGGTCCATAGGGTAGTATGATGCACCGTAAAAAATCTCTCAATTTGTGCTTGGTCTTAGTTGTGGTGCTTAGTGTTGGTTGTGGTCAAGGATGGGAGTGATCACTCGTCTGGCATGTACCATTTGGCTGGTGGAAGGGTCACAACTCACAACTCACAAAGGACCCGGGTTCCATTAGATAAGCAATATCAGTACATATTACACGGGGACTCAACATAAACTATGAACTGCAACCTAGTCCTAACCTTTTATAGAAAGGACCCCAAATTACAATCATGGCAAATTGATCTTGCCTAACAGCCGTCGCCAAGAACCAAGGCAACCACCAATAGGGACGAACCACTTGAGTGGAGGTCTCACTGTAGCATCTCTGCCAGCTCGTCACCAGTGGAACGAGATACAGACGGCTAACGAACACTGCACTGCCTCCCTTTTGGCATCCAGCCGGGAGGAATAAGAGGAGCTGACGCCGAAGTCGCTGGAGCTTCACGTGATGGCCGTCATTCGACGAGTTATTTACTCAAAACCATCATACTTGAGGTTAGGGTAACAACTTGATACCACATTTGTGTTAGGACACAAAAAACCACCAACTTTGCGCCTAACCAGTAACGCGGAGCACTAATCGTCGAGATTGCTCGAGAAAACAGCGAACCCGACAAGTAGGGCCCGCATGTCAAGCTGATGTGGCGAAGACCAAATAGTTTGACCGACTGATGTGGCAAATAAGACGCGGGACCCACTTGTCAATGAGTAAACGGTCATCTTCTTCCCATCTCTATTTCTATGGGGCATTTCATCAAACAACTTCTAGGCGGCCATTGGAGAGCGTTTTCTTGCCGGCATGGGGATGAGCTTGACGCGGACAGAGCACGGGGAAGAGTGTCGTGACCAAGGGAGGCCCACGAGGCCGAGGAAGGTCATTGGGGTGCCAAGGACGGTCGGATACGAGGCCAAAGAGCTCACCGACGGCTGTCAGAGCATGGCGTGGCGGGGGAGTGCACTCGAGGTCAGAGAGGTCAAAGGGGAATGTCCAGGGGCTCAGCAGAGACGTCTCACAGCGTACCAGGAGAACGAAAGTGGCCGGGGTGCGGTGGAGCTGGCGAATTTGAAGGAGACGCGACGGTGACCGAATTGGAGGAAGACAACGAACTCGTCCCCGTCGGGTCTCCTCTGTTCTATTTACGTTGTTGTTCGAAGTAGCGCATCGAGTCGAGATTTTAAGGCAACGAGGTGGGGCTGTTCGTGGTCGTTCGCCATGGCGGCTGATGACTCGTGGCCATGGCAGCGCTCTGTGCGCGAGCTTGAGCGGCGGTAGTGGATAGGGAGGAAGAGAGAGGCGGCGTTGGACGGAGGAGAGCCTAGCGTTTGGAGGGGATTAGCTAGCGTTCCCGGGGCTTGGGTGGATCGGCGCGGGCGGCGCCATGGGTGGATCGGCACGGGCGGCAGCGTGCTCAGACGGCTGCGACGCACCAAATCTGCCTATCCACCGGCGGCGGGGAGGAGCGCGGGGAGGGGGCGGTAACCTACATCACAGAGGCACGCGGGGAGGGGCGGCGCCCGTGGTCGAGCAGCGGCGAGCACGGCCTCTGTGTGTCCCTTAGCTGGAGGATGAAGAAGGGATGGGAGAAAACACTTGAGTCATTGACAGGTGGGGCCTTCATCCAACTCAGCATATTGTCCACATAAGCATGCCACGTCAGCCTGACATGCGGGCCCTACTTGTCGGTTTGACTGTTTTCGTAATCAAATCCGAGCATCAGTGCTCCGCGTTACTTGTTAGGCGCAGAGTTGGTGGTTTTTTGTGCCCTGACACAAATGTGGTATTAAGTTGTTACCCTAGCGTCAAATGTGGTGGTTTTGGATAAATAACTCTCATTCGACCATAAGAAGCATGGGTGAATGGATGAAGCCGGCAGCCGAATATCAACGCTCGTCGATGGGCGTTGTAGCTTGACACTGAATCCCCAGTTGATGCGCTCCAGGAAGGAATTGCTCTTGTAGCTCGGCGTAGGGTGAATATGGAGCCTCGCTTATGGAAGAGGTCAAAAGATGCACGGGGTGTGGGTCCATCCGTAGCAGTACTCTCCCTACGCATCTGGCTCCATCTGTAGGACTAGGAGCACCGCGAAGAGGACATCGGAGGCCACTTGCCAGTCCCGACAACGCCCTCCCAACGGACATCTAATATATACACATACACAACGGAGGCAACACACAAACTACTCATAATATACAGAAGGATGTCGAGCTCCTCTCCTAAGCCATCTCCGGCCGATGACATTGTTGGAAGAGGAATGGGATCTTTGATAAGAACAATCTTCCTAGCTTGAAACGTGATTAATACGACAATGTCTGGTAATGAGTCGAATAGTGTCCTTGCAAACGGAACGATGGGTCAGATCGTAGGAATAAAATAAAACGGGAGTCGATTAGCAGCGTTTTAGTGTGTTTTTTCACTCTCAGTTCATATGTAGTCCATTGAAATATCCAAAACACCTGATAACACGGAACGGAGGTAATAGTACTCAAGTTCATGGGGTGCCATCACGTGCATGAGCCCCTGGGACACCTGAAGTCGCATCGCATGCCGACTTGTCCTCATAGCCTGACGCTGAAGGTGGGAATGTGGCGTGCCGGTCTTGGCGACCAGATCCTCACCTACTACCTGGTGTATGCCCGTGTAGTTCTGGCACCATGGCGGCCTGCACGAGTGACCGACGACGGGCGAGAATCATTCCTAGGTACCAGGCAGTTCTGAATTCTCGACTTGGCAGCCAACCCAACCATGTTTGCATTGCCCATAGAAAAATGTGTTTTTTCAATCAAATCATGAGAGCTGCTAAAAAGCACTCAGAGTCAGAGTATCATTTTGTGAATACTGAAATTCTAATCCAAATAATTATTCTGTTGCAAACAATGTTTGAGGATAAGTGTCAAAATGGACAATCACAGAATTGAGTGTTTTACTTGTGTTTCATAGACACTTCCGTATACGATTAAATAGTAGTGAATTTGGAGAAATGAGATGAGGGAGTACTCCTTTGTCGCTACCTTCATGATTTGCTAGTGCTAGAGGTAACACCGAGAGGCAGCAAGCTATGCACCGACTCTCCTTCCTTATGGATTGTACAATACTTCCATCAAAAAGGTCACCCGCTATGTTGAAAAAGCAATAACAACTAGCACCACACTACGTGAACAAACTAGCATGGCACAACCACCGAGAAATAAACTGAATGAAGTGTCTTCCACTTCCTTGGTTTCCCTCCAGTATCTCAGAGCTCATGGACATATTGAATGAGGGTGGAAACGAATGTAAGCCAAGCATATTGTCACTCTTGATCTACATGTAGATCTTGGTTTCAAGCAAGTTCCTAGAAGCATTATATATAGTACAGGGATGCCATCCTTCAGGTGTGAGCATGCATGTGAGTACGGCATTCATTCATTGTGGTTCATGAACCGTACGTACAAGAGCTCACATGCGAACATCTTGTATGTTCTCTTTGGCGGTCATTTAAGAAGTATGAGTCATCTTGATTCCATTCTATATTCTCTTGTTTGTCTTTTATGATTTGTCATGAATATAAAATACCCTCAAAAAGTAAGAAAAATTGTTATTGGTGCTTCATGCTAGTTGCGGTGTAGCTAGCCGGAAATGCATGTTGCACTTTTTTTTTGACGTTGTGGAGTTGGCACTTAACATAACATTTCAGGGCAATTTACTTTGCCGCCTTTATCATGATACAAGTTTTTGTTGTATCTGAACCTTTCTTTTGGAGGGTTCTCTGAACTTTAGGGGAGCATAAAATTCAGGTAGAACTGGCATAAGGTGCAACTTCTGTTTCCTCAGAAATCCAGCTATTAGTTGAATAAATACTACAATATTAGTAGCAAGATATATCTGCTACTGGCTGACAAAAAATTGCAAAGCTACCATAAGTTACATAATGAGGACCATGTCAAGGAGATGGGACCTGTAGCACACCGAAATATAAGCTTCAGTTCAAGACAGGCTTCGGTACCCTGTCTTGAAGCTGAGATTTCTTTCCTATGCAGTCACCTAAGCTAGATAACATATACTTACTTTACACTAGAATGCAAAGCCCGTCTTGAAGCTCATATCCGAGACACGTTATCTGCATTGCTCTCTCTGTCTCATAATGTAAAATGTTTGTTGACACTAGTGTGGGATGAAGGGAGTAGTGTTTATATTCACACGACTTTCATTCAAATATTACATATTGTAGATCAGATAAGTGAAGTGCTTTATCTTGTGCTGCGCCCAGTCTTTGGCAATTTGCTATCCCCGCCACCGTCGAGAACTACAGAAATATAGTTGTCAAAATAGAAATCCAGGTTACAGAGTGTCAAGGGCGTCCCAATTCTCATGGATAGCTCGTTTGCTTGGAACAGACAGAAGCTACTCAAGTTCGTGGGATACCCGAGCCCTTGGTACACCTGACGTCGCGTCCCATGCCAACTCGTCCTCGTAGCCTGACGCTGATGGTGGGAATGTGGCGTGCCGGTCTTGGCGACCAGGTCCTCACCTACTACCCGTCGTGCACCCGTGTAGCTCTGGCACCATGGCGGCCTGCATGAGTGACCGATGACGGGCGAGAATCGTTCATAGGGTACCAGGCAGTTCTGAATTCTCGACTGGGCAGCCAACCCAACCATGTTTGCATTGTCCACACGAAAATATGTTTTTCAATCAAATCGCGAGAGCTGCTAACAAGCACTCAGAGTCAGAGTACCATTTTGTGAATACTGAAATTTTAATCCAAATAAGTATTCTGTCACAAACAATGTTTGAGAATAAGTGTCAAAATTGGCATTCATAGAACTGAGTGTTTTACTTGTGTTTCATACTCCCTCCGTCCGGAAATACTTGTCATTAAAATGAATAAAAGGGGATGTATCTAGATGTATTTTAGTTTTAGATACATCTCTTTTTGTTCATTTTGATGACAAGTATTTTCGGACGGAGGGAGTAGATACTAGTAAGCTTGCACGTGCAATGCACGTATAACCTTAAGCTGAAATTTTATTATTCATCATAGTTAGGACATGTATTAGAATGAATCAAATAAGTCTTCCCTTCAATCTGACAATTGCTCACATATTGCCTATTAGAAAAATTCAGAAAAATCAATGCTTCATATAATTGAGCATACATAGCTGGTCTATTTACATATAATTCATCATATATAAGACGTTTTAGGCACTACTTTAGGACTCACATCTTATATTTGTCTACAGAGGGGGTATATTTTTACCAAAATCTTCTAACCTATAGTGCAACAATGTATGCATTTGTTTCTAATTCTACAATTAATAGTACTACTCTTGCATGCCAACCTTCACTTTGTTGGTCGCTCACCGTCCGTGGCTTTACCTTTAGCACACACTGACTAAGGCAACAATGAAGGCGTTGACATGTTGACGGTACAGAAGCGCATGTCTGCAATAAGACCTGCATAACTTAAAAGCATCTGATACTCATTAGGACTTCACTATTATAAGAGAGAGCATTAGGAGCACATGCACTCTGGTTGGTCAATATTCTCGTGCAGCTGCAAAAGAAAAATGATGAATCTATTAGAGGACATATAAACCGATGAATGTATTAATAGTCTTGCAGAGTGAAAATATTTCAAAGTGAAAAATAAATAAAACAAAATACAAATCACTTACTAATGTTATACTTTTCAATCCAAAATCTTGTGTATTTTGTGTAGAGGCGACAATGTCAGTTCACAAGTTCAGAAGAATTACATTAGTTTAATATTGAAGCAGTAAATCACTTCTTATCACTATAACCAGAAAAGATCATAGCAGGCTGAAGAATCTTGCATTTGCTTCCTAGTTGATATCAGAAATAAGAAGTAACTATTGATTGACAATCTCATAACACACGAAGTACTTTCACTAAAAAAGGCTCATCCATATCATGATGCCCGAATGATTCCATCATTACAATGTAATGTTCCAAATTTTCTCATGACCTCAACAAATGAAAACAATATATTCACATATCTTAGCTCTGGTTAATACCAAAAAACTTCTGTTACGTTTTCAATAACGCAAAAATTAAATACAACCTTCCTTTCTGAAAAAATAGCACCAAAATTACATATGCAGTAGCAAATATAAGGTTTCAAAAGATTACTACTAAACATGACTAAATAGGAGGGGTCACATCATTTGGTATAATTTGTACCCTCCACCTGACCATAGGCTACTACATTACACCCATTTATAATTTTATATATAACTGAGAGCCATTTATATAACTGAGAGCCATTTATAATCGGGCAGCTGCACAGTGACCTGCCCAAATTTGGCCCGATCGGCCTGTGCCTAGCTCGGCCCTTAGTTATATCATTAAATAGACCTACTTTTTTGAGAATTTTAAATCTTATACAAAGTACGTATAATACGTAATTTCAGAGTCATAAAAATGACCGAAAATGGTGTGTATAGGACTTAAGATGCCCATGTCCACTGCTTAGCAACTATGAAGAGCATTGACCAATTGGTAGAATATCAATTCCATATTTCAACAGGCAGTATATGACATCATAAATCTATGAGCCAATCTATCTAGATCCCAAACTAAAATCCAAGTACACACAAATGTTTTACATAGGCAGATCAAGGAACAAATCCAAAGATGAGTGCTCGTTATATATAGCTAAAATTATAGGATCTGCAGGTCAAAGAAAGTACTACCTCCGATCCATATTACTTGTCGGGTTGTCGCTGAAACAGATGTATCTAGATGTATTTCAGTGTTAGATACATCCGTTTGAGCTGCAACTAATTTGAATCGGAGGGAGTACATGATCTCAAGATATGAACTACAAACTGATTCGGAACGACACTTGAACAAAGACAGACGGGAAACGAAGGGTTTATCTTGATTGAAAAGTGAGTCAAAGAACATGAATCTGGTTGAGCGCAAGATGGTTCCTGGCCTGGACAAGAAGAAATCAAAGGAGAAAAAAAAATGTGTTTTCTCGGCTAAGCTATCCATCTAAATTTTATCTCACTTTTGTAAGTGTTGCATCTAAAATACGTGAAGCTGGCTAAAATTGGGAAGCAAACCTTTTGATAGCTCTCGACAAATCAATATCACTCCACGGATGAGAGGTTTACCAATTCTGCAATCGATAGAGATAGACTGGGCATTCTGTCGTTCAGCAGAATCCTCACCAAAATCCTTTACAACCATTGACTCTATTAACCTGACCAGGTAGCTGACGTGGAAAAAAGCAGAGTGTTTATGAAACCAGATGTAAAGTGTGTGGGGTAAAAGATTATTAAATCATACTTTGCATCATCACAACAAAATCTTTTGTGGTACCTCCTGAATACACAATGCATAAAAATATGAAACACGCGAGAATACAGTTGCAAGTAATTTGATTTGAAGAAAAATAAGGATCCCCAACTTACACTATGGTTCCAAACATAGAAGTCCCAAAGAGGAAGATTTTGGCCCAATCCTCCACCTCTTATGCCAAGCTGATCCGAGCAGGAACTGGAGTACTGTATCTCTAGCACAATCAACGTCTAATAACAAATTTTGAACTACAGAGTCAGAGTGCTAAATCACAAATTAGTGCATGTCTGCAGCTGCACAATTTCCAAAAAAGAAAATTATGGTGGAGATATGAGTTACCTTCTTGCTGCTGAACTACTGAGCATTGTGCCAACTTTCTGTCTCCGTGGTGCTTCCCAAGCCCCAGCTTGAGGTCTGTACATGGAGGAGAAGCATGGAAGGTTAAGGGGAAAACTGGAGGTAAAGAAATCAAAAGGATAAATAGTTCACCTGTGCTTGGGGCAACGATGGCGTGGCCATGGAGAAGAGACCGAGCAATAGGCCCTAAAAAATCACATATATTTACACAACAACAGGACCTGGCTAGATCCATCTCCTCTTGGAAAAGATCTCTTGATTCGCTGAAGCAATGAAACTGACACCATAATATGCTGAACTAAAATCAGAAATCATTTTCCTCTCTTGGCTACGTAAAAGGAAGCTTGTATGTACAACAGTCATTTGGTAACTGATATCATCAAGAAACCTTTGTTTCTATCGTGTTTTCACCTGCATACCTGATGCATAGCAGCACATTACATAAGAACCAGAGCTCGTATTTACATGAGTCCATTAGGGCATGTCCAACGCTGGACTCTTAACGAGACGCTTATGAAGGAAAATAAATAAATATCACAAAATATAAAATGTCTATGCGCCCTAGCTCCCAATGCCTGGCGCTAACTCCATAGCCTAATTACGCAGTCAGCGGCGCTCGGTGTAGCCAAAAAAGGGCCAAGCATCGGGTGCCAGCCTTTGCGTCGATGCCGCGCTTGACACTGGGATTTGATGGCCCAACCGCTAATCAGCTGGGAAATCGATGGGATAATGATCCTAGCGCCTGTCTAAGCGTTCAGCGTTGAAGATGCCCTTACTCTCCAGAGCTAGCAATGGCTCCTATAAGTGTGCAATTCCTACAATGCAGTTATATTCTAGACAAGGTCCTGATAAAGTACTTGATTACTACCAGGATAAGAATGTGCTAATGATTAAAAATAGAAGGTGCTAGTAGTGAACTAAAATAATAGAAGGTGCTACTGATTTCATGTTTCTGAACTAAAATGCAATGAAACAAACGTTTTCAGTCGAGCATTGACGCAAAGACTTGTTGGGCACACATACAACACATCTGATTACCTGAGTCAACACGCACACACAGCACAGATGCCTGCCGGCCGGCCGCACGTGCCCTTAGTCATCCATCCAACACGCATACCACGTCGGCAGCATCATGCACGCACAAGCCAGAATTCGCAGCGGGGCATTGGACACTGAGGCGGCCATTACAACGATGATCGAATGATTACAGTCAGCCTGCCCACTGAAGCTTGCGAATTGTATTAAGCTAACAATTGAACAAATGAGTAGCATTGTGCTTAATGACACTGTGACAATTGATCGGCCATGTACTCAATCTTGTATAGATGAATATATATCTAGATGAAGAAAAAAAGAGAGGAAGATGGCTGACCGGAGTGGGCAGTAAGCCGCCCCAACCCCAACCCCAGGGCGGCGCCGGCAGTCCCAGTCTCCCAGGCTGAGGCGTCGGGGGCGCGCTGTTGCGGCCCGGCCCCCCTCAGCGGTGCCCCCCTGCGGCGGAGGTGCCGCTCGTCCGTCGGCGGCGGAGGATCCGTTGGCGTCCGTCGGGGTCGGATCTGCTACTTGGCCGCTGGCGAGAAGGGGGAGAAGGGGCGGCGGCGGGGCGAGCGTACGGTGAGAAGGGGAAGGGGCCGAGCGGGAGCGGCGGCGTGGTCGGGCGGTTGGAGGTGCCGCTCGGCCGCGCGCGAGAGTCCGGTGAGAAGGGGATACGTGGTCGGGCAGTTGTGGCGAGAGAGGCGAAGCGCGTGGCGTGCGGGTGGCGAGGGGGTTAGCGAGGGGAAGGGGATTTCGTTAACGAAATCGTTAACGGAGATTTTGGACGTTAGATCTCAGATTAGACGGCTAATATAATGAGATGGATCTGCCCTCTCGTGCTTTTATAATGGTAGTAGATAATTCCGTATAAATTTAAATACTAGTTAATTTGGAGAAATGAGATCACCGCGAACTCCCTGCTCGCTGGCTTTGTGGTTTCCTAATGCTAGAACTAACACCGAGGGGCGGCATGCTATGCACCGACTCTCCTTCCTTACGGATTGTACAATACTTCCATCAAGGTCACCCGCTATGTTGAAAAGGTAATAACAAGTAGCACCACGCTACGTGAACAAACTAGCATGGCACAACCACCGAGAAATGAACTGAATTAAGCGGCTTCCACTTCCTTGGTCTTCCTCCAGTGTCTCAGAGCTCATGGACATATTGAATGGGGGTGGAAACGAATGCAAGATAAGCATAACACATTAGCAGTTAGCACGGATTGTCACTCTTGATCTACATGTAGTCTTGTTTTCAAGCAAGATCCTAGAAGCATATATATAGTACCTTCATGTCATCCTTCAGGTGTGAGCTTGCATTTGGGTACCGTATTCATTCGTTTTGTGGTTCATGTACCGTACAAGTGCTCACATGTCACATGTATGCTCTCTTGGTGGTCATTTAAGAATTGTGAATATAGAATAAACTCAAGCAGTAAGAAGTGGTTACTGGTGCTTCATGTTTGTGGCGGTGTAGCTAGCAGGAAATGGATCCGTACAAGATTTATATCTATAAAGATACTAAGCTCCCATGATTTGAAGCGCTCTGGTGCTTCCGGGGTTGTTGGGTCGCCGTTGGACCCCCATGTGAGGTTGTTTGTTGCTTAGTTTTGTTTCCCCTTCTCTCTTTAATTTTTTACAAGTTTAATTCATGTGCGCTTATTAAAATTTGTGAACATTAAAAGGAGAAATAATAATAATGTGCATTTTTAGCTTATTAATATTTATTACATTCATGAATATTTTTAAAGTTTGTGAACATTTATTAAATATGAAACTTTTTAAATTTGCAAACATTTTTTGAATTCATGGATATTTTCTATGATTCATGCATGCTCCTCTAAATTCAGAATATATTTTAAAATTCTTGAACATCTTTTAATTAAACTAACCTATTTTTAAAAAAATAGTCAATTTTTCTGAGTGAGCAGTGGGGCGAGCTAAAAAAAATAACCGAGTGAGAGGAATATGGAGTCAAGCTAAGCGAGCTAGGAGAGGAATATGGAGTCAAGCTAAGCGAGCTAGGAGAGGAATATGGACGAATACATTTAAGAACACAAAGTTGCAGTTCAAGTAATCTTTTGATTGACTGATAGAAGTGTCTTGTCGCCAGTAGGTATGTACACATGCAGGAGAGACCGCTGACCAAGACCCACGCGCATGCATGCACCCTCCCACTCGATCGGTTGCATTCGATTCCCGGGTCCCTGCAGTTGGCTACTATATTCTGTACAGCGAACGCGGCCGATGTGCTAGACAACGCGGCCGGTGTAATCCAGTGTGTCTATGGGAAACCAACCATTCAACACGCCAAGTGGGGTTCTCACGTCTCATCTATATATAAGGGCAACCCAATCCCAACCACCGGAGAAAGCAGCACATTCTTCTAATCTTCTTCTTCTTCCACCATGCATCCAGCAATGGCTCCTGTGTTCTGCTTTGGGCTTCTCCTGCTCATCGCCCTCGATCCACACACCCTTCCTCAATGCCACGCCGCCACGGACACCCTCTCGCCCGGCCAGGAGCTCGCCGGCCGCGACAAGCTCGTATCCAGCAATGGCAGGTTCGCGCTCGGCTTCTTCCAGACCGGGAGCAACTTCTCCGACGGCACGCCGAAATGGTTCCTCGGGATATGGTTCCACACCGTCCCCAAGTTCACCCCCGTGTGGGTCGCCAACACCGAGAACCCCATCGCCAACCACACGGCGTGCAGGCTCGTGCTCTCCCGCGACGGCAACCTTGCCGTCCACCACCTGGCCACCACGGTCTGGTCCACCAATGCCAACACCACGTCCAACACCACCGTCGCCACCCTCCTCGACAACGGAAACCTTGTCCTCAGCAGCAGCAACAGCAGCGGCGCCTCCAATCCGTCTGATGTTTTTTGGCAGAGCTACGATCACCCCACCGACACTGTTCTCCAAGGTGGGAAGATTGGCTGGAACAACTCCACCGGCCTGATCCGCCGTCTCGTCTCCAGGAAGAACGCCGTTGACCAGACTCCCGGCATGTACTCTTACGAGTTATCTGGCCACAATGGTGACACTTCCATTGTTTCTATGTTCAACTCGTCCAAGCAATACTGGTCCAGCGGGGACTGGGGCGGCCAATACTTCAGCAACATCCCGGAGAGCGTGGGTCAGAAGTGGCTCTCCCTTCAATTCACCAGCAACAAAGAAGAGCAGTACGTCCAGTATGCCATTGAGGATCCGACGGTGCTGTCACGCGGCATAATGGACGTCTCCGGTCAAATGAAGGTGCTCTTGTGGTTCGAGGGGTCGTCACAAGATTGGCAAGCCGTCTACACGGTGCCGAAATCTCAGTGCGATGTCCATGCTACATGTGGCCCTTTCACGGTCTGCAGCGATGTCCCGTCCCCCTCCTGCAGCTGCATGAAGGGCTACTCCATACGGTCACCTCAAGACTGGGAGCTTGGTGATCGATCGGCTGGTTGCGCTAGAAATACCCCACTCTACTGCAACAGCAACAGCAACAGCAGTGCAGCCGGCGGCGAGACAGATAAGTTCTACCCTATGACTTCTGTCCAACTTCCTGCTGATGCCCGGAGTGTTGCGACGGCCACCACTGCAGGTGAATGCTCACTTGCATGCCTGGGAAGCTGCTCCTGCACCGCGTATTCCTACGATCAAGGTGCCTGCTCCGTTTGGCACGACAAGCTGCTCAACGTTCGGCAACAAGGTAACAGTGTTCTTCACCTCCGCCTCGCTGCAAAAGAAGTGCCAAGCAGTAAAACCAACATGAGGGGACTGATCATTGGCGTTGCTGTTGGTGCAAGCACTGTCGCTTTGGTTTTCATCTTTCTGGTGATGATTTGGATGAGAAAAAAGAAGCAGTATGGTGATGATGTTCAGGGTAGCATGGGGATCATCGCATTTCGGTACGTCGATTTACAGTCTGCAACAAAAAGGTTCTCAGAGAAGTTGGGGGCCGGCAGTTTTGGTTCAGTATTCAAGGGTTCGCTGAGTGACTCGACAGCCATAGCAGTGAAAAGGCTTGATGGAGTCCGCCAAGGGGAGAAGCAATTCAGGGCTGAGGTGAGCTCAACTGGAGTCGTCCAGCATGTCAACTTGGTTAAGCTGATTGGCTTTTGCTGCCAAGGTGACAAGAGGTTACTTGTGTACGAGTACATGCCCAATGGCTCCCTGGATCACCATCTCTTCCAAAGCAATGGCATGGTGTTGGATTGGACTACCAGGTACAAAATTGCCCTTGGGGTTGCTAGAGGACTAGCCTATCTGCATTCAAGTTGCCGGGACTGCATTATACACTGTGATATCAAGCCAGAGAACATACTTCTAGATGGGACTTTCACCCCTAAGGTTGCGGACTTCGGAATGGCCAAACTTTTGGGAAGGGATTTCAGTCAGGTCGTTACCACAATGAGGGGAACCATTGGGTACCTTGCTCCTGAATGGATCAGCGGAACTGCCATCACATCAAAAGTTGATGTTTACAGCTACGGGATGGTTTTGTTAGAGATTGTATCGGGCAGCAGGAAGTCGAGCAAGCAATCATCATCCCAAGATGGTGTTCATGAAGGATATTTTCCGGTGCGAGTTGCACGCAGTCTTGTTGATGGGGACATTGCAAGTCTAGTGGATGTGAAATTGGTGGGCGAAGCGGATCTGGAGGAAGTTGAAAGAGTTTGCAAAGTAGCATGTTGGTGTATTCAAGATGATGAGTTTGATCGACCTACAATGAGTGAGGTGGTGCAGTTTCTCGAGTGTCTGTCTGAAGTTGAGATACCTCCGGTGCCAAGGTTACTTCAAGCTATTGCAGGACAGCCAAATCAGAAGATAATGTAGTCCTTGAGTTAGGATTCTGGTTAACTCTCCCTTTTCATATGGTAGTTTCGCGTGTTGCTTTTCCCTTGTGCTACTCTTGTAATTTGGTCGCTCCAACAGGCTGTGAAAGCCACTATGCTAACCTTAAGATTCAGTTAAGGCCTGGCTACATTTGGGCTCAGCAAAAATTATGTTACGCTGCTCACTAATCACGCTCGTGCTTTGATCTTTTGGGTCAATGCAACTATGTCATGGTACGAATCATGTTAATGTTCAATTAGCGCCTTTGGGGCTCGGTTAGCACAGAAAAGAGGGGAATTACAGATATTTCCAGTACCGAAATGCTTGACCTCGGTATGCCTACTTGATTACCCCGCTCGACATCTCCAACCAGTCGGAGTCCACACGGCCGCGCCGCCGTGCAAGTATGCTGATGGTGCGATGCCACTGTCTCCTTGGACGGCGTGCGAAAAGAACAGAGGCGCTGGACAAGCTCGCTGCGCGGCCTCCGCACCAAATAAACATGAGTTCGCTTTTATGAAAATTTATTTTCAGCCCTGACATTTGTTCAAATGCTCCTAAAATGAATTTTAGATTTCTAGCACTGTCAATATCATCTTGTAACAAAAAGATTGTGTCATCAGCATATTGCAACATATATATTCACCCATTTATTACTACCGGAGTAAAGTCTGAAAAGAACCTTGAATTCGTAGAGCTAGTCGAAATCAAACCTCGAACTCCCGATCCCTGAAATCAGTACCTTGTACTATATGATCCCGGTCAATTTCAACCCTAAACCGAGCATGTACTGTTTGTGGTGCTGGTAAAAGGACCATCCCAGCCGGGATTATGGCTGCTTTCACTGACTATGCGGTCCCACTTGTCACATTCATCTTCTTCCCCAATCTCTCTTCTTTCTCCTTGCTGACGAGGCGTGGGTCTCCACAATGCGTGATGTGATGCAGACCCACGGCTACGACCACAGCGCCATGCCCGGCGAGCTGGCCACCATTAATTGTCGCGCTCACTTCTTCCAGGCTCCCGCGCCTGCGCCTGCGCCGCCTCATGCGACTCAGGCGCGTGCTCACCCTCTCGTGCGTCTGCTCCGTCCAACATCAGTAGCCGGCCAGATGAATCCACGGGCAGCGGCGCAGCTGTCTACGGGCTCACCAGGGCCTCCCGCATCCTGTTGGGCGTCGACCATGGCGAGATAACGTCGGGACTTTCCCGGCTTGTGACCTCATGGTCGACCCAAACCTCAGCACGTCGTTCTCTGGCATTAGGTGTGGTTCATGGACGACAAACAGCCGCGCTCCTTCGAGATGCACGTCGTGGAGATGCTTCCGAGGGTGAGCCACGCGTGCGACGTCTTCCGCGTGGTCTTTGAGGCCCCGCTGACGGCGAGGAATGGTTCATCGCCGGCGTTATGTTGTCCCGACCACGCTGTTCAGCGACCTGAATGTGCTGGGCTCGTACAGGAATACATGATTAATAGCTTCAGCGAGAGATGCAAGTGCAAAAGGCTAATGTAAGCAAGGAAGCAGGTGGTTTGATTCCTAAGCTAGCCACGGGATTTACTTGTGAGTATACGGACAAGTTGCATGTGTATAAACAATAGCTATCAGCCGTCGTAGCAGGCGGGAGGGCCACGGACACGAGATGGAGCAGGCGGATGCCAGCGTGGCGATCTCCTCAAGCGCGAAGTTGACGCCGTTGAGGCGCCCAACGGCCCTGGAGAGGAGGAGGTGTCGGATGAGGACCGGCGCTGATTGCAGGAGAGTGAGAGAGAGAAGGGGCTTGGGAAGAAGATGGATATGACTTGTGGGGTAAGGATGTCAGTGAGAGTAGAACATGATCCCGGCCGGAATGGATCTTATCCCGGTGCACCAAACGGGTCCAAGGTCAAGATTGACCAGGATCAGTGAGTACAGGACATCGATATCAGGGATTAAAAGGTTGAGGTTTGATTCCGACAACCCGTATAAATTCAAGGTTTAAAATAGACTTTACTCTTACTACCGCTGCCCTCTTTCTCTTCCTTTTAATTATCTGCCACATTTGCGTGTTAATTTCTTTGTCCCGAGTGCATGATGCCACCACTATATATAGCCAGCCTAGTCGCGGTAGATGCAATCTCGGGGGATCCGATATCGAAGCATGCATTGAGCAAGACTTGTCATCAAGAGAACAAAAAAAGACTATGTTGTCTTGGAGAGATGCAATTACAAGCGGTGCACCGGGACCTGAGCAAATAAAGGGCAGTCTCCAACAAAGTGAAGTCTTCCTCGTCCCCTCAACCCCATGATTTATGGCACTCGGCGTGCGCCGGCCACCTCACCTTGGACGAGGTCCCATTGAGGTGCTTGAAGACGCGGAGGACGGCCTTGAGGTCGGCGACCTTGGCCCGCATCGTGCGGCAGCAGTTGGCGTGCACGGTGGTCACCTGCCGGGCGTCCTTGCTGTCCTGGCAGAAGCAGCTGAAGCGGGCCGTGTCGAGGACGCGCGCCCTGACGCCGAGCCGGCCGAAGGCGCCGCCCCACTTCATCCGGTTCAGCACGTCCTGCTCCTTGCGCCCCGCCGTCCCGTTCCACGACCCGTACCACTCGCCGAACAGCGCCACCGTCCCGTTGCTCGGGGCGACGAAGAAGAAGCCCGTGTTGAGCTCGTTGGCCAGGTCCAGCGGCCGACCGTTGAATTTGTCGGAGCTGATGAGGAAGTCTTCTTCTCCGGTCCGGTTCAGCATGGGGATAGGGTTCCTCAGCCAGATCACGTCCAAATCCTGCAAATACATATATAAATTGGGAAGGAGTTCTGTTCACTTCATCTCAATCACAAGCACATACCCCTACTAGATTAGTGTGATGTATGAGGTCGATCGAGACGTACGGTGAATATGAAGCTGTAGCCGTGGTTGAGGACGTCGGCGAGGAAGCGAATGCGCTGCCACATCATGCGTATGAAGCCCTCGGACATGTAGAGCTGCTCCGACGAGAACTCGCTGCCGTTCACGGACGACGGGAGGTGGTAGCACCGCACGAGGCCGAGGGTCCTGCACCGCCGGAACGCCGGGAGGTCCGTGGCCACGAGGAGGACGTGGCGGAGGAGGTGCGCGGTGCCCTCCCCTTCCCTCAGGCCCTCGAGGAAAAGGTCGAGCAGGCCGTCCTCCCCGGCGAACGCCGCGTTCACCACGCTCACGATCAGCGTCTTGTTCGCATCGGCAGCGCCGCAGAGCGCCGCCTCTAGATCGTCACCGGAAGCACACACCTGCTGCTGCTTCGACGCTTAATGCTTAAAGATCGGAGAGGCATAGCTGACCTGAAAATGTAGGATCGGATCAGTAAGTGGTACTTACCGATGAACTGTAACGCCATATGTTGAAGAAGCTATTCGCCGTCTCGCCACCGTCGTCGTTCGGAGAAGATAGCACGTATGTGCCGAGCGCCAAGAGGAGACAGACGGCGACGACGGCCGCGAAACGGCTGGATGTGCTCTGCTCCCGTAGAGCTGCCGGTATCGACATGACCACCGATAGTGCACTACCCTTCTCCCAGCCTCTAACTGTATAGTGTGTGTAATATACTGTTCTCGCCAGTGATTAATTGGTGTGGCTCTGCTCGTTGACTGCATTTGCACGACTTTTAATGTCTTCGAGTCCTACTTAATCCCTTCACCACATGAATGTCCGTTGCGTACTACTCCCTCTGTTCTCAAATATTCCAAGTCTCTCTAGAGATTCATTACATATATATGTATGTTGCAGTTCATTTAAAATGTCTAAAAAATACTCCCTTCGTCCGAAAATATTTGTCATCAAAATGAACAAAAAGGGGTGTATCTAGAACTACAATACATCTAGATACATCCCCTTTTATTCATTTTGATGACAAGTATTTCCGGACGGAGGGAGTATATATTTAGGAAAGGAGGGACTACTACGTTCTATGAGATCATTGGATGGAGATCTCAATAATATAATTTTGTCGAGTGCGGCATTTCAACAACCAGGCTCATGCAAAATCATAAACTCACAAAAAAAATCCCAAGCAAGATGCTTGTGTGCGTGATGTTCGTGCAAAATTTGGGGGAGTTTGGACATTCGAGGAGCGCGTGAAAAAAAGACAAAATTCAGCTCTGTGAGTATGGTTACTGTTCATGCACTGTTCGGGGCGAATTTCTCTTTTTTGCCGTGAGCTCCACAGATATCCAAACGGGATGTAATTTTGCACGGACATCATGCACTCAAACATCTTCTAAGCAAAAAAAAAAAAAAATATATCAATTTTTTTGAATTGTTCCCTGTTTTTAATGGCGGTATTGTTCACCGGGCTCACCTGAGCCCAGGCACCGGAGTGATTTATCGGATTTTGTCAGATCTCTCACAACAGAGGGAAAGAGAGGGCACGAAAGAGGAAGTGGCAGCGCAAAGAAATTTTAGCGTCGACATTACCTACCGGCGACTAGGGATGGACACGAGCCAAGCCGAGCTTGATCCAAGCCTGGCTTTGGCTTGCTCTGGAGCCACTCGACTTGGCTCGGCTCAGCCAACGAGCCTACTTTAGGTGGCTCGGGTCGTTTTTGCTATGGGTCGGCTCAGACTGAGCCGACTCATGAGCCAGCTGGCGCCATAACAGCTGGGATGTCACAGAACCCGTTTTTAAAGACCATTTTTGATCGTCTACAACAATTAAACCTGTAACTTGGAAAAGAAGCACTTTATCTTGCTCAAAATGCAACATCTAGCAGTCTATGGTTTAAAAAATTGTCGTAGTGATGAACAATAAGCTTTCTTCTATGGAAAGTGTAGAAATGGAACAAGTATGACTAGGAAAGAATTGGGCATCATTGCTTTTGAATTTCGGGCAGCTCCTCCTTTCAACTTTATACAAAAAAAATATTGAACGTTGACAACACTTGTGCTTTGACATCAAAATGATAATCTTCCTCCTCCTCAAACACAGTGTCTTGCTCATCCCCGTCCTCCTCATTATCTTCCTCCACTACATAACCCTTCTCCGCTTGCTTATCATGCTCCATTTCCTAGCACACAATAACAGCACCCACATGAGCTTGGACACGAGTGAAATATAGTATTTCAATTGAGTGAGTGTAATGTGTTTTCTAAAATGAGTGAAATAAGTTATTTGAAAAATGCGAAATCTACCCGACATTTTGGTGTTTTAGATATTTTAAACTGAGTGAAATCACTTTTCTGAAATAAATGAAATATTTGTTTTGAATTGAGTGACGCCACTTTTTAAATGAGGTGAAATCTGTTTTTCGTACACATGAAACATGTTTCGGTGTGAAATACGCAAAACTTGTTATTTCCACTTTTTGTAACTAGTTCTTTAAAATATGTGAAACCAATTATTTAAAATCTTTTTTTATTACTGAAATCTGTTTTATTAAACGAATGAAATTGTTTTTAAATTGATAGTTATTTGAATTGAGTCAAATCAGTTTTTAAAAATAATTGGAACCTGTTTATGCAATGGGTGAAATCAATTTCAAAATGACTGAAATCAGTCTTTTTCACTGAGTGAAAGAAATTTTGTAATGAAATCTGAAACTATAAAAATTAAAGTAATCAAAATATATCCAAGACCGGTCTTGCGTTAAAGGTCTTATCACCTTGAATTGTACTCCTTCCGTCCCAAATTAAGTGACTCAACTTTATACTAGCTTTAGTATAAAGTTAGTACAAAGTCGAGTCACTTATTTTGAGACGGGGAGTAATATATATGCTTTTGTGTAATATATAATAAAAATTGGTTAAAAAGATACCAATCTCCAAAAGATTTGCTATGAAAATTTATAGGTGCTTTTTAGTGGAGAGAGAAGATACTTTTAATACCAGCGTATAGTATGCACACACATTCTGACAAAAGCTGCATTGCATGTAGTGAGGTCCACACACTATGCTTTATTCCCCTCCGTATTCTAGTGTCAAAATGATTATCTAGTTTATACTCAAAAGCTGCACCAATCTCAACACTTCTCAGTTCTCACATGCGGTGAATCTTTCACGCGACCTGCAGGTTCCATTAGAAAATCTATTTTGGAAGTGGCAGACCCGGTGGAGTAAAAAAAAATGGCCAACCCTAGGCGCCGGTGCGCCGGCCGAAATTTCGGCCGGTCGCACCAGACCCACCCCGAGTGCTGTAATGAAACTTTTTTTATAAACGGTTGTAGCATTTTATGTCAATGGTTGTAGCATTCCGACTGATATGTCAATGGTTGTAGCATTTTATGTCATGGTTGTAGCATTTTGCTGCAGAAAAAGCTTCGACCGTGGACGAAAAAAGCTTCAACCGTGTATGAAAAACAGCTTCAACCGTTGGAAAAAAAAGCTCCCAGGTGGAAGCTTTTTTCACCGCGGGTTGAAGCTTTTCCTAAGCAGGTTGAAGCTTTTTTCCACCATTGAACTCAACATTACCCTTTGGGCAGAAAAGATCAGCACGTCGGTTGAAGCTTTTTCTCACGCCGGTAGAAGCTTTTTTCCACGCCGGTTGAAGCATTTTTCACATAGTTGAAGTTTTTTCCCATGCCGGTGAAAGCTTTTTTCACCGCGGGTTGAAGCTTTTTTCCACGCTGGTTGTAGCAAAAGACAACGATGGTTGCAGCAAAAATTATCGTTACCGTCGTCTCGGGTTGCATCTCTGCCATGAATTTGTGTAGCAAATTTTCTCGTCGGATGTAGCAAAATTCAACGGCAGTTGCAACAAAAATCCTTTTGCCAAACGACCTGTGTGCGCTCCTCTATTTTGTTCAAGAATCAGGTGCGCTCCTTGTGTGAAGAAGATAAAAAAAAGGGTTAAAGACTGAACTAGCGGCCGTGATGGGCCAGGGCCACATGATGGGCCAAGAAAGGGAAGAACAACGATGGAAACTTGGACCGGGAAGATGCTGAGCGGGATGACTACACACAATCAAGCGGTGCGTGCGCGACCGGCCGAAGCTTCGGCCGGTCCGCCGGTACGTAACATTTCCCAAAAAAAATAGAAGGGGTGGAACGGAAAACCTGTGGAGTTGGCACTTTACATAAGGTTTCAGGGCATTTTACTTTGCCGCCTTTATCATGATAACTTTTTTTTGCATCTGAACCTTTCTCTTAGAGGGTTCTCTGAACTTTAGGGGAGCATAAAATTCAGGTAGAACTGGCGTAAGGTGTAAACTCTGTTTCCTCAGAAATTCAGCTATTAGTTGAAAATCTATAATGCTGCACATGCTTCAAGTTCCAGCCATAGAATTAGCAGCGCAAATATGAAGAAAGACTACAATATTAGTAGCGAGATAATATCTGCTACTGGCCAATAAAAATTTGCAAAGCTACCATAAGTCACATAATGAGGACCATGTCAGGGAGATCGGACCTGTAGCGCACCCAAATATAAGCTTCGGTACCCTGTCTTGAAGCTGAGATTTCTTTCCTTTGCAGTCACCTAAGCTAGATAACATTTACTTTACACTAGAATGCGAAGCCCGTCTTGAAGCTCATATCCGAGACACGTTATCTGCGTTGCTCCCTCTGTCCCATAATGTAAGACGTTTTTTGACATTAGCGTGGGATGAAGGGAGTAGTGTTTATATTCACATGACTTTCATTCAAATATTACATATTGTAGATCAGATAAGTGAAGTGATTTATCTTGTGTTGTGCCCAGGATTTTGCAATTTGCTATCTCCGCCACCGTCGAGAACTACAGAAATATATTTGTCAAAATAGAAATCCAGGTTACAGAGCGTCAAGGGCGTCCCAATTCTCATCGATAGCTCGTCTGCTAGGGACAGACAGAAGTTACTCAAGTTCGTGAGATGCCATCTAGTGCCCGAGCCCCTGGGACAACTGAAGCCACATCTCATGTTGATTCGTCCTCGTAGCCTGACACTGAAGGTGGGAATGTGCCATGCCAATCTTGGCGACCAGGTTACCTACTACCTACCGTGTGCCCCTGTAGCTTAGGAACCATGGCGGCCTGCACGAGTGATGATGACGGGCGAAAATCCTTCCTAGGTACCAGGCAGATCTGAATTCTCGACTGGGCAGCCAACCCAACCATGTTTGAATTGCCCACGCAAAAATGTGTTTTTCAATCAATTCGTGAGAACTGCTGACAAGCACTCAGAGTCAGAGCCTCAGTTTGTGAATAATCAAATTATAATCCAAATAAGTATTATGTCACAAACGATGTTTGAGGATAAGTGTCAAAATCAACATTCATAGAATTGAGTGTCTTACTTGTGTTTCATAGACACTTGCGTATACATTTAAGTACTAGTGAATTTGGAGAAATGAGATGACCGCGAACTCTCTCGTTGCTGGCTTCGTGATCTCCTAATGCTAAAGCTAACACTGAGGGGCCGCATGCTATGCACAGACTCTCCTTCGTTCCAGATTGTACAATACTTCGATCAAGAAGGTCACCCACTATGTTGAAAAAGCAATAACAAGTAGCACCACACTACGTATAAGCTAGCATGGCACAATCACCGAGAAATAAACTGAATGAAGCGTCTTCCACTTCATTGGTTCTCCTCCAGTATCTCAGAGCTCATTGACATACTGAATGGGGGTGGAAACGAATGCAAGCCAAGCATAACACATTACCGCCGATTGTCACTCTTGATCTACATGTAGCCTTGTTTTCAAGCAAGTTCCTAGAAGCATATATATAGTACAAGGATGGCATCCTTCAGGTGTGAGCTTGCATGCGAGTACGGTATTTCATTCGTTTTGTGGTTCATGAACCGTACAAGAGCTCGGTATTCATTCGTTTTGTGGTTCATGTACCGTACAAGAGCTCACATGTGAACATCTTGTATGTTCTCTTTGGTGGTCATTTAAGAAGTATGAATCATGCATCTTGATTCAGTGTGTGCTCTCTTGGTGGTCATGTAAGAAGTATTATGAATATAAATAAAATACACTAAAAAGTAAGAAAATGTCATTGGTGCTTCATGTTAGTTGCGGTGTAGCTAGGGGAAATGGATGTGAACAAGATTTATGTGCGTGATGAATCGTGGGAGGTTGCAGACCCTAACGGGTCAGTCTCACTCTTTCCATTTGATACTTGGGTTCCAGTTGGCCACTGCTCCGTACAACGAACGGGCGATGCGCTAGTGTTTTCCATATGCTAGGGTACAGCATGAGTGGAGACATTTTCTTGTTTTTGCTGGACCATGAAGAGAGGAGCTTTGCTCTAGACTTAGACTCAACTAGCTTTGCTCTTTCTTGTTTGCCATATGCTACACATACTTTGTTCGGTGCTCGACAAGTTTATACTCCAGGAAATTCGAACATCTTACGTACATACTTGAGGAAAGAAAGGGCATCCCATCACTGATGCTGCCCATACCATCGATGACCAACCAACAGTAAGTAAAAAAATCGTTAACACAGGTCGAGAAAGATTCATCAACAGCACGTGTGTGTGTACCTAAACACGAGGATAGTCACCGATTAGCTCGACGAAATACATTTAAGAATACAAAGTTGCTGTTCAAACAATCTTTATATTGACGAAACACATGCAGGGGAGGACAAAAATGATATACTTACGGACAAGTCTCCACGGATTAAAGTCACGGAAAGCTCTCCCACCAATCACTCTCCCTCGTGATTTTCACCGCTGGGCCACCCTCCCCTCTATTCTTCAACCATAAATTTTTTTTTTGAGGGGAAATATTGGGAGCTTTTATTCAACAGAAGCCCCGGCATAATCTGCCATAAGGCTAGTTACAAGAAAGCTAGGCCTAGAGGCCATCCAGCAGTCTGTCACATCTAACGTGCTCGCATGCTTTGCACATAGATGGGCAGAAAAGTTTGCTGTCCTAGATACATGTTGAATAACAAAAAAAGTAAAAGAGCACACTAGCTCCCCAATTTCAGCTATGATTGGCGCCAGTACAGATCGTGAGTCTTGGCGCAAGTTCCATAGAGTGACAAAGTCTTGACAGCCCGTCTCCATAATGACCTTGGAAAAGCCTCGCAGCTTTGCAAAGATGACACCTTCTCGTACAGCGAGCGCTTCAGCAATCAGCGGGTCAGTGATCCCACTGTAAGGCTTACACCAAGCAGCCAGGAAATTAGAACAAGTCCTTGCAACTCCTCCACCACCACCCCGACGAGCATCCATAGCTATGCTTCCATCGGTGTTGATTTTTACATAGGTCTCATCCGGCGGACGCCATCCGTGACCAGGTAGAATCCGAGCATGCTTACGGGGAATGTCCAACAAGGCCAGTGCATCTCGGGTCATCATCATCGACTGAGTCGGGCTTGTTGCCACTTTATCATGTGTAATATTGTTACGCGACGTCCAGATTGCCCACATGACAGAGACGAGCTTTGCCCTATCAGAATCAGAAAAGCGCGGATCACATAAGATGTCCTTCTTCAACCATAAATTGACAGACCCTTCCGTAACCACAATCCTGTAAAATACGTCCGTAGGTGTAGCATCGTTGGGGGAGGACCCAACGGCTGCTACCAGCCGTTGACCAAGACCCACGCGCATGCATGCATAGCACTGACCCGACCCTCCAGTATCCGTCCGGCAACCCTCCCACTCGGTTCCCATGGATGATCCCTGACGCGTGCCACTTGCCCACTGTGCCTCTGCACAGCGAACGCGGCTAAAGTACTAGCCTTTTCCATAAGCCAGTTGGCCACTATGTTTCTCATCCAGTGTATGTGTGTGAGAAACGAATCATTTGATCACCATGTTGGGGTTCTAGTGCTTCTATCTATAAAAGGGACATCGCCATTTCCAAGCGTAGGAGAAGCACCACGCCGCTAGCCCTCCTTCCCATTCTTCTTCTTCCTCAATGCATCCAGCCATGTCTCCTGTGATCTTCGGGCTTCTTCTGCGCATCACCCTCGATCCGCACACCCTCCCTCCGTGCCACGCTGCCACCGACACCCTCTCGCCCGGCCAGGAGCTCGCCGGCCGCGACAAGCTCGTGTCCAGCAACGGCAGGTTCGCCCTCGGCTTCTTCCAGACCGGGAGCAACTTCTCCGACGGCACGCCCAAGTGGTTCCTCGCGATATGGTTCCACACGGTCCCCAAGTTCACCGCCGTGTGGGTCGCCAACGGCGAGGACCCCATCGCCAACCTCACGACCTGCAAGCTCGTGCTCTCCCGTGACGGCAACCTTGCCGTCCACCACCAGGCCACCACGGTCTGGTCAACCAAAGCCAACGCCACGACAAACACCACCGTCGCCGCTCTCCTCGACAACGGAAACCTTGTCCTCCGCAGCAGCAGCCGCGTGGAGGTTGGTTCAATATGTTTTGGTCAACATTCAAGGCACTTACATTACCACTGTACGATTCATCCTGACTCATATAGTTGTCTCCGGGAGGTTGGTGCGCATTCAATGACGAGGATCCATTATCGCTACCGGAATCATCACTGGCGTATCCCCTTTTTTGCTCCATGTATACACATACAAATAAGGTGTGAGATCAATGCCAACATTCCACAACATCATCGCAAATACAGTAAATTCATCAACAGTGACATGACTATGTGTCATGCATACAAATTTGAATGTACAAAATCACTAAGAGGTCATTAAGAGGTCACTACTCTCCTCTCTTATTTAGCCAAGTAGGGAATCATTTTGCATAAAAAATGCAATGGACAAATAAAAAAGAACAAAAAAAAGAGCCAGAGAACCTACACTCCGCCGTTGAGGGGTCCTTGCCTGGGGTCGACGCCGATGTGTTGCTGCCACCCACGTCTTGGAGGGCGCGTACCAGGATAGAACGTTGACGTGGGAGCGCTGGGCGTTTCACCGGCGACACGGCGCGTGGGTGACTACGGACGCCGCCCGTGCTCGCGACTAGACGGGCACGTCGGGGTCGACGTCGTGACGGCAGTGGACCACGACGGCGTTGATGCCACTAGGGTTTCCTAGGCGGGGATGGGGTGTCGGTTTCGGGCGACACCGGCGACATGGCGCGTGGGTGACTACGGACGCCGCCCAACGTCGTGACGGCGGTGGACCACGGCGGCGTTGATGCTGCTAGGGTTTCGTAGGTGGGGATGGGGTGTTTTTTTCTCCCTTTCCCGATCGAACTACCGGACGCCACGGTATGCGTACGACGCGGGCGTACGGGGCGGGACGACGATGGACGGCGGGTACACAAATACGAAATTTAGTATGGACAATACTATCCCTTCTACGTTTATTTGGGGGTATTGGGGGGGGAGGGTGTACCGAAGAACTTCTCATAATCCGAATGAGTATTCTGTCACGAACGATGATAAATGTCAAAATCAACATTCATAGAATTGAGTGTTTTACTTGTGTCTATAGACACTTCCGTATACATTTAAATACCAGTGAATTTGGAGAAATGAGATGACGGCGAACTCTCTGGTTGCTGCCTTCATGTTTTCCTAATGCTAGAGCTAACACCGAGGGGCCGCATGCTATGCACCGACTCTCATTCCTTCCAGATTGTACAACACTTCCATCAAGAAGGTCACCCACTATGTTAAAAAAGTGATAACGAGTAGCACCACACTACGTCAATAAGCTAGCATGTCACAATCACCAAGAAATAAACTGAATGAAGCGTCTTCCACTTCATTTGTTTTCCTCCAGTATCTCAGAGCTCATTGACATACTGAATGAAGCGTCGGTTAGTCCTCTCCCTCTCTCCCCTCACGTCGCCCCCCAAGGGCGACTCGGGGGCGACCCAGATCCCGGTCGTCGCTACCCCTCTTCCTCGCCTCTCCCCTTGGCGCTGCCGGAGGCCTCCGGCAGCCGCCGGCACCCCCGTGCGGACGTCGATGAGGGTGGCGGCGAGGTCTTCGGTCGTGCTTCCCCTCGGGAACGGACCTAGGGTTCCAGGCGGCGGCATGGTGGTGTGTGCGGCGCCGTCCCGGCGGCGGGCGGCGGGCGCTAGAGTTGGGGCCGCCTTCCCTTGGCTGCATGGGTGGTGAGGCGGCGGTAGATCTGGGCGTCGTGCGTCGGGGCCCCCGCGTCCCTCTACGCCAGATCTGAAGACGGTGTCCCGTCGCTTGCAGCGGCCTCCTCCTCGTCAGGTTCGACCCGATCTGGTCGTTGGCTGCGTGGATGTGGAGTGGGGTGCTCTGGATCGGGGTAACCCCTTGGCCTCCGGTGGCGGCGGCGGCCACCTCGTCAGCGGCGCCTCGGGCATTGCTCTCCTTCCTGAAGGCGGCGTTGTGGTTCACCTCCCCCTCCTCCCCCTTCCCCTGTACCCGGGTAAAAGCCCACAACTCTGGCTTGGGCGGCGGCGGCGCCATGGCGGCGTCGTTACCTTCTTGAAGGCGCCGCTTCGGGTATGTGGGGAGGCGGGTAGTCTGCTGCGTGCTTCGGGTGCTCCTGGTGGCGGCGGCTTCTCCTTCTGGTGGTGACTCTTCGCCATGGATGAGCGGTTTCCTCCTATGGCCGCCGTGCTCTCCCCGTGTGGTCATGTCTGTCCGGCGGATCGACGCCCACGGCCTGGGCAAGAGGGGATAGTGGTCCTCTCTTCGCCGACTAGGACGTGACGGTGGCTCTGAGATGGTGGTCGTGGCGAGCTCTGGTTCTTCCTGGTGGCTGTGTTGCTCAATCAATGACATGTCTTCGTGGGACGCCTCTGGTCCTTGCCTTGCGTCAACGACTTGCTTCAATTGTGGGCGGCTGCTTGTGTTCGATGTTGCTGCTGGGGTGGTCGCATCGCAACCATTGCCTCCTCTTGTTAGCTTCGGATGTAGGCCGTTCCCTCTCCGGTGGTGTGACTCTCCTCTAGAACTTAAGATCTTCAAGTTGTAGCCTTCTTTTATGGTCGTTGCGTTTGTGCTTTCCTTTAACTCCATGTATCAGCCGTTTCAGGGTTGCATCCCTGCTATCTTTTTATTTTCTTATTGTTTGGTATGTTTTCGTTTTAATCCTGGCTGGTTGATGGCTTTGTTAATTCAAAGCCGGGCTATGCTCGAACCCTTCTCGGGTTCGGGTTGTGCCTTTTCTCTAAAAAAACATACTAAATGGGGGTGGAAACGAATGCAAGCCAAGCATAACACATTAGTGGTGTCCTCCTCGACGTAGTCCGCCGCCTCCAAGTAGAAGTGCCGCGGGCAGACGTGGCCCGACACGTAGGGCTCGTCGCAGTTGTAACATAGCCCCTGGTGACGACGCTCGAGTTGTTCGGCTGGTGTGAGCCGATGGACGGGCGAGGCGCGGCCGAGGCGTTGGGCGCCGCGGGAGCCAGGGCACGGCGCCCCGGTGCTGGTGGTGGCGGCGGCCGTGGCGGCTGGCGAGCACCCCGAGACGATAGTGCCTGCTGCATGGCCACCGCGCATCGCTCGAAGGCGCGGACATAATACATGGTTGTCTGGAGGTCCTGTGGCCTGCGCATTTCCACGTCCACGTGGATATGATCGGGCAGACCGCCCACAAACAGCTCGGACGGCTGGCAAGCTGAGACACCGAGCGCGTGGCACGCCAAGGCCTAGAAGCGGTCGGCGAAGTCTTGCACTATAGACGTGAAAGGCAAACGTCCCAGCTCTGCCAAGCGACTCCCGTGGATCGGCGGCCCGAACCGTACAAGGCATAGCTCACGAAAACGCTCCCATGGGCAATAATAAATTGGTTATTATTATATTTCCTTGTTCATGATAATTGTTTATTATCCATGCTAGAATTGTATTGATAGGAAACTCAGATACATGTGTGGATACATAGACAAACACCATGTCCCTAGTAAGCCTCTAGTTGACTAGCTCGTTGATCAACAGATGGTCACGGTTTCCTGACCATGGATATTGGATGTCGTTGATAACGGGATCACATCATTAGGAGAATGATGTGATGGACAAGACCCAATCCTAAGCCTAGCACAGATCGTGTAGTTCATATGCTAAAGCTTTTCTATATGTCAAGTATCTTTTCCTTAGACCATGAGATTATGCAACTCCCGAATACTGTAGGAATGCTTTGGGTGTACCAAACGTCACAACGTAACTGGGTGGCTATAAAGGTGCACTACAGGTATCTCCGAAAGTGTCTGTTGGGTTGGCACGAATCGAGACTGGGATTTGACACTCCGTGTGACGGAGAGGTATCTCTGGGCCTACTCGGTAGGACATCATCATAATGTGCACAATGTGATCAAGGAGTTGATCACGGAATGATGTGTTACGGAACGAGTAAAGAGACTTGTCGGTAACGAGATTGAGCAAGGTATCGGGATACCGACGATCGAATCTCGGGCAAGTACTGTACCGATAGACAAAGGGAATTGTATACGGGATTGATTGAATCCTTGACATCGTGGTTCATCCGATGAGATCATCGTGGAGCATGTGGGAGACAACATGGGTATCCAGATCCCGCTGTTGGTTATTGACCGGAGAGTTGTCTCGGCCATGTCTGCATGACTCCCGAGCCCGTAGGGTCTACACACTTAAGGTTCGATGACGCTAGGGTTATAGGGAAAGTATGTACGCGGTTACCGAATGTTGTTCGGAGTCCCGGATGAGATCCCGGACGTCACGAGGAGTTCCGGAATGGTCCGAAGGTAAAGATTTATATATGGGAAGTCCCGTTTTGGTCACCGGAAAAGTTTCGGGCGCTATCGGTAGCGTACCGGGACCACCGGGAGGGTCCCGGGGGTCCACCGGGTGGGGCCACTGGCCCCAGAAGGCTGCGTGGGCCAAGTGTGGGAGGGGACCAGCCCCAGGTGGGCTGGTGCGCCCCCCCACCAGGGCCCAAGGCGCCTCCAAGAGGGGAAGGGGGCAAACCCTAGGGCAGATGGGCCCTAGGGCCCAATCTGGTGCGCCCCCCTCTCCCTCTCCCCCTCTGGCCGCCACCCTCAGATGGGATCTGGGGTGGCCGCACCCCTAGGGGTGGGAAACCCTAGAGGGGGCGCCGCCCCTCCCTTCCCCTATATATATGTGAGTTTTGGGGCTGCCCATAACACGGTTTTGACCTCTGTCGCTTGGCGCAGCCCTACCTCTCTCCCTCCTCGTCTCTCGCAGTGCTTGGCGAAGCCCTGCAGTCCCGCGCTCCTCCACCACCACCACGCCGTCGTGGTGCTGTTGGATGGAGTCTTCCCCAACCTCTCCCTCTCTCCTTGCTGGATCAAGGCGTGGGAGACGTCATCGGGCTGCACGTGTGTTGAACGCGGAGGTGCCGTTATTCGGCGCTTATATCGGAATCAACCGCGATCTGAATCGCAGCGAGTACGACTCCTTCATCCGCGCTCTTGCAACGCTTCCACATCGCGATCTACAAGGGTATGTAGATGCACTCCCCTCTCCCTCGTTGCTATATTACTCCATAGATAGATCTTGGTGATGCGTAGGAAAAAATTTGATTTTCTGCTACGATCCCTGATGGCTTCTCGCCCCTCGTTGGTTACCCCAAGTGGAAGGTTGAGATGTAGTGTAGCGGCAAATTTCCCTTGGCAAAGGTACCAAGGATCTCATGATGTTCACTAGTGATGTCTCTCTCCCAAAAGACGATAAAACAGCAAAGCGAGGTAAACAAATTACAGCTGTGCAATTGACAGGATTATGTGCGCAAACCAATGCTAACTATGCTGCAAAGAAAGGTAGAGACTCAAAAGCATGGGCAGTACGCCAAGGCAAGTAGACCGAAATCCATCTGCATCTACTACTAATCATCCACCTTGAGATATCTATCCAGAACATCTCGCTGGTATTAAGTTGCGAATCCCACCCAAAGTGTAAACTCAAAGCAACAGACAACTGCATTAAAAGAACTTTGCGTAAAGTAAACAATCCTTGCACCCGCAAGTACAAGCACCGTTGTTTTCTCCCTTGTGGCAACAGCACATCCCCTAGACTCATGTTTCTGTCACTCAAGCTAATCATCAGGGGGCATGAACCCACAATCAAGCATAACGCTCCCTCTTGGAGTTACTACCTACTACTTGGCCAAAGCAATAAACAGCAACGGAGAACATGCAAGAATTACTCAAGAACAAAGATATAAAAGAGGTGAATCAAATATATTACTCGAACACAATCTGAACATAGTCTCATAATCCATCAGATCCCAGCAAACTCAGCAAAGCAACAGCAGAAAGATTACATATGTGCCTCGATCATGTAGGGCAGCTCACGAGGTCTAAACCATGAAGAGCAAAGAGGGGAGGAGAACATCACATAGCTACTGATCATGGACCCATGGTCCAAGGTGGACTACTCACGACTCATCCGGGAAGCGTCCATGGTGGTGGAGAAGCTCCCGGTGGTGGTTCTCCCCTCCGGCAGGGTGCCGGGAAGAGTTCTCCCGATGCTCCCGATCTTGGAAGCGCTGCGGCGGCGGAACAGAGGCGAGATCGCGAAAATAGGTTCTGTCCTCGAGGGTTTCGGGACGAGAGGGATATATAGGCGAAGGGGGGCAGCCAGAGGCGGAGCAGGGGCCCCAGGCGCCCCCCTGGCGCGGCCAGGGGTGGGGCCGCGCCAGGTGGCCTCCTGGGCCTCCCCTGGCTCCCCTCTGGCCCATCTTTGGTTCTTCGCGAAGCTTCCTGTACGCTGATTTTTCCTATATTTTTCCTGGAATTTTTGGAGCACTTTTAATATGGGGGAAACCTGAAATAGAAAAACAGCAGAAAACAGGAACTGGAACTGTGGTGCACTAAGTTAATAGGTTAGTCCAAATATGATCAAAAGTGTATGGAAGTGCATCAATATCATAGCAATATCACACAAAAGAAGCATGGAGCAAGCAGAAATTATAGATACGTTTTGGACGTATCAATCCCCAACAGCATGCCGCCCTCATCATGTTCGAGGACGTAATACCATGTATGTGCAGCGCCCCAGAGGTGATAGGAGGCGAGCCAGGTGCGGTTGGACGCCAGCGTGCGCTGCCCCCAGAAAAACCGGTCACACTGGTTAAGCTAGCCAATTCAGGGGGTCCTCGATGTCGTCGTAGGTGGCGAACTCAAGCTTGGAGAAGCACGGCGGCGTGTTGTTGTGGCCGATGGTGGGGTAGGCCTCGTCGGCACGGAGCAGGGAGGAGGATGGCGCCGAGTAGGTGGGCATCAAGGCCCCCCCGGAACAGCGGCACGTCGACGCCGCCGTAGGAACCCGCAGCGCTGGAGGGGCCCCCGAACTGCAGGGGCGTGCGGCTGACCCTGGGCCTCCGTGTAGACCGGCGGCGACGACCCGGCCAACCAGGCCGGCAACGGGAACAACAATAGAGGGGAACCGCAGCTGTTGGATGGGAACCCCGGCCGATGTGGTCGAAAGGGCCGGGCCGGAGTTGGTGGCTGGTGGGGCGGCGGCTACAGCTGCAGTTGTTGCAGCAAGGCGGGGGCGACGGAGGGCGGGGGCTGCCACAGCAGCTGCGGCAGCCAAGCGATGGTGGCGGCACGAGCTGGGGGCTGCGGCCCATAGGGGCCCGCTAGGAAGAGGCGGATGCCCTGGACAGCATGGGTGAGGTCCCAGAGCGTTGCAGACATCTCCTCCGGGGTGAGGACGGCGGGGGAGACGACGGGGGCCGTCCCGGCGGCGGAGGAGCCCGGTCCCTTCAGGAGCGGGGTGCTCCCTGCGGTGGTCATCGGTGACGTGGTGATCGCCAGCAGGAGGGTGGGGGTGGGTGGTAGCGCGGACATGATCGAGCCTGAGAAACCTGATACCAAATTGGTAGGACTAGGGTTCCTACCAGGTCTAGCTCATAGGTTGTAGGGGTGAAAGGGGGCTTGGCGAGGAGGAAGGCGAGGTCGCCGGCGCTGGGGCGCCGTTGTCACGCGGCAAGAGAGAGAGAGAGGGCGTAGGGCGCAGCGGCTAGGGTTAGGTCTCCGAAGCCGATCAAATATGATTGCTTCTGGTTAATCTTAAAACGGGTCCTTATATGAATTTATATAATCGTTCTAATGATGTAATTGGGCTAAGCCCCTGACACGATAAGATAAGTTGGGCTAGCCATTAGGCCTTCTCCGGCTATAGTGTATGCCGGTCATAACACTCTCTCTATATAGGCATGTTGGTATAGACCTGCCCCGCCCAACTCATCGCATACTTTTCGACTCCGATACCTAACAGGCAGGTGCTGTTATCCGTATACGTACGTACCCAAAGTTAGCTTTGTTGGTTGCCTGGAGAATTCACTTGCATGAACTAGCTAGCTGACATCTCGTAGATGGCAACCCCCACACCGGCGAAGAGGCGGCCAACATCACCAGGAGCCACTCGTCGAGGATTCCTAACTGCCACCTGCTTCGGCAACCAGTTCTTGCACCGGGGCTCCGCGAGGGCACGTACTCTCGAGGCCGGCCCTTGGCTGGTGAGCCGAACGACTCCACGCCACCTTGTGCCGCGTCGACGGCTGCGCAGAGCCATTGACTGGTCTTTGACTGCCGGATAGAGTTAGACAATATATACCGCCCACAGAAACCGCTTAAAACAGGCTTAAGGGGTGTTTTGTCCGGTTTTAAAAACTTCAGGGGATTCAGAATCCGGTTTTAGAGGTGAGGGAGTGATGTGGCTGAAACGTGATACATAAGGGGGTTATGTGTACTTTTTTCCAAGGGAGCTGATTGGAGTGGGACGGCGAGCGATTTCCGTGGTGAAAATTGGATTTGGGATTTTGGATTCTAGGTCCTAGACTCTAGAGGCGAGGTGAGTGGGTGGCGCATCTCACCCAAAAGACGGCGAGCAGGCTCGTCGACGCTCCGGTGGCCAAGCAGGTTGGGTGGGTGCGCTCTAGTGTAGACAGGGAAACGATTTGAGGGCTGGGTCGCGATGCAGGAGGACGGTTCGGTTGGCTGGCCAAGCAATAACAGAAGCTGATGTGGCCAGGCTGCTATGGTGATTCGGCCCATCCATAAGCCGATAATGAAATGTTGACGTGGTAGACCTGCTGAGATGGATAGGTTGCATGTCAACAAAAAATAGGTTAATGGGGATGAACTATTTAAATATTATAGATATGCATGTTAGAAGGTGATTAATTCCTGCTAAAATGGTGTAATTTGATGAACTGGCCCTCCCCAGCAAAGTTAAACAACACTCTGCACACCCATACTCCACTTTCCTGGCTCCGCCACTGTTTCCGGATTGTACAATACTTGGATCAAGAAGGTCACCCACTATGTTGAAAAAGCAATAACAAGTAGCACCACACTACGTGAATAAGCTAGCATGGCACAACCACAGAGAAATAAACTGAATAAAGCGCCTTCTACTTCATTGGTTTTCCTCCAGTGTCTCAGAGCTCATGGACATATTGAATGAATGGGGGTGGAAACAAATGCAAGCCAAGCATAACATATTAGCGCGGACTGTCACTCTTGAATCTTGATCTACATGTAGTGTTGGTTTCAGGCAACTTCCTAGAAGCATATATATAGTACAGGGATGGCATCCTTCAGGTGTGAGCTTGCATTTGAGTACAGTGTTCATTCGTTTTGTGGTTAATGAACCGTACAAGAGCTCGGTATCATTCGTGTTGTGGTTCATGTACCATACAAGAGCTCACATGTGAACATCATGATTCCATGTATGTTCTCTTGGTGGTCATTTAAGAATTATTATGAATATAAAATACACTAAAAAGGTAAGAAAAATGTTATTAGTAGTGCTTCATGTTAGTTGCGGTGTAGCTAGCGGGAAATGGATGTGAACATGATTTATATGTGTGATGAAACGCGTGAAGTTGCACATACTTCATGTTAGTGCTTCTTGTTTTTGCTGGAGGATGAAGAGAGGGGCTTTGCCCTTTCCTGTTTGCCATAAGCTACACATACTTTGTTCGCTACTCGACATGTTTATACTCGAAATTCGAACATCATACGTACATATACTTGAGGCAAAAAAAGGGCATCCCATCACTGATGCTGCCTAAACACGAGGATAGTCGCCGATTAGCTCGACGAATACATTTAAGAACACAAAGTTGCAGTTCAAATAATCTTTGGATTGATTGATTGATTGATAGAAGCGTCTTGTCGCCACTAGGTATGTACACATGTGCCCAGGAGAGACCGCTGACCAAGACCCACGCGCATGCATGCATGGCACTGACCCGACCCTGCAGTCTCCGTCCGGTAAACCCAGGGCCGGGCCGGCAAAATTGGAGGCCCTATGCAAAACTTTAAAATCGGGCCTACCTCTTAAGAATATATTATTTATCGCTTAACAAATATAATCTGTAAATAAGACGTCGCTTAACAAATACCATGTTTTCTTTGTCAGAACTAACTGAACTTAGTTTAATTTTATAAAATAGGCTGCTACAGATTTACCTATATGAAGTAGTCTTTCACTCAGAGATACTTCCAAGAAACTATTATTGTGTATACCACATTTCTTCCAATTGCGTGGAATAAAATCTAATAGTGATATGGCTGACTACTGTGGAGTAAAATCCAATTGCGTAGAGTAGTACATTAGGCAACAATCAAATTAGATGGCGTGATGTGCAGAATAAAAACGATGGACTGTAGTTTCTACCGGAGAATAGAATACCGCTAGAGACTTGAATTGATCGACTTTGTGACAAATTGATACTACAATGTACTGCAGTTTCTACAGATTTAGATGAGTGGGATGTGCCAAAAAAATTGATGTACTTGTAAAGACTCCGATACAGAATTCAGATTACCATTGACCAGGCGGTGACTTACCGGAAGAGCTACCAACAACAGCGAAGGTAGCGCTGGTAGCGCTGGCGGTGGTACATGCACTACCAGAAAAACAGGGTTTGCCGACGGCCAAATATATGCCGACGGCTACCGTCGGCATCTAGAGACCTATGCCGACGGCTAAAGGAAGGCCGTAGGCGTACAAAAGCCGTCGGCATACATCCATCTATGCCGACGGCCCCGTCGGCATAGAGGAGGCCGTCGGGATCGCAAGAGCTACGCCTACGGGTGCCGTCGGCATAGGAAAGGCCGTCGGCATAGACCAGGCCCACCTGTCCGGTCAGCGCAGACCACGTGACGGCGTTGACCCTACGCCGACGGGCCGTAACGGCGCCCGTCGGCATATCTGTGGCAGAGGTATGCCGACGGTGTGGCCGTCGGCATAGGCCCCTCTGCCACGTCCACGATCCGTGCGCCAAGCCACGTCATCGATCCATGAGACGAAGGCTGATATGCCGACGGCCTGGCCGTCGGCATACATTTATTATAATTATTTTTTCATCTCCATTTCTGTTATTTGTGGCAGAGGTATACCGACGGCGCGGCCGTCGGCATAGGCCCACTCGCCACGTCATCGATCCCTGCGCCACGCCACGGCATCGATCCGCGGCACAACCTGCGTGGGGTGTAATGGTATGCCGACGGCCTAGCCGTCGGCATAGGTGTACTTTACTTTATTTTTATTTTTAGTTTGCTTTGTTGTTTTTACTTTGCTTTGTTGTTTTTACTTTATTTTAATTTTTGTTTTGCATAAGATAATTATGCCTTATCTAAAAAAATTCCCGATGTATATCGATTGCCGCCCCCCCCCCCTCCGGTAACGAACGTCCGGTGTGTGCCCCCCCTCACGGACGGCGCCGCCGCCGGCACCTGGAGGGGGGAAACGGACGCGTGGGGTCTACACGGAGGGGATCTTGCTGTGGATCTGTCCCGGATGTTTCTCCAGGCTGTTCCTATGGGCTGACCTAACACAACCGGGCGGGGAGGTCCACTGGCCAAAGCCCGTCCGCGCAAAGTCAAAGGGCTAGATCCCGTGGTCCAACGCTACAGGGTTAGGCGGGACGGGGGCACTGGGGGGTAGCAATGCCACCGGAGCGTCGCACCGGGACCTCATACATGCATGGTGGTGTGGTGGCATGTCCGAAGAGGCGGGACGCGTGTCCGGTGTGTGCCCCCCCTCACGGACGGCGCCGTCGCCGGCACCTGGAGGGGGGGAACGGACGCGTGGGGTCTACACGGAGGGGATCTTGCTGTGGATCTGTCCCGGATGTTTCTCCAGGCTGTTCCTATGGGCTGACCTAACACAACCGGGCGGGGAGGTCCACTGGCCAAAGCCCGTCCGCGCAAAGTCAAAGGGCTAGATCCCGTGGTCCAACGCTACAGGGTTAGGCGGGACGGGGGCACTGGGGGGTAGCAATGCCACCGGAGCGTC
>LR738710.1:905104980-905194806 GCA_902687465.1 Secale cereale | reverse complement strand
ATTGGATACCTTGCGCCTGAATGGATTAGCGGCACAGCCATCACATCAAAAGTTGATGTTTACAGCTACGGGATGGTTTTGTTAGAGATCATATCAGGCAGCAGGAAGTCGAGCAAGCAAGCATCCTCCCAAGATGGTGTTCATGAAGGATATTTTCCGGTGCGAGTTGCACGCAGTCTTGTTGAGGGAGACGTAGCAAGTCTGGTGGATGCGAAACTGTTGGGTGAAGTGAATCTGGAGGAGGTTCAAAGAGTTTGCAAAGTAGCATGTTGGTGTATTCAAGATGATGAGTTTGATCGACCAACAATGAGTGAGGTGGTGCAGTTTCTCGAGTGTCTGTCTGAGGTTGAGACACCTCCGGTGCCAAGGTTACTTCAAGCTATTGCAGGACAGCCAAATCAGAAGATAATGTAGTCCTTAAGTTAGGATTCTGGTTAAATCTCCCTTTTTACATGTTGCTTTTCCCTTGTGCTACTCTTGTAATTTCGTCTCCCAAAACAGACTGTGAAAGCTACTACTATGCTAGCCTTAAGATTCAGTTAAGGCCTGTCTACATTTGGGCTCAGGAAGAATTATGTTGCTCTGCTCACTAATCGCGCTCATGCTTTGATCTTTTGGGTCAATGCAACTAAGTCATGCTACGAATCATGTTAATGTTCAATTAGCGCCTTTGGGCACAGAGAAGAGGGGAATTGCAGATATTTTCAGTAGCCCTAATGTCAAATTCCCCAAAAAAATCATGAAACGCTAGTCCTAAGATTTTATCCCCAATTCCGAGCCCTACAATGGCCAGTACCAAAATGCTTGGCCTCGGGATGCCTACTTGATTACCCCGCTCGACATCTCCAACCAGTCGGAGTCCGCACGGCCGCGCCGCCGTGCAAATATGCTGATGGCGCGATGCCACTGTCTCCTCGGACGGCGTGCAAAAAGAACAGAGGCGCTGGACAAGCTCGCTGCGCGGCCTCCGCACCGCGCACGTCGCCGACGCCGTCCCCACCTAATGTCGGCCCGGCACGGGCGACCATCTCCCCGGCGTTCCTCCACCTTGGGATGCATAGGGGGTACATCTACGTCCTGTGTTTTGAATTTCGGCCGGAAAAAATGGATTTCGGCCGAATTTCGGCTATCTCGGCCTGGGGCGAAATCTGTGTTTGGCCGAAATTGATCAAATTCGACAAATTTTGATCAAATTTCGGCCGAAATTTTTGAAAATGGCCGAAATTCGGCCATCTCGGGCTGGGGCGAGAAAAATCTCAAACCGAAACTCAAAACACAGTCTACGACTCGCTGGGAGCATCTATGACTATGGTGATGGAAGGCACGGACCCCCTCATCGGGATTTGTGCGTGGAATGAGGCTCTTATTTAATGAGATGAAATCGTTGGATATCACATTTTTCAAAGTCACTATGGTATCTCCTACTACTGGTATTTTTTTCGAAACGGAGGCAAAAGATTTGCCTCATCGATTAAATAAGAGGAGAATAGAGTTACAGAGTGCTACAAAAGGCCGAGAGAACGGCATGACAATTACTCGCGTAATACAATTTTCCCTAATTTCTTCGCCCCTGCAGTAACCCAAAGGTTGGCCTCATCCACAATAAGCTTTAGGAGGATTGGTGGCGGTGCATTCTTGTGACGGAACACCCTAGCGTTCCTCTCATTCCATATTGTCCACGACACAAGCATGGTAAGAGAGGCCATGGCGCGTCGATCCGGGTTGCTCAAGTTGGTTCGCCTATCCCACCACTCCAAGAGGGATCCCGCAAGGTGCCAGTCATTAGTGTTCATGTGCACAAGGCCATATTTATCAATGATCAAACGCCAGAGCCTAGTAGTGAAGCGGCACTTAACGAAGAGATGGATGCCCGTCTCCTGCTCGCGCTTGCAGAGGGGACAGAGGCCACAGTTAGGCCAACCACGCCGCTCAAGCCGGTCGGCGGTCCAAATCCGATCTTGCAAGGCCAGCCAAGCGAAGAATTTGACTTTCGGGGGCGCCCACACCTTCCACACCATGAAGTTCATGGGGGATAGAATCAAACCAAGGAACTGCGCCTTGTACGCGGTTGACGCCGAGTATAAACCATCTGTAGAGTGTTTCCATATAATGTCGTCCTCGGAGTGTTCGTCGAGCTGGAAATCGTGAATGAGCATCCAAAGGGTAAAAAATTCGCGGACGTGGTGGCCGGTGATGACGGTGTCTTGTCTGATCTTGAGCATCCAAGCATTCCCCTTGAGAGCCTCCCGCACCTTCCAGTTCTTTCTCCTCGAGGCCTTAAAAATGAGTGATGCAATTTCCTTGGGCTTGCGACCAAGCAACCATGGCGAATCCCAAAAAGGCGTTTTGGCCCCATTGCCCATGATGATAGTAGTGGAGGCATAGAAGAAATCGTGGTCCTCCGCGGTGCGCCAGCAAAGTTTGTAATTATTGTTGCTCCTCAAAAGCTCATCTGACCCCAAACTCAAAAGAAGCCAATTAAACTCAAAAGCAGCCGTGGCGGCAGCGCGTCCAATTACTGTTCTTCTTATTCCAAAAGAAGCCAAATAAAACCCGTACCACGCGCGCGATGCGGCTAGTGCCGTTCGACGGGGCAGCACGCGGTCTCTGGACGAGGCAGACTCCTCCGGCGAACGGGGCCACCGCGCCGCCATGGAACCCGGCCGAATCATGCGTTAGCCGTCAACCCTTCGCGGTGGTGCTGTGAAATCGGCGCAAGGGAGGGAGAGAAATGACGAGGGTTCGCAGCCACTGGCAATGTTGTTCCACCAGGGCCTTCAGTTGGCACAAACCAGATTGAGGCGGAGCAGTTGGCGGGCCTGCGGCTGCTTCTTGGGTCACGAAGGTTTGTTCATACTACTACTCCCCAAACGAAAGCTATTGCCTATTGGCATCTCTTTGGCGTTATTTCTTTAAAAAAAAATCTTTTTGCGTTATGGTACTCCCTCCGTCCGGAAATACTTGTCATCAAAATAGATAAAAGGGGATGTATCTAGATGTATTTTAGTTCTAGATACATTCTTTGTTGTCTATTTTGATGACAAGTATTTCCGGACGGAGGGAGTACTATTTTCCACTCCCTCTGTATCAAAATATAAAACGTTTTTGACACTACAATAATATCAAAAAATGATACGGAGACTGACTAGCTGAATGTCCTTGCATTGTCACAGACTGGTGAAAAAATAGATACATGTTTGTTGCTTCAACACAACAACAAAATGGTGATATACAGATATTGGTCAAAGTAAATTATATCATGAATTCTTTTGTATTGTTGCACTTTGGCAACTAACTTGGAATGTATCCCCTCATTTGGGGGTGTGACTAAAAATAAGTTGCGTGAAAATTATTAAAGCATGAGCTGATTTTAGAGCACCCTATTTCTTCTTCCCAGCGAGATCCTAATGACCCCACCACCGATCCCACGGAAATCACACAGCTCCGCCTTCGTTTTGTCGATACCGGCCCGACAACCCGTCTAGCCCCCTTCATGCACCAACACACATTCCCTCAAAAAAAAAAACGGTGCCAACAAACACTCCACACCCCAAACCATCATAAGGAAGGTCCCGGACTAGACGGTGCCAACAACCACTCCACACCCCAAACCCCAACCTTCCTATTTCCAACAACCATTCCTAGAAGCCACCATTAGGAAGGTCCCGGACTACAAAACCTTTCGGACTATTCTGGGGGGCTCTAAAGAAAACCAGAATTTTTTGGAAAAATCGGGACTTCCGGAAGTGTCCTACTCCCTCCGTTCCTAAATATTTGTCTTTATACAGATTTCAACAAGTTACTACATACAAAGCAAAATGAGTGAATCTACACTATATCTACATATATCCGTATGTTGTAGTCCATTTGAAATGTCTAAAGACAAATATTTGGGAACGGAGGGAGTAGAAGCCACCAAAGGTCGAGGTCCCGTATTACAGAACCTTTCGGACTATTCCAGATCACCAGTACTATCCAAATAATATCCATCAGCATGAACATATGACCACTACTATGTTAAGACAATCCACCTATTAACATGTGAACATAAATATTTTCAACGGGGTTTTTTCCTGCTATCAAAAGCAACAACATAGTACTTGCATGTTTGCAGTCATCACCTCAAACGGGAGATCAAAGATTGACACAATATTTTCAACTACGTCATATCCTTGTTTGGTCCTCAGATGATAAAAAATACCTAATCATAGACATCAATTAGGAAATTAGAAGCTACTCTAAACTTAGAAAACAAAGATGATTATGAGAAAACAAATTAGTATATACGGCTTTCTGACTGTAGGACTAATAAACATAGCACACGAAATAATAGCACGTTTAATCATGCAATGACCAGTTACAGTATTAACTTTTTCTTAATTATAACATTAATTTTGTCTTGCATGCCAAAACAAATTGTCGCATATGAAAGGACTCACGCTGATGTACAATATCTAAAATACTTGTTGTAAAATTTGCGACTCTAAACAGTCCTAAATTTTAAACAAAGGTACTAATTATAACTTACTGACAACACTAACAACATCATGCATGTGGAAGAAAAAACACAGATGAACATAGCTAATATTGATCTACAACATTTGCAACTACATCTTGTCGAAATTAGTACTATAAGTGCACCATATCTCGTCCGGTCACGTTTCAGAAATTCAGTAATACAACATCACTTATCTAATTACAAGCTCAAAAACAAACTAATTTGCACAATGCATGTCACAAAAAAATCATGTATAACATAGCTTATACCTTGAGGTTCAACTTCTTAGTTCACTTCTCGCGACAAATCCTACTCCAAATGCTCCAAATGACTCGCCAAAATGCTCAACTAATGCCTAAACAAGTAGAGGATACATAATTAGGAGCTAATCAAGCAAATCAAAAATAGCATGCATGTGAACGAAAAACACACAAATGGATAGATCTTACCTTGATCTATATTTTCTTCAACTACATCTTCTGAATCGGCCTTCAAATCGATCAAAATCGCAATCAAAGTGGCTCTTTCTCCTCAGCGTTCTTAGTTGGAAAGGAAGAGAGCACGAAGCCAAATTTTGCCTCCATATATATACTATATGCTTCCGCTGTACTTGTACCAGTTTGATAGAGTGAGAGGACTTGCCAGTATACGGAGGGGCATGGCAGATGGCAGCACAAATTTGGCTGCATCATGGTTACGAAACCAATGGCCAGCGAAGAAAAGCCATAGAATTGACACGGTGGCGCTTGCCGTATGAGCTGGTACCGTCGCCGCTCTGCTCACGACACAGCTGAAGTTGAGCCAATAATTTGGTTCGTACGACAAGCAGCGGCAAGTAACAATCGATCTGAAGAACACATAGTATGTAGCGCTAGGAAGGAAATCCTGCTCAATTTGCCAGCGTGTCCCGGCCCTTTACTTTGGGTCATCAGAATCACAAGCGCAAGCACATGGCTTTACCCGTTAGAAACACAGACTCTCCTTATTTGCTTTGTGTCTTGTATAAACAGGAAAGAGCAAAGCTACTTGGGTCTCCCAACTTCTTGTGCTGGGTCCAGCTCTCGGCTCTCATACACAATCTCCTCTCTGCTGCCCTCCGGCAAAAATGCATTGGGAGGCACCGTGAAGACTTCCTTCACCTCAGGATCATCAACGCCCTACACAAATAAATGCACAAGCAATGGTTCACAACCAACCAACAAAAGTAACTAGCAATGTGTCAATTATTACAACAAATAGTTGCCTTAACAACAGAAATGCCATTTACCATGAACACAGCTCTGAGCTCTTTCTTCTTAGCTTCCAGCTGTAAAGAGAGGATTTCACACATGTAGTCAGCAACAGCAAAGCAGCAAAAATGATAAAAGAGGAAATAAACCGTCATGTCATACATCGTTATAATCCCAGTAGCTCCACTCTGAATAGCATCCAAATGGAATACCAACATTCAAGTGACCACCAGTGTATTCATCAGCACTGTTGGGGTGCTTCATACTGACACTTCCATTGTTGGTACAGCCATAGCAGTGTCCTTCATCAACAAAAAGAGAGAGAAGAGAGTTAGCTGCAAAGTGATCCACCGGGCACGAGCGTAAATAATAACAGCTGACTAACTGAAGGTATAAGATTTCTGTGTATGTAGCCATGCTGGGCATAAGCTCAACTTAGTGCCACCCACCAAAGGCAATACTTGATCTAAGGGGAGGGTATAACATTACCATGATCGGTAGGTTTAATCATACAGAAGCAGCTGACCGACAGTTCTTCTTGTATTACTGGTCGCACATATTTGACTTCGACAAAGAATAGATCTTCGATGCCACGATCAGCTCCTTTAGTCAAAGTGAAATTGAGATGATAGTACCACCCACGCTTCTCATTGAATACTATGCAGTGCACAACATCTTTGAGTTCATACGCAAAATCCTAAAATATGAAGCATGGGTCAGATCAACAATTCTTACATGGATAAATCAGTGCAAGACATAGGGCAATCGTGATAGTGGGGCAGAGAGTGAAGGCAGGTTGGAGAGAGAGAGAGAGAGAGAGAGAGAGAGAGAGAGAGAGAGAACAAACCCCCAAAAGATTGTGATCCTCGTTATGCTTGTCAACCAAAGCTTGAAGTAATCGGCGCCTTTCATTACTGACTCTCTCAGCGTGATCTGATTTTGAACGCTTCCTTGCGCCATCAGGCCAGTAAAGAGCTGCTTCTATGATCATTTCCAGTGAAGAAACCCCGCCTTGGTGCATTAACCTGATTTATATCCAAACTATGGTCAGTGGCAATTCGCAACAGTGGAGAATAGAAAGTTATACAAGGACCATATAAATGTTATCAATAGGGCTGTGATGCACTAGTTTGCATAGAATGCTGTTAAAAAAAATTCATGCTAGTGATCAACGAATGCAGAACAAAACTGCACATGCCTATATATAAGCTCCTGGTCCCTTGTTTGATTTCATATAGCAAACTGCTTTCAAAGGATAATGGAACTTAACTTTCTAGCTAACAGCATTGAAAGAAACAGAGGTGCGTGGGGCAAAGGGCTGCTAATCAACTGTGCATATTAGAGTTGAGATAAGAATATACAAAGTGGTGCATTGTTTGTTTGCATGTGGCTGGTTAAGTCTTAACATATTCAATTGCAGGTGTGCAAACAGAACAAAGCCAGGAGAAACAAGGGGTTGAGGAACTTCACAGTTTTGGGTCCCGATGTTGAAGGAAATAGCGATCCATGGCTTTGTCAGCTTCCACTAGGCTCTGAAACGGCCCGCCGGCATAAGGATACGTGTGGAAAGAGCCCCCGTGGTCGACCCTGATGTAATACGCAAATCCCCAGTCACGTCGCTGCCGTTCCCAAATGCCAGACCCAGGAGGTGAGTTCTCTGCCATAACAGTGTCCTGATCCGGCTGCCCAGAGGAAACGGCGGGCGATTTCTCCTCCAATGTTGTGGCGCTCAGCGACTGCTTGAGGGACGACACATCTGCGGCAGGTTCCAGCGGCCTTTGCGGCGCGGGTGGTGAAGCCTGCTTCCCATCCGCCACCACGAACTCGAACTGGAAAATCCTATCGCTGGAAAAGGCAATCCAAATGCACATCGATTGATTATTAGCAAGTACTCGTAGTAAAACAATAACCACACCAACAACAACAACAAATCGATTTCAACTAGGAGATGGTGGTCGTAGGTACGTTGAAGGCGGCGGCGGGTCGTTGGGCTTCCTCCGGCGATGCCAGTTGAGGTAGATGGAGGCGTAGCGCGCGCGGACCGCGTCTTCGAGATCCGCGAAGTCCCGGAACGGCCCGCCCGTGACGGGGAGGTGCCTGGGGAGGTACGTGCCGTCCCTGTTGACGCGGACATGGATCGTGATCGGGTGGAAGCCGCCGGTGGGGATGCGCCGGGGGAGGGACTCCGGAGGAAGATGCCTGGGCGCCATGAGGAGGGAGGGAGGGAGGGCGGCCGGCCGGCCGGCTTGATTCGGGAAGGGGGGTTAGGGTTCGGCGATTTCGTCGGCGGAGGGGAAAAAGAGATGGAGAAAACTGCGCACGCGCTTGGGTCGGGTGGGCTCTATACTTATTATTCAGGCTAGACTCGGGCTGTCGCGCGGCCCGCTTGGAGCTCGGGCCGAGTAGGGCTAGATTCTCCTTTTCGGCGATGGAAAAACTGATTTTATTTTATTTTTTTGTCCTGATGAAAGAACATATAAAAAATATATCATTCGAAAAAATATAAGGGCTTCTTTGATGGTCCAGGATCTCTATAATCAATTTTACCGAACCCATCTTCACGTTCTGTGTTGCCTAAAAAAATTTTGTCGTGTTCTGTGTTTGGATTATGCTATTCTTCGCTTGCAGCAAAATGGTACAAATCACGCACCCGGCACCACTGGGAGTGCTTTTCTTCAGACTCTTTGTGGTTTTCTATAGGGCGTGAATTTTCCTGCCATGTTTATACCGTGTCTGCTACTTTTTGTTTTTTATATTTGTTCAATTTATTCTTTTATTTTGAAAATTCATGAATTGTTTCTAAAATTATTGACCATTCTTCAAACAACTGATTTTTTTAAAATTTATTTAACATCTTGGATATTTTAAAATTGATGCACATTTTCAAAAATCCATGACGTTTAGAAAAAACGTGAATACATTATAAATATATGAAAAAATTAAGAAGATGAATGTTTTCTGTTCATGAATATCTTCGACAATCTTTGAACATTCTAAATTTTAAATTAAAATTATTTTACTTAGAAAGGTTTCAGAAATGGAAAACCGCCGGGAAACTTGGCGAGATCATGTATGCGAACCCAACAAAAAAAAGACCGAAAACGTTTACTCCATACAACAAGCAGCTACTCAAGCCGTATTGGCTCGGCAATCCCGCAACAAAAGAAACGATGGTTCCAATTTGTGAAATCTAGGTTTGTTTTCGTGAGGGTGAGTAAGTATAAGGAGCTCGGCAGAATCCATTGATAAAATCTTCGGAGGTAACGGAGCTTAGGGTAACTCAAACTGGGAGTTGCGAAGTGCTGGATTTTGAAGACTTTAGTCCACGATGTGTTTTTGGACCTCAAACCAAAGTACTAGTGCATGTTCCTCCATCATAGTACGGTTGTTTTACACTCAATGTGAATCATTGGGCTTGAAGTATGTAGGTACTAGTCACAGTTGACGTTCATTCCACCCGTAGCGTAAAAAAATAGTCTTGGTCCCTAAAAATAGGTCATGTAAACCATTAGTCCTCTCAAATGATTCTATCGTAAATCACCAAAAGGAGTGAGATATATTATTAAATATGCACTTTTAGAAAATGCATGTATCACATGCAATCTTATGCCCCATCCAAAAAATCAAAGTACAACTTACTTAATGCCTTGTCTATCCCATGATGTGAAAGTGCCTAGGCGTGACATTGGAGAAAAATCACGTAAGTAGAACATTTAGATGCATCTTTTGTGTGGCGTCCACAATTTGTTTAAATACATTATAACTGAGCATTTTTCATGCCCTCTCAGGCTATTAGCATTCCTATCCATTAGATCATCACTTTTAGGCATCCCTGACCGTCAGATTTGCTCTTAATCCCACCCAAGTCTCGCGTATAGGCTAACTCTCACGTTACGCTGCGCTAGCCTTGCTGCTCCGGTGGCTTTTTTGGGCACCTGGGATTTTATATTGGGCCTACAAGGCCGGCAAAAGCTCCCCGTCCATGCAATGCAACCCAAAAGAACATGACGCTCACTACCATGGCTTTCGTTCCCAAGGTCTGGCTCCTAGCCTTCGCGTGGCGGCGCCTCCGAGGAGATCGATCCCTTCGTCCTCTCTGAAATCTCGACCGACCAAAGAGCGCAACGACCAATCGATCCCCGGATCCTCTCTTTCTTCCGCCGCATCGCCCATCCTTCGCCCAAATTTGTTTTGATGCAGTAGCCCAGTTTAGGGGCATAGAGGTAAGGCCAACTCCACCGCACGATCCCATCCTGTCCGGTCCCGTCCGTTTGAGGTAAAACGGACAAACGATGCGGCCCAACGCGCGACGGTCCGAACCCATCTGGTCCGTTTAGTGTCCGGGCCGAGCGCAAACTTGCGCCAGGTTCCCTAGCCTCTCCCCGTCCTCGATCTGTAGGATTGACCGCTGAGCGCTCAACCTTACAGCAACTCTAGCAGACCCCGCACCCCTCCCTGACCAGCAAAATAACCGCCAAAATGCGGGTTGGGGCGGAAAAACCGGCCCGGCCCGCAAAAAATTTTAGGGGGCGCGGCAAAATCCCTCCCCCAACCCGGGAAAACGCGGGTTTCCCCCTCGCGGTTGCGGTGCCCTGCATATAAGCGAAAGCGGTTGGTGGGGGACATTTCATCCCGCGATTTCTTCCACCAACCACGTCTCCTCTCACCCTCGCGCCGCCGTCGGCCGTCGCCCTAGATTGCGGTGAACGCAGCCGGCAGGAGCACGCCGGAAGGCCGCCACGCGCACGAGACCTCCCCTCCCTCCCCCCCTGCGTTGGTGGGCCACCGGATCTGCAGATCTGCGGCACTTCATCGCAGGCCGCCGGATTTGGCTTTTTCCGGCCGTTGGTTGCTGCCCTAGCGATGGAGTGGTCGGGGAGCCACTCCCGCAGCCCAGGCAAGGGCGCATCGCCGCATGCAGGTACGGGTTCATCCGCCCACCGCCGTGATACGTCTCCAATGTATCTACTTTCCCAAACCCTTTTGCCCTTGTTTTGGACTCTAACTTGCATGATTTGAATGGAACTAACCCGGACTGACGCTGTTTTCAGCAGAACTGCCATGGTGTTGTTTTTGTGCAGAATAAAAAGTTCTCGGAATCGCCTGAAAATCAACGGAGAATTATTTCAGAAAATATAAAAAATACATGCAAGAAGATCCACGCCAGGGGGGCAGGGCCTGCCCACGAGGGTGGGGGGCGCGCCCCCTGCCTCGTGGGCCCCCTGGTGCTCCACCGACGTACCCCCAGATCCTATATCTTCAGTTTCGGGGAGAAAAAAAATCAGGGAGAAGGAATTATTGTGTTTTACGAGACGGAGCCGCCGCCAAGCCCTAATCTCTCTCGAGAGGGCTGATCTGGAGTCCGTTCGGGGCTCCGGAGAGTGGAGATCGTCGCCATAGTCATCATCAACCTTCCTCCATCACCAATTCCATGATGCTCACCGCCGTGTGTGAGTAATTGCATCGTAGGCTTGCTAGACGGTGATGGGTTGGATGGGATCTATCATGTAATCGAGTTAGTTTTGTTAGGGTTTGATCCCTAGTATCCACTATGTTCCGAGATTGATGTATTTCAGATCTGAACCTATTATGTTTTCATGAATATATGTGTGTTCTTGATCCTATCTTGCAAGTCTATAATCACCTACTATGTGTTATGATCCGGCAACCCCGAAGTGACAATAATCGGGACCACTCCCGGTGATGACCATAGTTTGAGGAGTTCATGTATTCACTATGTGTTAATGCTTTGGTCTGGTACTCTGTTTAAAAGGAGGCCTTAATATCCCATAGTTTCCAATAGGACCCCGCTGCCACGAGAGGGTAGGCCAAAAGATGCCATGCAAGTTCTTTTCCATAAGCACGTATGACTATATTCGGAATACATGCCTACATTGCATTGATAAACCGGAGCTAGTTCTGTGTCACCCTAGGTTATAACTTCTACATGATGAATTGCATCCGACGTAATTTTCCATCACCGATCCAATGCCTACGAGCTTTACCTATATTGCTTGTCGCTTATTTACTTTCCCGTTGCTACTATTACAAAAACTACAAAAACACTATCGTTACTTTTATTGCTGCTATCGCCACTATCATATTACTTTGCTACTAAACTATTTTGCTGCAGATACTAAGTTTCCAGGTGTGGTTGAATTGACAACTCAGCTGCTAATACTTAAGAGTATTCTTTGACTCCCCTTGTGTCGAATCAATAAATTTGGGTTGAATACTTTACCCTCGAAAACTGTTGCTATCCCCTACACTTGTGGGTTATCAAGTCTATTTTCTGGCGCCGTTGCCGGGGAGCATAGCTCTATTCTTTAAGTCACTTGGGATTTATACTGTTGATCACTATGAAGAATTTGAAGGACTCAAAAAACCAAGATCTTACCCTCAACTACGAGGGGAGGTAAGGAACTACCATCTAGCTCTGCACTTGATTGTCCTTCTGTTATGAGTAAACTTGCGACACCTACTCCTGCTATTGAATATGATATGTCGTATGTTCTTGATGATGCTACTTCTGCTATGTATGATGAAACTATCTCTATGCCTGATATTGTGCCACTAGGTGAATTTCTAGATGAACAAATTGCTAAGGTTAGGGAGAGTGCAAATGTTGAAACTAACGATATTTATGAAAGTGGTGATGAAACTACTCCCAATAGATATGAATTGCCTATTATGCCTGAGGGTTATGTTATGGATGAAGAAACTGCTAGAGACGTTCTTGCTTGCAATGATAGATATGATCTTAAGAAGTTATTAGCTAAGATGAAAGAAAAATCCTTGAATGCTAGAATGAAACATGACCCTCCTTTTGCTACTTCACCTATCTGTGTTACTGATAAGGATTATGAATTCTCTGTTGATCCTGAGTTAATTACTTTGGTTGAATCTGATCCTTTCCATGGCTATGAGTCTGAGACTGTTGTGGCACATCTTACTAAGTTGAATGATATAGCCACCCTGTTTACCAATGATGAAAAGATTCGTTACTACTATATCCTTAAGCTATTCCCGTTCTCGTTAAAGGGTGATGCTAAGACTTGGTTTAATTCTCTTGATCCTGGTTGTGTGCGTAGTCCCCGGGATATGATGTATTACTTCTCTGCTAAATATGTTCCCGCTCATAAGAAACAAGCTGCCTTGCAGGAAATATATAACTTTCCTCAAACTGAAGAAGAGAGTCTCCCACAAGCTTGGGGGGGGCTTCTCCAGTTACTTAATGCTTTGCCTGATCATCCTCTTGAGATGCATGATATACTTGATGTCTTTTATAATGGACTAACCGATGCTTCGAGAGACCACCTGGATAGTTGTGTTGGTTATGTTTTTAGGGAAAGGACAGTTGAACAAGTTGAATTATTACTGAATAATATGCTGGCCAATGAAAATAATTGGACACTTCCTGAACCAGCCCCTAAGCCAACTCCGAAGAAAAGAGGTGTTCTATTTCTCAGTCCTGAAGATATGCAAGAGGCAAAGAAATCTATGAAAGAAAAAGGTATTAAAGCTGAAGATGTTAAGAATTTACCACCTATTGAAGAAATACATGGTCTTGATAACCCGACACAGGTAGTAAAGGTAAATTCTCTTTATAGATTTGATGAAGGTGATATTCCTCGTTATAAGTCTGCTAGCCAATGCTTAGATGAGTTTGACAATTTAATTGTGAAACAAGCACTACTAGATATCCCAATATAGCCGAGGGTTGAATCCCCGTCGGATATTGAAGTTCACCCTCGGCTAAGATTATAGCCGACGGTAGACCGTCGGTAATCTCCCGTCGGTGATGCTTGGTCGGCCATTACAGCCATAGCCGACGGTACTCTCGGTTATCGATTTTGCCAACGGTGCGAAGCCGACGGTGACCTGTCGGCCATGTCTTGATCAAGGGCCACCTCACCATTACTCGACGACACTTATAGCCGACCGTTCACCGTCGTCTATGCATTTCCTGGCGGCTTTTCTCTCCCGTTGGCTATGACAATGCCCGACAGTCCATCTACCCTCGTCGGAATTAATAATGGGTTACCGTGTGCATACACCGTCGGACGTTGTTATAGCCATGTGATCAACCAAGACCGTCAAATAGTAGAATAACTGATAGTTTGACAATCACCGGTTATTTAATTTAGTCATGCTGGACTTACAAGTCCATATTATAAAACTTGCATTTCAAAACTATTTCACAAGTTGCAAATCTCACAATCACAAGATTACTTCAGAATTGCTTGCATTCAACCCAAATGACAGAAGATGAATTATATTTTGCACAATGTCCTAATATATCACAAGCACAACAAGAGTTGCGTCCAAATCACATTTTAACTTCAATGATCCTTCAAAATATACAAAATAGTGACTAGTAGAACAAAATGTTCTTAACATTTTTCTAAAGATTAATGGTCCAGAAACATCAAACACCAGCAACATCTTGGCTTGAGAACTTCACTCGGTTGTGTCACTCATATTATGCTGATCACCATATATTGCTGCCACCATTGTGGCTACCTCCAGCATTGTCACTCTCTACAATTCATCAAACTAGTTGTGAGATACTTAAAAACAGGGATCACAAGGTACGACCAATGAAAATAATCAGAAGGTGATGGCAACACAAGTCAGAGAAGTATGCAAATGAAAATATATCATTGTAATAATGACAACAGATAGCAGTACCACCGCCACTCGACTTTGATTTTGACAGAGATTCACACAGCACAGAAGTTAGGAATACACCACAACACCAGCAGATTATAATATGAACGAGATGCACTAAGTATTTAACAAGTGCAACTTCTCGAGGCAAAATAGGACATATATGTCTTCAATTATATCAGATGTCTCCTAATCTGATATGAAACTGGGACATGCAAAATTTACATATGAAATTTGCGACATGGATAGAAGAAACTACAGTGATCTTTTTATATATATAATGACCGGACATCATTTCAGGGGACACATGAAACTGAAAACAGATAGCCTTGGTTATTTAAATGTTGATGTTCTCTTTTAGTTCTGAACCGCTGGTTTTACTTAACAGACAATCTGCACTACATAGAGAAGAGTGCTAAGGCATAAAAAGTGGCAACATATCTTAAGGAAACAGGAATCCTAAACATAGAATAGCACACTGTTTAGTTACCACGATTAAGAAAATTTATTTAGAAAAGGGCATACCAAGATAAGCAAAAGATGCATACCTGTGCACGTAATGATATCGCAGTTTTTAAGCCATCTTTTCTGGTCACTGGAACAAAATAAAGTAATTGTCGTGTCATCACCAGTATACAAATTCAGGCTGAATACATACTGTTAACAAGTGTGCGTTCTTTCGGAAAAAGCAAACAAACAAGTGTATGCTCCCCCCTCCCATCTCTTCAATCCCAGTGCTTTGTAATTTACCTCAGCAGCCATAGGCTTGTCCTGACACAATATTGAACATATAAGAGTACATTGTTTCATGTTATTCTTAAGGAGTACTAAATAAATGTGTAACGACTAAATTGAAGCACGCTATTCACGCAAAACAGCAGTGCCAATTCTCACGGTACTAGTCTTAAAGGTGAGTCTTAGACTCTTAGTGCATATCTGAAGTCGATTGCTTGCTAATTTCAGTCGTGGTTTTCATTGTTTGGACCATGGCGTTGTGTAGTAATAGAAAGGACCAAGACAATGGTCTGTTACATAACACCAAGACATCAATCCGCATATTGAAAGGTTCGACATGGCGAATAAACTCCACAAATTCAAAGACAAAATGAAAGCAAATACTAAGCACTGCACTTATCATGTCCTTCACTGGGCATGCAGGAGACGTGAACCGTAGATAGATCAATAACCTGAAGAATAGTTAAGTGGCACAACCATTAGTTAATCTCAGGCAATGGCACCATTACCTGCATGAATACTATAAGTGAATACTAATAATCTAGTAATTATTGTAAGGTTACAAGACAAATCGGAAAATCTACTTTCTCCACAACTGTCTTAGTTCCACATGGAATTGGAACATTTCCTCTTTGCATAAAGTATGAATTTTGGAATAATGGAACAGAACGCAATGCTTCGTAGTCGAGATAACCAAAATGGATAATCTATAACAGGCAACGCAAGATTGCTTCAACACATCTACATTAGTTCTGCTAAAAAAAGAATAATCTAATAAACCATTATCAGGAAATTGGTGGAAGATGCAACCATTCTCTCACGAACTAGTGCATCATGACATTGACACTTTAAAATGGTCTCCTACTACATCTGGTAATATTGTAGACCAAGTGTATCTCTCAGTAATTCACAAACTTGCATATACATGGAAGTATATTAGAGAGAACACACCCGTGATCTTGATGATATAGATGTAGTACGATTGAGGGGATGCTTCAAACCTAAACTCTCCACAATTCTGCAATGCATTGCTCAAGATAGTATACAAAATAGTAGATTTGTTTATACTAAATTGGCAAGAGAAGCTATAGCTGATATACATCTACGTGTATCAAACGTGGATGGCATCAACTAGCTGAATTAAATGTCAAGTAATTTAGTCCACCTGTTGTTGTTGTATATTGCAAAAGCAGGGGGGGTTAACCAGAGTGAGGGCGGCCAAGGTGGGGAATTGTGTCTGGCGCCGCTCTGCTGCAGAGATAGAGTGCGCCTGTCAGCACCAGCGAGGTGTCAGGCAGGGGATGGAGCCCCCGCCGTGTCTATCTGCTAAAGGAAAATGAATGGATCGTACATTCCTCATCGGCCTCCTGTGAGATTCTTGCAGCGTATGAGGCGCAGAGTCTCGACATATACCTCCACGTTGTCGCAGTCGGAGATCTGGTTGATGTGAGACAGTGTCCACCGCTGATTGGACTAGCGGTCCGAGAGCTTGGCTATGAAGAACCTGCTCTGCGGAACGAGTATATTGCGGTGCACGCAGATCGTGAGGGAGAGGGCATCCATGGAGCTGAGAGTGAGACGCACGTCGGAGGAGTCGAGGATAGAGGGTAGTGGCGGCGCTCGGAGGTGGGATTCAGAGACTTGAATCAGGGTAGGTGGTTCAGGGATCTAGGAGAGGTGGTTCTAGAGCGGCTGGAGGAGAGAGGAGGAAGGCAACGGAGATAGGAGAGAGGAGCGGCGGTGCTGTCTCGAGGGGACGGCAGGTCGAGGCGGAGGCGGATCCGGGAGAGCTGGTGCCGCCGTGCCGGCCGGGAGGGTTGAGGCGGAGTATTTTTTTCTTCCTTTGACAGGAGAGGACGAGGTGGTGGGGAGTGACCGGACAAGGCGCAAGGTGCGGTTGGCCAAAAGGAAACCGCGGGACTCCGAAGTTCCTTTTTCGCGCGAAAATCTGGAATGCCCGCGCGCTTTGCTAATATTTTGTCTTCCGCTGTGCTGAACTCTTTTTTCTAGGGGAAAAATATTCAAAACATTAATACGGATGAGTTATCCACAATTTTTCCTTTGTGCGAAATTAACAGGAAAGGAAAATAATACAATCCGATGAGAAACATACATTTTTAAGACTTATTTTCTTCTTCTACTGGAAAACTTCTTATGTATTCATTTTCAATCATGATAGTATAACGAACACCGAAAATAAAAAAAAATCTAAATACATAGACCACATAGTGACGAATACGAACATTGAAGCGAGCCGAGGGCGTGCCGCCATCATCGCCCCTCCCTCGTCGGAGCCAGGCAATACTTACGGGAAGTCGTCCTGCTAAGACCCCCGAGGACGAACACACTAGAAAACCAACTGTCACCTGTCACCGTTGAAGAGTAACATTGATCGTAAGGATCCAATCTAAAGACACACAAACGTATATGAAGTACGACCAGATCCGAGCAAATCCACCAAGAACAATTCCGCAGGAGACACCCCTCCACACGCCCACCAACGATACTAGATGCACAACCCTGACGGGGGCTAGGCGGGGACAACCTTATTTAATCTTCAGAGAGACGTCATCGTCTCGTCTTTCTGAGTAGGATACAAAGCTTAACAAAACTGTAAAAACATATAAAAACAAAGCCCTCACGCCGACAAGTGTCTGGATCCATCGTGCCGCCATGGCCCTAAGACTAACGGAGACAAGGTGGACCGATGGCGGCGGCGACAGAAGGCAGAGGAACCCTAGATTTGTTTAGTGAGGAGGCGACTGCGTGAAGGACGCCATCGAACATGGAGTATAACCGTTGTGGGCGCGTGAAACATTCAGGCCGAACGGATCTTGGACTTCCGCTACCATGGATATGAAATTCTCACTTTTTAATGCTTATTCTATATTTATATATTTTTAATTCCTATACTAATTCAAAATATTAATATTACATTAATTACCCCTATTAGATTCCATTAGTGCATTAAGAACATTTGTTGTTCTATGAGCACAATTTTTTTGGGAAATCTTTCGATATATTCATCTTCAATCATGCCAGTGCAACGAACATCAGAAATAATAAAAATTACATCCAGATCCGTAGACCACCTAGCGACGACTACAAGCACTGAAGCGAGCCGAAGGCGCGCTGCCGTCCTTGCCCCTCCATCATCGGAGAAGGGCACAAATTGTTGTAGTAGACAGTCGGGAAGGCGTCGTGCTAAGGCCCCACAGGGCCAACGCACCAGAACAGCAACCACCGCGGATGAAGAATAACGTAGATCAGAAGGATCTAATCCGAAGACACATGAACATAGACGAACACCACTGAGATCCGAGCAAATCCACCAAAGATAGATTCGCCGGAGACACACCTCCACACGCTCACCAACGATGCTAGACACACCGCCGGAATGGGTGCTAGGCGGGAAGACCTTTATTCCATCTTCAGGGAGCCGCCGTCGTTTCGCCTTTCCGAGCAGAACACAAAACGTAACAAAACCGAAAGGAACGACTAAAACCGAAGCTCTCCCGCCGGCCCTTGGCATGATCCACGAGGCCTCCATGGCCTTAGGGCCACCGGAGACGAGGCGTACCTACGTTGGCTCCGGCGAGAGGCAGAAACCCTAGCTCTTTTTTTTGGAGGAAGAGGAGGCGGGGCTTGTGTTTCCTCAAATGTCCTATGCACTATTAATATGGGTCAAGGTTGACTAGCTTTCATCATCAACTTGGTCCATATCTAGTCTTACATCCCTTAGCGGCTAAGGAGATTCCATCGACAATACGCTTTGAAGTAGCTGGCCAACAACCATTACTGTGAGCATCCGTGAGCCACCATCTACTCGGATACGATAACAACACACTCTACTTCGTCAAGATGCCATGTGTCACCACGACGGCAGCACACTCCGACGCCATGTACCACACGGTGACAATGAAACCTAAACATAAACATTGTGTATACAAGACTTCGATGAGCGTATATTTCACTTGTCTGTTGGTCAGAGAAAACAAGGGATCGGGCTAGGGACGATGACTTCTCGACTCTCAATGGGCTCTACCTAATGATACTTTGCAAGTGCACATTTTCAAACATGTCATTTTGAAAAACCATCATATTTGTATTGTTTCAGATCACTGTTTAACCATCCAATTAATGAAAAATAATAATGCACTTAAAATAGCAGTGTTAGAACCTAATTGTTGGAAAGTTACTTGTACGTAAATTATCTACAATATAACCATCAACCATTCTACATGTTTATTGTTGTTGTCTATTGAAACATATCACCGAGGGTGAAAATCCACCGTCGGCTATTACTATCACCCGTCGGCCATTTCTCCCCATAGCCGAGAGTTTTGATTAGACCTTCGGCTATTAAATTTCACCGTCGGGTATTACATGTAATCCTTGAGGGTATAGCCATAACCGTCGAATATTAAAATGAACCGTCGGTCATTATATTGGGTATCCGACGGTTGGATTTTCCCCGTCGGGAAATATAGTACACCGTCGGTTATTAGTAGCCATATATGTGAGTTGATAGAAACCGCCGGCCACTACAACCACGGTCGGTTATTATAGTAAAGGCCGATGGCCCATCGGCTATTATATTTCACCGTCGGAAATGTGGGGATTTCTAGTAGTGAAGAAAACTTCAATGCTTATGTTGGTAGACAATTACAGCACCATGCTTATATGATTGAACGCTTGAGTGATTATCTGTCTAGAGCTAAAGGTGAATTAAAACTTATTAGTATACATGCTTCTATGGTTACCACTCAAGTAGAACAAGTACTTAAGTCTCAGAATGGTTTACTTGATGAATTAAACAGTAAGAATAATGACTATGCTGTTAGAGTTGCAACTAGAGGTGGTAAAATGACTCAGGAACCTCAGTATCCTGAAGGCCACCCTAAGAGAATTGAGCAAGATTCTCAAAGAGCTAATTTAGATGCACCTAGTTCTTCTAAAAAGAAGAAAAAGAAAAACGATAGGACTTTGCATGCTTCTAGTGAACCTGTAGCTGACACACCTGAGAATCCCAATGATATATCTGTTTCTGATGCTGAGACACAATCTGGTAATGAACATGAGCCTAGTGATAATAATAATAATGATGTTCATGATGATGCTCAACCTAGCAATGATAATGATGTAGAGATTGAACCTGCTGTTGATCTTGATAACCCACAATCAAAGAATCAACGTTATGATAAGAGAGACTTTGTTGCTAGGAAGTGTTGGAGATATGCCCTAGAGGCAATAATAAAAGCATTATTATTATATCTCCTTGTTCATGATAATTGTCTATTATTCATGCTTGAATTGTATTGTACGGAAACAGCGATACATGTGTGAATACATAGACCACAATGAGTCCCTGGTAGGCCTCTAGTAGCCAGCTCGTTGATCAACAGATGGTCACGGTTTCCTGACCATGGACATAGGATGTCAGTGATAACGGGATCACATCATTAGGAGAATGATGTGATGGACAAGACCCAAACTTGAGCATAACACGAGATCGTATAGTTCGTAATGCATAAGCTTTTCGGTGTCAAGTAATTATTCCTTAGACCATGAGGTTGTACAACTCCCGGATACCGTAGGAGTACTTTGGGTGTGCCAACCGTCACAATGTAACTGGGTGGCTATAAAGGTACGCATCGGGTATCTCCGAAAGTGTCTGTTGAGTTGGTACGAACCGAGACTGGGATGTTGTCACTCCGTATGACGGAGAGGTACCTCTGGGCCCACTCGGTAATACATCATCATAATGAGCTCAATGTGACTAAGTAGTTAGTCACGGGATGATGGATTACGGATCGAGTAAAGAGACTTGCCATAAGGAGATTGAACAAGGTATTGGGAATACCGACGATCGAATCTCGGGCAAGTACCGTACCGATGGACAAAGGGAATAACATACGGGATTGAGTGAATCCTTGACACGGTGGTTCATCCGATGAAGATCATCGAGGAACACGTGGGAACCAACATGGGTATCCAGATCCCGCTGTTGGTTATTGACCGGAGAGTGGTCTCGGTCATGTCTACGTGTCTCCCGAACCCGTAGGGTCTACACACTTAAGGTTCGGTAACGCTAGGGTCGTAGAGATAAATGCACGTGGAAACCCGAAAGTTGTTCGGAGTCCCGGATGAGATCCCGGACGTCACGAGGAGTTCCGGAATGGTCCGGAGGTAAAGATTGATATATGGGAAGTCCAGTTTCGGCCAACGGGTGATCTCCGGGGGTCACCGGGACCACCGGAGGGGCCCCGGGGGTCCACCGGGTGGGGCCACCCATCCCGGTGGGGCCCCTAGGCCGCGAGGGGAAGTGTGCAGCCCTCTGGGCTGGCGCACCACAAGGTGGCCCACCTCCCCATGCGCCTAGGGTTAAAACCCTAAGGGGAGGGGGGCCACCACTTGCCTTGGGGGAGGAGGACTCCTCCCTGGCCGCCGCCCCCCCTTGCAGATTGGATCTGCAGGGGGCTGGCGCCCCCCTGGCCCCCTATATATATGCGGGGAGGGAGAGGGCAGCCGCACCCAAGCCCTGGCGCCTCTCCCCCTCCCGTCACACCTCCATACTCCCAACGCAGGGCGCCCGGCGAAGCCCTGCTGCGATCTCCACTGCATCCGTCATCACGCCGTCGTGCTGCCGGATCTCTGACGACTTCTCCTCCCCCCTTGCTGGATCAAGAAGGAGGTGACGTTGCTGCACCGTACGTGTGTTGAACGCGGAGGTGCTGTCCGTTCGGCGCTAGATCATCGGTGACGAAGAACGTGAAGAGTTCGACTACTTCATCCACACTTCGTTGAAAGCTTCCGCATGCGATCTACATAACGGTATGTAGATGCACTCTTACTTGCTCGTTGCTAGATGTATCCATAGTTGGATCTTGGTGAAGACGTAATTTTTTTTTTGAATTATGCTACGTTCCCCAACAGTGACATCTGAGCCTAGGTTTTATGCGTAGCATCTTGCACGAGTAGAACACAAAGCAGTTGTGGGCGTATGATCTTGTTCAACTTTCTTACCGTTACTAGTCAATCTTGATTCGGCGGTATTGTGGGATGAAGCGGCCCGGACTGACCTTACACGTACGCTTACGTGAGACTGGTTCCACCGACAGACATGCACTAGATGCATAAGGTGGCTGGCGGGTGTCTGTCTCTCCTACTTTAGTCGGATCGGATTCGATGAAAAGGGTCCTTATGAAGGGTAAATAGAAGTTGACAAATCACGTTGTGGTTTTGGCGTAGGTAAGAAACGTTCTTGCTAGAAATCCTATAGAAGCCACGTAAAACTTGCAACAACAATTAGAGGACGTCTAACTTGTTTTTGCAGCATGTGTTTTGTGACGTGGTATGGCCAAGAACGAAGATGTGATGAATGATATATGTGATGTATGAGATTGATCATGTTTTTGTAATAGGGAATCACGACTTGCATGTCGATGAACTTGACAACCGGCAGGAGCCATAGGAGTTGTCTTTATTATTGTATGACCTGCGTGTCACTGAATAACGCCATGTAATTACTTTACTTCATTGCTAAACGTTAGCTATAGTAGTAGAAGTACTAGTTGGCGTGACGACTTCTTCAAGACACGATGATGGAGATCATGATGATGAAGATCATGGTGTCGAGCCGGTGACAAGATGATCATGGTGCCCCGAAGATGGAGATCCAAGGAGCAAGATGATATTGGCCATATCATGTCACTTTAATTGATTGCATGTGATGTTTATCATGTTTATGCATCTTGTTTACTTAGAACGACGGTAGTAAATAAGATGATCTCTCACTAAAATTTCAAGTATTGTGTTTCCCCTAATTGTGCACCGTTGCTAAAGCTCGTTGCTCCGAAGCACCACGTGATGATCGGGTGTGATAGGTTCTAACGTTCGCATACAACGGGTGTAAGACAGATTTACACACGCGATACACTTAGGGTTCACTTGACGAGCCTAGCATGTACAGACATGGCCTCGGAACACGGAAGACCGAAAGGTCGAACACGAGTCGTATAGAAGATACGATCAACATGAAGATGTTCACCGTTGATGACTAGTCCGTCTCACGTGATGATCGGACACGGACTACTCGATTCGGATCGTGTATCACTTAGATGACTAGAGAGATGTCATTCTGAGTGGGAGTTCATTATAATTTGATTAAGATGAACTTAATTATCATGAACTTAGTCTAAATTCTTTACAATATCTCTTGTAGATCAAATGGCCCACGCTCCAGTTTCCCTCAACTTCAACGCGTTCCTAGAGAAAACCAAGCTGAAAGACGATGGTAGCAACTATACGGATTGGGTCCGTAACCTGAGGATTATCCTCATAGCTGCCAAGAGAACTTATGTCCTAGAAGCACCGCTAGGTGATGCACCCATTTTCCCAGCGACCCAAGACGTTTTGAACGTCTGGCAGTCGCGTAGTGATGATTACTCCCTGGTTCAGTGCGGCATGCTTTACAGTTTAGAATTGGGGCTCCAAAAGCGTTTTGAGCACCATGGAGCATATGAGATGTTCGAAGAGCTGAAAATGGTTTTCTAAGCTCATGCCCGAGTCGAGAGATATGATGTCTCCGACGCATTCTACAGCTGTAAGATGGAGGAAAATAGTTCTGTCAGTGAGCACATCCTCAAGATTTCAGGATTGCACAACCGCTTGTCTCAGCTGGGAATGAATCTCCCAGATGAAGCGGTCGTTGACAGAATCCTCCAGTCACTCCCACCAAGCTTCAAGAGCTTCGTGTTGAACTTCAATATGCAGGGGATGGAGAAGTCCATTCCCGAGGTGTATTCGATGCTGAAATCAGCGGAGGTAGACATCAAGAAAGAACATCAAGTGTTGATGGTCAATAAAACCACTAAGTTCAAGAAAGGCAAGGGTAAGAAGAACTTCAAGAAGGACGGCAAGGGAGTTGCCGCGCCTGGCAAGCCTGTTGCCGAGAAGAAGCCAAAGTATGGACCCAAGCCTGAAACAGAGTGCTTTTATTGCAAGGGAACGGGTCACTGGAAGCGGAACTGCCCCAAATATTTAGCAGACAAGAAGGCCGGCAACGTCAAAGGTATATATGATATACATGTTATTGATGTGTACCTTACCAGCACTCGTAGTAGCTCCTGGGTATTCGATACCGGTGCAGTTGCTCACATTTGTAACTCAAAACAGGAGCTGAGGAATAAACGGAGACTGGCGAAGGATGAGGTGACGATGCACGCCGGGAATGGTTCCAAGGTCGATGTGATCGCCGTCGGCACGCTGCCTCTACATCTACCCTCGGGATTAGTTTTAAACCTCAATAATTGTTATTTAGTACCAGCTTTGAGCATGAACATTGTTTCTGGATCTCGTCTTATGCGAGATGGATATTCTTTCAAATCGGAGAATAATGGTTGTTCTATTTATTTGAGAGATATGTTTTATGGTCATGCCCCGCTGGTCAATGGTTTATTTTTGATGAATCTCGAACGTAGTGATACACATATTCATAGTGTAGATGCCAAAAGATGTAAAGTTGATAATGATAGTCCCACATACTTGTGGCATTGCCGCCTTGGTCATATTGGTGTCAAACGTATGAAGAAGCTCCATTCAGATGGACTTCTGGAGTCTCTTGATTATGAATCATTTGACACGTGCGAACCATGCCTCTTGGGCAAGATGACCAAGACTCCGTTCTCCGGAACAATGGAGCGAGCAACCAACTTGTTGGAAATCATACATACCGATGTGTGTGGTCCAATGAGTGTTGAGGCTCGCGGAGGCTACCGTTATGTTCTCACCCTCACAGATGACTTGAGTAGATACGGGTATATCTATTTGATGAAACACAAGTCTGAGACCTTTGAAAAGTTCAAGGAATTTCAGAATGAGGTTGAGAATCAACGTGACAGAAAAATAAAGTTCTTGCAATCGGATCGTGGGGGTGAATATTTAAGTCATGAATTTGGCACACACCTTAGGAGCTGTGGAATTGTTTCACAATTGACACCGCCCGGAACACCTCAACGTAACGGTTTGTCCGAACGTCGAAATCGTACTCTGTTGGACATGGTGCGATCTATGATGTCCCTCACCGATTTACCGCTATCTTTTTGGGGTTATGCTTTAGAGACTGCCGCATTCACTTTAAATAGGGCTCCGTCGAAATCCGTTGAGACGACTCCGTATGAACTTTGGTTTGGCAAGAAACCGAAGCTGTCGTTTCTAAAAGTTTGGGGTTGCGATGCTTATGTCAAGAAACTTCAACCTGAAAAGCTCGAACCCAAATCGGAGAAATGCGTCTTCATAGGATACCCAAAGGAAACAATTGGGTACACCTTCTACCACAGATCCGAAGGCAAAGTCTTTGTTGCCAAGAATGGATGCTTTCTGGAGAAAGAGTTTCTCTCGAAAGAAGTGAGTGGGAGGAAAGTAGAACATGATGAGGTGACAGTCACCCCTTCTGTACCGGAAAGTAGCGCAGCGCAGGAAACTGTTCCTGAGGTGCCTGCACCGACAAGGGAGGAAGTTGATGATAATGATCATGAAGAAACAGATCAAGTTACTACTGAACTTCGAAGGTCCACAAGGGCACGTTCCGCACCAGAGTGGTACGGCAACCCTGTACTGGAAATCATGTTGTTAGACAACGGTGAACCTTCGAACTATGAAGAAGCGATGGCGGGCCCAGATTCCAATAAATGGCTTGGAGCCATGAAATCCGAGATAGAATCCATGTATGAAAACAAAGTATGGACTTTGGTGGACTTGCCTGATGATAGGCACGCCATAGAATATAAATGGATATTTAAGAAGAAGACAGACGCGGATGGTAATGTGACCATCTATAAAGCTCGGCTTGTCGCTAAGGGTTATCGACAAGTTCAAGGGATTGACTACGACGAGACTTTTTCTCCCGTAGCGATGCTGAAGTCAGTCAGAATCATGTTAGCTATTGCCGCATTCTATGATTATGAGATATGGCAGATGGACGTCAAAACAGCATTCCTTAACGGCTTCCTCAAGGAAGAGTTGTATATGATGCAACCGGAAGGTTTTGTCGATCCAGAGAACGCTAACAAGGTATGCAAGCTCCAGCGCTCGATTTACGGGCTGGTGCAAGCATCTCGGAGTTGGAATATTCGCTTTGATGAGGTGATCAAAGCGTTTGGATTTATACAGACTTATGGAGAAGCCTGTATTTACAAGAAAGTGAGTGGGAGCTCTGTAGCATTTCTCATATTATATGTGGATGACATATTGCTGATGGGAAATGATATAGAATTCTTGGAAAATGTAAAGGCCTACTTGAATAAAAGTTTTTCAATGAAGGACCTTGGAGAAGCTGCTTACATATTAGGCATCAAAATCTATAGGGATAGATCGAGACGCCTCATTGGTCTTTCACAAAGTACATACCTTGACAAAATATTGAAGAAGTTCAATATGGATCAGTCAAAGAAAGGATTCTTGCCTGTTTTGCAAGGTATGAGATTGAGCAAAGCTCAGTCGCCGACCACGGCAGAAGATAGAGAAAAGATGAGTGTCATTCCCTATGCCTCGGCCATAGGTTCTATCATGTATGCCATGCTGTGTACCAGACCTGATGTGAACCTTGCCATAAGTTTGGTAGGGAGGTACCAAAGTGATCCCGGTACGGAACACTGGACAGCGGTCAAGAACATCCTGAAGTACCTGAAAAGGACTAAGGATATGTTTCTCGTTTATGGAGGTGACGAAGAGCTCGTCGTAAAGGGTTACGTCGATGCTAGCTTCGACACAGATCTGGATGACTCTAAGTCACAAACCGGATACGTGTATATTTTGAATGGAGGGGCAGTCAGCTGGTGCAGTTGCAAGCAAAGCGTGGTGGCAGCGTCTACATGTGAAGCGGAGTACATAGCTGCTTCTGAAGCAGCGCAGGAAGGAGTCTGGATGAAGGAGTTCATCACCGACCAAGGAGTCATTCCAAGCGCGTCAAGCCCGATGACTCTCTTCTGTGACAACACTGGTGCTATTGCTATTACCAAGGAGCCCAGGTTTCACAAGAAGACCAAGCACATCAAGCGCCGTTTCAACTCCATACGGAATTATGTTCAGGATGGAGACATAGATATTTGTAAAGTGCATACGGATCTGAATGTAGCAGACCCGTTGACTAAACCTCTTTCACGAGAAAAACATGATCAACACCAGAACTCTATGGGTGTTCGATTCATCACAATGTAACTAGATTATTGACTCTAGTGCAAGTGGGAGACTGTTGGAGATATGCCCTAGAGGCAATAATAAAAGCATTATTATTATATCTCCTTGTTCATGATAATTATCTGTTATTCATGCTTGAATTGTATTGTACGGAAACAGCGATACATGTGTGAATACACAGACCATAATGAGTCCCTGGTAGGCCTCTAGTAGCCAGCTCGTTGATCAACAGATGGTCACGGTTTCCTGACCATGGACATAGGATGTCAGTGATAACGGGATCACATCATTAGGAGAATGATGTGATGGACAAGACCCAAACTTGAGCATAACACGAGATCGTATAGTTCGTAATGCATAAGCTTTTCGGTGTCAAGTAATTATTCCTTAGACCATGAGGTTGTACAACTCCCGGATACCGTAGGAGTACTTTGGGTGTGCCAACCGTCACAACGTAACTGGGTGGCTATAAAGGTACGCATCGGGTATCTCCGAAAGTGTCTGTTGAGTTGGTACGAACCGAGACTGGGATGTTGTCACTCCGTATGACGGAGAGGTACCTCTGGGCCCACTCGGTAATACATCATCATAATGATCTCAATGTGACTAAGTAGTTAGTCACGGGATGATGGATTACGGATCGAGTAAAGAGACTTGCCATAACGAGATTGAACAAGGTATTGGGAATACCAACGATCGAATCTCGGGCAAGTACCGTACCGATGGACAAAGGGAATAACATACGGGATTGAGTGAATCCTTGACACGGTGGTTCATCCGATGAAGATCATCGAGGAACACGTGGGAACCAACATGGGTATCCAGATCCCGCTGTTGGTTATTGACCGGAGAGTGGTCTCGGTCATGTCTACGTGTCTCCCGAACCCGTAGGGTCTACACACTTAAGGTTCGGTAACGCTAGGGTCGTAGAAATAAATGCACGTGGAAACCCGAAAGTTGTTCGGAGTCCCGGATGAGATCCCGGACTTCACGAGGAGTTCCGGAATGGTCCGGAGGTAAAGATTGATATATGGGAAGTCCAGTTTCGGCCAACGGGTGATCTCCGGGGGTCACCGGGAGCGTCCCGGGACCACCGGAGGGGCCCCGGGGGTCCACCGGGTGGGGCCACCCATCCCGGTGGGGCCCCTAGGCCGCGAGGGGAAGTGTGCAGCCCTCTGGGCTGGCGCACCACAAGGTGGCCCACCTCCCCATGCGCCTAGGGTTAAAACCCTAAGGGGAGGGGGGCCACCACTTGCCTTGGGGGAGGAGGACTCCTCCCTGGCCGCCGCCCCCCCTTGCAGATTGGATCTGCAGGGGGCTGGCGCCCCCCCTGGCCCCCTATATATATGTGGGGAGGGAGAGGGCAGCCGCACCCAAGCCCTGGCGCCTCTCCCCCTCCCGTCACACCTCCATACTCCCAACGCAGGGCGCCCGGCGAAGCCCTGCTGCGATCTCCACTGCATCCGTCATCACGCCGTCGTGCTGCCGGATCTCTGACGACTTCTCCTCCCCCCTTGCTGGATCAAGAAGGAGGTGACGTTGCTGCACCGTACGTGTGTTGAACGCGGAGGTGCTGTCCGTTCAGCGCTAGATCATCGGTGACGAAGAACGTGAAGAGTTCGACTACTTCATCCACACTTCGTTGAAAGCTTCCGCACGCGATCTACATAACGGTATGTAGATGCACTCTTACTTGCTCGTTGCTAGATGTATCCATAGTTGGATCTTGGTGAAGACGTAAAAAAAAATTTGAATTATGCTACGTTCCCCAACAGGAAGCACGGTAGGGAAAGAGAACCATGGGTTCAGAAACCCATGCCTTTTCCTCCGAAACCATCCAATAAAAAGGATGATGAGGATTTTGAGCGCTTTGCTGAAATGATTAGACTTATCTTTTTGCGTATGCGTTTGTCTGATGTGCTTAAAACAAATCCTTATGCCAAGTATATGAAAGATATTATTACCAACAAAAGAAAGATACCTGAAGTAGAAATTTCCGCCATGCTTGCCAATTACACTTTTGAGGGTGGAATGCCTAAGAAATTAGGAGATCCAGGAGTACCTACTATACCTTGCTCCATTAAGAGAAACTATGTTAAAACTGCTTTGTGTGATCTTGGAGCCGGTGTTAGTGTTATGACTCTCTCTTTATATCGTAGACTTGACTTGAGTAAGTTGACACCTACTGAAATATCTTTGCAAATGGCCGATAAATCAACTGCTATACATGTCGGTATTTGTGAGGATGTGCCTGTTGTAGTTGCAAATGTTACTATTCTAACGGACTTTGTTATACTTGATATTCTCGAGGATGAAAGTATGTCTATTATTCTTGGAAGACCCTTATTGAATACTGCAGGGGCTGTTATTGATTGCAACAAAGGCAATGTCACTTTTCATGTCAATGGTAATGAGCATACGGTACACTTTCCGAGGAAACAACCTCAGGTCTACAGTATCAATTATATTGGAAAAACTTCAACTATCACTATTGGAGGTTTTGAGTTTCCTATTCCAACTATCAAGAAGCCATATGACATACTTATTGTTGGGGACATACATATCCCCATTGAGGTAACCTAGTGTTATTCGAAAATTCTCCGGTTTCATGTTACTCGGAAAGAGTTTATTAACAAGACCTGATCAACCTTGTTAATGGATTCCTTTTGATGAGCATGGGATAGGTGAATCTAGATAGCACAACCTTCTGTACCCTCCTTTTACTTTCTGTTAATTATGATAAATAAAGAGAAAAATAGTATTTTCTGTCTATTTCCAGACTCATCAGTGCAATGAAAAATATCCCGAAAATAAAAGTTCTTCAAATGCCATGAAAATGAAATATGATTTTTTCTAGAATATTTAAGAAAATATGGCACTGAACACACAACGAGGGGAGCCAACATGTGGCCACGAGGGTCCAGGGCGCGCCCCCTGCCTCGTGGGCCCCATGTGGCCCCCCTCCACTTATTCCTGCACCCATGCTCTTCTTCTTCCTCCCAAAAAAATCCCCAGCTAGCTCAAACCCAAGTTCTAGCTCATCTTGCTGCCATTTTCGATCTCCTTGCTCAAAGCACCATTCACCAAACTGTTTGGAGGAGATTATTCCTTGGTTTGTGACTCCTCCATTTGTGCAATTAGTTTTTGTTCTAGTGCTTTATTTGTTGCAAATTTATGCTGCTATGGTGACCTTATTCTTGAGCTTGCATGTCAAATTTTCTTGGTCCCAAGTAGTTCTAATGCATGATATAGCCTCTAGGCACTTATAGGAGTTGTTGCTATCAATCTTATTGAGTTTGGTTAACTTTTATTTTGAAGTTACTAAAAATTTCAGAAAAATGTCTAGGAGAAACTTCCAAGGTGGTCCTTGATACGTCTCAAACGTATCTACTTTTCCAAACACTTTTGATATTGTTTTGACCTCATTCTTGCATGATTTGAACTAAACTAACCCGGACTGACGCTGTTTTCAGCAGAGCTGTCTGTATGGTTTTATTGTGTGCAGGAAAACGGATTTTTAGGTATCCCAGAAAATTCCACGAAAAATCACAGAAAATCCACGCACCCGGAGGAACCCTGTGCCAGAAGATGGGCCAGGGGGCAGCCAGGGGGGCTCCAGGCGCCCTGCCCAGGCGGCCCCACCCCTGGCCGCCGCGCCAGGCCGCCTGGGTGGGCCCCACCTCCCCTGGTGCCCTACTTTGACCCGTATTTAGCCCGTGACGAGAAAATCCGAGATCAGGAGTTGTTTTCCCAGTTTTTCGTCGCGGAGCCGCCGCCACCCTCTGTTCTTCTTCGGGAGGGCTAATCTGGAGGCTGATTTGGCCTCCAGAGAGGGGAGATCGTCGCCATCGTCATCATCATCACCACTCCATCCTCCCTCCATGACTTCTCCTTCCATGTGTGAGTAATTCCCTGCTGTAGGCAAAGGGGATGGTAGGGATTGGATGAGTTAGATCATGTAATAGTTTATCAGATCGTTGGGGGCATGTTGCCTATCATCTACTATGGTGTTTATCATCTTTGCTTCAACTTGTTACTCTTAATGCTTGTCACTTAGGGCCCGAGTGCCATGATTTCAGATCTGAACCATATGTGTTTGCATGAATATATTTGTGTTCTTGATCCTATCTATGAGTTGTTTGCACCTATTACGGTCCGGAACCGGTGATCCCAAAAGTGACAGCTTGGGACACCAAAGGGGATGGTCCGTAGTTTGAGGATTACATGTATCCATTGAGTTTATTGCTTTGTTCCGGTGCTCTTTTACAGGAGCACCTTAATCTCCATAAGTTCCTTTTGGCCCCGTTCGTAGCGGGATGGTAGGACAAAAGATGTTGTGCAAGTTCTTATTGCAAGCACGTACAACTACCTATGGGATACATGCCTAATGTTTGATATTTGCCTAGATGATCATTACTTTTCCGTGTGCCTTGCCCCAAGTTAGATTCATGATATATCTCATCCATGCAGCGCCCAACCATCCATCTCCCTAGCCTACAGTGTTTTAAATCCTGCTGGTTACTAGTTGCTACTTTTGCTATTTACTTTCGCTGTTTACTTTTACTATCACCACCATCACTATCATATCACCGTTACCACTTATCTTTTGTTGCAAGTAAGTATATTTCAGGTGCGGTTGAATTGACAACTGAACTGTCAAAGCTTATAAATACTCTTTGGCTCCCCGTGTGTCGAATCAATAAATTGGGTTATTCTTACCCGCGAAGACTATCTCGATCCCTTACGGTTGAGGGTTATCAAGTACCGTTTTCTGGCGCCGTTGCCGGGGAGCATAGCAATATTTACAAGTCTACTTGGAGTATCCTACCTGCTGCACTTCATCCGCTATGGGTAAGAAAGGAGACCCCAAGGTTCCAATCTTACTATCCACTACAAGAAGAGGTATTGTTCTGAACACTAGTGCTACACTTGATTCACCTTCTGTTATGAGTAAGTTTGCCTCACCGCCACCACATGATGCTTCTACTGAATCTGCTACTATGTCCGATACTTTTGATGATGCTTCTACTATTCTTGGTGATATTAGTTCACTTGGTTATGCTCTTGAGAAACAGATCGCTGCTGCTGCAAAAAAGTCTGGAATTGAAATTCCTGTTACTCGCTACCCTATTGGTGGAACTTATGATTATCCTGATTTGAGTAAACTCAAGGAGAGACTCCTTGATGATGATTACATTATGCTTGATGATGATTTATGCAGGGAACTGACAGAGTTTGCCGGCTCTGACCCTGAAGCTATTAAGAAGCTGTTTGAAAAACACTCCTTAAAGAACAAGACTGTTCCTGATCCTGAATTTGCTACATCTCCTATATGCATCGATGATCCTGATTATGATTTCTATGTTGATCTTTCACTTATACCTATGTTTGAAGCTGACCCCTTTTATGGCAGAGAAAATGATGATGCTATTGCACACCTGACCAAACTCACTGAGTTGGGTGGCTTGTTTACCACGGATGAGAAGAAACGAAACTTTTATGTGACTAAGCTTCTTCCTTTCTCTTTGAAGGAAGGTGCTAAAACATGGTATGATGCACTCCCATGTGGTTCCATTAAGAGTTCTCAAGACTTAGCTCATTCTTTTGTTGATAAGTACTTTCCTGCTGATGGGCCTCTAACCCCTCGTTGGTTACCCCAAGTGGAAGGTGTAAGATGCAGTGTTGTGGAAGTTTTTCCCTTAGAAAAGATGCCAAGGATCGAATCCCCAGAGACTTCTAGGTTCAACAAGTAGGTGTCAGCTGCTAACGGCGCGGATTAGCAATCAACGTGGACCTGCACACAGATACAAATAACTTTGCTCCCAACGAGTACAGAGAGGTTGTCAATCCCTCCGGCCTTGTAGTTCACAAAGGATTAAACGCAAATGATAGTAGTGATAGATAATGTTTGCAATAGTAAATAATAGCGAAAAGTAAATAGCGGATGTGATCAATGATGGTAATATGGACCGGAGTCTCATGATGTTCACTAGTGATGCCTCTCTCCCAAAAGACGATAAAACAGCTATGTGAGGTAAACGAATTACAGCTGGGCAATTGACAGGACCACGAACGCAAACCAATGCTGACTACATTGCAAGAAAGGTTGAGGTTCAAAGCATGGGCGGTACGCCAAAGTAAGTAGACCGAAATCCATCAATATCTACTACTAATCATCCACCTTGAGATATCTATCCAGAACATCTCGCTGGTATTAAGTTGCGAGCCCACCCATAGTGTAAACTCAAAGCAACAGACAACTGCATTAAAAGAACTTTGCGTAAAGTAAACAATCCTTGCACCCGCGGGCACAAGCACCGTTGTTTTCCCCCTTGTGGCAACAGCACATCCCCTAGACTCATGTTTCTGTCACTCAAGCTAGTCATCGAGGGGCATGAACCCACAATCAAGCATAACGTTCCCTCTTGGAGTCACTACATATTACTTGGCCAAAGCAATAAATAACAACGGAGAACATGCAAGAATTACTTATGAACATAAATATAAAAGAGGTAGATCAAATATATTACTCAAGAACAATCTGAACATAATCTCATAATCCATCGGATCCCAGCAAACTCATCATAGCAACAGCATAAGGATTACATATGTGCCTCGATCATGTAGGGCAGCTCACGAGGACTAATTAGTGAAGCACAAGAACGGGAGGAGAACATCACATAGCTACTGGTCATGGACTCATGGTCCAAGGGAGACTACTCACAACTCATCCGGGAGGCGTCCATGGTGGTGGAGAAGCTCCCGGTGGTGATACTCCCCTCCGGCAGGGTGCCGGGAAGAGTTCTCCTGGTGCTCCCGATCTTGGAAGCGGCGGCGGCGGCGGAACAGAGATGAGATCGCGAAAAAGAGTTCCCGTCCCGAGGGTTTCGAAGGACGCTCTAAATATATGCCGAAGGGGGGCACCAGACGGGGCTCGCGGGGCCCAGGCGCCCCCCCGGCGCGGCCCAGGGGGGGGGGCGCCGCCAGGGCGCCTGGAGCCCTGGTGGCCCCCCCAGGCTGTCCTTCGGGCGCAAGGTAGGTTCTGGAACGCTGATTTTTTATATAATTTTTCTGGATTTTTCCTGGCAGTTCTCGTAACGTGAAAACCTGAAATACAAAAACAGCCGAAAACAGAAACTGGCACCGGGGTGCACTGGATTAGTAGGTTAGTCCAAATATGATCAAAAGTGTATGGAAGTGTATGAATATCATAGCAATATCACCCAAAAGTGGCATGGAGCAAGCAGAAATTATAGATACGTTTTGGACGTATCAACATCCCCAAGCTTAATTCCTGCTCGTCCTCGAGTAGGTAAATGATAACAAGAATAATTTCTGTGGTGACATGCTATTAACCATATAGGACTTTTTATAGTCATATGACAAAAGCTTACTGAGACAATGATTCTATAGTAATTAAGTTGCCTCATGAGAAAATCACAAATGACTGAAAGTTTTACAACATGAAACTAAAACATCAAGAAGATTTGCAATGAACATGATGTGCAAATATGATAAAGTGATATCTAGCTTGCCCCCTTTAGTGAAGCAAAACATAAATGCAGGGGCACCTTCAAGGTTTAAGTGATGACTAGATACAATGATTTCAAAATAAACGATATCACAATCATGCAAAAGACAATGCTACTTTGGGACAATGCACATTACACTCAGAATGACAGTCATGCTCTCAGTAGTTGGTGCTTGAAGAAAGAAGGTGGAGACTCAACATAAAAGTAAAAGAATGGTTATGTGCTAGAGCTTTTTATTTTTAAAAACATAGAAGCAATTTTGTCAACGGTAGTAGTACTTCATATGTGTCATGCATAAGACATCCTATAAGTTGCAAGCCTCATGCATCGAATACCAATAGTGCTCGCACCTTGTCCTAATTAGCTCGGATTTCCATGGGTTATCATTGCATTACATATGTTTCAACCAAGTGTCATAAAGGGGTACCTCTATGCCACCTGTACAAAGGTCCAAGGAGATAAATCGCATTTGATTTCTCGTTTTTGATAGATCTCAACTTGAGGACATCCATACCGGGACAACATAGAAAATAGATGATGGACTCCTCTTTAATGCATAAGCATATTCTCATAAGAGATTGAGGATTAATGTCCAAGCTAAAACTTCCACCATGATACATGGCTTTGGTTGGCGGCCCAATGTTCTTCTCTAACAATATGCATACTCATTCAACCCATGGCAAATCACCCTTACTTCAGACAAGACAAACATGCATAGCAACTCACATGATTTTCAACAAAAGTGTGACAGTTGATGGCGTTCCCAGAAACATGGTTACCGCTCAGCAAGCAACTTATAAGAGATAAGATACATAGGCAACATATTCTTTACCACAATAGTTTTTAAGCTACTTTCCCATGAGCTATGTATTGCAAAGTTAGTCTGCTTAGTACAGGTGGAGGTTAGCAAAAGACTGGGAGCGACCAACTAAGAGAGGAATGACGGTCATAATCATGCAGAGCGACAAAGCAATATTGAATCAGGCATGGAAGTTATATCGCTACTCAGAAATAAAAGATCATCAAGGCTTGACAGACTTTCTTTACAGTCTTAAATATGCGTGAGCATACGCCAAGTCAATCAAAATAAATTCTCGAAGGAAGATATTACTAAACCATACCACATCATCGGCAAACAAATCAAGTTGGTACTCCAATAACACATTGGGAATCCCCCAGCTATTTGAGACTAACCATAAGAAACCTGAACTACTAAGCACCATTATGCACGTAGCATCTTTATCATAGACATATTAACCAATGCAACGGAAGCAAACTCTCTTAATAAGGTAAGCATGATAATTAAAGAGAGTTCAAGCAACCAACTAAACAAAAGCTCTTTGAAAAGATAAGCATGAATACTAAGAGCAGAGCATGATAGTAGCTATTTAAAAGACGAAGAACACACACAGCAAAGATAGACATGAAAATTCTATGTTATGTTCTAGGTAGAAGTGGAGCGTGTTTCTCTCCCACATAAAGAACGCTGAGTTCCGACTCGTTATGAAAAACTAAAAAGAAAACTAAAAGCAAGACGCTCCAAGCATAGCACATAACACATGAAGTGATAAAAATATAGCGGAACGAAAGACGAACTGATAATGTTGATGGAGAAGGGGATGCACGGGGGCATCCCCAAGCTTAGACACTTGAGTCTCCTTGAATATTTCTTGGGGGTGCACGGGGGCATCCCCAAGCTTGAGCGCTTGACACTCCTGAATCTTTTTATCATCTTCCCTCGCACACTTGAAAACTCTCTTCATACATAACTCATTATAATCTGATTAGCGAGGTTAGTACCCTTAATAAAATAATTATACCTTGCTGGAAATAAAGATATTCTTGAAGTTCTACTGTTTCTCAAGATTGCCAAAAGGTTTTTGCAAAGAAAAAGCAAGCTTTTGATTTGCAAAATGAAGGAAAGGCAAAACAGGACAGAATCTGTGAAAAACAGAACAGCAGGTAGTAATTGATTTGTTCGGGGCACTTCTGCAACTCAAATCAAAAAACTCAGAACAGACGCACGAAAGACAATTATATAGGGAACTCTGTCGAAAAAATTCAGACCAAAAAGATGATCTGGTGATTTTATACGAATTTTTCTATCCAAGGACAGAATCTGTTTCCTGGACAGCACCTCATAACTTTTGAACTTTCTAGCAATCAGAGGCTATACTTGGCACAAATATGAAAAGCAAAGATAAAATGATGATGCTACAGTAGTAAACAACATCAAGACACAACAAAAGCAAAATAAAATTTTATTCATGTGCGCTGCCTCCCAAAAGCGCTTTCTTTTATGCCTTTAAGCTAGGCATAATGCATATAGATCAAGTTGTATCAATTGAACCATCATCAAGATCATCAAAAAGCTCTTCAATAATACAACTAGTCTTAAGAGGACTCTCAAATAAAGGCCTCATAGAGATACTCCTAGGTAGAAGACCAAAAGGATAAAAGTCAAGGGAAGATTCATTTATAAATTTATCAGAGACAGGTGTTTCTTCCAAGGTCTTTACAGTTTCAACCCCTTTGGCAATAGATGGATTACTTTTAGAACGGGGTGCCTTTGGAACGTGAACGAACTTAGGCTCCCTCTTTGCCGGAGTTTCTACCTTTTTGGTTTTGATCGAGGAGAAGGTAGTTCCTAGGGTATCAAATATTTCCTCAATCTTGTCTATCCTAGAAGAGTCCAAGTCATGGAATTTGACGGTCTCCAAAATTTTAAAAAATTTATGCATGGAGCTATCAAGTCTATTCAAATTCCCTTGGATCTTACGATCCAACTCATTTATCTTATTAATGCTTGGCATCTCTAGCTCTATCTTTTCAAGTTTTTTCATAATGTGAGCTAGGGTGATGTCCTCTCGAATACTAACAACAGGGAGATTCTCAACAAGATTTTCAATAATACTAAGAGACTCCCAAACTGAGGCCTCTAGGAAATTCCCATTGATAGCAGTATCTAGAATAAACCTATTCCAAGAAGTAATTCCAACATAAAAATTTCTAAGCAAGATAGTAGTAGGTTGCTTCTTGGTGGCTCTTTTTTGTGAATCATTAATTCTATACCAAGCATCTTTCAAACTTTCCCCACCTCTTTGTTTAAAGGTGAGAACTTCTGCCTCGTCAAAGACAAAAGGACCCGACATAATGACAACTAAAGAACGAGATAACTGTTTTTGTGATTTTTGATAAAAGATACTAAAGCAAAAACTGAAAGGTAAACTAACAAGACTAAAAAGCAAAGGTAAAAGATAGCATGCAACTCCCCTATCCTGAAGAGTGGAGTCCTCGGCAACGGCGCTAGAAAAACTCCTTGATGGGCCTCTAACCCCTCGTTGGTTACCCCAAGTGGAAGGTGTAAGATGCAGTGTTGTGGAAGTTTTTCCCTTAGCAAAGATGCCAAGGATCGAATCCCCAGAGACTCCTAGGTTCAACAAGTAGGTGTCAGCTGCTAACGGCGCGGATTAGCAATCAACGTGGACCTGCACACAGATACAAATAACTTTGCTCCAAACGAGTACAGAGAGGTTGTCAATCCCTCCGGCCTTGTAGTTCACAAAGGATTAAACACAAATGATAGTAGTGATAGATAATGTTTGCAATAGTAAATAATAGCAAAAAGTAAATAGCGGATGTGATCAATGATGGTAATATGGACCGGAGTCTCATGATGTTCACTAGTGATGTCTCTCTCCCAAAAGACGATAAAACAGCTATGTGAGGTAAACGAATTACAGCTGGGCAATTGACAGGACCACGAACGCAAACCAATGCTGACTACATTGCAAGAAAGGTTGAGGTTCAAAGCATGGGCGGTATGCCAAAGTAAGTAGACCGAAATCCATCAATATCTACTACTAATCATCCACCTTGAGATATCTATCCAGAACATCTCGCTGGTATTAAGTTGCAAGCCCCACCCATAGTGTAAACTCAAAGCAACAGACAACTGCATTAAAAGAACTTTGCGTAAAGTAAACAATCCTTGCACCCGCGGGCACAAGCACCGTTGTTTTCCCCCTTGTGGCAACAACACATCCCCTAGACTCATGTTTCTGTCACTCAAACTAGTCATCGAGGGGCATGAACCCACAATCAAGCATAACGTTCCCTCTTGGAGTCACTACGTATTACTTGGCCAAAGCAATAAATAACAACGGAGAACATGCAAGAATTACTTATGAACATAAATATAAAAGAGGTAGATCAAATATATTACTCAAAAACAATCTGAACATAATCTCATAATCCATCGGATCCCAGCAAACTCATCATAGCAACATCATAAGGATTACATATGTGCCTCGATCATGTAGGGCAGCTCACGAGGACTAATTAGTGAAGCACAAGAACGGGAGGAGAACATCACATAGCTACTGGTCATGGACTCATGGTCCAAGGGAGACTACTCACAACTCATCCGGGAGGCGTCCATGGTGGTGGAGAAGCTCCCGGTGGTGATCCTCCCCTCCGGCAGGGTGCCGGGAAGAGTTCTCATGGTGCTCCCGATCTTGGAAGCGGCGGCGGCGGCGGAACAGAGATGAGATCGCGAAAAAGAGTTCCCGTCCCGAGGGTTTCGAAGGACGCTCTAAATATATGCCGAAGGGGGGCACCAGACAGGGCTCGGGGGGCCCAGGCCCCCCCCCCCCGGCGCTGCCCTGGGGGGGGCGCGCCGCCAGGGCGCCTGGAGCCCTGGTGGCCCCCCCCCCAGGCTGTCCTTCGGGCGCAAGGTAGGTTCTGGAACGCTGATTTTTTATATAATTTTTCTGGATTTTTCCTGGCAGTTCTCGTAACGTGAAAACCTGAAATACAAAAACAGCCGAAAACAGAAACTGGCACCGGGGTGCACTGGATTAGTATGTTAGTCCAAATATGATCAAAAGTGTATGGAAGTGTATGAATATCATAGCAATATCACCCAAAAGTGGCATGGAGCAAGCAGAAATTATAGATACATTTTGGACGTATCACCTGCTCATATGCAACATGCTGCTTTACAAAGAATTTATAACTTTAAACAGTTGCAGGATGAGCACCTCCCTAAAGCTTGGGGGAGGTACTGTGGTCTGATTCGGGCTAGACCAGGACATGGAGTCCCTAAGAATGAATTAATCGATATATTTTATGCTGGTCTAACTGATGAATCCAGGTCCTATTTGGACAGTTGTGCTGGTTGTGTTTTCAGGAAAAGAACACCGGACGATGCAGAGGATTTGATGGGCAGGATTGCCAAAAACCATGAAGATTGGTCCGTCCCTGAACCACCTCCACCACCAAAGAAGAGGGGCATGTTTGTTCTAAGCCCCGAAGATATGCGAGAAGCAAATAAGTCTATTAAAGAGAAGGGTATTAAAACTGAGGACGTGAAGAATCTACCCCCTATTGAGAAGTTGTGTGAGCCTACCACCCACCCTCCTATGGTAGAGGTACACTCTCTTTTAGATTTCAACGCAAGTGACATCCCTCATGGTAAGCCTCCTGATCAATGTTTAGATGAGTTTGATAATTTTATTATGAAACAAAATCATTTTAATGAGAGGATACAAAGTCAATTGCATGATGATTCCCTTGCTATCAAAAGTTTGCTTGATGTTCTAGGAAGAACAGTTAATGATGTTAAATGTCTTGTGAAGCATTTTCATATGGTTCAAACTCAGCTTGAACAAATTTCTAATGTGCAAAAAGATTTGCTTGCTAACAATGCCAAACAAGATGATTTGCAGGCCTTCGGGATTAAGACCCGAGGAGGAACTAGCACTCAAGATCCTCTCTATCCAGAGGGGCATCCGAGGAGAATCGAGCAAGATTCTCAAATGCAGGAAGAAGAAATTGTTGGCTCTCCAAAGAAGAAGAAGAAGAAGAAACATAAGGAGGCTGACAATTCCAATGATCCTATTACAGATGTCGGGGGAAACTGTCCGCCACGAACACCTATGGGACCGGAGCCCCTTGTACGTTGCGGTGAGGGAGCGGAGGGAGCACAAAGAGCGGATCGAAGAGCACACGCGGGCAGTTTACCCAGGTTCGGGCCGCGCGGACGCGTAAAACCCTACTCCTGCTTGGCTTGTATTGAGTCTGTGAGCTTCGGGAGCTTGAAGAACTAGCTACACCGAGCAAGAAAGCTATCTAGGTTCCGAACCCTTTCTACGTTGCGCATGGGCCTCCTTTTATAGCTCAAGGGGTCACCGACAGGTGTCAACGTAGAAGAAGGGCAAAAATGTAACTTTGGTGGTAGTTGTAACAGTGCGGGAACAGTGCATGAACAATGCGTGAACAGTGGTCTTCACCTAACTTGACAGTGGGGGACAAGGGCATTAAATGCCCGTCACCGTCGACCCCAAAAGCACCCGTCCATGCGTCTCCGTTCGCCACGGCGATAGCCTCGTCACCATGGAGTGCCACCGTGCCCCCCAGGCTGCACAGCCATCCGCCACGCGTCCCTGGAAGGGCCCCAGGGCGACGCGTGGGCCGATGAGCTGGAGCGCGGGCACACATCGCAGGTTCCCCCGGCAAGCACCTTGCCGGGGTCTTGATCTTGCCGGGCTGGGAAGCTTGTCGCTCCCCGGGTCTTGCCGGGGCGCAGAGTGCGCCGAGGCATGTCTTCCAAGATGTAATCTTCTGGTCTTCCTGGCAAGCTCCTCTTGCTAGGGTCTTGTGTTAATGTGACAGTCTTGAGCCTGGGACGGCCTTCCCGGCAAGCTCCACTTGCCGGGGCCTTGATCTTCTGTCTTGTATACTTTGTTTTTGAATGGTTTTACAGGGACCAGAAAGGTTTCCGGCAAGCACGTGGTAAACCCTGCCGCGGGAAGCTGCTACTGCCCGTGCACAAGTTGGAGTACTAAGGTACCCCTATCTTAGTACACCGACAGGAGCCCCCGGGCCTGGGCCACACACGGTGCCGAGCGCTGTTGGGCCAGGCCCAAAAACAGTGCACGGGCACGCGCGGCCCACGGCGAGCCGTAGATTCCCTTCCGCATCCGCCGCGTCCCTCCCTAACGGCACGCGTCGATTGCGGCGTCGTGGGAGAGATCGTGGCCACGTTCTTTAATGGAAAATGCGAAACGTCCCCCACTCCCCCCTTAAAAGCAGAGGGAACAGGGGCAGTTTCCTTCGCCGCCGCATTGCCCCTTTACAAGAGAGGAAAAGGCCAGCATGGGAGTTTGGCAATGCGGCGGACATTATGAGGCTGTGCCCGGGTTTGAACTTCAACTTCACGGCGTTGGAGCTGAAGGGGATGGTCCGGGAGCTTTTTAAGCACGACCCGGCCCATCCGGAGTGGTTTAGATCTCCCCGGGGAGTGGTGCCGCTGTGCAACAGCACCGCCCGGGATGCCTTGCGCGCAATGATGCCCGCGTGTGACTCTCACGGCGTTGACCCCACCTGGATAGTGCCCACGCCGGATGCAATTATGAGTTTCTTTGACAATCTGGTCGAGGTGCCCAAGAACACCGAGGAGAACAAGGGTCTCACTCGGGCCACCATAGAGCGGGACATAGCCTATATTGCTTCTCGGATGGAAGAGGCCGCCGCAGCTGCAGCAGCAGGAGACTTCGGATTCACCGTCGACGAGGCGCAGGCCGCGGACAAGGTGTGCCAAACAGAGGAGGCTGAGATCCGCAGACTGCTCAAGCTTTCGCCCGACGAGCTTGCCGGGGTCCCTTCCCTGAGGCACGCCGGGATTCCCGGAGTCGTGAGCGAGGCCGCGGCAAGCGAGGTTGCCGGAGGGAACAGAGGTGCCGGAGGGAGCGGAGCCACCGGAGGGAGCGGAGCCACAGGACAAGATGCTGGACCCAGCGAGCCCGCCGGGGAGGAGGAGGAGGACACCGAGGCCGATGAGGACACCGGTGGGTCTCTGGGGCTTGACGACGACGCCTCATCGTCCTCGGAGAACTCCCCGCCTCGGGCAAGTCCCCAGCGAACACCGCTGAAGCGTCTTCGCAAGGCGGCTACAGCGACAAGGACGCAGGCGCCCCGACAGCAGCCCACTCGCCGGGCGACGCGCGTCACCAGAGCGAGCCAAGTCGCGACGGAGGCGCCCCGCACAGCAGCCGCGGCGGAGGCGCCCCGCGCACCAGCCGCGGCAGAGGCGCCCTGCGCACCAGCGCCAAGCGGAGGGGGATCTTCCCAGAGCGGAGCGGCCGCTCCGCCTGCTCCTCGGGCCTCGGCGTCGGCGGAGGCTGGGTCTTCGCAGCCCCCAGCCCCGGGGACCGCCAAGCGCCCGAGGGAGCCTTCTCCTCCTGCTCCTCGCGCCGGAGCAACTCAGGTGGAGTTCGATTTCTCCGCCCTTAGCGACGACGACGAGGAAGAGGAGTAAGCATCTGTAACTTATAGCTTCTTCAATTCTGACTTGATCTTTCTTCGTGATTCTGATCTTGTTCTTGTTTTGCTTCCAGGACCCTGGCCCAGCGGATGGCAAAGCGGGCCAAAATCCCCGTGGTTGAGGTCGAGGACGACTCGCCCGTCGCGGCCACAGGGGACACGCCGGCGACAGGCTCGTCGGACCAACATGCTGCTCCGAGGAGCAGCCCCCAGCGCAGCCCCCAGCGTAAGTCTGGGTTTTAGATCTTTTGTTCTTCGGGCGCGCTTGAGGTTTTAACTTGTACTGACATCTTGCTGCTTCATTTGTCTTGTGCAGAAGTGGAGCCGCAGCTGCAGGAGCGACCGGAGGTCACCCCCGAGGAGCCGCAGGTCCCGCCATCCCCGCCAAGGGCGAACTCCCCGGCGAGGGAGAGCGCTCCGCCAAGGACGGGTACTCCGCCAAGGGCGAGTACCCCGCCAAGGGCGAGCAGCCCGGCGAGGGTGGCCACCCCGCCAAGGGAGGACTCCCCGGCGAGGGAGCCTGTCGTCGAGGAAGTCAGCGAAGGTGAGTCTTGTAACTTCGTCTTCTTGGACTTGCCTTTTTGGATATTTGCTTGAACTTCTTCTTTTCTTTTTCTTTTGCTAGATCCTCCTCCCCCGGAGCGGATGGAGACGGAGGTCATCGTCGAGGAGGAGGGCGCGCAAGGCGACGCCGGCAATGCCACTGTCGTTGAGGACATGGCAGGAGCCGACGAGCCTGCCGCTGAGGAGACTGCCCCGTCCGCAGACGCCGCGGCCGGGGAGGGGGACGGCGACCACACTGCCGGCCCGGAGGCGGCAGGAGCGTCAAGCGCTGCGCCGGCCGCCGACCCCTCCGCCGGCAAGGAGCAGTCGGGCATCTACCTTGAGGCCCCCAATGGCGTCTTCATACAAGTGCCGTGGGGGTCTTCGTCGCGAGCCCCCGTGGAGGGAGAGACCTTTGATGGAGAGGTCCTCGCCTCCGCGGGGTTGAAGATCGTTGAAGCGCCTGGCGGGAGCGATGAGCCCGAAGAGGAGAAACTTCTCCGCCAGCTCCTGGCCCTTTACCGGGCCAGGCAGGCGAAACTGGAGTCGTGAGAAGCCCTCACCGCCAAGGCCGGAGCGGACTTGGAGAAACGCGCCGCAGAGCTCTGCGCCGCCAACCAGGCAGCTCTCCGCGACTTGGCGGAGGAGCGCAAGAGGCTTGCCGGAGAGAAGCAAGAGTTCCTCCTGGAGAAGGCTGAGGCCGAGGAGCAGCAGCGACTGGTCGGTGAAGCGCTGTCCCAGCGAGAAGGCGCGCTCAACCAGCGGAAGGTCGACCTCGACGCTCACGAGGACGACCTTACCGCCCGGGAGCAGGCCCTTGGCGGAGAGTTGAAGGAAGCGAAAGCCGCCGCAGCCACCGCGGAGACCGCCAAGAAGGACCTTGAAGCCAAGGTGGCGCAGCTGGAGGAGTACCTGAAGGCGAGGACGGAAAGGGTCACCGCTCTCAACATAGAGCGCGAGAAAGACGCCCACACCAACTCTGATCTCCAGGTACGCCTCTCCAAGCAGGGAGATGAGCTCAAAGCCGCCAAGGACTCAATTGCTGATCTGGAGTTGAAGGTCTCCACGCTGAGAGATTCACTGGACGCCGCCCGGGACCGCGAGACCAAGCTGAAGGAGGAGCTCCGCAAGGAGCGGGAGCTGGTGGAGAGCGCCGCCATCTCCGCAAACAATTTCAACCGGGCGGTGGAGCAATGGACGGAGGACCTGGTCACCTCCGCCGCCAATATCGACAAGGAGCTGATGGCGCTGAGGGTGGAGCACCTCGTGTACTCTCCGGACCCGAACCTCCCCCACAGCGCCAAGCTCAGTCTTTTCTTCAGGGAAATCGCGCCGGCGCTTGCACGGCTGCAAGAGAAGCTCCCCGCGCAGCTGGCCGAGGAGTCGCGCCAGCTCTGCGCGGGTACCTTGGAGCGTGTCTTGACCAAGATCGTCTACCGCAATCCTGGTATTAATCTTGTCAACGTCCTCCGCAGCTTGCCGGCCGACGCAGATCAGGAGGTGCTGAAGGCGCAGGTCGCCCACATCATCGCCAAGGTGAACAAGATCTCCAGGCGTGAAGGCGACCGCGTAGATTAGGCCTCTTTCTTCTTATTTCCTTTGCTGCTGCAAAGTGTGCCATGAACATGAATCTATTAGTCATTGCGACAAGTTATCTCTGTAATATATTATCTTATTTCCGAGCAATTGATGCAGTGTTATCTCCCTTGTTTTGGTCCTTTACTTTGTATGCTTTTTACCCTACGCTTTTAGGGAACTTGCCGACAAGGGACCCTCGCCGCGAGCGCTGAGTGCTGGACTCTGAGCAGCCTGCCGGCAAAGGCTTTACCGGCAAGCAACCTTGCCGCAGCTAGTCGCAACGCACTTAGCTTGCTGAGCGAACTCAAAAACGAAGTAAGGGCGCGACACTTGTCGCAGCTCACTTAAGCCGTTGAGCGTACTCGAAAACAAGATAAGGGTGCGGCTAGCCACGGGTAGGTTCCTCCGCGCACAGGTTTTCCATACAAAGTGTGGTTGTTCAAGGAAGATAACTAAAATTTAAAATTTTGAACTGCTCAAATTCTGGTAACTTAGCTTTCATAATCTGTTCGTTCTCCGGCAAGCTTCCCTTTCTTGAACAACACTTGGTTCATCCTCCACCTCCTTCCCCCCGGCAAACTTGTGCGCGAGGAATGTTTCTTCTGCTTAAGAGGGAAAGAAAAAGGAGAAGAGGAAACAAGTATAGGGTTTCTCGGCATGGTAATGCTTACCGGATATGTGTGTTGCACAAGATGCCAAACAATGCATGCAAATAACAAAGAAAAGCATGAAAATGGCAAATAGCGCGAAACACAAAAGCTTTACTGATGCACGGGATCTGCGCCCGGCTTTGTACAAAGGTTTACATGCGACAGCGGCAAGACTCGTACAAAAGGTGGTTGCCGGAGCGGATCACGGCAACCGCGCCTTATGGGTGAAACTTGCGAAGATGCTCTATGTTCCAGGAGTTGCTCACCGGTAAGCCTTCTTCGGTCTCAAGGCGGACAGCGCCGGGCCTTGTGACTTGTCTCACCCGATAAGGGCCTTCCCACTTCGGCGTCAACTTGTTGGAATTCTTGGCGGACTGAACACGCCGAAGAACAAGGTCGCCTTCCTCGAGACTCCTGGCCTTAACCTTGCGGCTATGGTAGCGGCGCAAGGCTTGCTGGTATCGAGCAGCTCGTACAGCAGCCTGGAGACGTTCCTCCTCGAGGAGCAATGCATCATCTTGTCGCAGTTGCTCTTGCTCGAGCTCATCATAAGCGAGCACTCGAGGAGATCCGTATACGAGTTCCGTGGGGAGAACTGCCTCTGCCCCATAGACAAGGGCAAAGGGTGTCTGTCCGGTGGCTCGACTTGGTGTCGTCCTGATTGACCAAAGAGCCGCCGGCAACTCCTCTATCCAGTTTCTTCCGCACTTGCGCAGCCTGTCGAAGGTTCTTGTCTTGAGTCCGCGCAGCACTTCAGCATTGGCCCTCTCCGCTTGACCATTGCTCCTCGGGTGAGCAACAGAAGCGAAACAGACCTTGGCGCCAAGGTCTTGGACGTACTGCATGAAGGTGCGACTAGTGAATTGTGTACCGTTGTCGGTGATGATCCTGTTAGGGATTCCGAAACGGCAAACAATTGCTCTGAAGAACCTGACCGCTGACTGTGCTGTCACCTTTCTCACCGGTTCCACTTCTGGCCACTTTGTGAACTTGTCGATTGCTACGTACAAGTACTCAAAGCCCCCGACAGCTCGGGGGAAGGGGCCGAGGATATCGAGCCCCCAGACCGAGAAGGGCCAGGACAAAGGGATCGTCTGGAGAGCTTGAGCTGGCTGATGAATTTGCTTGGCATGGTACTGGCACGCTTCACACTTGGTTACTTGTGCAGTTGCATCTTGGAGGGCTTCTTGCCAAAAGAACCCTTGCCGGAATGCCTTTCCGGCAAGTGCCCTTGCGCCAATGTGGTGGCCACATATGCCTCCATGTATTTCCGCCAACAGCTTCTGCCCATCTTCTCTGGAGATGCACTTCAACCTGACACCATTGAGCCTTCTTCTGTACAGTTCATTGTCCACGAACTGGTACATACTTGACTGCCTGGTTATTTTCTCTATCTCTGCTGGGTCGTCGGGAAGTTCTCCAGTTTGCAGAAAATGGACGATCTGCTGTGCCCATGCCGGAGCCCGAGGCTCAACGGCAAGGACTAAAGGCACGAGGGCCGCTGCGGGGACCCCAGCTTCTACGGCAGGAACCTCTGGTTCTGCCGGAGCTGATGATCCCCCGGCAAGCCTGCCGGGGCAAGGCTTGTCGGGAACGCTTGCTTCAACTGTACAGACCCTTAGATCTGCAGGAGCAAACTGTTCCTCAGCGTTCTGATCGTTGGTCTTGGGGACCTTGGCGGCGGCTTCGGGGAGATCCGCCGGCAAGTAGTCGCCGGAGACCAACTTTCTCTTCTTGGGCTGCCCAATTGATGGTGTAACGGATGGCTGAGTCAGCTTGAGCAGGAAGGTCCCTGGTTCCACAGGTAACTTCATTGCATCACACTTTGAAAGGCCGTCTGCTATATCATTCTGAGCTCTCGGGACGTGCTCCATTTGCAGACCTTCAAAGTGCTCTTCAAGCTTCCTCACTTCATCCACATAAGCTTCCATCAAAGGGCTCTGATAACTTTTGTTCACTTGTCGGACCACCAACTGAGAGTCTCCCCGCACAATCAACTTCTTGATCCCAAGTTCAGCTGCAATCCTGAAGCCGGCAAGCAGACCTTCATACTCAGCAGTATTGTTTGTCGCTTGTTCCCTGGGAAAGTGCATCTGGATAACATACTTGAGGTGCTCTCCGGTGGGCGCTATGAGTACTACGCCGGCACCGGCGCCTTGCAGCGAGAAAGCACCATCAAAGTACATCATCCATTCGCTTGTCGCTTCTTGTACGGGTACACTTGTCTCTGGAACTTCTTCATCCGGCGTTGGGGTCCATTCAGCTATAAATTCTGCCAAAGCTCTGCTCTGTATGGTTGAAGTACTTTCAAACTTGAGGCCAAAGCTCGACAGTTCCAGTGCCCACTCGACGATCCTGCCTGTTGCTTCTGGATTTTGCAGTATCCTCTTCAACGGAAAGCGAGTGACCACTGTTATCTCATGTGCTTGGAAGTAATGGCACAGCTTTCTCGAGGCCATGAGGAGACCGAAAAGCAACTTTTGCACCCCGGAGTACCTTGATCTAGCCCCCTGCAAGAGGGAACTCACAAAATACACCGGTCGCTGCACCATCTTCCTTCGCACTTCTCCTTGCTCCTGCGCAGAGTTGTCCTTGTCGGGGCCAGAGCCTGCCGGTGGAGCCCCCTGCTTGTCGCTGGACTCGCTTGCCGGAGGCGTGGGCTCTTCCTCTGCCTCCCTTTCCTCTACCAACGCAGCACTAACCACTTGATTGGTTGCCGCTAAGTACAGCAGCAACTTCTCTTGTGGCCTAGGTGCGACAAGTATTGGAGTGGAGGATAGATATCCTTTCAAATCCTGCAGCGCTGCCTCCGCTTCCGGAGTCCATTTCATAGGACCTGCCTTCTTCAAGATTTTGAAGAAAGGCAGGGCGCGTTCTGCAGATTTTGAAATGAACCTGCTGAGGGCAGCCACACAACCAGCAAGTCTCCTTACGTCCTTGACGCGCTTCGGGGCTTCGATCTGCTCGATGGCTTTTATCTTGTCGGGATTAGCTTCAATCCCCCTCTGTGACACAAAGAACCCGAGAAGCTTGCCGGAGGGGACTCCGAAGACGCACTTCTCGGGGTTCAACTTGAGCTGGATCTTGCGCAGGTTTGCAAATGTTTCTTCTAAGTCTTGGATCAGGGTATCTTTGCTCTTACTCTTGACCACTATGTCATCCATGTAAGCCTCTACATTTCTGTGGATCTGTGGCTCAAAAGCAGTGTGCACTACCCTTGCAAATGTTGAGCCTGCATTCTTCAGTCCAAAGGGCATGCGTATGAAGCAATATGTGCCACATGGAGTAATGAATGCAGTCTTCTCTTCATCTTCTTTGGCCATAAAAATCTGGTGGTAGCCTGAGTATGCATCAAGAAAAGAGAGCAGCTCACATCCAGCAGTGGAGTCAACAATCTGGTCAATGCGCGGCAAGGGAAATGGATCCTTGGGACATGCTTTATTCACATCAGTGAAGTCTATACACAGTCTCCACTTCCCGTTGGCCTTACGCACGACAACTGGATTTGCTAACCACGTCGGATGGATCACGCCTCTAACCAGGCCCGCTGCTTCTAGCTTCTTGATCTCTTCGGCAATGAATTCTTGGCGCTCCACGGCTTGCTTCCTGACCTTCTGCTTGACGGGCCGCGCATGAGGACAAACAGCAAGCTTGTGCTCAATCACCTTCCTGGGAACGCCGGGGATGTCAGATGGTTGCCATGCAAACACATCGACATTCGCCCGCAGGAAGGCAACGAGCGCGCTTTCCTATTTGTTATCAAGTGTAGCACTGATGGTGAAGGTACCACCAGTGCCATCCTCCTTGGCGGACACCTTTTTGGTTGCCGGTGGAGCGGCCATCCCTTTCTTGCACTTGCCGGTGGAGCTCGATGGAACGTCCTCGACGGCAGCGCAGCACTCCGAAGAGGTGCGTTTGCCGGAGTGGGTCCCAGAGCACTTGCCGGACTTGGTCTTGGTCTTCTTCCCCCCGCCACGAACACCTATGGGACCGGAGCCCCTTGTACGTTGCGGTGAGGGAGCGGAGGGAGCACAAAGAGCAGATCGAAGAGCACACGCGGGCAGTTTACCCAGGTTCGGGCCGCGCGGACGCGTAAAACCCTACTCCTGCTTGGCTTGTATTGAGTCTGTGAGCTTCGGGAGCTTGAAGAACTAGCTACACCGAGCAAGAAAGCTATCTAGGTTCCGAACCCTTTCTACGTTGCGCATGGGCCTCCTTTTATAGCTCAAGGGGTCACCGACAGGTGTCAACGTAGAAGAAGGGCAAAAATGTAACTTTGGTGGTAGTTGTAACAGTGCGGGAACAGTGCATGAACAGTGCGTGAATAGTGGTCTTCACCTAACTTGACAGTGGGGGACAAGGGCATTAAATGCCCGTCACCGTCGACCCCAAAAGCACCCGTCCATGCGTCTCCGTTCGCCACGGCTATAGCCTCGTCACCGTGGAGTGCCACCGTGCCCCCAGGATGCACAGCCATCCGCCACGCGTCCCTGGAAGGGCCCCAGGGCGACGCGTGGGCCGATGAGCTGGAGCGCGGGCACACAACGCAGGTTCCCCCGGCAAGCACCTTGTCGGGGTCTTGATCTTGCCGGGCTGGGAAGCTTGTCGCTCCCCGGGTCTTGCCGGGGCGCAGAGTGCGCCGAGGCATGTCTTCCAAGATGTAATCTTCTGGTCTTCCTGGCAAGCTCCTCTTGCCAGGGTCTTGTGTTAATGTGATAGTCTTGAGCCTGGGACGGCCTTCCCGGCAAGCTCCACTTGCCGGGGCCTTGATCTTCTGTCTTGTATACTTTGTTTTTGAATGGTTTTACAGGGACCAGAAAGGTTTCCGGCAAGCACGTGGTAAACCCTGCCGCGGGAAGCTGCTACTGCCCGTGCACAAGTTGGAGTACTAAGGTACCCCTATCTTAGTACACCGACAACAGATGAAGAGCCAGCTGTTGATCCCAACAGTGTATCTATCTCCGATGCTGAGACTGAAGATGGTGCCGAACCTGAAGGTAAGGATAATGAGAAGAATGATCCGCCCGAGGTTCGAGAAGAAGAAGCACCTGACAAACGTAAGAGGTACACTAGAGAAGACTTCGTCGCAAGAAGACATGGGAAGGAAAGAGAACCATGGATACAGAAACCCATGCCCTTTCCAGGTAAGTCTATCAAATCTAAAGAAGAAGAGCATTACAATAAGTTTTGTGAGTGGATTAAACCTCTTTTTCTTCAAATCCCTTTGACTGATGCTATTAAGTTACCTCCCTATTCAAAATATATGAAAGATATTGTCACTAATAAAAGAAAAGTTCCTAATGAAGCAATATCTACTATGCTTGCTAATTACTCTTTCATTGGCAAGATTCCTGAGAAGCTTGGTGATCCAGGTATACCCACCATCCCTTGCTCCATAAAGAATAATTATGTCAAAACTGCTTTATGTGATCTTGGAGCAGGAGTGAGTGTTATGCCTCTCTCTCTTTACAAGAGGCTTTGTTTAGAGAAACTAATTCCTACAGATATCTCTCTTCAGATGGCTGACAAGTCAACCGCCGTTCCGATAGGTATTTATGAGGATGTTCCCGTTGAAGTTGTTAATTGTTTGATCCTTACTGATTTTGTTGTGCTTGACATGCCCGAGGATGGGAGCATGTCCATTATTCTTGGTAGACCTTTTCTTAACACCGCAGGTGCTATTATTGATTGCAATAAAGGGAAGGTTACCTTCAATGTGAATGATAAAGAACACATGGTGTATTTTCCAAAGAAGACTGACAGGAGGCATGGCCTCAACTCTATAGAAAATATCAAGACCGTGAAGATTGGAGAATGGGACTGTCCACTACATGTGCACCACAAATACAAAACTATTATGGTGGGGACAATGTCCATTAAAGTAAAGGTTCAGTGATCACTTCGTAAGAGGTGAGACTTTTTGCTCTATATATCGCATGTTTGTTGGTAAGACTTGATCAACCTTACTAGTGAACATGTTTTATATAGATAAAAAGTTGAGCTTGTTATGTTTTCATTTGTTTTAGTTTTTGTTCTCCTTGCTGTACCAAGTGTTTATGTTTTGAAGCTTCACAATACTAATCACTTCTTTAAGTTTTCAGAAAGTCTTGCAGCCTTTTTGAACTTCGAAAAAATTTCAACAGTGAAGTTTTCAGAAAAATTCCAGAAAAATAAAAATAAAAATTTCCATGCCGGGAGTGACCCAGAGGCACCTGGGGCCGACCAGGGGGACCCACCAGTGGCCCAGGCGGCCAGCTGGCGCGGCCTGCCCCCTGGCCGCGCCCACAGGGCGCCTGGGGCCCACAAGGACCTCCTCCAGGTAAGTCTTCTTCCTCCCTCTCTCTTTCTCTCCAAAAACACGAGTTCTGCACTTGCTCTTGCGTTCTTGCTGCTCTTGGAGGCGATTCTTCGATCTCTCTCTACAGCCTACCATTTGAGCTGAGATTTTGAACAAATACTCCCTGGTATGTAACTCATCCACCCCTCCAATTAGATTTCTGATTAGTGGCTTCATTTGTGAGTATTTAGTAGTTGTTGGTGCTGTATAGATGAGCTTGCATGCATGTGTAGAAATTTATTTTCCAAGTTTTGATGCAAGTTTATGCCTTAGGTAAGTGAGTTGAGTAGTTTGCCTTAACCCACTTTGTTTTAATCCTTGTTTTTGTAATTTGCCAAAAATTTCAGAAATGAGTTTGTTAGGAAGGGCAAAGGGGTGGCTTGAGAAGAAGAGGCCCACGCACTCCGATCGAGTTACTAGAGCCGCAGCTTCACCCTCGACTGCTAGGGTGAGCTACAATGAAGATCATGTGCCCCTAGAGTTGTTGGAAGACACAAGTCCAGCACGTGCTATGATGTTTCCATGTGATGAATTCCTTGAAGCTGCGGGAATCAAGGATGAGTTTTATAATCTTTGTGCTAATGCAGGTCTGACACGGCTCGTCACGTGCCGTGTAACTCAGTATCAAAAACTCACCTCCGGTTTCATTAACAGTTTTAGATATAACCCTGAGTCTGGTGCTATTGAGTTTAAAATTTACAATGATCTTATCACCATGCCCTTGGGAAAGTTTTGTGAAATAATAGGTGTGCCAAACGTTGGGCGGACGGCTAGGATGACCTCTCAGCCCTCCGAGCTAAAAACCGTCTTCAACTCTCTCTGCAGCATGGGTACGAGGGATATTCATCGGTCAAAGATCTCCAGCATCTTATTCCCTCACCTCAGGTATTTTGCATATTATGTTGCTAGAGGGGTGTTAGCTCGTGACAACACGAGCAACACTTCTGCGCCGGATATTGCTATCCTGGCAGCCGCCCTCTCAGGGAGGTCTGATTATAATCTGGGTGCCTTAATGCTCGACGCCTTGCTATGAACGGTAACAGGGGAGATTTATTTGGTGGCGTTTATGCCACACTTATCTTAGAATATCTTAAAGGCACCCCACACCCTGATGATAAGCCTTTTACTTATTTAAGTTTTGATCTTGCTGCTATGAAAAGGCATAAGTTTGTTACCATGACTTCTGAGCTTGATAATCTTGTTTATATCTTGCGTTTCGGAACTACCGCGGAACGCGAGATCCATCTACCTGCACCTCTTTTGTTTGATTTTTCTCGCAGGAACGGATGGTCCTTTGATGTTATCCAGTTCGATAAGTTCATGGCCCAGCATCAGTTTCATAACCCCATGGAGGGGGTTGTGCCCAACGAGGAGGAGCACGGTGAGTTACCACCTTTTCAGGGGGAGACCGTCACCCAGTTTGGTGAAGGGTCTTCCTCTGCTTGGAGTACGGACCCTTCCTCGTGGGAGGATCCGAGGAGTTCGGTGTACGCGCTAGAATCCTTCTACGACCCTTGGACTCACCACCATTCCCTCGGAGCAGGAGGCTCCTGGGGGAAGTAGCTACTACCAACTTAGGCCAAAAGCCTAAGCTTGGGGGAGTACGTGCCCCTCTCACTTTTTTCCATTGTATTATCCGTTTTATTCGCTTTGATCTTTTCGAAGTTTTTGCCCGTTCTTCTTTATTTCTTTCTTTGCAAAAACAACAAAAAGATTTTCTCTTTCTTTTGCTTTCGTTCAACCTTTGAAATAATCCAAAAAGATTTCCTTTCTCTCTTTAGTTTGCTTTGTTTTCAGAGTTCACCTCGAGTCCGTGATGGCATTTAATTATATTTCCTACGTTCGATCGTGCAAGTGACGAGGCAGTAATGACGAAGATCGACTGAAGGGAAGCAACAAGGGAAAACCGGTATGAACTCTTCTTGTTTCTACTTTTGTACATATGCATGTACTTATGATCTAGAGACCAGCTTGTAGCGACATAGTGCTATGTTCACAATGCTCTCCCAGTGGTTCATGCTTTCCTTGTGGCTAGTCTCGAATAGCTAGAGTATATAATGTGTTATTGAAATGATTTACATGCATTGCACTGTTCATAGTTTGGTATACTAAGGTGGTATTTCCCTTTGGAGAATTTTTGGATTGACTTGGCACATGTTTACACATGTTTAAGACTAAAAAGTCTGCTCTGCCTTGATGATCTTTGAGTTTCAGAATAGTTATATCACTTCCATGCCCGATTCAATGTTGCTTTGTCGCTCTGCATGATTATGACCGTTATTGCTCTCTAGTTGGTCGCTTCCCGGTCTTTTGCTAACCTCCACTTGTACTAAGCGGACTGACTGCTTGTGCATCCAAAATCCTTTAAACCAGTTATGCCATATGAGTCCACCATACCTTCCTATACATGGTATTTAGCTGCCATTCCTAACGAAGACTTTCGTGTACCATCTCGAAATTAATCGAAATCATTTCTCTTTTTGTGCCTCTGTTTTAGCTCATGAGGAAGTAGTAGTTAATTCATGATCTTTTTAAGTTGGAAAAGTTTCACCATGGGATTGCATGTCTAATCTACAAACCCCTAATACGAGAAGGAACTGGCATAGAGTGCGCCCGGCTCATAAAAGATAATACAACAAACAAACCCTCCTTCACGCTTTGTTCATGAGAAATCAGAAAACTTTGGCAGTGATAAACAAAGGAGATTAAGGGGATGTGATCATCCCCGTGCGGGAGCCGTTCCTCGTAACTTGTCCAGCTCAAGAAGTAATTGGGTTATCTACTAGCATTCGTTGATGAAATATGCACCTCTCAAAAACATTTTTACCTCTGTTTTTAAAACCAAGAGCTCTGGTACATGTTTAGTTTTTGTTTCCGACCACGGGTTTTCAACCTCGCCATCAAATTCCACGGTTCGAGAGTCTCCACCTTCTTTCTTCAAAGCACCAACTAGGAGAGCATAATTGTCATTCTGAGTGTAATGTGCATTGTCCCAAAGTATTACATTGTCTTCTGCATGCTTGTGATATTATTTATTCTGAAATTCTTAGTTCTAGTCTCCTTTAAAACTCTGGAGGAGTTTCTGCATTTATGTTTTGCTTCACTCATGGAGGCTAGCGAGATACCACTCTAATATGCTCAAGCTATGTGCAATGTAATCTTGTTTTGATTTTCAGTAGTATATTATTTACTTTTAGGTATTTGTGATTGGTCACTTGAAAGAAGGATTGCTCCGTGCATTGTCCTCATAGCATTGTTTCAATACTTGCTAGACTCTTTTCGTAGTACATGCTTATATACATCTAATGAAGCAAAAGAGTTTGTCAAAGTTTTCTTTGTCGCGTCCAGTTCGTTGAACTGAATTGCTTGAGGACAAGCAATATGCTAAGCTTGGGGGAGTTGATACGTCTCAAACGTATCTACTTTTCCAAACACTTTTGATATTGTTTTGACCTCATTCTTGCATGATTTGAACTAAACTAACCCGGACTGACGCTGTTTTCAGCAGAGCTGCCTGTATGGTTTTATTGTGTGCAGGAAAACGGATTTTTAGGTGTCCCAAAAAATTCCACGAAAAATCACAGAAAATCCACGCACCCGAAGGAACCCTGTGCCAGAAGATGGGCCAGGGGGCAGCCAGGGGGGCTCCAGGCGCCCTGCCCAGGCGGCCACACCCCTGGCCGCCGCGCCAGGCCGCCTGCGTGGGCCCCACCTCCCCTGGTGCCCTACTTTGACCCGTATTTAGCCCGTGACGAGAAAACCCGAGATCAGGAGTTGTTTTCACAGTTTTTCGTCGCGGAGCCGCCGCCACCCTCTGTTCTTCTTCGGGAGGGCTAATCTGGAGGCTGATTTGGCCTCCGGAGAGGGGAGATCGTCGCCATCGTCATCATCATCACCACTCCATCCTCCCTCCATGACTTCTCCTTCCATGTGTGAGTAATTCCCTGCTGTAGGCAAAGGGGATGGTAGGGATTGGATGAGTTAGATCATGTAATAGTTTATCAGATCGTTGGGGGCATGTTGCCTATCATCTACTATGGTGTTTATCATCTTTGCTTCAACTTGTTACTCTTAATGCTTGTCACTTAGGGCCCGAGTGCCATGATATCAGATCTGAACCATATGTGTTTGCATGAATATATTTGTGTTCTTGATCCTATCTATGAGTTGTTTGCACCTATTACGGTCCGGAACCGGCGATCCCAAAAGTGACAGCTTGGGACACCAAAGGGGATGGTCCGTAGTTTGAGGATTACATGTATCCATTGAGTTTATTGCTTTGTTCCGGTGCTCTTTGACAGGGGCACCTTAATCTCCATAAGTTCCTTTTGGCCCCGTTCGTAGCGGGATGGTAGGACAAAAGATGTTGTGCAAGTTCTTATTGCAAGCACGTACAACTACCTATGGGATACATGCCTAATGTTTGATATTTGCCTAGATGATCATTACTTTTCCGTGTGCCTTGCCCCAAGTTAGATTCATGATATATCTCATCCATGCAGCGCCCAACCATCCATCTCCCTAGCCTACAGTGTTTTAAATCCTGCTGGTTACTAGTTGCTATTTTTGCTATTTACTTTCGCTGTTTACTTTTACTATCACCACCATCACTATCATATCACCGTTACCACTTATCTTTTGTTGCAAGTAAGTATATTTCAGGTGCGGTTGAATTGACAACTCAACTGTCAAAGCTTATAAATACTCTTTGGCTCCCCGTGTGTCGAATCAATAAATTGGGTTATTCTTACCCACGAAGACTATCTCGATCCCTTACGGTTGAGGGTTATCAGTCCTTCGAGGAAGCAAGAACCGAGGATCGCGTCCCATGAGCCGGACGATGAACCACCGAGGGATGCTGATGCGCTGCCTTGTGATGTAGGGTGGAACCCTAGATGGCCGATCTTTCACGAAATGGAGGGAATCCCCAAGGATAAGAGGAGCACAAAGGGGAGAACACAAGAGAAACACTCAAGAACAAGTCCAAATCACACATCCACTAGACAATCAAACACACAAGATCGCACGGTACATGAACAACAAAGGGAAAGATACAAGGTAAAGTTCATCTCCAAGAGGAGGTCTTGAATCCGTGAAGGATCTTCCCGTTTAGGGGTCTTGAATCCATGGTGGATCTTCTCCGTAGAGGGGCCGCGGTCTCTCTCATGGAGTAGATCCGGGATGGATGAGCAGAGCTCTATCTCACATATGAGCTAAACCAATGCTAACCCTAAAATGGTGGAGGTGAAGGAGTTTATATAGTCTAGGGCCACCAAGGGGTAAGTGAGGGGCGAAAGGGATACATGGGCCTCGGCCCGAACACTGTACGCAGACAGGTACCGGTCGTCCGCTGGACACCGGACGTCCGGTGGCTCGGGAGGGACCGGACGTCCGGTAGCTCCCGGACTTCCGGTAATTTCCTGGATTTCGGTTCTGTTGCCGATGTCACGGACGTCCAGTGGCCTCCGGTCGTTCGGTCGCCTGGGAGTCGCCGGTCGTCCGGTAGAGGCCGGACGTCCGGAGCATGTAGCTTTTCCAGCAGCTCCGTTTCTTCTGTCTTCTCTTCCATGCTTCCCTCGCGGATGGTGTAGGTGATCCTTGGCGCTTGCACTCCTCCTCATCATCTGTGAAGCTCCGACAATACCTATGCATGCACACGAGAGGAGTGTCAAGTAGTATACCATCCTCGAAGGGGTCAAGTGAACACGTGTAAAGGAGATGATTCACCTTTTTGTATGATAAGTAGAGGTCGCACGTGTCACTTGCCAAGCGGACTCTTGACATGGTGATGTCCATAGGATGCTCCGCATCATCCCCTCCCCCTTGGGAAAGATCCGACCTCGGATCGAAAACCAAATCACCATGGGAAAGAGGTGGCGTCGTCGTGTATATGTGGACGATCACGAAGTGCTCATCATCTTGAAGCTTGAAATGGGCGCTCTCCATTGTCTCACTGGCTAGTGATTCCTTCAAAAGGAGCAAGGACAACAAACACTTGGAAAAACAAATGTGGTTAGCGTTAGTGCAAAACCAAGCATTCAAGAGGTGGTTCACCAAACAAGTGTTGTCATCAAGCATAGCATAAGGTGTGACAAAGAAGTGTGGCATGGCAAATAAGCATATAAGTTGAGCACAATCAAGAACATCATTGAAACAAGCGCGCAAGAGTGAGGTAGAGATGCAAATAGGTGTGACAATTGAAGAAGCATCTACCTCATGGTCATAGCAAACAAGATCAAAGCGCTCAATGAAAGGTCTATGGTAGGCATAGGAATCATTCACAACACCACAAAAGAGTAGACGTCTAAACACATGGGGTAAGTGCAAGACAATCCAAGCATAATGTGCATAGGGTGTAGTGAAAATCGAGTGGCACTCAACACAATAGAAATAGCAATTGTTCATCATGTGTGAGGAAAACAAGTCAATCATGTGACAAACAATGGGACATGGCATATGTGAAGAGATGATATTGTTGCAACCAAGCATAGGATAGGGACAAGTAATCCACAAGTCGGAGGCAACACACAAAGCATATATATCATGAAGCATGGCAATGTGGCAATGGCAAGTCGAAGAAAGATCTCTAGCATGTGTGCAAAGAGTCATGGTGCAAGCAACACAACTAGTATGATCCACAATGTTCATGCGCATGGATTGTGGTTTCTCGAAAGAGAAGGATATCACCTCGAAAGTGTGTCCTTGTGCATCTTTCACAATGCCGAAGCACAAGCAAGTGCGATGTAGAAGCGTCGTGGTAGAAGGTGGTTCGCTCTCAAGAGCTCGAATGGTCAACTCACGTGAAGTGGAAGTCGACACGAAGTCCAAGTATCCTACACATGCACACAACAAAACAAAGAATGTATGCGCATGGTAGATAAACACATCATCCATCATGATGGTTCTCTTCTCTTGCACATAACCATTAGGAGCAAAAGTGCATGAATAATATGATGCAACAATGGCTATATTCATGGCACTAGGCATATGGTGCAAAGAGGTAAGACAAGCATGCTTCACAAGAATTATGTCAAAATCTCCAAATAAATGCGAGAATGCTATGGGGGCAATCTCATTGGCAAGACTAAAATCATGGTTGCGCTCAATGCATGGACAATCATATAGCATGAGATAGGCAACATGTGGAGACATATGACAACAAGCAATATCAATCATGTGCAAAGCATGGCAATGGTGGCTATCAACCGCATGAAAAGAGCATGTATGTATCATGGGTGATGCACTACATGAAGCAAGCATGGTGATCAAATTGTGTAAACTAGTGGAGCAAAGATGCAACACACTAGGAGAAGGCATGGCAATCATGTCATGTGAGCAAATAGTGGATATAGGCAATGCACATGACATATCGCAAGCATGATCACAAATCAAGATCAAAGCATCATAATAGGCATGGTGTGCAAAGGAATCATGGCAATAACAAGTGATATCTCCACCAAGCTTGCAAATACACATACAAGTATGAGAATCAATCATCATGTGTAATGCGAAGCATGGGTCACAAATGCATGGCAAAGGCATATAAATGAGCATATCATGCAAAGTGAACATGGCAAGAGGGGCATAAGAGATATAATGGACAATAACCCATAACCATGTGAGTGCCATGTAGAAGGAATGCGCGAAGTCTTTGCGCGAAGGGAACGGTGTGAAAGATAATCCACGGAATCCCAAGTCATCATTGCTCTCTAGAGCTCTTTTCGTCAACTCGTGTGTTTGTGAAGTTGACGAGTATGGATGGGTACCTACACAAAAGAGACACAAACCAAAGAAATTGTGCGCGTGGTAAATGTACACATCATCCATCATGATGTGTATGTGCATGTGTGAGTTAGCACAAGATAAGCATCGCTCAAAGAAATTTGATGCATGGTATAAGAACATGTCATCCATCATGAATGAATAGTTATTGTGTATTGCATGATGTGGATGCAAATTGAGCATACAAGTATGGGGATCATGCAATGGATGGGATGGACCAAAATCTCCTAAATTGTATGATGAAACTATGGGGGTCTCCTCATGAGCAATATCGAAAGCATAATATGGAGAAGTGGAACAATCTCCGAAACAATGCATATCCGAAGTTAGGTGGTCATGGCATGGCATATGAGATAAATGATGCAAAGGTAGCATGTCAATATCATCACAAGAAAAACAAATGCCAATAACCATGGGATTGTCATCTATGCCATAAGTGCAAATTGGATTTATCTTAATGGCATATGCATAGTTACTACGATGAGATTGCAAATATGACATATTGTTGATCTCATGCATAGCATATGACAAGTCAAGTGGATTGTCAAACATGATGTGACCGAGAGAATTATCACAAGAAATCGTATGTAACATGGCAACACAACTAATAGACTCCACATGACAATCATAATCGCATGGGGAAATCATACTAGCACGAAGCATGGCAATAGGTGGATCAACATCATGCAAGCAATCAAAGTTAACATAGTCCACTAGTGGGACGAGATCATCACCTTCACCTTTGTTACCTTTCTCATTCCACTCATGTGGTGTAGGTGAGGTGGGAAAGACCAAATGGTGGTCATCGTCGTCATCTTGATGGAACCATGTGGGGGGTGCATCATATTCCACCATGGCCATCATCTTGTCCAAAGGAAGGACGAAGTCGTCGCGAATCGGCGCGTCATCATAAATGGGACCTAGCACCAAATGAGTAGACACAATAGAGGTGGAGGTTAAGTTGTTAGAAATCGAAATGGCCTCACATGCCCTATCAACTTCCTCACTCTCTCTATGTGGTGGTGGCTCACTCACTCCCTCAAGGTAGGTGCACTCAATGTCACATATGGTGGAGTCACTCAAATCACTCAAGTGGTGGTGATGGTAACTCTCCTCACATGGGAATTGTGGCAACTCATCATATATGGGGCTAGTGGTGAAGTCACTCTCACTCTCAATATGGTGGCACAAGTCACTCAAGTCATCATACGCCGCCGTGGTCGAAGGGAAAGTCCCATGCTCAACCATCTCGTCACCGTCGCCGTGGATGAAGGCCGAAGATGGCACATCATCACTCTCGCCACTAAAGATGGAAGCATCATCCTTGCTCGTCACCTTGTCGGTCGCCTTCAAAGCTTGGTTCTCGAATGGCTCTGTAGTCGTAGTCATCGCTGCACCGTCTTGAAAAAGAGTCGAAGTAGACTCGGCATCATCAATGCCACAAAGAGGGATGGCGGTGGAGTCAAACTTGGGAGCATTGTCTTGGAGCTCGTTGGGCTTGGACATCATGGTGGTACTACCCTCATGCTCGTCGTCTTGGAGCTTGGTCTTCGAGAAGTTTGCTTGCGGTGGAGAAGCCTTGGCCTTCATTAGTTCTTGTTCCGCCTTGAGAGCACCAATGTAGTTGTCGTCGAGGGACTTGTAGTTCTCAAGGAAGATAGTCTTGTAGATGTCGTTGTGCAATCCCATCATGAAGTGGAGCTTCATCGAAATGGGGTCGTCCACGCCGGCTCGTCGCAAGGCCATCTTCATCTCCTTGAAGTACTTGTCGATGGACTTGGATCCTTGAATGGTGTTCTCCAATTGGCGTAGAAGTTGTTCCGTGTAGGTGGGAGGCACAAACTCTCGCCGCAAAGCTTTCTTCGTCTTGGGCCAACTCATGTCATACTCCTCCGAAGGTGTGTGAAACCACCATGTCGATGCGAAGTCGTGGAAGTTTCTTGTGGCACACTTCACTTGATCTTGGGGAGGAACTTGAAGTAGCATGAGGTAGTCGTCCATCAAGCGTTCCCACTCGAGATACTCCTCGGGTTCTTGAGTCCCATAGAAAGGAATCTCGTGGTCGTTGTCGAGGTCGTAGTAGCTCGTGGAAGTCGCGGACTTGAGCTTGGGGAGCTTCTCTTGATCATAAGCTTGAGGTGCTTGTGGGCGAAGATGTCGTATGTCCAAAGGCGAAGATGCCTTGAAGTCGCTTGGCGAAGATGCGAATGTGTACGGTGAAGTCGTTGAGCGGTTGTTGGTGTTGAGCTCTTGACCTTCACGTTCTTGTCGTTGATGGTGTCGATGCCGATGAGATCTTGCCGGAGATGGTAGCTCGGAAGGATGTGCACTTGAGCGTCTTCTCGAAGATGAGGGAGACCTCTTGCGGTTCTTGATGAGGGCTTTGAGCATTCATGTTGGCACACAAGTTGTTCGTCATGGCATCGAACTCGTCGTTGTTGTTGTAGACCGAAGATGATGAAATGCTTTGCCTATCCATCACAAGACTCGAGCAAAGGTGAGTAGGAGAGGAGATAAACAATACCAAGTTACCTTTTCCGAATGTTGAGGATGTATCCCGTTTCACTCAATGTGAAATGAAAGAATAGTGGAATTGGTACCGGACTTGTTCACTCACACCTATCAAGTAAAGCTGAGCTCGGTGAGGATAGTTGCACAAAAATGTGATGCAAAATGCTAGAAAGAGTCAATAATGTTGAAAGAGATTCACAAATTCGCAAGTGAAACAAGTAGACCAATAGCAAGGAGTGGCACACGGAAACACACGCACGGATAGATAGATGGGGTCGTGCAACCAAGGAATGAGCACAAAATGTGGAATCCACGGAAAACGCTCGTGTTGCACAACTCAAGAGAGACGCTAGCACGATTGCTCTATAGGCGGATACGACACTTGTGCACAACCTATAAGATGCAAATGTATGAACTTTCTATCCCAAGTATGCTATGTGTATGATGTTCCGGTGCTTTTAGCACAAGATGATCCAAGATGATCAAGTATGATATCATATGATGCTATGCTATGTCTCTTGCTTACAAGCTTCTTTGTCTTTCTCTTTTTGCTTAAAAGCTTTATTCTCTTTTTTTTTGTATGGCCACGATGTGAAATGCACAAACCAAGATAGCAATTGTGTATATGCGGGAACAATCTTGTGACACAAGGGATGATAAGATGATACCAATGATGATATGGTATATATGCAATGGAAGAGCGGATCGATGATCACTAATGTGCACAAGTAACGTTGCCGGCAATACTCAAAGGCTAGTCTCGATAGGCAAGTGACGCAAAATGGGCTAGGGGTTAACAATGCAATTGCAAGGGGAATATACAATGATGTCATCGAGGTTACCGTCCTTATGTACGATGACGACCTCGTGGCGATGATGAGTGTTGGTGCTCTTGATGTAGACCCGTTCCTAATTAGCCGAAACACCTTAGGAAACGGAAAAACCACAACTCAAAATCTCAAGGACAAATGTCAAATGGTGGTAGCGGACATGGAAAGATGGGCTATACACGATGTCGGAGTTGAAGTCACGGTCCCTAAGTAGCCGAAACACCTTAGGAGACAAGAGCCACAACTCAAACAAGCTCACACAAAATTGGGTTAAGTTTGGTTGGCTATGTATAGTGGGCTAGGCTAAGCGGAAGTGGTGGTGGTGGTTGTTGAAGAAGCAATTGTCCCTAAGTAGCCTAAACACCTTAGGAGACTCAAATCACTACTCAAGCAACCACAAATGCTATGGGGAACAAAATGGTTTAGGTTGCGGAAAGCTATGGTGGCTATGTGGATGATATGGTGGAGGGCCTATACAAACTTGCCAAATTTGACAAAATTTGATGGAGTCATATGATGATGGTAGTATTTTTGTGTGAAGGGGGATGTCAAGAGCTTCGAAACGAGCTAAAGAACGTCCAAATCGGAGTTCGTATGAATTAGTTATGACCAAAACAAAAATCAGCCGAAGTCAAAATCTGGGTGTACCGGACGTCCGGAAAAGACCAAAAATCCGGTATTTTCTTCTGTATATGTGGTTCCGGTCGTCCGGTGAGTTCCGGACGTCCGGTGCTTCGTGAGGGTCCGGACGTCCGGTAAAATCAACAAAACGTCATGAAACTAACAGATCACAAAAATTTTGGGGCTATTTTTGGTGGGGAATTTTCGAAATTGGGGAAGAACACAACAAAAACAAGCTAGAAAACGGTGGAGGGGGCTCCAAATTCGTGAGAAACCGTGGCTCTTGATACCATAATGATGTAGGGTGGAACCCTAGATGGCCGATCTTTCACGAAATGGAGGGAATCCCCAAGGATAAGAGGAGCACAAAGGGGAGAACAAAAGAGAAACACTCAAGAACAAGTCCAAATCACACATCCACTAGACAATCAAACACACAAGATCGCACGGTACATGAACAACAAAGGGAAAGATACAAGGTAAAGTTCATCTCCAAGAGGAGGTCTTGAATCCGTGAAGGATCTTCCCGTTTAGGGGTCTTGAATCCAAGGTGGATCTTCTCCGTAGAGGGGCCGCGGTCTCTCTCATGGAGTAGATCCGGGATGGATGAGCAGAGCTCTATCTCACATATGAGCTAAACCAATGCTAACCCTAAAATGGTGGAGGTGAAGGAGTTTATATAGTCTAGGGCCACCAAGGGGTAAGTGAGGGGCGAAAGGGATACATGGGCCTCGGCCCGAACACTGTACGCAGACAGGTACCGGTCGTCCGCTGGACACCGGACGTCCGGTGGCTCGGGAGGGACCGGACGTCCGGTAGCTCCCGGACTTCCGGTAATTTCCTGGATTTCGGTTCTGTTGCCGATGTCACGGACGTCTGGTGGCCTCCGGTCGTCCGGTCGCCTGGGAGTCGCCGGTCGTCCGGTAGAGGCCGGACGTCCGGTGCCTGTAGCTTTTCTAGGAGCTCCGTTTCTTCCGTCTTCTCTTCCATGCTTCCCTCGCGGATGGTGTAGGTGATCCTTGGCGCTTGCACTCCTCCTCATCATCTGTGAAGCTCCGACAATACCTATGCATGCACACGAGAGGAGTGTCAAGTAGTATACCATCCTCGAAGGGGTCAAGTGAACACGTGTAAAGGAGATGATTCACCTTTTTGTATGAGAAGTAGAGGTCGCACGTGTCACTTGCCAAGCGGACTCTTGACATGGTGATGTCCATAGGATGCTCCGCATCACCTTGTGAATGGCCATCAGATGAATTCATGGTTCAAGCAAGCATCAAAGATGAATTTTACGCATACGTGCGCAACGCTGACCTCGAGGACTTTTCATACAAGATAAGTGTCCTCAATACCGTGGCTTAACTGATAGCTTTGTGAGAAGGTTTAAATTTTCATCTTCACGTAACTCTCACACCGTACTGTTTGACCTATATGATAAATCTTATACTATGGATTTAGAGGACTTTAATAATGCTTGTAAGCTCCCATAGTGGGGCAGTATGGGTGATCCTCGCAAATCTGAATTTAGAGAATTCCTTGCTAGTATTACAGTGGGGGAGTCCAGGGAAGTCACACAGGCTACCATGGGGAGCATACATTTCCCTGCTATTCATTACTTTGCTCTTTTTATCGGTAGATGCATAAACGGTAAGGATGAGGCTTGTCACATGCGTGTCCCTGATCTTAGTGTTCTCAGAAGTGCAGTACTAGGGGATAGGCAATATAACTTGGGAGCTATTGTTGCACGTAGACTACACCATAATGGGTTGCACGAAGATTTATTTGGTGGGATCTATGCTATCCGCATAGGCCGCTTTCTTGGTGTGTCTGTGCACATAAATGATGAACCTTTACCTCCTGCTTATTTCGACTGCCATGCTATGACTAGTCACCAGTTTATAGAGTGGGATAATCAAACCCTCAAATATCGACTAATATTTAACAGGCAGCATGCCATCCCTATTGTTCTTCATGTCCCTACTTTGTTTAACCTTCAGGAAAAAGGGAGATACACTATAACTATGGAGGAGGCAAATGCTTATTATAACATGACGGGGGCAGCCCGCCTTCGAGCTGCAGCTCAGGATGCAGCATCTGCTGCGTCTCAGTACGACCCCAACTACAACTTTGGATATCCGTCAGGCCAATACTGGCCATAGACCAACTTAGGCCAAAAGCCTAAGCTTGGGGAAGTACATGTTTCTCACCGACTTACATTCATGTTCACACTTATTCTAGTTGTCGGTGCTCACACTTTTTCACTGTACCATCCATGCTTAGTTTCAATTTCTTTTTCTTAGTCTTTTTCTTGTGAGCTAGAAAAACCCAGAAAAACAAAAACAAAATAGTTGTAGCTTCTAGCTAGTTTATTCTCTTTGCTAGTAGTAGTTGAAAAAAAATGAAAACACAAAAAGATTTCTCGTTCTTCTTTTGCTTGTTGGGAGCTTTCCCGTGTAAATAGTTTCTTTTCTTTTCTTTAGGGGTTAAGAGTAGAATACCATGATTGAAAATGCTTAGTGGCTCTCATATGATTTGTTGTGAATTAACCTTGAGCCATATTACCTTGTCTTCTCTCTTGTATTATAATGTCTGCAGATTCCAACGTAGTCCAACACACGTGCACTATTATTATTATTCACACCGTTCGGTCGTGCGAGTGAAAGGCAATAAGGATGATATATGATGAACTAATTGAGATGAGAGAAGCTGGTATGAACTCACCTCTCTTGTTTTTGTAAATATGATTGCTCATCATTCCTGATTCAGCTTGTTATGAATGAAACATGCTTGCAATAACAATTAGAGATCATAGCTGCTCATGCCATGCTTAATTAGCCGAGAGTTTATAATGGTCTATCTTGGTGATGACCATAGTTTGAGGAGTTCATGTATTCACTATGTGTTAATGCTTTGGTCCGGTACTCTATTAAAAGGAGGCCTTAATATCCCTTAATATCCCTTAGTTTCCAATAGGACCCCGCTGCCACGGGAGGGTAGGCCAAAAGATGTCATGCAAGTTCTTTTCCATAAGCACATATGACTATATTTGGAATACATGCCTACATTGCATTGATGAACCGGAGCTAGTTCTGTGTCACCCTAGGTTATAACTTCTACATGATGAATTGCATCCGACATAATTTCCCATCACCGATCCAATGCCTACGAGCTTTACCTATATTGCTTGTCGCTTATTTACTTTCCCGTTGCTACTATTACAAAAACACTATCGTTACTTTTATTGCTGCTACCGCCACTATCATATTACTTTGCTACTAAACTATTTTGCTGCATATACTAAGTTTCCAGGTGTGGTTGAATTGACAACTCAGCTGCTAATACTTAAGAGTATTGTTTTGGCTCCCCTTGTGTCGAATCAATAAATTTGGGTTGAATACTTTACCCTCGAAAACTGTTGCGATCCCCTACACTTGTGGGTTATCACGCCGCCGAAGGTTTATGGGCATGGATTCGTCCGGCCGTCCACCGGGCTCGGCGCTCGCGCAACGTCTTTGTGGCTTGCCGATGCCGCTCATACAGTGCAACGACTGCACGCGGAAAGTGTTGCAGCTCACTTCGGGCACGCCGAAGCACCCCGAATGTGTGTTCTTCAAATGCTAAAACGACGGGGTACGTGCACTTGCAGCTGCTCTTTTGATAGCTCATTCTTTAGTTCAATTGCGGTAGCTCACTTCGAGCTTGCTCATTCTTTTGTGTAGGACGATGGATGCTCATTTTGATTTTGAGAAGGCCAATACATTGATTTATTGATAGAAAGAAACATAATAGATGTTGATGCATTCCTTAGTAGAATCGAAGGCAATGATGCGGCTAGAGGGGAAGCAACGTCTACTTCTTTCGAACCAAAGATGAAGAAAGAAGAATGCAAAATCAAGAATCCACAGATCAACAACGAATGCATGGAGAAGATATTAGTCCAACTAGTGGGAGGAGTTATGAAAGTTGGAAATCTTCTAAAATGCATACTTGTGGTTCTTGTTTTCTTTGGGCTTGCTATTTTAGCAAAGATTTGGTCATGTCTTTTATATCCACTGTTGTCGAAAAAGCAAAGAAATGCAACATGCTAAATCAAATTAAGGTGCACATTTCAGTTTTGCGGGCCGGGAGAAGCTGCGCCAGATCAGACCCCGCATAATGGACCCGTAAAAAGCATATTCCGAGACATGACCAAATATTTGCTAAACACGTTTTTGCGCGAGCTGCAAACACGTTTTGCGGGCCAGGAGGATGCGGGGTCTGCTAGAGTTGCTCTTAGCGGGCTGCTGCTCTGGGAACTATTACAGACGTTCATGTGGTTTTGGACCATGCGGGCCGCTGCACTCGGAACCTTAGCGGGTCGCAGCTATGGGAATTACTCCCTCCGCTTCAAAACAGATGACTCAACTTTGTCTTAACTTTAATACAAAGTTGGGTCATCTATTTTGGAACGGAGGGAGTATTACGGACGTTTGTGCATGTGGGATCTGTAGGATGTCGTTCTGGTCCACTGTGGGATCTGTAGTTTGGTCCTGAAAAAGGGCCAAAATAATTTCAAGCTTTCATATCCAAAATAATTTCAAGCTTTCATATCGTATGTATGCACTAGGAACAATAAAAGTTAAATTTCCCAAACATTTGCTATCAAGGACCATCCTAGCAAATTTGACCCGGTTTTGGAGAAAATTAAAGAAACTGAAATAAGTCTCAATATTTGAAATCCTTTTGCATTGGACCATTTTATGTGCACTGGTTAGTGGACAAAATAAAGGGATTGACTATTCGTCACACTGGGTGAGGAATAGTTATTCTTCAACCCCCCCCCCCCCTCTATTTTACCATCAATGCATCGTAATTTTACGTTCCGTAAAATTTCACTTATTTCAGACGTAAAAAGAGACCGTAAGAAAATATGTAATCACCATAAAAAATTATTTTATATTACATAAAATTACAAACGTAAAACCATAGTGTAAAATATACATAAAATGAATTTTTGTTGTCTTATGACCTATATTTTTTTCTTTGTGCCAAAATTTACGTAGTGAATCAATATGGATGCAACTATTTGAATTTCAAATATAATTTATTTATGAAATGATCGTAAGATTACCTCGAGTCAAAAATAACTTATTTTGCACCCTGGGTGATGAATAGTATTGCTAAACTTGCAATACCATAAATTTGAAAAATATATCATAAAATAGCCTATCAAGTATGAACATATGCTTTTCAAGTGTTGTTTTTTCAGGTGCACTTGGGATAAGATAAATACTTGGTTGGGGCTGATGCATATCGACGTGGTGGCTTGGGACAACTTCAACTCTATAAAAAAATCGTGGCTATCTGTGATCATCGTCAACAACAATGTAAGGAAGGGCATGTCATCTCTCTTTATGCCAGTCTCGTGGAAAATTAGGAACGACAGGAATGTGAGAGTATTTAGATGTGTTTCAACAATGCCAACCGTAATCTCTAACAAGATTAAGGCCGAGGCCAACCTTTGGGCTCCTGCAGACGCTAGGCATTTGAGATTTTTGATGTTGCGAGAGTAGAAACTGTTCCGCAACTCCGCCGGCGAGTCCGGTCCGAGGTTGCGGAGTGGTGGGCGAGCGTCGTAGACGAAGTAGTCGAATAAGCGAAAGTAAATTGACACAGGGAAATATGAGGAGACTAGCTTTATTAATCAATGATCAGGGGCTACAATGATTGCTCCTCGTCTCTTTATATAGGGGTATGGGACAAAGGGATAAGTACCCACTTAACGTAAAGTGGGGGAACGGGAGGGGCTACCCCGTGCGATACGCACGAGGCCGCCGCCACGCCCTGGTGGCCCCGGTTTCCCAACACTCCCCCTTGGGTAATTATCCGTATATCCATGCCTCAAAACTCCGAAAAAAACCAGTGGGAAAAAATATGGAGAAAGAGCACATAGTATACGTTGTTGTATTGCACGAATTGCCTCGTTAAAAACCTCGTGTGAGAAACATCAGGAAAACTCACCCAAGGGAAAAAGAGTACAATCCACTCAACCATCATGTCGAGTACTCGATCATCGGGATTGAGATTTTAACGACGAGTTTGTGAAGTTTCTCCCCCTGAACCTTGCATCTCTCTAAGTCTCATCATACCGATTCCACGCACACACCTCTCTAAGGTTGATGCCGGTAATGATTTAGTGAACATATCAGCAAGATTGTCACAGGACTTAGTATGCAAAACTCTCACCTCGTTCAACTGCTGCAACTCATGTGCGTAGAAGAACTTGGGACTAATATGCTTTGTGAGGTTACTCTTCACATAACCCATCTGAACTTGTGCAACACAAGCAGCATTATCTTCATAGATAATGGTAGCGGTTTGTACGGTGTTCAGCCCACATGTCTGCTGAATATGGCCGATCATCCGCCGAAGCGATACGCATTCTTTTGACGCTTCGAATAGTGCCATGATTTCCGAGTGGTTTGTGGAAGTCGACACGAGTTTGCTTGGACGATTTCCAAGAAAACGCAGTTCCACCACAAAGGAAAACATACCCAGTCTGCGATTTGCAATCATGCGGGTCCGATAGGTACCCGGCATCGGCATAGCCTATAATAGATAGGTCTTGATTCCTATTATAAAACAGGCCAAGATCTTTGGTCCCTTGCAGGTAACGGAAGACGTCCTTGACACCTTTCCAATGTCTTTTGGTAGGTTCAGAACTGTACCTAGCAAGCAAACTGACAGCGAACGCAATGTCTGGCCGTGTGCAGTTTGCGAGGTACATAAGTGCTCCAACTGCACTCAGGTAAGGAACCTCTGGTCCCAGAGTTTCCTCCCCCTCTTCCTTTGGCCTGAACGGGTCCTTGTCTGGCTGTAAAGATCTTCCGACCATCGGGGTCTTAGAAGGATATGCCTTATCAAATCCAAATCTTTCCAACACCTTCTGGGTGTAGGTCGACTGGTGCACTAGAATCCCATCAGGGGAATGTTCAAGTTGCAGACCTAGACAGAACTTGGTTTTACCCAAATCCTTTATCTCGAATTCCGACATCAGGTAGGAACTCGCTTCCTCAATATCCTCAGGTGTACCGATTATGTTTAAATCGTCCACGTACACCGAGATTATACAGAATCCATCTTGGGATCGCCGTATAAAAACACATAGGCAATCTTTATTGCTCGTGTAGCCCTTCTGATGAAGGAAATCGCTTAGGCGATTATACCACATTCTACCTGACTGCCGAAGTCCATATAGTGCCTTTTGAAGTTGGACACTGTATAGACTTGTGACGCCCGAGACCGACGTCCCAGAAGATTCCAGAAGATTCCCGAAGACTCCAGATGTTCCGGGTTGCCCGTGTGTTTCAGTTCTGCTTGTGTTATTTATTTTTGCATTGCATCATGTCATCATGCCATCATCTCATTAATTTTTGCACCTAAATAAACCGTGTGGACCTTCGGTCCATTTAAATCGAGGGAAGATTGTCTTCTCTTTAAAACATATAAAAGCCTCTCAATATTTAGGGAGCTTTATTTATTAATTATTCCATTGCTTAGGAATCACCATAACACACTTGCATAATTTCCCCATGTCTATTTCACTTCGAGTTTCTCCTTCAAAAATCTTGCCAATAATTCTTTTCCGTTGTTTCGAGGTTCCTCCGAAAATTGGAACATTTTTGGACACTTCAATATTCAAGTCTTAGTTCAAACTATTTGAATTAAATTCAAATATGTTTGAATTATTTTTCCGATCATGCCTTTTATATTTTTCTCGGACCGTGCTCATTTTATGATGGCCGAGAAAAATAACCTCTTGTGATAACTTTTGCCCTAACTCCTCCTTCCTTTTTCTTTCTCCTTGCCGTTTCTCTGTTTTTTTTTTAGAAAACAGCAGAACCCCTTCTTTTTTTATTTTATTTCTCAGCCTCCAGGCCTCCTGGCCCGTCTTCTCCTCCTCTCAACCTCCAGCCGGCCCAGCCGGCCTCTAGGTTATCCAGCCGCGCCCTGGCCCATCAGGCCCAGCTGGCCGTCAGTCTCTTGGCCCTTTTCCCGACCGAACCCTAGCGCACGTCCGATCCCAGCGCTCCTCTCCCCTCTCTCTTCCCTCGATGCGCCGCCAGGCTCTTCGACCCCGCTCCCCTCTCCCCTCGAGCCTCTGCCTCTCCCCCCGACGCCATCTCCTCCTCTCGATCTCGGCTGCCTCGTCGCCATCTCCTCCTCTCGAGCGCCCGACCACCTCCCTCTGTTCCCGCGCCGGCCAGACCCGAGGCCTTCCTCTCCAGCCCCGCGGCCGAGCGCCCTTCCGTCGTTCGCCTCGCTCCCTGGCGCCCCGCAAGCAGGCCGAGCGCCTCCGCCCTGTTCCCTCCTGCCGATGCGCCGGCCAGGAGCAGTCACCAGCCCGTCGCCAAGGCTGTGGCTCAGCGCGCCTGGCTCCCTCCGTGGTCGCCACCCTCGAGCCGCCCTACAGCGCCGTGGATGACCGCGCCATCCAGCGCGCGCGCCGCGCCTCTGCTCTGCCTCCGGTGCGCCGCGCGACCGCGCCTCCAGCCCCGAGCGGCGCCCGGCTCGTCCGTCCTCCAGGGCGCAGCCACCCTTGCCTCCAGCACCGCTCTTCTCCGGCCCGGATCAGGAAGGATCCGGCCGTGGTTCTCCAGCCGCTGCCTCCTTTGGACTGTCCCGTGCTGTTGTTTTGTTTTTTTTTGTTGTACTGCTGCTGTTTTTTTTTTGTTTTCGTCAAGTGCACGAGGACCCCAAGTTTCGGCAAGAACAACTACACGATGATACGACAAGTACCCCTCCGATGCAAGTACGTCTACGAACCGGAACGACTACGCAAGATGACACGCCAAGTACCACGACGACTCGAACGTCTACTGTCGCCCCGAGTACCCCTACCGTCGCCCGAACGTCTACCGTCGACATGTACATCTACGAGAACGTCTACTTCCACTACCGCTATGTGAACGACTTCTTCCTCTTCGGGCACGTGAACGACTCCTTCCACTACGATCTCGAACCGCCCCGAAACGCACACTTCAAAGGTATAACGAGACGACCCCGTGGATGACCCGTGTGATGCTTGCTTGTGTTGTATGAAATGTTCCCCTTGTGTGCATCGTGCCCGTTCCGACCTTTTGTCGAGCTCCTCGGTTGCCTCGTCGCCGACTCGTGGGAACCCGGTGACGGGATCGCCCACCTTTCATCTCGTTTGACTCACCCACGCCATCTTTGCTTTTGCCCGGACTCTCAACGAGTTACCGGAACCGAGTTGTTGCCTTTGCATCATTTCGGATCGTTGCCGTGGCACCCTTTCTATCCACCACGGTGACAAATGCTTCATATCTCTTTTAAGTCAACCTTTTAATAATTGCATAAAACTTGATCATGTCATCCGCATCATATTAACAACATTAATATGTGTGAATTGTTGTTTGCTTATAATTACTAAACATGCTCATGGGGATTTTCCGGAATATGTTGTTGTTATTTCCGGCCTCATTTAAAATGTCTTAATAGTGTAGTTTCTTTATGCTTCACCTCTTGCCATGTTAAAAAAAACATTTAATCTTGTCTTGTTAATAATGAGAGTCAACTAAATAATTAATATGTGGTGTTTCGTCAATATGCAACTCGTTGCATATTGATCTCCACTTAACTTGTAGATTTGTTTGTGAACTTTGCCATGCCATGCATATTTAAACCGGACATGCATCATACTTGGATGTGCATCATATGCCATGTTTATGATTGTGTGTTTACCGTGTTGTTTGTTTCTTTCCGGTTTGCTTCTCTTGATAGCTTCTGTTTCGTTCCGGAGTTGTGAGGATTCTCTCGACTGTGTTGCTTCGTCTTCTTCGAGGATCCGTTCTTCTCCTCTATGGAATCCCAGGCAAGATGACCGAACCCAGATACCATTACTATCTTTGCCTATTGCTAGAGTATCGCTCTTTAGTATATTGCCTCGATGCCCATGTTTTCCTGTCAGCCTACTACTTGTAACCATGAACCTGTTTAACCACCCTACCTATGCAAACCGTTGCTTGGCTATACGTAGGCTCGCTCAGCCCCTCTTATAGCATTGTTAGTTGCAGGTGAAGATCGAAGATGCTTGCTTCATGTTGAAGTTTGGTTGGGTTATATCACACTATATAAATGCTTAAATGAAATCATCTATATACTGGCAAGGGTGGAAGGCTAAGCCTTTTGCTTGGTGTTTTGTTCCACTCATGCCGTTAGGAACCGTATAAACCGGTGTTATGTTCCTTGATTATGCGTTCCTAACACGGTTGGGGTGTATGGGACCCCCTTGATAAACCGCTAAGTGCTAAGTCTTTTCCAGCAAGTCCCAACATTGGTACTATTTGCCTAATAACAAACTAATAAAAACTTGCATGTGGACTAGCTATCCCTTTTATTCTTAATTCAACAACCCCGGGCCAGTGCTCCACATGAGTGTTGGTCCGAAACGGGGGTCCTGCAGGGCCACCTCGAGGAAACTCAAGGTCTGGTAAAAACCTGTAGCATCACCCATCCGGTCGTGTCCTGAGACTAGATACGCGCGGCTACCTATCAGGGTGTCGACACGCCGGGAGGATTTGCTGGATTAGCCTTACCTTAGTTCGGTTTAACTTGAGCACGGGATTCCGAGAATACTCGGGTCTTCCCACCTATGGAGTTGCGACTCCGCGGATCGTGGGCTTGTAATGGGTCAAGTTGGAACACCCCTGCAGGGTTTGAACTTTCGAAAGCCGTGCCCGCGGTTATGTGGCAGATGGGAGCTTGTTAATATCCGGTTGTAGAAAACTTGACACAATGTTTCAATACACTACCAGCGTGTGTACCGTGACTGTCAATTTCCGAATAGGGATTCGGGAGTTGAACACGGTGGGGTTATGTTTGACCGGCTTTAGCTAGGATCACTTCGTGATCATCTCTCGACCGAGGCACTTCTCTTCTCGCTCTCTTTTACGTAAGTTAGTGCTAGTTGCTGCTGCAGACTCTTGTTGTTCCTTCACCTCTCGTTCTTTTCTTCAGCCTTGTCCACACCCAAGGCTTAAATAGTCTTGTTACCCGGGAACGGGATTGCTGAGTCCTCTGTGGCTCACAGTTACTACCACACCAGATGCAGGTTCAGCCGAGCTTGATGCAGGAGTTGGATCAGTACTTCACCAGGAGCTCGTTGAAGAGTGTGGCCGTTTGCTTGTGACGTTTCGATGTTCAGTAGTGGTTTCTACTAGGATTCGATCCTGACCTGTGGCTTTATGTTGTTTTGGTATCTTTCTTTTGGTTCTTCGCCCGTAGTCGGGTTGTGATGTTTTGAATGATGTCTTGCTCATGTAATGTATTGTGTGAAGTGGCGAGTGTAAGCCAACTATCTCCTTTTGCATTTTAATCCCTCTTTTACATGAGTCGTGCAAAGATACCAAACTTGAGATCATTCTAGGATGGGCTTATACCTTTAAGTCGTGCCTCGACACGTAGGAGGTATAGTCCCATCCTGGGCATTACAAGACTCCTGTTTGCTCTATCATGGTTCGGAACAGGGATACCTTCAGGAACCTTCATGTATATGTTCGAATCCAAGTTACCATACAGGTAAGCAGTGACAACATCCATTAATTTCATTTTCAAGCCCATGTTTACTGCCATCGAGATCAAGTATCTAAAGGTAACTCCATCCATGACCGGGGAATAAGTCTCCTCAAAATCGACACCTGGTCGTTGAGTGAACCCTTGAGCGACGAGCCTTGCTTTGTACCGTACTACCTTATTATTCTCATCTCTCTTTCGAACAAAAACCCACCTATGGCCAACAGGGCGAATGTGGGGAGGAGTTCGACACACTGGTCCGAACACCTTCCTTTTGTTGAGAGATAATAATTCGGCAGTGATTGCCTGCTGCCAATCTTTCCAATCTGACCTCTTCTTACAATCGGCGAGCGTGTTAGGCTCAGGGTCAAGATCTATGATTGAGGCAATTTTTGTAGCAAAGTTAATGTCGACAATCACCGTTGCTCGGTTCATGGACTCCCCCGTATAAATATAATTTATGGCCATTTCGTCATGGAGCGCTTCTGGCGCCAACACTTGCTCTACCAAATTTCCCATTATGGGAGCAAGGTCCTTTAGATTTCCCGCGCCGATGTGTGCGCACACATCTCCGCTGGGGGTTTCCCCTATGGGAAAGTTGAAGTCCGGAATTTTGTGCACTGAATTTTCCGTACTTGTGCCAGGTCTCGACTGGCTCCCCGTTTCACTTTGGGGTACTTTGGCGACAGGTTGTAATAAATCTCTCTTATCCTTTTTCGTCGGGCGTCCCCGAGTACTTGGGATTTGAGAAGCCGGATCTCTCGTCCTTTTAGGCCTTTGGACGGGAGCGGGTATACCATCATTTTTCTTCGGTATTTCAACCCTTTCCGGTGCATTGCACGCGTGCACATGCGATTTTGTCACAGTCTTTAAGTCACTAAAGTGGTCAGGCAGTTGATTTGCTAACGACTGCAAATCTATTATCTTTTGGACTTCTCTCTCTGTCTCAGCAGTGCGCGGGTCATGAGCGTGGATCCCCGTGGCTTGCCACGTGATTTCTCGACTTTTAGCATCAAGGGGTTGATTCTCTCCCCCTAAAGTCGGGAAAAAAATCCTCGTCAAAGATACAATCAGCAAAACGGGCCGTATGACAGTCACCTGTCATGGGGTCCAGATACCTGATTATGGACACAGTCTCATAACCAACGTATATCCCCGACTTACGGAGCGGGCCCATCACCGATCGCTGGGGTGGTGGTATTGGTACGTATACCTGGCAACCGAACCTACGAAGGTGGGAAATTTTCGGTGCCGACCCTTGCGCAAGCTGAACAGGAGAGTGGATGTTGTAGGCCGACGGTCTAAAGTTGATGAGTTTGGCCGCGTGTAACACTGCGTGGCCCCAACATGTAGTTGGTAAATTACAACCCTGAAGGAGCGGTCGAGCAATGAATTTAATTCGTTTGATCAATGCCTCGGCAAGCCCATTTTGTGTATGGACATGCGGTACTGAGTGCTCAACTTTGATTCCCATTGCCATGCAATAATCATCGAACGCCTTTGAAGTAAATTCTCCGGCATTGTCCATTCGAATAGACTTTATACGATAATCGGGGAAGTTATTCCTCATTTGTATGATCTGAGAGATCAACTTTGCAAAGGCATGGTTCCGTGTTGACAGCAAGCAAACATTGGACCATTTAGAGGAAGCATCAATGAGCACCATGAAGTACCGAAACGGCCCCGTGAGGGGCTGAATTGGACCGCATATGTCCCCTTGGATACGTTCCAAGAACGCGGGGATTTCATCCCTCACCTTGAGGGGCGATGGCCTAATGACTAACTTCCCCGTGGCGCATGCGGAGCATACGAAATCATCGGGATTCGGGAAGTTCTTGACATTAACATTATGACCATGCGAGTTGTTAATTATATTTCTCATCATCGTAAGTCCGGGGTGGCCTAACCTATCGTGCCAGAGGCAGAAGAGTTCAGAGCTTCTAAAAACAGTCTTGAGGGTAGTGTACACGGGCGGTGCTACTATTTTAGTGTAGTATAGCCCTGTGTCGAATGAAGGAAGCCTTTCGATAACATGTTTACCATTTGCATCCCGCTTTGTGATGAGTAGGCACTCCTTGCCGTTCTCGTCATCGGTCTCAATATGAAGACCATTGGCGCGGATGTCTCTAAAGCTCAAAAGAGTACGAGTCGACTCCGAGAACAACAACGCTTCATTAATGATCAAAGTTGTTCCCATAGGAAGTATGATAGTAGCTCGTCCGGAGCCAACTATGTTTGAACCGCAGCCGGCGATTGTCATAATACTTCCCGGAGATTTTTTTAATAGACTCAAAGTACTTAGTTTCTCGTAAAATGGTATGTGTGGTTGCGCTATCGGCAAGGCATGTTTCCTCCATTCGGGCGCCACACGCGTTCTAAAATATGACATCTAATTAATGTAATGAGGAAGACGCTACATTAATAATAAATGCACACATTTCAGAACATAACATACTATCATGAATAAATAATGGAATAAATGAATGGGATAAATGTCATCCAATCGCCAAAATAAAGAATAAGTTTGTGCTCTCATAGAGCTTACAACCAAATCAAATTTATTTGAATATATTGTATCAAATCACGGAATCCTGAGGACTAACAAGGGAAGCTAAGTAGACTCGGCAAAGAGGCCATTGATCTCAGCCTGGATCTCCATACTGGCGATCCCATCATCGTTAGAGATCATCTTGGCTGCAGCATCAATGTCCAGTGGCGGCGCCGTAGGGGCGACCATGTGCTCAATCTCCATGGCAACGTTGGCGTCATTAGAGACCGCCAAAGCCGCCGCTATGGGCACATGCGGGGTCGCAACTATGGGCGCAGGGGTCGGCGTAGGGATCATCACGGGTGCCGCCATGGGCGCCGGTGGTGCTCCCCCTGAACCAAGGCGAGGTGCGACTCACGCGCCTTTCGAGCCTTGTATGCATCCACGACCTCCTGTGGTGCGCGACACTGGCGGGAGAAATGCTCCACCGAGCCACAGCGGAAACAGTCCTGAGGCCTCTGCCCACCCTTGCCCGACTTTTGCTGCTTAGCCTGAGCGGATGGTTGAGAGCCCTTCTTCTTGCCCTTGCGGCCCCTCTTCTTCTGTTGAGGCTTGCGGACTTTGAGAGCGTTCACCTCCTGGCGAGAACTTCCCCCTAGTGGTTGCGCGACAAAGTTCTTTTTTAGAACCTCGTCCTGCGCCTCTGCCACCTGGAGGACGTCAATCAACTTTGAATACCTCGTGTAGTTGCCCTGGCGGTAGTTCCGTGAGGACTGGACCGCGTCAGGGTGGAAAGTGGATAGGGTTTTCTCAATCTTCTGGGTGTCGGTAATCTCAGTACCACACAACCGAAGAGTCGTACAAATCCGGTGCAGAGCCGAATTGTACTCCCCAACCGTCTTGAAGTCCGCAAACCTCAGACGGATCCACTCTGCCTCTGCACGTGGCTTTACAGTGTACTTCAGCCGTTCAAACCGCTGCTGAAGAGCGGTCCAAAGGCCAGAAGCACTCCGCTCAGCCATATACTCATCTTTCAGAGTAGGTGACAGGTGATGACGGAGAAAATGCAGAGCCTGCACATTCTCAGGTTCAAACTTGGGATCAGTGGGGGCCAGCTGGGTCCCCTTACCGATCGCCCTCAGGAGGCTCTTGCCCTGGAGAAAGATCTCGTAGTCCGAGGCCCATGACAGGTAGTTCATCCCGGTCTGGGCCAACTCAGCAAACTCCTTGTTAACGATTCCGGCCATCTGCAATTTATGCAAAAATCATGAGATTACAGCAGGTAATCTTTTGCATAAATGCGATGTTGATAAACTTATTCAATAAAATGACGTTCCAATATTTAAAACATGCTATTATATGACTTACTAATTGATTAAGAGTGCTAAACAATTAATCTACAGCAGTAAAATCATACAATAATACCATGTTACAAAATATAGCATGTTAAGCGCATCTAGTACGTGAAAACTAGCCCAAAAAATGAGTTCCCGAGGCATTTTTAAGCCCAAATACGCATTTTTAGCGAAAACAGACAGTTCCAGGGGCTTCTACGCGAAATATTACAGCAGGAATAAAAACTCGCGTAAAATCTGGAAACTACAGGGGCTAAACCGCAAATTGCCGCGCTACAGCCGGCGCCCCCTTTTTTTTCTCTGGAGGAACACCCACGGCCACGGCCCATCCGGCCCAGGAGCCAGCGGGCCGGCCCAGGCGCTGCGCTTGGCTTCTGCCCGCAGCGACGCTAGGGTTTCCCCTAGCGCCCAGGGTGCGGCGGCGGCCTGGGGCCGGCCAGCTCGCGCGGCGGCGGCTGGTGCCACCCGACGGCGGCCAAGGCAAGCGGCGGCGGCGGCCAAGCCGGCCAGCGGGACGGCGCGCCCACGGCGCAGCGCGACCAGAGGCACGGCGCGCGGCGCGGCCAGAGGCACGGCACGGCGCGCGGCGCGGCCAAGCCGGCCAGCGGGACGGCGGCGGCGGCTACGCACGAAGGCTCGCCTGCACGGCGCGGCCTCGCGGCGGCTGCAGCCTCGTCTCGCGTCGGCGGCAGCCATGGCACGCGCGCAGGCCCGCACGGCGCGGCCGGGCTGGCCAGCGCGACCTCGCGGCGGCGGCGGCCAGGCCAGTGCACGGATGGTGGCGGCGGCCACGACCATCGGGGCGCGCGGCAGCGGCGCGGGACGGCCAGCGCGGTGGCACGAGCGTGCAGCGGGCACGGCGTCGTCGGTGTCGGGATCTCAAAAAACATCGTCGTGTTCGTCGGGAACATCGACGGCGCGTGGCACAGCAGGTGCGTTGCGGCGGTACCGTGATCATCTGGATCACGATTTGTACCGACTCCCGTATAGTGTAGTCAACAAGTCTCTCGTGGTCCAAGAACATCGACATTGGTCGGCGACGTATTCGTCAGCCAGTTCTTGGGAGAGAAATCCACACCATAGGTAGATTTATCCGAAAAATAAACTAATCGCAAAAACGGAATCGTAGTAACGAGGGGGATCTATTTTTGCAAAAAGATAGATCGGATCTTATACCTCCGCGTGAACGACGAAAGCCTACTTGATGCAGGCTTGACGCAGGCTTGATGGAGAGTTGGTGGAGCGAAGCGTGCTGATAACGTGTTCCGCAACTCCGCCGGCGAGTCCGGTCCGAGGTTGCGGAGCGATGGGCGAGCGTTGTAGACGAAGTAGTCGAATAAGCGAAAGTAAATTGACACAGGGAAATATGAGGAGACTAGCTTTATTAATCAATGATCAGGGGCTACAATGATTGCTCCTCGTCTCTTTATATAGGGGTATGAGACAAAGGGATAAGTATCCACTTAACGTAAAGTGGGGGAACGGGAGGGGCTACCCCGTGCGATACGCACGAGGCCGCCGCCACGCCCTGGTGGCCCCGGTTTCCCAACAGAAACATTGCCTCCGATCGTTCTTTTTCACTCGCTTGTAACCTGTAACCTTTAAAGTCTACTTAATTAATATAATGGGGCAAAGCTTTTGCCCCCATTTCAAAAATACAAACATCTACTACATGTATGTTGAGTTGTTGACCCAATTTGTTGGGATTATATAAAGTGGGCTTCTCTTTAGGAATTTGAATGGAGTTCCCTCATGGGATACATGTGGCAAAAGTTAAAAAATTCCTATCCCCTGCTCAAGACAAGTTATTCTGTTGAATTAATTTCCGTTTCTTTCTCATTGGTATGAGAGCGATATGCCACAAATATTGACTTTCGGATGTTCTACTTTGTGTTATATGCCACAATATTGACTTTCGGATGTTCTACTTTGTGTTATATGCCACAAATTTTGACTTTCGGATGTTCTACTTTGTGTGTCGTATATGTGCCGAAGGTAAAATGGAGTCGCGCAGGGGGTTGACAAATAAAATCAATGATCTGAAACTGAAATTCTGCACACAGGGGTTGACAAATAAAATCAATGATCTGAAACTGAAATTCTGCACACATGTAGGAAACCCTTTTTCACTGAATAAAGAGATTGAGGATGGAGAGTTGCATATGGAATAAACGGCTCAATTTAACTTCACATATTTAATCAGAAAAACGCTTAGATTGTGTGATTTTAGGCAATCCAATGACTGTCACGGTTCAGTTCAGAAAGAAAGCAGACATACTCCGGGAAATTCAAACAGCAAATCAGAGCATCAAAAGCTCGAACCGTGCTGTTTGCATCCACATATAAGCATCAAACACACGATGATCACCAATTAGCTTGGACGAATATTCTTTTCTTTAAGATAGTACGATACGACGAGTACAAATGGGAGCGAGCTATGTACAATGAAATACATGTAGTAGGTAGTAGGGGATATATAAAGCGAGCAGTGCTGCTAGAATCGTAATACTACTAAGCAAACAATTCTACAAAAGCAATGTCTGGTTCAAATTTTGCACAAAGGTTTGTTGGGTGCACGGAAGGAGAAAAGCTCCGCGCATCCGCATCCTTCTACTCCACCTTAGACACCGCCGTCCCTCAACGGACTTCATGCCGTGTTTCGCATGGCCAGGGTGCGCTTCAAAGCCTTCACGCTCAGCGGGCTGTTCTTGGTCTGCTCAATCCAACCAAAAACAAGTCAGTCAGATTCTACTTACGATCTAAGATGAACAAGTAAAACCTAATATCCACTAGTATGTATGTATGTATTTTTCAAGAAAAAAGCATGACAAGGTCAGTTTGGTCATGCATACGGCATGAACATTCAGAACTGCCTAACTTGCATCAGCTGAACACTTCAAAGACATAAACAGAAAACAGATGTAGATAGAAAGCAGAAGTCATTACCGCTGAGCAAGTTCCAGCCCTGATGTTGCAGACGGGGTAGTCCGGTGGGCAGCAGCTGGAGTGATCCTTGCAGCAGGTGGCGCCTTCGGCTGGGCAGCAGCCCCACACGAGGCAAAGGTTCCTGAAGCCGAAAGAGCAGCAGCAGGTGCTGCCTGCAGGGCATGAGAAGTTCTCGTCACAGACGTGGTCAGGGGCGACTGGAGGAGGCGGCGTCGGCGGTGAGGGAGGTGTTGGGGCGGGCTTGGGCGGGTTAGCGCCCTTCTTGGTGGGGTACGATGACATCATGGCTATCCCACACTTCCCACTGGTCACGTTGATGTTGCGCTCCATGCGGAGGTACCCAGCCTCTCCCCAGTTCGGACCCCATGAGTTGCGGACGATCCAGTAGTCCTTGCCGTTCTCAGTGCCGTAGCCAACAGCAACCACACCATGGTCGAGTTGCGTGCCACACCTTCCACTGAAGACACCCTGTAATATAGATCAATCAAGGGGCCTGTTATCACCAGACTGGCCTGAATGCTGGATAAAACTTAGCTGCCTGCTGCAACAAGTTCACTTACCGAGTGGTAGAGCTGGAACTCCCGGCCTCCAGCTTCAATGGCAACACTCACGGGCTGGTGAGCAACAGCCTTCTGCAGTGATTTCTCGTCATTTTCAGGGACATCTTCGAAGCCATCAATGCTAACCACCTTGGCATTTTTCTGCAAAGATAAGATAAAATGTACCAGCAGGAACATCAGCAACAAGCATCATCTGGATGCAAGGACTATATGAAGCAAGCAATCAAGCAAGTACCCACCCTGAGAACATCACATCTGCCATCAATGGCCTTGTAAGGGTAGTCATCTTCAGTATCAATGCCACCGTTCTTTATGATGAACTCAAAGGCGTCATCCATAAGACCCCCATTGCAGCCACTGCTCTGCCCGTTGGTGTCACACTCCACAAGCTCCTGCTCGGATAATGTCACCATCTCACCAGTAACGATCTGGTTGATGCTCTCTACTGTGCTGACTGCAGAAAAAGCCCAGCAACTCCCTGCACACACACGACCGTTACAAACGTTGCATCAGTCAACAGTAAAATAATTACTAGAACCGATGCTTCAGTCAACAGTAAAACAACTTATGTCATCTAAGAGCGCCACAATTGCAATCACACCGAATTAAGAGCCATGCTCACTTAACTCATCTATATAGGTGCCAAAAGGCACAGGAAGGGTCCAAACCTTCAGACAGTTTTAACTACATCAATTTCCTGCCAAAGGGTTTGTTTGCTTCTTCTGTTTTTCAGATGGCCCAATACCAATGGCAGCAACCTACCACATACTACTAACAGCATAACCACCATGCATAACAATTTGTACAGTATGTTATAAGCTGGTGGTACTGGAAAAGCTTAAAAGTAGTTGTGATTAAACATTGTCAGATCTGGTTAATTCCCTTGCATAGTTGGTTGATGGTTTAAGTTCCAAGGATCGACTGGTCAGCAGCAATTGACTGACAGATGCAACGAATACAACAATTTCAATTGCAATGTCCAAACAAAAGCTACCGAAAAGAAGGTGGCCACATATCAGAACAATAATAATGGAGCTAGAGTACAAAGCGCAAGGCAGGTCCAATGAACCGCCGGCCATTAATTGTTGTTCAAGTGAAAGTTTGTTTGCTTCTTCTGCTATTCCCCCATGGCCCAGCCTAATCACCATACAGAACAATCTGCATAGTTCGTTATATGCTGAAAAGCTTACAACAAAAACATAGGAGTAAACGTCATCAGGTAGTATATGGTTAATGCCTTAGGTAGTTGGCTGATGGTTTAAGTTCCGATGATCAACTGGTCAGCAGCGCGCGCTTGACTGACAGATGCACCAATACGACAACCTGAACCGCGAGGAACAAACAAAAACTAACCCAAAAAGGCAGCCACAGATCGGATTAAGACTTGTGTACTACTACTTCCAAACCACACAGCCCAACGAATCGGGTGCCATTAACTCCTGCTCAAGTCAAAGGCCATTGCTTCCGTCCTAAGAAAAGCATGAACTTTTTTGCAAACTATAACCTACCCGTACATCAACGAATTTGCAACTAATTAAGCCCCAAAAGAGGTTATTTTTCCCTAGGACAACGGCTGCACCGCTTGCATCACAGATCGATTTGGGATCGAGAAGATGGTGACGAAGGACCTAGATCTGGGATCGCATCTAACTATCCGGCAACAAAATCGCCCGAGGAGAAGACGAGGGGGATGGATTTCTCACCGCATTGGCCCTGGTTCTTGACGGGGGCGACGGCGCCCTTGTCCCTCCAGTCGACGGCCTCGGGCAGCTTCTCGGCCCCATCGTGGCGGTACATCTCGCCGACGACGCGGCCGGCCCTGCTCCTCTCGGCGGCGCCCTTGACCCCGAGGTAGGCGGCGCGGAACTCGTCGTTGGTGAGGTCGGCGAAGCGGTTCATGCCGAGGCGGAAGCCCTCCTCGCCGGCCGCGGCGCGCGCGTTGTGGGCGTCGACGAAGCGGAGGTTGTCCCAGAAGGCCCGGAACCGGCGCTCCCGCTCGGGGATGGAGTTGGCGTTGGGGGAGGAGCCCCCGCCGTGCTCGGCCAGCCAGAGGTCGTAGACGGCCCGGGCCTCCGCCTCCGTGCGCTCCAGGCCCCGCGCCCCGTGCTCCGCGTTGTAGGCGATGATCGACATGTCGGCGGCCGAGGCGACGCCGAGCAGGAGCAGGGCCAGCAGGAGCCCCGCCCCCGCCGCGGCGGCGGCGCGTGCCATGGTGGGCGGCGACGTGGGGGGCGGCGGACGGGCGTCGCTCTCGAGATGGAGACTGGAGCCTTTTCGGGTTTTTTTGTGAAGTTGGTTTCGGTGGGTGGGGAGAGGGGTCGGGTGCGGGTCGGATTTATAGATGGTGGGGGGTTGGAATCTGGTGCGTGTAGAGATTGTTTGTCTGTTTAATTCGTGTTCTAATGCTAATCCTCTTCTTTTTTTCTTAGGGAATATTCTAATTCTGATTGTAATCCTGAATTCCTGATTAAGCACGATCGATTAATGAGATTGATCTCATCGGATGAGGACTCTGGTAATATTGGTGACGCGTCGTGATGAGCGGCCGGGGCCGTCGGATCGGGATCGGATGGGCGCGCGAGGTCTCTCATCGTTTTTTTCTTGTCTGTTTCAGATTGATTTTACCACGCTTGGCGCGTGATTAGCACGGTTCATCATCGCATCACCGTAGTGCCACTATATCGTACCCCCTCTTTAACTTAAAATTGCAAAAAACGTCACGGTGGAATTTAAACAACACGCTCTCGACACTGCCGCAATGAAGGCATTTGCATTGTTATTTTTGTTTTCGAAACGGAGGCAAAAGAATTGCCTCGTCGATTAATTAAGAATAAGAGAATTGCTTAGTTAATTTACGGAAAACCGGACGAAAACATACAAACACTATAAAAGTGACACTCGAGAAGCGACTCACTCTTACAACCACGTAGACGGCCCGCCAAATGCTCCCAACACACAACAACCACAACCATCAACACTTCTACGACTCAAAAGACCAAAGCCATGTGGACAATACGAAACACTGAGCACACCCATCATGAAATTGCAGCTGCCTTCCCTTTAGCATCATCAGCCAAAGGAACCTCCAACTCCTCACTTGACAAAAGCGAAACTTGTCCCTCAATCGAGGCCGCCGACATGTTCACCTTCGTATGCTCCACTGATAGACTCCGGCATAGCTCCCTAAGCTCGGGCATGATCTATAGCACCGGAGCCACGAGCACGGCGATGGACTCGCCCTCAGAGGAAGACACCATAGGAGGGGACGTAGACACCAGAGCTGTACAACTCGTCCCCCCTGTCTTCCCCGAAGCAAACACCGGCCGCACAAGGAGAATGTGATGCCAGAGTGGTCTGCAACAGAGCCGACACAAGGGATAGTCTACCCAGAGCAACCTCCGCTAGCTCCAGAAACTTCTCAACCCGCGCAACAGTGCGGTCTGATCAGCCAGTGCGGACTGCAACATCAGCTCGGACAGGGTTGCCGAGCCAGCAGCAGCAGAGACAACAGACGCCCAAGACCCATGGTGAAGCGCCTTGGAAGGGGTTGTGGATCTCACCGAACACTCACATGAAGCAGGAGCAACATGATGCACGGCGCCGAGGCGGGACACATGCGGCACATCAAGGTATGGTAGTGAGCTCAGAGAACGCCAGGGGTTGCGACATTCACGCACACGATGACCATTCTCTAGACAACGGGAGCACCGCAACGGATCTCTGCAAACAGCCGCGTGATGCCCATAAGCAAGGCATCTGCAACATCTACCATGGAGCCAAGCAGGGATGGGACGAGGACGAGGAGCCATCATCGAGGATAGCGACGAAGTCGGACGACGCGGGCCGCGCCGCGGTAGCACCTCCTTCCAACCCTCACTTTTGTCCGTGTCATGGCCCACGCAATTCGGAGTCGAGGGCTTTGGTGACAGTCGACGGCGTCTGGGGGGCCAGCTCCTCTTCGTCATCGTTGTCAACAGCGGAGGCCCACAACACAACTCGTGGAGCACTGGTCGGCCCGTCGCTCATGCCAACAACGATGCTTTTTGCATTCACGGGCAGTGCCAAGGCCATCTCCCACTAGTAGAAAAAGGGTCAAACGTGAAGCACATTAGTGCCGGTTTGAATTTGAGCCGGCACTAATGTGTACATTAGTGCCGGTTCCAACGGCTAGCCGGGCCGCTCTCATTAGTACCGGTTCGTGGCGAACCTTTAGTACCGGTTCGTGCCACGAACCGGTACTAAAGAGGTAGTGGCGTTTAGTACCGGTTGGTGGCTCCAACCGGTACTAAAGACCCCCCCTTTAGTGCCGGTTGGAGCCACCAACCGGTACTAAAGGGGTGCGCTGCCACCCGCTGTAACAACCCAAGAATTTTGGTTTGGTTTTTACCAAAGTCTTTATTTGATTTAAAGGAGGTTATTTGAAAAAAAAAATTGAGAGAAACCCTCCTTCCCAAGTTTTGTTTATGACAAATCTTTTTGAGTCCTTCTCAATCTTGATTCTGGTCTTGAGGGTCTTTTTACTTATGGGGGTTCAACACAAATACTCTTGGATTGTTTTGCTAATTCTTTTGTTAAAAAGAATTCCTATCATTTTTTGATTGATCCCTCCCTATTCAAAAATTCACTCTTGCCATGACCTATGTTGAAAATTCCTCCCAAAACCTTCTCCCCTACCTTGGGTCAAGTCAAGCATCAAGTCCAGCAAGTTTCAACCTTCCCTGGTTTTTATTTCTATTTATTTAAACCACAAAATCTTTTTCTGTCATTTATTGGGACCCTAGTGATTTACAAAGGAACTACTAGATTTCCTTTGAATCTTGTCTCCAAATAAATTCCTAGGGCTAGTCCTTAGTACCCTCAACTCATATCCATCAAGACCTACTGGTCATCAGTTCAAAATTTTCAAAATATGCTTGCTGCAAGTTTGGAGCAGATTTGCCATTTTTGGTGAATTTCATTCTTTCTTCCTTCCAAAAATTCTGAGGTAATTCATGCAGCCTCCAGATGCATCAAGAGACCCCCTCACCAAGTCCCAGCTCAAGAAAAATTTGCCACGTGCGTCAAACATTTCGTCGAACAGGTGGCGTGCACTGTTCCTGTCGAAATTCAGAGATGCAGTGAAGTACAGAGAGTTCAGTGTCGTTTCTCGTCAGAGCTCGTCGTCGATCTCGCTAGTGCCCGCGTTGGCACCTTGCTCCCTGTTCCCCCTCCTTATCCTCGCGCCGCACGGTCGGTTGGCTGGACGTGGGCGTCGGTGCTGAGCCGTCCCATCGTCTCCGGCGAGTGCAGCGGTGACAGTACCGCCCGTGGCGGCCATCAGTGGTGAGCCCTGCAGTACGGCGCCGCTCCGCACCGCCCAAGCCACCGGTGGCCTCCGCGTGTTCATTTCCCCCCCTGAGCACGCTGCAGAACCGTCGCCGTGGCCTGAGCAGCGCAGAGCGCGCTCTCTGCCGCCGACGAGCCCGTGAGCTCCGTTCCGTCGAAACCGCGGAGCAGGCCAAATGCGATCGAGCTTAGACGATGAATGGAGCCAGTGGACCAATCCGAAGATGCCCAGTCACCTAAACCACCAGTCCGACCACTGCCTCGCCGTAATCCCTCGCCGGAGATATTTCACTCACGGCACCTCCCTCGCCCGCCTATAAATAGGACCCCAGAGGCGTTGTGAAGCCACCGCATCCACCACACCTCACCACAGCCTCGCCAAAACCCCTCAGAGGGCCGCGGAAGGGCCTTCTTCCCCGACTCCGGCCGCCCCGATCCGCTTCGGGCTCCGGCAAGATCCGCTCTGGTGTGAGCACCCCAGCTTCCCAAACTTGGTCAGCAACCTCCTAGTCCACCACCTCGTCTAACCCAAGCGTCAATTTGGTGTCGACAGCCTCCTCCGGTGAGACCCATCATCGCCCGACGCCGCCGTCCGCCGTAGAGGAAGTCGCCGTCGCTGTGGTACCTCCCGTCGGTCTCTTCCACCACCCACCGACGCGGAAGAACCTCCTAAACACGTCGGTACTTCCCTCCCTCTCTGCCTCGCAGTGGTTCGTCGCCGGCGATCATCGCCAGTTTCTGGCGCCGGCGAGCTCTGTTTCCCCTTTCAAACCTGACATGCGGGACCCCCTTGTCAGCCTTCTCTTTTTATTCGAATCGTTTTCTGAAAGCGCCTTCGGGCAAAGTGCGCTTTCCTTTCGGCTTGGCGTATTTCATCCGAAGCGTTTTCTGTCTATTCAAACTACCCCCTGGATAGTTTCTGTTTCATTACAGACTAGTCCCTGGGTTTGTTTTCTTTATAACTTTTAAACTAAAAAGGATTTTTAGTTGATTCCTTTTCTGTCATCTTCATAACTCTGCCTAGTTTTTTTTATCATATTTATTTGAAAAATATTTGGAACACTTTTTGCGCACGCACGTATTTACGTAGTATTCGATTTCTTTTATACCGTAGATACCGAAGGAGGTGACGGAGCCGCAAACTTCGCCGAGCTAGACTCCGACTACTCCGAACCAGGCAAGCATGTTTGAACCTTTGATATGATGAGTGTTTTTCATGTTTGCTAGTGTGGTCTTTCTTAAGGCATGTTTATATAAGCATTTGGTGGATGTTATATTTCATGCACGGTAAGTTGCAAGTGAGCTACAAAACTTGATGAGATCATATGATGGAGAACAACCTGATCATGTGGTGGCATGATAAGATGTAAGCTGGTATTGTTGGAGCATGCCAGTTCTATATCAACTATTTAACTACGGTGTTGACGTGGATCAAGTCTCGATCCCGTCCATTTCCCTTTTTGTGCTACCACATGTTTTCTGCAAAGAATACGGTTTAGTAAGTTGCAAACCTCTTCCCTGGTACACACCAAATAGAGA
>LR738710.1:905063566-905104847 GCA_902687465.1 Secale cereale | reverse complement strand
GACTGTGGCATTCTTGTTATTTACTTTTGATATAAGCCCTTTATGTGATGTCGCTCAGACGTCCGACTGTGGCATTCTTGTTATTTACTTTTAATATAAGCCCTTTATGTGATGTCGCTCAGACGTCCGACTGTGGCAGTCCTGTTATTTACCTTTGATATAAGCCCTTTCTGCGGTGTCGCCCTGACGCCCGACTGCGGCATGTTTATTCTATTTTACCTTTCGAGGCGTCGCTTCAGACACCCGATCGGTCTTCAACTATTTTATTCATGCTGCAGTACCAATTGAACTACTCACGTGTGCATTGCTAATCTGCTCGTGTGCATCATGTTTGCATTTGTTATATCTTATGTCCAAACTGTCTTGCGAGTACATTCAAAGTACTCACCTGGCTTGTTGATTTGGCCAGATGTTGACGAAGGCGATCTTATGGATGAAGAGTACGATAGCGAGTCCGACGCCTAGAGGAGTCCCAGTCAGTCCCCTGCGATCCTGGAGTTGGTCACTTGTGTTATATACGCTTCCGCCACCATAAATAAATCATCGAGCCTCACTCCGACGCGTGATGAGTGTAAGATATTGGAGTCACGCCACCCACATCACTGTGATATATCCACTACCATTATATCCACGAGTTAGTAGTTTTGCCACCATTTCCAGTTGTATCATACCCGCCTTTATATATAATATTGGCGTACTTGTAATAAAATTGTTGAGCAGCCTCAGCTCAACCCTGTATAATATTTAGTGCTTCTGGATTTTCTGTATCAAGGATTTGTCTGCCAGTATGGAGGATTCCTCTATACTAGTTTGATGAAAGGGGCGATTTTTCAATAAGTGTTTTATTGGAAAACCGGTCCTGACAACCTTGGTATCAGAGCCAGGCTGACTGTAGGAAGCCATTAGGTGCGCTCGCTAATCGGTTATTAGCGTAATAGGTGTTATTTTAGCAATTTGCAAATTGTAGCAATTTTTCTGTTAGTCATCATAAATTTATGATTTGACTATCTGGAATTTTTGTCTACTTTTGTAGATGGCTGGCCGCGACTGTGAATCACAGGTGTTCGCCAATGTGCCTGAGGGGTTTATCAAGCTCCTCGCCTTCATCGCCAAGATCGCGATCGGGCCATCGACTCGTCCGGAGTACACGCTCTACGAGCACAGGCTCAGCGACAGCGTGTCTATGCACCAGGCTGCGGTGCAATTCAAGGGAGGACGTTCTGTATCACGCCACTTCCGATTTGTTGGGAGGGCCATGCCTACGGAGAGGCATGCCATGCAGATGGCTGCCCGTGAGGCAATAGCTCGTCTCCGGGATGCTCTTCCTTCGATGAAGGCTCGTCGCTACCGCTACCTCCCATGCCACGTGCCATACACTTGTCACTATGCATTTGCTTGCACTAGGGGAGAACGAGATGATGCTATTGAGATGCTTGTTGAGTATCTCAAGGCTCTTGAGGCAGCTTTTGACAACCTCGTGGACGACTTTGTGGCTGCCCGTATGGACTCAGTTCAGGGCTGTGTTGCCAACAGGAGGGAACTGCTCCATACAGCACCACCACTGTCATACATCTCGTCCTCATCATCCTATGCACCTGCCATCCGAGCCACCGCTCGCCGCCTACCTACCACTGAGGAGTTTGACCAAGTCATTGCTCCTACCCCAGTTAGTGTTGCACCGCCTACCACACCCGCTTCAGCCGCACAACCCAGTACTCTGCGCCTAGAGCCCATTAGTGAGGAAGAAGTTGAGTCCCCAGCAGTACTGGGACTTACCCTCGGCAGGCCAAGGGAAATTTTCACCATCTCCGACTGAGTGCGCCGAGCAGCCGTGTGTTGTACCTGCTTGTATGATATGTTTATATGTACATAGGCTTGGTGAGAAGTAGTTTGTGTGCGCATCATGTAGGAACTCGGAGAAGTGCACTAGCCTAAATAACATGTCAGGAATGTGTACGCGCATCCTGAGTGAGATATTGTATAATTATGGCTTGTTTGTAAGATACTGAGCGGTCCTTCTCCATGCGCAATCAAGTATTTTCTTGAAAAGTCTTGGAATTTTTAAAAATTCCTGCCTTTGCAAAAATTATTTATTTTTGTTACTCGGTTTTCTCATGAGTTTTGCAAAAATACCCCAGAGTGGAAAATGCATCGTCCCTGGACTCGTTCCATGCAAAACCCGCCGGAAGAAAATCATGGTACCCGGACAAGTAACAATTTCACACAGGGGCAGTCAAGTCAGCAAGACAGTGAAGCAGCATTTTCTCAAGTATGCCGCCTTTATGAGCAAAGCCAGCAGCAGCATCAAGAAATGATGAGCCATATAATCAATATGAGAAATCACCGCGAACCATACCAGCAACATTCCAAATTGGCTGAACTACAAAAGACACGTCCCCCAACTTTCTCTCACACTGATAAACCTCTTGAGGCTGATGATTGGCTTCGAGACATTGAGAGGAAATTAATTATTGCACAATGTTCAGACCATGAGAAAGTACTGTATGCACCTCACTACCTTACAGGAGCAGCTGCATCGTGGTGGGAAAATTTCCTACACATGCATCCCAATGAAAACAACATCACCTGGGAGGAGTTTAAGGAAAATTTTCGGGGGGCGCACATTCCCAGAAGTGTTATGAAGATTAAGAAGAGAGAGTTTGATGACCTCAAGCAAAGAAGCATGTCAGTGACTGAGTACAATAGTCAGTTTACTCAACTATCTCGTTATGCCAACGAAGAACATATGACTGAAAATAAAAAGATGGAAAAATTTCTGGACGGTCTAGCACCAGCACTTAAATGCCAGCTGGTCGTGCACACCTTTCCAGATTTCAAAACACTTGTGGACAAAGCTATTACCTTGGAGAATGAACGCCGCAGCTTGGAGGATTTTCGCAAGCGCAAGCGGGACAAAACTTCTCAACCTCGCAACAATCGGAACAAGATTGATTTTCGGAAAAATGGGGCGAACAAATCCGCAACCAGTGTTCCACGCTCAAACAAGAATTTCCATGCAAGGGATAAAGATTTTACGTATCACCCAGGCGTTACTTGCTTCGCTTGTGGAGAGGAAGGATACTATGCCAAGCAATGCCCAAAGCCAAGAAACTCGGCCCCCAAGACAAACAATGGTGGAAATAATTCAGCCCCCAAGCGTAACAACTTCAATCCCAGCAACAATCACAAGAAGGGTCACGTGAACCATGTGACCAAAGAAGAAGCGCAAAATGCTCCGGATATCGTACTCGGTACGTTTCCTGTCAACACAATACCTGCCACGGTTTTGTTTGATTCTGGAGCTTCTCATTCGTTCATTTCAAAGAAATTTGCTTTGCAACATGATTTTCCGATTCTCCCCTTGGAAAATTCTCTGACCATCAAGTCCCCCGGGATTAAGCAAATCACCCAGAGTTATTGCCAAGGTGTGGTTATTGAGCTTGAGGGATTAAAGTTTCGAGCAAATCTCATTGTATTGGAAAATAAGGGACTGGATGTTATCCTAGGAATGGACTGGTTAACCACCAACAAGGGATTTATCGACTGTTTCAATCGGAATGTGATCCTCACTCATCACCACGGGAAGACGATAAAAATTTCAGCTCAAGAAAGACCAGTATCCTTGCGACCTAGATTGAACAAGGTGGATATTTCAGATTTAAATAAAGTTCCAGTGGTGTGTGAGTTTCCTGATGTATTTCCTGAAGAGCTACCAGGCATGCCACCAGACCGAGAAATAGAATTTATTATTGAACTAGCACCTGGAACCACTCCCATTTACAAGAAACCTTATAGAATGGCACCTTCCGAGTTGGTAGAATTGAAGAAGCAAATAAAAGAATTACTGGACAAAGGATTTATCCGGGCCAGCTCCTCACCTTGGGGTTCGCCAGTATTATTTGCCAAGAAAAAAGATGGGACACTGAGATTATGTATAGACTATCGAGCACTCAACATGGTTACCATCAAAAACAAATATCCGATGCCACGGATAAATGATTTATTTGACCAGCTTGCACAAGCCAAGGTTTTCTCAAAGATTGATTTAAGGTCGGGATATCATCAATTAAAGGTACGGACAGAAGATATCCCTAAAACAGCATTCACTTCCAGATACGGATTATATGAATTTACAGTAATGCCGTTTGGACTGACAAACGCCCCCGCATATTTTGTTCACCTCATGAACAAAGTGTTCATGAAATTTATGGACAAATTTGTTGTGGTATTCATTGATGACATTTTAGTATATTCTAAAACACCTGAAGAACATGCTGAACATCTCAGAATTGTGCTGGGAGAATTAAGGAAGCATCAATTGTACGCCAAATTCAGCAAATGTGAATTTTGGCTAAAACAGGTTGGTTTTTTGGGCCATGTATTAACCCAAGACGGTGTTGCCGTGGACCCAGAAAAAGTCAAGGCCGTACTCGACTGGAGACCACCAGCCAACGTATCCGATATACGAAGCTTTCTGGGAATGGCGGGATATTACAGAAGATTTATTGAGGGATTCTCCACCATAGCAAAACCTATGACACAGCTACTCAAGAAGGATAAGAAATTTGTGTGGACTGAAGATTGCGAGAAAAGTTTCCAAGAACTCAAAAAGAGATTAACAACAGCACCAGTGTTGGTCATACCAGACATACACAAAAATTTTGAAGTGTATTGTGACGCGTCCCGGAAAGGCCTCGGATGCGTATTAATGCAAGAAGGCAAAGTAGTCGCATATGCTTCCAGGCAACTGCGAAAGCATGAAGAAAACTATCCCACTCATGACTTGGAATTAGCAGCAGTTATTCATGCACTCAAAGAATGGAGGCACTTTTTGCTTGGAAATCGTTGTGAAATATATACAGACCATAAAAGCCTCAAGTATATTTTCACACAACCATAACTCAATTTGCGACAACGACGCTGGTTGGAATTAGTAAAAGACTATGATGTTGGCATTCACTACCATCCAGGAAAGGCAAATGTAGTGGCAGATGCTCTCAGCCGCAATCCAAGCTCGAGCAACGACAGTTCACAAAACTTGAGACCTGAGTCTCAAAGAGAGTTTGCCAAACTCAACATGGTGTTGGTTACTGAAGGCACTATGTCAAATTTGGAAATACAACCCACCCTAATGAAACAAATTAAGAAAGCTCAGCATGGACACCCCAGCATCGAAGGCATAAAAAGAAAAGTGAGTCTGGGCAAAGCCTCAGAATTTGTCGTAGACAGTGAGGGAATACTATGGTACGGAGACAGGCTTTGCGTGCCAAATGTAGAAGACCTCAAACAACAAATTTTGACCGAAGGCCATACCGCTCCATATTCCATCCACCCCGGAGGAACAAAAATGTACAAGGACATTCAGGAAAGATTTTGGTGGCACGGTATGAAGAGGGATATAGCCACATTTATTGCCTGTTGTGATTCATGTCAGCGCATTAAAGCCGAGCACCAAAAACCAGCAGGACTATTACAGCCAAACAGGATACCTGAATGGAAATGGGACGAGATTGGAATGGATTTCATCGTCGGACTACCTCGGTCACGACACGGAAATGATGCCATATGGGTCATCACAGATAGGTTGACCAAGGTGGCACATTTTATTCCGGTAAAGACAACCCACACCACTCAGAAGCTTGCCAGGCTTTATCTCTCCCGTATTGTCTGTCTTCATGGAGTTCCAAAGACCATAATATCCGACAGAGGCACTCAATTCGTCTCTAGATTTTGGGATCATTTACAACAAGCTCTGGGAACTCAACTAGTATTCAGCACAGCATATCACCCACAGACTGGAGGACAGACTGAACGTGTAAACCAAATTCTAGAGGACATGCTGAGAGCATGTGTTCTCACTTATGGAACCAGTTGGGAAGAAAGTTTACCTTATGCCGAGTTCGCATACAACAACAGTTACCAATCCAGTCTACAAATGGCACCTTTTGAAGCTTTGTATGGGCGAAGATGCCGTACCCCATTAAATTGGTCAGAGACAGGAGACAGCCGTATCTTCGGCCCAGACATGCTCAAAGAAGCTGAGGAGAAGGTTAAATTAATCAGGGACCAACTCAAGACAGCCCAGAGCCGACAGAAGAGTTACTATGACCAGAAACATCGTGAAGTCAGTTTTGAACCCGGTGACTATGTGTATCTAAGAGTATCCCCTATGCGGGGCCTGCAGCGATTCAAAATTAAGGGAAAGCTAGCACCACGTTTTATTGGACCTTTCCGTGTGACTGCACGAAGGGGCACAGTAGCCTACCAGCTAGACCTGCCAGAAGAACTGTCAGACGTCCATGACGTGTTCCACATATCACAATTGAGGAAGTGTGTAAGCAACCACGAAAAGCGTGTATCTCATGAAAACATCGACGTGCAACCGGACCTCACCTACAGGGAACGTCCAGTAAAAATATTGGAGGAGTCTGAAAGGAGAACCCGTCAGAAGACAATTAAGTTCTTCAAAGTTCAGTGGAGCAATCACACCGAAGATGAAGCAACTTGGGAGAGAGAGGATTTTCTTCGAGCAGAGTACCCACACCTATTTGAGGATCAGCTGGAATCTCGGGGACGAGATTTTTCCTAAGGGGGTGGGTGTTGTAACAACCCAAGAATTTTGGTTTGGTTTTTACCAAAGTCTTTATTTGATTTAAAGGAGGTTATTTGAAATTTTTTTTTGAGAGAAACCCTCCTTCCCAAGTTTTGTTTATGACAAATCTTTTTGAGTCCTTCTCAATCTTGATTCTGGTCTTGAGGGTCTTTTTACTTATGGGGGTTCTGTTGGGGAACGTTGCATGGGAAACAAAATTTTTTTCCTACCGTTCACCAAGATCAATCTAGGAGATGCATCTACGAGGGGAGAGTTGGATCCACATACCCTTGTAGATCGCTAAGCGGAAGCGTTCAAGAACGCGGTTGATGGAGTCGTACTCGCCGCGATTCAGATCGCTGAAGATCCTAGCACCGAAGCAACGGTGCCTCCGCGTTCTTCACACGTACAGCTCGGGGATGTCTCCTCCTTCTTGATCCAGCAAGGGGTGGAGGAGAGGTTGATGGAGACACCGGCAGCACGACGGCGTGGTGGAGATGGTGGTGGAGGATTCCAGCAGGGCTTCGCCAAGCACCGCGGGAAGACGAAGATGTTATGGGAGAGGGAGGGCAGCACCGAGGCACAAACGTGTGTTGGCTGCCCTCCCTCTACCTCTCTATATATAGGGGGAATAGAGGGGAGGGGGGCGCCCTAGGGTTTCCCCTAGGGGGGCCGGCGGCCAGGGCAGAGGGGGGGCGGCGGCCAAGGGCTGCGCCAGGCCCTAGGGTTTCCCCCCCTAGGTGCCTTGCCCCCCAAGCCAGGGGGTGCGGCAGCCCTAGGAGGGGCCAGCCCCCCATGCGCACTAGGAGAGGGCCCAGGGGGGGGCGCACAGCCCTATGAGGGCTGTTGTGTTCCCCCTTTGTGGCCCATTAGGCCCGAAACCCCTTCCGGGACCCCGAAACCCCTTTCGGTCATCCGCCGATTTCCTGATGCTCTCCGGAACACTTCCGGACTCCGAAACCTTTCATCCTATATATCAATCTTTGTCCCCGGACCATTCCGGAGACCCTCGTCACGTCCGGGATCTCATCCGGGACTCCGAACAACCTTCGGTAACCATGCACTGTTCTCACTAACAACCCTAGCGTCACCGAACCTTAAGTGTGTAGACCCTGCGGGTTCGGAAACCATGTAGACAGGACCGAGACACTCCCAGGTCAATAACCAATAGCGGGATCTGGATACCCATATTGGTTCCCACACGTTCCTCGATGATCTCATCGGATGAACCACGATGTCAAGGATTCAGGCAATCCCGTATACAGTTCCCTTTGTCTCGTCGGTATGTTACTTGCCCGAGATTCGATCGTCGGTATCTCTATACCTAGTTCAATCTCGTTACCGGCAAGTCTCTTTACTCGTTACCGTAATACATAATCCCGTGACCAACTACTTAGTCACTTTGAGCTCATTGAGATGACGTATTACCGAGTGGGCCCGGAGATACCTCTCCGTCACACGGAGTGACAAATCCCAGTCTCGATCCATGTCAACTCAACAGACACCTTCGGAGATACCTGTAGAGTACCTTTATAGTCACCCAGTTACGTTGCGACGTTTGGCACACACAAAGCACTCCTACGGTGTCAGTGAGTTACATGATCTCATGGTCATAGGAACTTATACTTGACATGCAGAAAACTATAGCGATAACTGATACGATCAAAAGCTATGTTTAACGTTTGGGTTTCGTCCATCACATCATTCTCCTAATGATGTGATCCCGTTATCAAATGACAACTCATGTCTATGACCTGGAAACCGCGGTCATCTTTGATCAACGAGCTAGTCCTGTAGAGGCTTACTAGGGACACAAAGTTTGTCTATTCATCCACACATGTATTTGAGTTTCCAATCAATACAGTTATAGCATGGATAATAAACGATTATCATGAACAAGGAAATATAATAATAACTCTTTTATTATTGCCTCTAGGGCATATTTCCAACAGTCTCCCACTTGCACTAGAGTCAATAATCTAGCATTACAAGGTAATGAATCTAACACCCATAGAGTCTTGGTGTTGATCATGCTTAGCCCGTGGAAGAGGCTTAGTCAACGGATCTGCAACATTCAAATCCGTGTGTACTTTGCAAATGCTTATGTCCTCCTCCTTGACTGAATCGCGGATGGAATTGAAGCGTCGCTTTATTTGTCTGGTCCTCTTGTGAAACCTTGGTTCCTTGGCTAGAGCAATGGCACCAGTGTTGTCACAAAACAGAGTCATTGGGTTCAGTGCACTAGGCACAACTCCAAGATCTGTCATGAACTCCTTCATCCAGACACCTTCCTTTGCCGCCTCCGAGGCAGCTATGTACTCCGCTTCGCATGTAGAATCGGCTACCACGCTTTGCTTGGAACTGCACCAGCTTACCGCTCCCCCGTTGAGAATATATACGTATCCGGTTTGAGACTTAGAGTCATCCGGATCAGTGTCAAAGCTTGCATCGACGTAACCCTTTACGACGAGCTCTTGATCACCTCCATAAACGAGAAACATTTCCTTAGTCCTTTTCAGGTACTTTAGGATATTCTTGACCGCTGTCCAGTGATCCATACCAGGATTACTTTGAAACCTTCCAGCCATACTTATGGCAAGGCTGACATCTGGTCTTGTGCACAGCATTGCATACATGATAGAGCCTATGGCTGAAGCATAGGGGATGACACTCATCTTTTCTCTATCTTCCGCAGTCACTGGGCATTGAGTCTTACTCAACTTTGTACCTTGCAATACCGGCAAGAACCCCTTCTTGGATTGATCCATTTTGAACTTCTTCAAAACTTTATCAAGGTATGTACTTTGTGAAAGTCCTATCAAGCGTCTCGATCTATCTCTATAGATCTTGATACCCAATATGAAAGCAGCTTCACCGAGGTCCTTCATCGAAAAACTCTTGTTCAAATACCCCTTCACGCTATCCAAAAGTTCTATATTGTTTCCAATTAGCAATATGTCATCCACATATAATATTAGAAACGCTATAGAGCTCCCACTCACTTTCTTGTAAATACAAGCTTCTCCGTAAACTTGTACAAACCCAAACGCTTTGATCACCTCATCAAAGCGAAGATTCCAACTCCGAGATGCTTGCACCAGCCCATAAATGGAACGCTGGAGTTTGCAAACTTTGTCAGCATTCTCTGGATCGACAAAACCTTCCGGTTGTATCATATACAACTCTTTCTTAAGAAAACCGTTAAGGAACGCTGTTTTGACATCCATCTGCCCAATTTCCTAATCGAAATATGCAGCTATTGCTAACATGATTCGGACGGATTTAAGCATCGCTACGGGTGAGAAAGTCTCATCGTAGTCAACTCCTTGAACTTGTGAAAAACCCTTTGCCACAAGTCGAGCTTTATACACGGTGACATTGCCGTCAGCGTCCGTCTTCCTCTTAAAAATCCATTTATTCTGAATGGCCTTCCGCCCTTCAGGTAATACTTCCAAAGTCCATACTTTGTTTTCATACATGGATCCCATCTCGGATTTCATGGCCTCTAACCATTTGTCGGAATCCGGGCCCACCATCGCTTCTCCATAGCTCGTAGGTTCACTGTTGTCCAACAACATGACCTCCAAGACAGGGTTACCATACCACTCAGGTGCAGTGCGTACCCTTGTCGACCTACGAGGTTCGGTAGTAACTTGATCAGAAGCTTCTTGATCATCATCATCGGCTTCCTCTTCAACCTCTGCAGGCTCCACAAAAACATCTTTCTGCGCTGCGCTACTCTCTGGTTGAAGCAGAGGTTCAATAACCTCATCAAGTTCTACCTTCCTCCCACTCAATTCTTTCGAGAGAAACTCTTTCTCGAGAAAGGACCCGTTCTTAGCGACAAACACTTTGCCCTCGGATCTGAGATAGAAGGTGTACCCAACCGTCTCTTTTGGGTATCCTATGAAGACACATTTGTCCGCTTTGGGTTCGAGCTTTTCTGGCTGAAGCCTTTTGACGTAAGCATCGCAACCCCAAACTTTGAGAAAAGACAACTTCGGTTTCTTACCAAACCATAGTTCATACGGTGTTGTCTCAACGGACTTGGATGGAGCCCTATTTAAAGTGAATGCAGCTGTCTCTAATGCATATCCCCAGAACGATAGTGGCAAATCGGCAAGAGACATCATAGAACGTACCATATCTAATAGGGTTCGATTACGACGTTCGGACACACCATTACGCTGTGGTGTTCCAGGTGGCGTCAACTGTGAAACAATTCCACATTTTCTTAAGTGATCGCCAAACTCATAACTCAGATATTCTCCCCCTCGATCAGATCGTAGGAACTTGATCTTCTTGTTACGATGATTTTCAACTTCACTCTGAAATTGCTTGAACTTTTCAAAAGTTTCAGACTTATGCTTCATCAAGAAAATATACCCATATCTACTTAAGTCGTCAGTGAAGGTGAGAAAATAACGATATCCACCGCGCGCCATTACACTCATCGGACCACACACATCAGTATGTATGATTTCCAATAAGTCATTTGCCCGTTCCATTGTCCCTGAAAACGGGGTCCTTGTCATCTTGCCCATGAGGCACGGCTCGCATGTGTCAAGTGATTCAAAATCAAGAGACTCCAAAAGTCCATCAGCATGGAGCTTCCTCATGCGTTTCACGCCGATATGACCCAGACGGCAGTGCCACAAGAAAGTGGTATTATCATTATCAACTCTACATCTTTTGGCATCAATGTTATGAACATGTGTATCATCACTATCGAGATTCAATAAGAATAAACCCCTCACTTCGGGTGCATGACCATAAAAGATATTACCCATATAAATAGAACAACCTTTATTCTCTGATTTAAATGAGTAACCGTCTCGCAATAAACAAGATCCAGATATAATGTTCATGCTTAACGCAGGCACTAAATAACAATTATTCAGGTTCATAACTAATCCCGATGGTAATCGAAGAGCGAGCGTGCCGACGGCGATCACATCAACCTTGGAACCATTTCCCACGCGCATCGTCACTTCGTCCTTCGCCAGCCTCCATTTATTCCGCAGTTCCTGTTTAGAGTTGCAAATGTGAGCAACCGAACCGGTATCAAATACCCAGGCACTACAACGAGAGTTGGTAAGGTACACATCAATAACATGTATATCACATATACCTTTGTTGTTGTTGTTGTTGGCCCCCTTCTTGTCTGCCAGATACTTGGGGCAGTTCCGCTTCCAGTGGCCGTTCCCCTTGCAATAGAAACACTCAGTCTCTGGCTTAGGTCCAGCCTTGGGTTTCTTCACTGGATGAGCAACTGCCTTGCCACCCTTCTTAGAGTTACCCTTCTTGCCCTTGCCATTCTTCTTGAAACTGGTGGTTTTATTGACCATCAACACTTGATACTCCTTCTGGATGTCTGCCTCAGCGACTTTCAGCATCGAAAACAGCTTGGCGATGGTTTTGTTCATCCCTTGCATGTTATACTGCTGCACGAAGCTCTTGTAGCTAGGCGGGAGTGACTGGAGAATTCTGTCAATGATAGCCTCATCCGGGAACACAAGTCCCAGATCAGCTATGCGGGTATAGTACCCAGACATCTTCAGTAAGTGCTCACTGACAGACGAATTCTCCTCCATCTTGCAGGCAAAGAATTTATCGGTGGTCTCATACCTCTCGATCTTAGCATTCTTTTCAAAGATGAACTTCAACTCCTGGTACATCTCATATGCCCCATGACGTTCAAAACGCCTTTGAAGTCCTCCTTCCAAACCATACAACATGGCACACTGCACTATTGAGTAGTCATCCGAACGCGACTGCCAGGCGTTCATAACGTCCGCAGAGGCTGTAGGAGCGGGGGGTTCACCTAGCGGTGCATTTAGGACATAAACCTTTTGGGCAGCTGTGAGGATGATCCTCAGATTGCGGAGCCAGTCCACAAAGTTGCTCCCATCATCTTTCAGTTTAGCTTTCTCTAGGAACGCATTAAAATTCAGGGGAGCTACTGCACGAGCCATCTACAACAAAAGATTTGCAAAGACATTTTAGACTATTGTTCATGATAAGTGAGTTACTACCTAATCAAATTATTTATAACTCCCACTCAAATTGACATCCCTCTGGTCATTCGAGCGTGACATGATCCAGATCCACCAACCCAAGTCCGATCATCACGTGAGATGAGGTGGTGTCAATGGTGAACATCTACATGTTGATCATATCTACTATATGACTCATGCTCGACCTTTCGGTCTTCCGTGTTCCGAGGCCATGTATGTACATGCTAGGCTCGTCAAGTCTAACCCGAGTGTTCTGCATGTGCAAAACTGGCTTGCACCCGTTGTATGCGAACGTAGAGTCTATCACACCCGATCATCACGTGGTGCTTCGAAACGACGAACCTTCGCAACGGCGCACACTCGGGGGGAACACAATTTTATCTTGAAATTTTAGTGAAGGATCATCTTATAATGCTACCGTCGTCCTAAGCAAAATAAGATGCATAAAAGGATTAACATCACATGCAAATCATAAGTGACATGATATGGCCATCAACTCGTGCTTTTGATCTCCATCTCCAAAGCACCGGCATGATCTCCATCGTCACCGGCGCCACACCATGATCCCCATCATCATGATCTCCATCATCGTGTCGCCATCGGGGTTGTCGTGCGCCCACCATGCTCTTACTACTATTGCTACCGTTTAGCGATAAAGTAAAGCATTACAATGCGCTTGATGATTGACACGCAGGTCATACAAAAATTAAAGACAACCCTATGGCTCCTGCCGGTTGCCGTATACATCGACATGCAAGTCGATATTAACTATTACAACATGATCATCTCATACATCAAATATATCTCATCATGTCATTGGCCATATCATATCACATACATACCCTGCAAAAACAAGTTAGACGTCCTCTAATTTGTTGTTGCATGTTTTACGTGGCTGCTATGGGTATCTAGCAAGAACGTTTCTTACCTACGCAAGGCCACAACGGTGATATTCAAGTTGCTATTTAACCTTCTACAAGGACCGCCTTGTTCTATTCCGATTCAACTAAGATAGGAGAGACAGACACCCGCCAGCCATCTTATGCAACAAAAGTCACATGTCTGTCGATGGAACCGGTCTCATGTACGTGGACATGTAAAGTTGGTCCGGGCCGCTTCATCCCATAATACCGCTGAATCAAGAAAGACTAAGGAGGGCAACAATTTAAACATCAACGCCCACAAACCCTTTTGTGTTCTACTCATGAAAGCATCTACGCAAGAACCTGGCTCTGATACCACTGTTGGGGAACGTTGCATGGGAAACAAAAATTTTTTCCTACCGTTCACCAAGATCAATCTAGGAGATGCATCTACGAGGGGAGAGTTGGATCCACATACCCTTGTAGATCGCTAAGCGGAAGCGTTCAAGAACGCGGTTGATGGAGTCGTACTCGCCGCGATTCAGATCGCTGAAGATCCTAGCACCGAAGCAACGGTGCCTCCGCGTTCTTCACACGTACAGCTCGGGGACGTCTCCTCCTTCTTGATCCAGCAAGGGGTGGAGGAGAGGTTGATGGAGACACCGGCAGCACGACGGCGTGGTGGAGATGGTGGTGGAGGATTCCAGCAGGGCTTCGCCAAGCACCGCGGGAAGACGAAGATGTTATGGGAGAGGGAGGGCAGCACCGAGGCACAAACGTGTGTTGGCTGCCCTCCCTCTACCTCTCTATATATAGGGGGAATAGAGGGGAGGGGGGCGCCCTAGGGTTTCCCCTAGGGGGGCCGGCGGCCAGGGCAGAGGGGGGGGGCGGCGGCCAAGGGCTGCGCCAGGCCCTAGGGTTTCCCCCCCTAGGTGCCTTGCCCCCCAAGCCAGGGGGTGCGGCAGCCCTAGGAGGGGCCAGCCCCCCATGCGCACTAGGAGAGGGCCCAGGGGGGGGCGCACAGCCCTATGAGGGCTGTTGTGTTCCCCCTTTGTGGCCCATTAGGCCCGAAACCCCTTCCGGGACCCCGAAACCCCTTTCGGTCATCCGCCGATTTCCCGATGCTCTCCGGAACACTTCCGGACTCCGAAACCTTTCATCCTATATATCAATCTTTGTCCCCGGACCATTCCGGAGACCCTCGTCACGTCCGGGATCTCATCCGGGACTCCGAACAACCTTCGGTAACCATGCACTGTTCTCACTAACAACCCTAGCGTCACCGAACCTTAAGTGTGTAGACCCTGCGGGTTCGGAAACCATGTAGACAGGACCGAGACACTCCCAGGTCAATAACCAATAGCGGGATCTGGATACCCATATTGGTTCCCACACGTTCCTCGATGATCTCATCGGATGAACCACGATGTCAAGGATTCAGGCAATCCCGTATACAGTTCCCTTTGTCTCGTCGGTATGTTACTTGCCCGAGATTCGATCGTCGGTATCTCTATACCTAGTTCAATCTCGTTACCGGCAAGTCTCTTTACTCGTTACCGTAATACATAATCCCGTGACCAACTACTTAGTCACTTTGAGCTCATTGAGATGACGTATTACCGAGTGGGCCCGGAGATACCTCTCCGTCACACGGAGTGACAAATCCCAGTCTCGATCCATGTCAACTCAACAGACACCTTCGGAGATACCTGTAGAGTACCTTTATAGTCACCCAGTTACGTTGTGACGTTTGGCACACACAAAGTACTCCTACGGTGTCAGTGAGTTACATGATCTCATGGTCATAGGAACTTATACTTGACATGCAGAAAACTATAGCGATAACTGATACGATCAAAAGCTATGTTTAACGTTTGGGTCTCGTCCATCACATCATTCTCCTAATGATGTGATCCCGTTATCAAATGACAACTCATGTCTATGACCTGGAAACCGCGGTCATCTTTGATCAACGAGCTAGTCCTGTAGAGGCTCACTAGGGACACAAAGTTTGTCTATTCATCCACACATGTATTTGAGTTTCCAATCAATACAGTTATAGCATGGATAATAAACGATTATCATGAACAAGGAAATATAATAATAACTCTTTTATTATTGCCTCTAGGGCATATTTCCAACAGGTTCAACACAAATACTCTTGGATTGTTTTGCTAATTCTTTTGTTAAAAAGAATTCCTATCATTTTTGGATTGATCCCTCCCTATTCAAAAATTCACTCTTGCCATGACCTATGTTGAAAATTCCTCCCAAAACCTTCTCCCCTACCTTGGGTCAAGTCAAGCATCAAGTCCAGCAAGTTTCAACCTTCCCTGGTTTTTATTTCTATTTATTTAAACCACAAAATCTTTTTCTGTCATTTATTGGGACCCTAGTGATTTACAAAGGAACTACTAGATTTCCTTTGAATCTTGTCTCCAAATAAATTCCTAGGGCTAGTCCTTAGTACCCTCAACTCATATCCATCAAGACCTACTGGTCATCAGTTCAAAATTTTCAAAATATGCTTGCTGCAAGTTTGGAGCAGATTTGCCATTTTTGGTGAATTTCATTCTTTCTTCCTTCCAAAAATTCTGAGGTAATTCATGCAGCCTCCAGATGCATCAAGAGACCCCCTCACCAAGTCCCAGCTCAAGAAAAATTTGCCACGTGCGTCAAACATTTCGTCGAACAGGTGGCGTGCACTGTTCCTGTCGAAATTCAGAGATGCAGTGAAGTACAGAGAGTTCAGTGTCGTTTCTCGTCAGAGCTCATCGTCGATCTCGCTAGTGCCCGCGTTGGCACCTTGCTCCCTGTTCCCCCTCCTTATCCTCGCGCCGCACGGTCGGTTGGCTGGACGTGGGCGTCGGTGCTGAGCCGTCCCATCGTCTCCGGCGAGTGCAGCGGTGACAGTACCGCCCGTGGCGGCCATCAGTGGTGAGCCCTGCAGTACGGCGCCGCTCCGCACCGCCCAAGCCACCGGTGGCCTCCGCGTGTTCATTTCCCCCCCTGAGCACGCTGCAGAACCGTCGCCGTGGCCTGAGCAGCGCAGAGCGCGCTCTCTGCCGCCGACGAGCCCGTGAGCTCCGTTCCGTCGAAACCGCGGAGCAGGCCAAATGCGATCGAGCTTAGACGATGAATGGAGCCAGTGGACCAATCCGAAGATGCCCAGTCACCTAAACCACCAGTCCGACCACTGCCTCGCCGTAATCCCTCGCCGGAGATATTTCACTCACGGCACCTCCCTCGCCCGCCTATAAATAGGACCCCAGAGGCGTTGTGAAGCCACCGCATCCACCACACCTCACCACAGCCTCGCCAAAACCCCTCAGAGGGCCGCGGAAGGGCCTTCTTCCCCGACTCCGGCCGCCCCGATCTGCTTCGGGCTCCGGCAAGATCCGCTCTGGTGTGAGCACCCCAGCTTCCCAAACTTGGTCAGCAACCTCCTGGTCCACCACCTCGTCTAACCCAAGCGTCAATTTGGTGTCGACAGCCTCCTCCGGTGAGACCCATCATCGCCCGACGCCGCCGTCCGCCGTAGAGGAAGTCGCCGTCGCTGTGGTACCTCCCGTCGGTCTCTTCCACCACCCACCGACGCGAAAGAACCTCCTGAACACGTCGGTACTTCCCTCCCTCTCTGCCTCGCAGTGGTTCGTCGCCGGCGATCATCGCCAGTTTCTGGCGCCGGCGAGCTCTGTTTCCCCTTTCAAACCTGACATGCGGGACCCCCTTGTCAGCCTTCTCTTTTTATTCGAATCGTTTTCTGAAAGCGCCTTCGGGCAAAGTGCGCTTTCCTTTCGGCTTGGCGTATTTCATCCGAAGCGTTTTCTGTCTATTCAAACTACCCCCTGGATAGTTTCTGTTTCATTACAGACTAGTCCCTGGGTTTGTTTTCTTTATAACTTTTAAACTAAAAAGGATTTTTAGTTGATTCCTTTTCTGTCATCTTCATAACTCTGCCTAGTTTTTTTTATCATATTTATTTGAAAAATATTTGGAACACTTTTTGCGCACGCACGTATTTACGTAGTATTCGATTTCTTTTATACCGTAGATACCGAAGGAGGTGACGGAGCCGCAAACTTCGCCGAGCTAGACTCCGACTACTCCGAACCAGGCAAGCATGTTTGAACCTTTGATATGATGAGTGTTTTTCATGTTTGCTAGTGTGGTCTTTCTTAAGGCATGTTTATATAAGCATTTGGTGGATGTTATATTTCATGCACGGTAAGTTGCAAGTGAGCTACAAAACTTGATGAGATCATATGATGGAGAACAACCTGATCATGTGGTGGCATGATAAGATGTAAGCTGGTATTGTTGGAGCATGCCAGTTCTATATCAACTATTTAACTACGGTGTTGACGTGGATCAAGTCTCGATCCCGTCCATTTCCCTTTTTGTGCTACCACATGTTTTCTGCAAAGAATACGGTTTAGTAAGTTGCAAACCTCTTCCCTGGTACACACCAAATAGAGAGGCCGTGATGAAGGTTCCATGGCCCTGGATTAAAGCCGTCATCCGGTCAGGGGGCATGGGTGTTTCCGGTTGGGACCGAGAGGGGGGCACCCCTTAGAGCGCGCGGTATAAATTTGATCCCATGCTATTCGAGGAGTGACCTCCCCGCCTCAGGAGTTTTTCTTGAACGTTGCCCAGGGTGATTCCTGGCAGCGGAATGTGGAATGGGTGTGTACTGGTTAGATGCGTTTTCTTCTAAAATACCGTGAACGGAACTAGTCCTTGGTGACTACTGAAATCCGTTGACTGTGGTAAAGTACAAACTCTGCAGAGTCAAAACCATTCGCATAACCAAGTCCTTGGTCAAGGACGTTGGTTAGCAGATCCGTGTCAGTCTCAGTGTCAGTCTCTGTAGAACTAATACTTCTGACAGGGGTAAACCAGGTTGAATGCTACTTCTGTGATTGGACTAACCTGTTTACTTTTATGTGCCGAGTATTCCTTAGGATGGTGCTACCTCCAGGAACTACTCGAATTTTTCTTTGTTGGATATAAGCCCTTTATGTGATATCGCTCAGACGTCCGACTGTGGCATTCTTGTTATTTACTTTTGATATAAGCCCTTTATGTGATGTCGCTCAGACGTCCGACTATGGCATTCTTGTTATTTACTTTTGATATAAGCCCTTTATGTGATGTCGCTCAGACGTCCGACTGTGGCATTCTTGTTATTTACTTTTAATATAAGCCCTTTATGTAATGTCGCTCAGACGTCCGACTGTGGCAGTCCTGTTATTTACCTTTGATATAAGCCCTTTCTGCGGTGTCGCCCTGACGCCCGACTGCGGCATGTTTATTCTATTTTACCTTTCGAGGCGTCGCTTCAGACACCCGATCGGTCTTCAACTATTTTATTCATGCTGCAGTACCAATTGAACTACTCACGTGTGCATTGCTAATCTGCTCGTGTGCATCATGTTTGCATTTGTTATATCTTATGTCCAAACTGTCTTGCGAGTACATTCAAAGTACTCACCTGGCTTGTTGATTTGGCCAGATGTTGACGAAGGCGATCTTATGGATGAAGAGTACGATAGCGAGTCCGACGCCTAGAGGAGTCCCAGTCAGTCCCCTGCGATCCTGGAGTTGGTCACTTGTGTTATATACGCTTCCGCCACCATAAATAAATCATCGAGCCTCACTCCGACGCGTGATGAGTGTAAGATATTGGAGTCACGCCACCCACATCACTGTGATATATCCACTACCATTATATCCACGAGTTAGTAGTTTTGCCACCATTTCCAGTTGTATCATACCCGCCTTTATGTATAATATTGGCGTACTTGTAATAAAATTGTTGAGCAGCCTCAGCTCAACCCTGTATAATATTTAGTGCTTCTGGATTTTCTGTATCAAGGATTTGTCTGCCAGTATGGAGGATTCCTCTATACTAGTTTGATGAAAGGGGCGATTTTTCAATAAGTGTTTTATTGGAAAACCGGTCCTGACACCCGCAGTGCACAATATTTAGTCCCACCTCGCTAGTTGAGAGGATTTCGCACCGGTTTATAAGCCCCGCCGTGGCTACCGTGTCGAGCTCCTCTCTAAGCAGGCCTTTGTGGGCTTATTGCAAGTTTTCTGCCCTGTGGGCCTTTGTAGTATCGTAAAATACCAGCAAACGAAAAAGAATTAAATGGAAAACACAAAATTAAATGAAAAAGAAATCATAAAACCAAAAACCCCCCAAACCGGTAATAAAGGGCTCCCGGCCCTTGGAGCTGGCTCGTGCCACGTGGTTGCCCTTTAGCACCGGTTCGTGCTGAACCGGTACTAAAGGGGGGGGCTTTAGTGACCACACTTTAGTGCCGGTTATGGAACCGGCACTAAAGGGCCTTACGAACCGGTGCTATTGCCCGGTTCTGCACTAGTGTCCTCTTCACAGCCACCGTCGTCTCCATTGTGTTGGGGAACGTAGTATTTTAAAATTTTCCTACGATCACGCAAGATCTATCTACCAGATGCATAGCAACGAGAGGGAAGAGTGTGTCTACGTACCCTCGTAGACCGGAAGCGGAAGCGTCAAGTGACGCGGTTGATGTAGTCGAACTTCTTCGCGATTCAACCGATCAAGCACCGAACGTACGGCACCTCCGCGTTCAGCACACGTTCAGCTTGATGACGTCCCACGAGCTCTTGATCCAGTTGAGCTTCACGGGAGAGTTTCGTCAGCACGACGGCGTGGTGACGGATATGATGTATTTACCGGCGCAGGGCTTCGCCTAAGCACTGCGATGGTATGACCGAGGTGTGTTTCTGTGGAGGGGGGCACCACACACGGCTGGAACAATTCAACTCGTGTGTCTTTGGGTGCCCCCCTGCCCCCGTATATAAAGGAGCAAGAGGGGAGGGCCGGCCGGCCTCCTATGGTGCGGCTAGGGCAATCCTACTAGGAATAGGATTGCAATCCTATTCCTAGTAGGAGTCCACCAAGAAGGAAGAGAGGGAAAGGAAAAGAGGGAGAGGTGGCGCCCCCCCAATCCTAGTCCAACTAGGATCCCTAGGTGGGGCACCGGCCAGCCTCTATGGGCTGCCTCTCTCCTTTCCTCAAGGCCCACTATGGACCATCCCCCCTCGTAGGGGGTTCCGGTAACCCCCTCCGGCAATCCAGTTAAATCCGAAACTTTTCCGGAACACTTCTGGTGTCCGAATATAGTCGTCCAATATATCAATCTTTATGTCTCGGACATTCCGAGACTCCTCGTCATGTCCGTGATCTCATCCGGGACTCCGAACTACCTTCGGTACATCAAAACTCATAAACTCATAATACCGATCGTCATCAAACGTTAAGCGTGCGGACCCTACGGGTTCGAGAACTATGTAGACATGACCGAGACTCATCTCCGGTCAATAACCAATAGAGGAACCTGGATGTTCATATTGGTTCCTACATATTCTACGAAGATCTTTTATCGGTCAAAACCGCATAACAACATACGTTGTTCCTTTTGTCATCGGTATGTTACTTGCCCGAGATTCGATCGTCGGTATCTCTATACCTAGTTCAATCTCGTTACCGGCAAGTCTCTTTACTCGTTCCGTAACACATCATCTCGTGACTAACTCATTAGTCTTGTGCTTGCAAGGCTTATTATGATGTGTGTTACCGAGAGGGCCCAGAGATACCTCTCCGACACTCGGAGTGACAAATCCTAATCTTGATCTATGCCAACACCACGAATACTTTCGGAGACACCTGTAGAGCATCTTTATGATCACCCAGTTACGTTGTGACGTTTGATAGCACACAAGGTGTTCCTACGGTATTCGGGAGTTGCATAATCTCATAGTCATAGGAACATGTATAAGTCATGAAGAAAGCAATAGCAGTAAAACTAAACGATCATAGTGCTATGCTAACGGATGGGTCTTGTCCATCACATCATTCTCCTAATGATGTGATCCCGTTGATCAAATGACAACTCATGTCTATGGCTAGGAAACATAGCCATCTTTAATCAATGAGCTAGTCTAGTAGAGGCATACTAGGGACACTCTGTTTTGTCTATGTATTCACACATGTACTAAGTTTCCGGTTAATACAATTCTAGCATGAATAATAAACATTTATCATGATATAAGGAAATATAAATAACAACTTTATTATTGCCTCTAGGGCATATTTCCTTCAGTCTCCCACTTGCACTAGAGTCAATAATCTAGCTCACATCGCCATGTGATTTAATACCGATAGTTCATATCGTTATGTGAATAACACCCATAGTTCACATCGCCATGTGACCAACACCCAAAGGGTTTACTAGAGTCAACAATCTAATTCACATCGCTATGTGATTAATACCCAAGAGTAATAAGGTGTAATCATGTTTTGGTTGTGAGAGAAGTTTAGTCAACGGGTCTGTCACATTCAGATCCGTATGTATTTCGCAAATTTCTATGTCTACAATGCTCTGCATAGAGCTACTCTAGCTAATTGCTCCCACTTTCAATACGCATCCAGATTGATACTTAGAGTCATCTGGATTTAGTGTCAAAGCTTGCATCGGCGTAACTCTTTACGACGAACTCTTTATCACCTCCATAATCGAGAAACATTTCCTTAGTCATCCAGTTACTAAGGATAATTTTGACCGCTGTACAGTGATCTACTCCTGGATCACTATTGTACCCCCTTGACAAACTCATGGCAAGGTACACAACATGTTTGGTACACAGCATGGCATACTTTATAGAACCTATGGCTGAGGCATAGGGAATGACTTTCATTCTCTCTATATTTTTCTGCCGTGGTCTGGCTTTGAGTCTTACTCAACTTCACACCTTACAAGTCAGGCAAGAACTCCTTCTTTGACTGATCCATTTTGAACTACTTCAAAATCTTATCAAGGTATGTACTCATCGAAAGTCTTATCAAGCGTATTGATCTATCTCTATAGATCTTGATACCCAATATGTAAGCAGCTTCACCAAGGTCTTTCTTTGAAAAACTCCTTTCAAAAAACTCCTTTATGCTTTCCAGAAAATTCTACATCATTTCCGATCGACAATATGTCATTCACATATACTTATCAGAAAGGTTGTAGTGCTCCCACTCACTTCTTGTAAATACAGGCTTCACCGCAAGTCTATATAAATCTATATGCTTTGATCAACTTATCAAAGCGTATATTCCAACTCCGAGATGCTTGCACCAGTCCATAGATGGATCGCTGGAGCTTGCACACTTTGTTAGCACCTTTAGGATTGACAAAACCTTCTGGTTGCATCATATACAAGTCTTCTTTAATAAATCCATTAAAGAATGCAGTTTTGTTATCCATTTGCCAGATTTCATAAACTGCGGCAATTGCTAACATGATTCGGACAGACTTAAGCATCGCTACGGGTGAGAAAGTCTCATCGTAGTCAACTCCTTGAGCTTGTTGAAAAACTTTCGCAACAAGTCGAGCTTTGTAAACAGCAACATTACCGTCAGCGTCAGTCTTCCTCTTGAAGATCCATTTATTTTCGATGGCCTGCCGATCATCGGGCAAGTCAACCAAAGTCCACACTTTGTTCTCATACATGGATCCCATCTCAGATTTCATGGCCTCAAGCCATTTTGCGGAATCTGGGCTCATCATCGCTTCCTCATAGTTCGTAGGTGATGGGCCTCGAACCCCTCGTTGGTTACCCCAAGTGGAAGGTGTAAGATGCAGTATGTAGAAGTGTTTTCCCCTAGCAAAGATGCCAAGGATCGAATCCCCAGAGACTCCTAGGTTCAACAGGTAGGTGTCAACTGCTAACGGCGCAATTAGCAATCAACGTGGACCTGCACACAGATACAAATAACTTTGCTCCCAACAAGTACAGAGAGGTTGTCAATCTCTCCGGCCTTGTAGTTCACAAAGGGTTAAAAGCAATATGATAGTAGTGATAGATAGTGTTTTGCAATAGTAAATAAAATAGCGAAAAGTAAATAGTGGATGTGATCAATGATGGTAATATGGACCGGAGTCTCATGATGTTCACTAGTGATGTCTCTCTCCCAAAAGACGATAAAACAGCTATGTGAGGTAACAAATTACAGCTGGGCAATTGACAGGACCACGAACGCAAACCAATGCTGACTACATTGCAAGAAAGGTTGAGGTTCAAAGCATGGGCGGTACGCCAAAGTAAGTAGACCGAAATCCGTCAATATCTACTACTAATCATCCACCTTGAGATATCTATCCAGAACATCTCGCTGGTATTAAGTTGCGAGTCCCACCCATAGTGTAAACTCAATGCAACAGACAACTGCATTAAAAGAACTTTGCGTAAAGTAAACAATCCTTGCACCCGCGGGCACAAGCACCGTTGTTTTCCCCCTTGTGGCAACAGCACATCCCCTAGACTCATGTTTCTGTCACTCAAGCTAGTCATCGAGGGGCATGAACCCACAATCGAGCATAACGTTCCCTCTTGGAGTCACTACCTATTACTCGGCCAAAGCAATAAATAAGAACGGAGAACATGCAAGAATTACTTATGAACTAAAATATAAAAGAGGTGAATCAAATATATTACTCAAGATCAATCTGAACATAATCTCATAATCCATCGGATCCCAGCAAACTCAACATAGCAACAGCATAAGGATTACATAGGTGCCTCGATCATGTAGGGCAGCTCACGAGGACTAATTAGTGAAGCACAAGAACGGGAGGAGAACATCACATAGCTACTGGTCATGGACTCATGGTCCAAGGGAGACTACTCACGAGTCATCCGGGAGGCGTCCATGGTGGTGGAGAAGCTCCCGGTGGTGATCCTCCCCTCCGGCAGGGTGCCGGGAAGAGTTCTCCTGGTGCTCCCGATCTTGGAAGCGGCGGCGGCGGCGGAACAGAGATGGGATCGCGAAAAGAAGTCCTGTTTCGAGGGTTTCGGGGAGTCCTTTAAATATATGCCAAAGTAGGGCACCGGGGGGTCCTCGGGGGGCCGAGGCGCCCCCCCGGCGCGGCCCAGGGGGGGCGCGCCCACAGGGCGCCTGGAGCTCCTGTGCCCCCCCCCCAGGCTGCCCTTCGGACGCAGTGTTGTTTCCGTATCGCTGATTTTTTATATAATTTTTCTGGATTTTTCTGGGCAGTTCTCGAAACGTGAAAACCTGAAATACAAAAACAGCCGAAAACAGAAACTGGCACTGGGGTGCACTGGATTAGTAAGTTAGTCCAAATATGATCAAAAGTGTATGGAAGTGTATGAATATCATAGCAATATCACCCAAAAGTGGCATGGAGCAAGCATAAATTATAGATACGTTTTGGACGTATCAACATCCCCAAGCTTAATTCCTGCTCGTCCTCGAGTAGGTAAATGATAACAAGAATAATTTCTGTGGTGACATGATATTAACCATATAGGACTTTCTCATAGTCATATGACAAAAGCTTACTGAGACAATGATTCTAAAGTAATTAAGTTGCCTCAAGAGAAAATCACAAATGACTAAAAGTTTTACAACATGAAACTGAAACATCAAAAAGATTTGCAATGAACATGATGTGCAAATATGATAAAGTGATATCTAGCTTGCCCCCTTTAGTGGTGCAAAACATAAATGCAAGGGCACCTTCAAGGTTTAAGTGATGACTAGATACAATCATTTCAGAATAAACGATATCACAATCATGCAAAAGACAATGCTACTTTGGGACAATGCACATTACACTCAGAATGACAATCATGCTCTCAGTAGTTGGTGCTTGAAGTGCTAGAGCTTTTTTTTTTGAAACATGGAAGCAATTGTGTCAATGGTAGTAGTACTTCATATGTGTCATGCATAAAACATCCTATAAGTTGCAAGCCTCATGCATCGAATACTAATAGTGCTCGCTCCTTGTCCTAATTAGCTCGGATCCCCATGGGTTATCATTGCATTGCATATGTTTTAACCAAGTGTCACAAAGGGGTACCTCTATGCCACCTGTACAAAGGTCCAAGGAGATAGATCACATTTGATTTCTCGTTTTTGATAGATCTCAACTTGAGGACATCCATACCGGGACAACATAGAAAATAGATGATGGACTCCTCTTTAGTGCATAAGCATATTCTCGTGAGAGATTGAGGATTAAGGTCCAAGCTAAAACTTCCACCATGATGCATGGCTTTGGTTGGCGGCCCAATGTTCTTCTCTAACTATATGCATATTAATTCAACCCACGGTAAATCACCCTTACTTCAGACAAGACGAACATGCATAGCAACTCACATGATATTCAACAAAAGTGTAACAGTTGATGGCGTCCCCAGAAACATGGTTACCGCTCAGCAAGCAACTCATAAGAAATAAGATACATAGGCAACATATTCTTTACCACAATAGTTTTTAGGCTACTTTCCCATGAGCTATGTATTGCATGGTTAATTTGCTTAGTGCAGGTGGAGGTTAGCAAAAGACTGGGAGCAACCAACTAAGAGAGCAATGACGGTCATAATCATGCAGAGCGACAAAGCAATATTGAATCAGGCATGGCAGTTATATCGCTACTCAGAAAGAAAAGATCATCAAGGCTTGACAGACTTTCTTTACAGTCTTGAATATGCGTGAGCATACGCCAAGTCAATCAAAATAAATTCTCGAAGGAAGATATTACTAAACCATACCACATCATAGGCAAACAAACCAAGTTGGTACTCCAATAACACATTGGGAACCCCCCAGCTATTTGAGATTAACCAAAAGAAAACCTGAACTACTAAGCACCATCATGAAAGTAGCATCTTTATCATAGACACATTAACCCATGCAACGGAAGCAAACTCTCTTAATAAGGTGAGCATGGTAATTAAAGAGAGTTCAAGCAACCAACTAAATAAAAGCTCTTGAAGAGATAAACATGAATACTAAGAGCAGAGCACGATAGTAGCTATTAAAAGACAAAGAACACACACAGCATAGATAGACATGAAAATTCTATGTAATGTTCTAGGTAGAGGTGGAGCATGTTTCTCTCCCACATAAAGGAATGCTGGGTTCCGACTCGTTATGAAAAACTAAAAAGAAAACTAAAAGCAAGACGCTCCAAGCATAGCACATAACACATGAAGTGATAAAAATATAGCGGAACGAAAGACGAACTGATAATGTTGATGGAGAAGGGGATGCACGGGGGCATCCCCAAGCTTAGACGCTTGAGTCTCCTTGAATATTTCTTGGGGGTGCACGGGGGCATCCCCAAGCTTGAGCGCTTGACACTCCTGAATCTTTTTATCATCTTCCCTCGCACACTTGAAAACTCCCTTCATACATAACTCATCATAATCTGATTAGCGAGGTTAGTACCCTTAATAAAATAATTATACCTTGCTGGAAATAAGGATATTCTTGAAGTTCTACTGTTTCTAAAGATTGCCAAAAGGTTCTTGCAAAGAAAAAGCAAGTTCTTAATTTGCAAAGTGAAGGTAAGGCAAAACAGGACAGAATCTGTGAAAAACAGAACAGCATGCAGTAATTGACCTGTTCGGGATACTTCTGCAACTCAAATCAAAAAACTCAGAACTGACGCACGAAAGACAATTATATAGAGAATGCTGTAGAAAAAATTCAGACCAAAAAGATGATCTGGTGATTGTATACGAATTTTTCTGTCCAAGGACATAATCTGTTTCCTGGACAGCACCTCACAACTTTTGAACTTTCTAGCAATCAGAGGCTATACTTGGCACAAATATGAAAAACAAAGATACAATGATGATGCTATAGCAGTAAACAACATCAAGACACAACAAAAGCAAAAAATTTATTCATGTGGGCTGCCTCCCAAAAGCGCTTTCTTTTATGCCTTTAAGCTAGGCATAATGCATAGATCAAGTTTTATCAAGAGTAAAAGAATAGCTAGCCCGTACAACGGACTCAAAAGGTAACTTGACCTTCTTACGAGGGAAGTGTTCCATCCCTTTCTTGAGAGGAAACTGAAATTTTATATTACCCTCTTTCATGTCAATGACAGCACCAACGGTGCGCAAAAAGGGACGTCCCAAAATAATTGGACATGAAGGATCACATTCAATATCCATAATAGTAAAATCAACGGGCACATAATTATCATTGACAACAATAAGAACATCGTCGATCCTCCCCAAAGGTTTCTTTATGGAAGAATCAACGAGACGAACACCAAAAGAACAAGAATCATAAGGTTTCAATTTAAGCATATCATATATCCTTTTGGGCATAACAGAGGTACTAGCACCAACATCACATAATGCATAACAAGAGAAGTCATTCAAATAAATTTTTATCATAGGATCCCAACCATCTTCTAGCTTTCTAGGTATGGAGGCTTCTACTCTAAGTTTCTCCTCCCTAGCTTTGATGAGAGCATTAGTGATATGCTCTGTGAAGGCAAGGTTAAGCGTGCTAGTGCGGGGATCTCTAGACATCTTGTGAAGGAAATCAATAACTTCTGTAAGAGTGCAATTATCAAAATCAAGGTCACGAGCATCAAGTAAAGTGGTAGTGGTGTCCTTAAGGTTCACTTGGTTGGTAGTTGATATAGCATCACCATTAATAGGTCCATTGGGACCAGGAGTACATTGGGTGCTAAGAGTGTGAACATCCTCAATAACTTGGATAGTAGCAACAGTGTGGTGGGTAGGAAGGCTCTTAATTCTTTCCTCTTCCTCCCTTTCTCTAGCCCATCTCTCTTTAAGCTTAGCCATCATCCTAATGTTTTCATTAATTTGCACTTGAGTAGCATTAATAGGGATGACTTCCCTCTCCTTAAGAGGAGAAGTTTCAATTTTTAGCAATTTTACCTCATTGGCTAAGTGGTCTACCTTGAAAGAAAGATCATCTAGTTTATGTAGTTTCACTTCTACATTCTTATTAAAGGCTTTTTGGGTAGTGATGAAATCTCTAAGCATGGTCTCTAGTTCAGTATTGGAGTTCTTGGTACTAGGATAAGCATTGTTGTTCCCATAAGAGTTAGAGGGGAACGGTCTAGAATTGTTACCAAAGTTACTCCTATAAGCATTGTTGTTGAAATTGTTTCTAGAGATAAAGTTAACATCTACTTGTTCTTGAGCAATCAAAGAATTTAAAGGAACATCACGAGGATCAATAGTAGATTGCTTCGAAAGTAGAGACATGATCAAGTCAACTTTTTCATTGAGGGAGGAAATCTCCTCGACAGAGTTTACCTTCCTACCTGTTGGAGCGCGTTCGGTGTGCCATTGGGAATAGTTGGTCATCATCTCATCGAGAAGCTTTGTGGCAGCACCAAGTGTAGTTGACATAAAAGTTCCTCCCGCGGCCGAGTCTAACAAGTTCCGCGAGGTAAAGTTCAAGCCTGCATAAAAAGTTTGGATAACCATCCAAGTAGTCAAACCGTGAGTAGGGCAGTTTTTGATAAGAGACTTCATACGTTCCCAAGCTTGGGCAACGTGTTCATTATCCAATTGTTTAAAATTCATGATGTTACTTCTAAGTTGGATAATTTTAGCAGGTGGATAATATTTTCCGATAAAAGCATCTTTGCACTTGTCCCATGAATCTATGCTATTTCTAGGCAAAGACTGGAACCAAATTTTAGCTCCTCCTCTTAAAGAGAAAGGAAAAAGCTTAAGCTTAACAATATTACCATCTATTTCTTGGTACTTTTGCATATCACAAAGTTCTACAAAGTTGTTCAAGTGTAAAGCAGCATCATCTCCAGCACCGGAGAATTGTTCTCTCATGACCAAGTTCAGTAAAGCAGGTTTAATTTCATATGAAGGTGCTGAAGTGGCAGGTGTAGTGATAGGTGTGCTGATAAAGTCATCGTTGTTGTGACTAGTGAAGTCACACAACTTGGTGTTCTCGGTGGAACCCATAGTAGCAAGCAAGCAAGATAACTATTTTTGCGATTTTCGATAAAAGGAACTAAAGCAAAAATGAAAGGTAAAATAACAAGACTAAAAAGCAAAGGTAAAAGATAGCATGCAACTCCCCTATCCTGAAGAGTGGAGTCCCCGGCAACGGTGCCAGAAAATACTCCTTGATGGGCCTCGAACCCCTCGTTGGTTACCCCAAGTGGAAGGTGTAAGATGCAGTAAGTAGAAGTGTTTTCCCCTAGCAAAGATGCCAAGGATCGAATCCCCAGAGACTCCTAGGTTCAGCAGGTAGGTGTCAACTGCTAACGGCGCAATTAGCAATCAACGTGGACCTGCACACAGATACAAATAACTTTGCTCCCAACGAGTACAGAGAGGTTGTCAATCTCTCCGGCCTTGTAGTTCACAAAGGGTTAAAAGCAATATGATAGTAGTGATAGATAGTGTTTTGCAATAGTAAATAAAATAGCGAAAAGTAAATAGTGGATGTGATCAATGATGGTAATATGGACCGGAGTCTCATGATGTTCACTAGTGATGTCTCTCTCCCAAAAGACGATAAAACAGCTATGTGAGGTAACAAATTACAGCTGGGCAATTGACAGGACCACGAACGCAAACCAATGCTGACTACATTGCAAGAAAGGTTGAGGTTCAAAGCATGGGCGGTACGCCAAAGTAAGTAGACCGAAATCCGTCAATATCTACTACTAATCATCCACCTTGAGATATCTATCCAGAACATCTCGCTGGTATTAAGTTGCGAGTCCCACCCATAGTGTAAACTCAATGCAACAGACAACTGCATTAAAAGAACTTTGCGTAAAGTAAACAATCCTTGCACCCGCGGGCACAAGCACCGTTGTTTTCCCCCTTGTGGCAACAGCACATCCCCTAGACTCATGTTTCTGTCACTCAAGCTAGTCATCAAGGGGCATGAACCCACAATCAAGCATAACGTTCCCTCTTGGAGTCACTACCTACTACTTGGCCAAAGCAATAAATAACAACGGAGAACATGCAAGAATTACTTACGAACATAAATATAAAAGAGGTAGATCAAATATATTACTCAAACACAATCTGAACATAATCTCACAATCCATCGGATCCCAGCAAACTCATCATAGCAACAGCATAAGGATTACATATGTGCCTCGATCATGTAGGGCAGCTCACGAGGACTAATTAGTGAAGCACAAGAACGGGAGGAGAACATCACATAGCTACTGGTCATGGACCCATGGTCCAAGGGAGACTACTCACAACTCATCCGGGAGGCGTCCATGGTGGTGGAGAAGCTCCCGGTGGTGATCCCCCCCTCCGGCAGGGTGCCGGGAAGAGTTCTCCTGGTGCTCCCGATCTTGGAAGCGCGGCGGCGGCGGAACAGAGATGAGATCGCGAAAAAGGGTTCCCGTCTCGAGGGTTTCGGGACATGATATAAATATATGCCAAAGGGGGGCATCAGCGGAGGCCTGGGGGGCCCAGGCACCCCCCCGGCGCGGCCAGGAGGGGGGCTGCGCCACCAGGGCGCCTGGAGCCCTGGTGGCCCCCCTCCGGCTGTACTTCGGGTGCCGGGGAGCTTCTGGAACGCTGATTTTTTATATAATTTTTCCGGGATTTTTCTGGTGTAGGATCGAAAGTATTTCTAGAGGGGGGGTGATTAGACTACTTGTAAATATAAAAATTCTGTCTTTTAACAAAGAACAGTTTTTGGCAGATTCACAATTATGATCAAGTCAAGCATCACCCTACACATGCAATTCTAGAGTATAGGCAGCGGAAAGTAAATTGCACATGTAGTAAAGAGAGGTGGAGAAGAGCAAACGCAATTTTGGAGACGCGGTGATTTTTCCCGTGGTTCCGATAGGTGGTGCTATCGTACATCCACGTTGATGGAGACTTCAACCCACAGAGGGTAACGGCTGCGCGAGTCCACGGAGGGCTCCACCCATGAAGGGTCCACGAAGAAGCAACCTTGTCTATTCCATCATGGCCTACGCCCACGGAGGGCTAGCCTTACTCGGGGTAGATCTTCACGAAGTAGGCGATCTCCTTGCCCTTACAAACTTCTTGGTTCAACTCCACATCTCGATGACGGAGGCTCCCAAGCGACACCTAACCAATCTAGGAGGCACCACCCTCCAAAAGGTAATAGATGTTGTAGATGATGATGAACTCCTTGCTCTTGTGCTTCAAATGATAATCTCCCCAACACTCAACTCTCCTCACTGATTTGGCTGTGGTGGAAGAAAGGATTGAGTGGAAAGCAACTTGGGAAGGTTAGAGATAAAGTTTCATATGGTGGGAGTGGAGCAACTTGATCTCAACACAAGGGTAGGTAGTTCTCTTCTCAGAAATGTAAGGTAGGAGTGGTAGTTCTTTCTGATGGCTCTCTCCACGAATGAAGAGGGGGTGGAGGGGTATATATAGCCTCCACACAAAATCCAACCGTTACACACATATTTGAGCAAACTCGGTGGGACCGAAGTGGACAACTCGGTGAGACCGAAAGTTCAAATAATGTGAACGTTGGGGTTTTCGGTGGGACCGAAAATACCATCTCGGTTAGTCCGATTTGAGCAAAGACAAGAGCATGCCAGTTTCGGTGGGACCGACTTTATCATCTCGGTGACACCGATTTGATGACAGAAGGTTACAGAAGCTTGGCAGCCCATGTTTCGGTGAAACCGATTTCAAACTCGGAATATCCGATTTTTCTAGGGTTTGGCTTATGGCTGAGGTGGTTCATCTCGGTGTGACTGAGTTTGGAATATCGGTGGGACCGAGATTACTTATGAGTGTATATTGTAGTGAAGGTTGCTGATAGTTTAAGGAGATATATCACTAAGCACTTGAGCAACCAGATCATCAACATAACCTCATCCCCTTTTAATAGTATTGGCTTTTCCTATGGACTCAATGTGATCTTGGATCACTAAACCAAAAATGGAGTCTTGAGCTTTTGCCAATGCTTGCCTTAGCATTTTGAGGGGTCCACTTCTTCAGTCATTGCCATACCCATATCACTGAACTTCTCTGAAATGATTCTCAAGTAACTATTAGTTCAATGATATATATGTTGTTATTAATTGCCAAAACCACCCGGGGATTAGTTGCACTTTCACATGGGCGTACGCCAAAGTAAGTAGACCGAAATCCATCAATATCTACTACTAATCATCCACCTTGAGATATCTATCCAGAACATCTCGCTGGTATTAAGTTGCGAGTCCCACCCATAGTGTAAACTCAATGCAACAGACAACTGCATTAAAAGAACTTTGCGTAAAGTAAACAATCCTTGCACCCGCGGGCACAAGCACCGTTGTTTTCCCCCTTGTGGCAACATCACATCCCCTAGACTCATGTTTCTGTCACTCAAGCTAGTCATCGAGGGGCATGAACCCACAATCGAGCATAACGTTCCCTCTTGGAGTCACTACCTACTACTCGGCCAAAGCAATAAGTAACAACGGAGAACATGCAAGAATTACTTATGAACTAAAATATAAAAGAGGTGAATCAAATATATTACTCAAGATCAATCTGAACATAATCTCATAATCCATCGGATCACAGCAAACTCAACATAGCAACAGCATAAGGATTACATAGGTGCCTCGATCATGTAGGGCAGCTCACGAGGACTAATTAGTGAAGCACAAGAACGGGAGGAGAACATCACATAGCTACTGGTCATGGACTCATGGTCCAAGGGAGACTACTCACGAGTCATCCGGGAGGCGTCCATGGTGGTGGAGAAGCTCCCGGTGGTGATCCTCCCCTCCGGCAGGGTGCCGGGAAGAGTTCTCCTGGTGCTCCCGATCTTGGAAGCGGCGGCGGCGGCGGAACAGAGATGGGATCGCGAAAAGAAGTCCTGTTTCGAGGGTTTCGGGGAGTCCTTTAAATATATGCCAAAGTAGGGCACCGGGGGGTCCTCGGGGGGCCGAGGCGCCCCCCCCCCCCGGCGCGGCCCAGGGGGGGCGCGCCCACAGGGCGCCTGGAGCCCCTGTGGCCCCCCAGGCTGCCCTTCGGACGCAGTGTTGTTTCCATATCGCTGATTTTTTATATAATTTTTCTGGATTTTTCTGGGCAGTTCTCGAAACGTGAAAACCTGAAATACAAAAACAGCCGAAAACAGAAACTGGCACTGGGGTGCACTGGATTAGTAAGTTAGTCCAAATATGATCAAAAGTGTATGGAAGTGTATGAATATCATAGCAATATCACCCAAAAGTGGCATGGAGCAAGCAGAAATTATAGATACGTTTTGGACGTATCAGTAGGTTCATCATGGTCTAGTAACATGATTTCCAGAACTGGGTTGCCGTACCATTCTGGTGCGGAACGTACTCTGGTTGATCTACGACGTTCAGCAGAAACTTGATCCGAAGTTTCATGATCATCATCATTAACTTCCTCACTGATTGGTGTAGGAATCACTGGAACAATTTTCTGTGATGTACTACTTTCCAATTCGGGAGAAGGTACAATTACCTCATCAAGTTCTACTTTCCTCCCACTCACTTCTTTCGAGAGAAACTCCTTCTCTAGAAAGGATCCATTCTTAGCAACGAATATCTTGCCTTCGGATCTGTGATAGAAGGTGTACCCAACAGTCTCTTTTGGGTATTCTATGAAGACACATTTCTCCGACTTGGGTTCGAGCTTATCAGGTTGAAGCTTTTTCACATAAGCATCACAGCCCCAAACTTTAAGAAACGACAACTTTGGTTTCTTGCCAAACCATAGTTCATAAGGTGTCGTATCAACGGATTTAGATGGTGCCCTATTTAACGTGAATGCAGCTGTCTCTAAAGCATAACCCCAAAACGATAGTGGTAAATCGGTAAGAGACATCATAGATCGTACTATATCCAATAAAGTACGGTTACGACATTCGGACACACCATTACGCTGTGGTGTTCCGGGTGGCGTGAGTTGTGAAACTATTCCACATTGTTTCAAATGAAGACCAAACTCGTAACTCAAATATTCTCCTCCACGATCAGATCGTAGAAACTTTATTTTCTTGTTACGATGATTCTCTACTTCACTCTGAAATTCTTTGAACTTTTCAAATGTTTCAGACTTGTGCTTCATTAAGTAGATATACCCATATCTGCTCAAATCATCAGTGAAGGTCAGAAAATAACGATACCCGCCGCGAGCTTCAACACTCATTAGCCCACATACATCAGTATGTATGATTTCCAACAAATCTGTTGCTCGCTTCATAGTTCCGGAGAACGGAGTTTTAGTCATCTTGCCCATGAGGCATGGTTCGCAAGCACCAAGTGATTCATAATCAAGTGATTCCAGAAGTCCATCACTATGGAGTTTCTTCATGCGCTTTACACCAATATGACCTCAACGGCAGTGCCACAAATAAGTTGCACTATCATTATTAACCATGCATCTTTTGGCTTCAATATTATGAATATGTGTATCACACGAACGAGATCCAACAAACCATTTTCATTGGGTGTATGACCATAGAAGGTTTTATTCATGTAAACAGAACAACAATTATTCTCTAACTTACATGAATAACCGTATTGTAATAAACATGATCAAATCATATTCATGCTCAACACAAACGCCAAATAACACTTATTTAGGTTTAACACTAATCCCGAAAGTATAGGGAGCGTGCGATGATGATCATATCAATCTTGGAACTACTTCCAATACACATCGTCACTTCATCCTTTAACTAGTTTCTGTTCATTATGCAACTCCCATTTCGAGTTACTACTCTTTAGCAACTAAACCAGTATCAAATACCGAGGGGTTGCTATGAACACTAGTAAAATACACATCAATAATCTATATATCAAATATACCTTTGTTCACTTTGCCATCCTTCTTATCCACCAAGAATCTAGGGCAGTTCCACTTCTAGTGACCATTTCCTTTGCAGTAGAAGCACTTAGTTTCAGGCTTGAGTTTAGCTTTGGGTTTCTTCACGGGAGTGACAACTTGCTTGTCATTCTTCTTGAAGTTCCCTTTCTATCCTTTTGCCCTTTACTTGAAACAAGTGGTCTCGTTAACCATCAACACTTGATGTTGTTTCTTGATTTCTACCTTCGCTGATTTCAGCATTGCGAAGAGCTCGGGAATTGCTTTAGTCATCCCTTGCATATTATAGTTCATCACGAAGTTCTACTAACTTGGTGATAGTGTCTAGAGAACTTTGTCAATTACTATCTTATCTGGAAGACTAACTCCCACTTGATTCAAGCAATTGTAGTACCCAGACAATCTGAGCACATGCTCACTAGTTGAGCTATTCTCCTCCATCTTGTAGGCAAAGTATTGTCAGAGGTCTTATACCTCTCGACACGGGCATGCGTATGAAATACTAATTTCAACTCTTGGAACATCTTATATGCTCTGTGGTGTTCAAAACGTTTTTGAAGTCCCGGTTCTAAGCCGTAAAGCATGGTGCACTTAAACTATCAAGTAGTCATCATACCGAGCTTTTGTCAAAACGTTCATAACGTCTACATCTGCTCCTGCAATAGGTCTGTCACCTAGCGGTGCATCAAGGACATAATTCTTCTGTGCAGCAATGAGGATAATCCTCAGATCACGGAACAATTCCGCATCATTGCTACTAACATCTTTCAACTTGGTTTTCTCTAGGAACATATAAAAAAATAAACGTGGAGCAACATCGCGAGCTATTGATCTACAACATAGATATGCTAATACTACCAGGACTAAGTTCATTATAAATTAAAGTTCAATTTAATCATATTAAAGAACTCCCACTTAGATAGACATCCCTCCGGTCATCTAAATGATCACGTGATCCAAATCAACTAAACCATGTTCGATCATCACGTGAGATGGAGTAGTTTCAATGGTGAACATCTTATGTTGATCATATCTACTATATGATTCACGCTCGACCTTTCGGTCTCCAGTGTTCCGAGGCCATATCTGCATATGCTAGGCTCGTCAAGTTTAACCCGAGTATTCTGCGTGTGCAAAACTGGCTTACACCCGTTGTATTTGAACGTAGAGCTTATCACACCCGATCATCACGTGATGTCTCGGCACGACGAACTTTCGCAACGGTGCATACTCAGGGAGAACACTTATACCTTGAAATTTAGTAAGGGATCATCTTATAATGCTACCGTCGTTCTAAGCAAAATAAGAAGCATAATAAGATAAACATCACATGCAATCAAAATATGTGACATGATATGGCCATCATCATCTTGTGCTTTTGATCTCCATCTCCAAAGCACCGTCATGATCACCTTCGTCACCGGCGCGACACCTTGATCTCCATCGTAGCATCGTTGTCGTCTCGCCAACTATTGCTTCTACGACTATTGCTACCGCTTAGTGATAAAGTAAAGCAATTACATGGCGATTGCATTTCATACAATAAAGCGACAACCATATGGCTCCTGCCAGTTGCCGATAACTTTACAAAACATGATCATCTCATACAAAAACCGTATAACTCATCATGTCTTGACCATATCACATCACAACATGCCCTGCAAAAACAAGTTAGACGTCCTCTACTTTGTTGTTGCAAGTTTTACGTGGCTGCTACGGGCTTAGCAAGAACCGTTCTTACCTACGCATACAAAACCACAACGATGTTTCGTCAAGTATGTGCTGTTTTAACCTTCACAAGGACCGGGCGTAGCCATACTTGATTCAGCTAATGTGAGAGAGACAGACACCCGCCAGTCACCTTTAAGCAACGAGTGCTCGTAACGGTGAAAACAGTCTCGCGTAAGCGTACGCGTAATGTCGGTCCGGGCCGCTTCATCTCACAATACCGCCGAAGCAAAGTATGACATGCTGGTAAGCAGTATGACTAGTATCGCCCACAACTCATTGTGTTCTACTCGTGCATATCATCTACGCATAGACCTGGCTCTGATACCACTGTTGGGGAACGTAGTATTTTAAAATTTTCCTACGATCACGCAAGATCTATCTACCAGATGCATAGCAACGAGAGGGAAGAGTGTGTCTACGTACCCTCGTAGACCGGAAGCGGAAGCGTCAAGTGACGCGGTTGATGTAGTCGAACTTCTTCGCGATTCAACCGATCAAGCACCGAACGTACGGCACCTTGATGACCCTCAACCGTAAGGGATCTGTTGCAACGTTTTCGATAAGTAAGAGTGTCGAACCCAACGAGGAGCAGAAGGTATTGATAAGCGATTCTGAGCAAGAAATTACTGCAAGCACTGAAAGATAACTTTTAGGGGTTTTCTCGATATAAGCAACAGGAATGTAAAGGCAAGTAATGTAAAAGGTGCTGAGAGTAACAAGTGGCCCAATCCTTTCTTAGCAAAGGAGAGGCCTAGCACCTGAACTTATAAAGACTAAAGCGTTCTTGAGGACACACGGGAGAGGTAGTCATGTGCTTTCGCCATATTCCGTATCGATACTATGTTATGTGTTGATAAGTGTTGGTGGGTGGATCTATGCTAGTGCACTCTCTAGACTAAGATGAATGCACTCTTATGATTAAACACCTTGCAAGCATCCGCAAATACAAGATAGAATTTAAGGCAAAAGCCTAACCATAGCAATACGATCGAGGATCCATTATTCCCTTATGCAAAAGCGTGCGAACTGGGGTTCAGGTTTCTGTCACTCCGGCAACCCACCATAAGCATTCTTTATACACAATGTATTCCCCTAGGTCCTTAATAAGGCGAAGTGTTGGGTGTTCGACTCACAAAACACTACTAGTAGAATGACAACACAACTTAAGTATCAAACAACACATATTACTTCAACAGCATATGACTACTAACAACAAGACTTTCCCCATGTCCTCAAGAACTAAGGTAACTACTCACAAGACATAAAAGAGATCATGATCAGTGGGGATAAATATGTGATAAACAATCTGGACATAATAATATTTCTCCAACAAAACTCAATAGCATTCACCACAAAGTAGTAATCAACACCGATGGAGTAGAGAGGATAGGTAGTACAAGTTACAGCACGAGTTGCGATGGAAAGATGAGATTTGGATGAAGATGGAGATGGTGCTGGTGTTGGGGATGATGTTGATGATGATCTCGATGATGCCCGTGATGATGGTGATGACGATGGCGACGATCTCCCCTTCCGGGAGGTGATCTCCCCGGCGGAATCTGCCCGCCGGAGATGCCCTTTTCTTCTCTGTAGGTTTCCGCCTCGAAGCGGCGGCGGAACTCCGTAAAAAGTCCCGTGCCTAGGGTTTTCGGAGGACGGGGAACATATATGCAAAAGGGGGTGACCAGAGGTGGGCCAGGGGCTCCAGGCGCCCCCCCGGCGCGGCCAGGGGGGGGGGGGGGGCGCCCCCAGGCCGCCTGGGCACCCTGTGGCCCCCCTCTGACTCCCCTTTTGCGTGTCTTTGTTATTCGTCTGAAAAATACCTCCCGTCAATTTTCAGGTAAATTGGAGGTGTTCTTCTTCAGCAACTCAGTATCCACTTTTTCCTGCTGAATCCTGCGTCTGCTGTTCCGGTACCGGAAAGTTGCAAACTGTGTAAAATAGACCAAAACAACATAAGAACATCATCATAATGTGAAATATATCAATGAATAAAGATGAATTATGATACAAAATAGTGATGCATTTTGGACGTATCAACACCCCCAAGCTTAGACCTCGCTTGTCCCCAAGCGAATATGAACTCGGTAAACCTGTCCACAAGTTTAGAGAGTGAAGTGTCGATAAATAGAATACGGACAAGAAGCATCACAGTCTCTTCACCAACTCAAATATCCTTAGCAGCAATCTTCAACTCATAAGGCTCTCATGAAAGAGTGTTAACACTTATATTCGAAAGTAGGACCAATGGAAACTCATTATATCATGGCAAACATGTCCTTTGGTCAAGGAACAACAAATAATTTTAGCTTTTGCTCTTATGTTTGATGGGATTAATTGAAGCTTTTTGGAATAACATGTTAATAAGCAAGAAGTGAAAGTGTTAACACAAAGGAAGATATTTGTCTTAGCTGGGCATGACAAACAACTTAATTATCAAATGATAATGTCAACAAGGATATGATATGACAAATCTTAATGCAGCTTTATATGAATGAATCCTTATCAACATCAAACGTCTGCTCTCTTTAAGAAATAGAGGGAAGTAGAAATAACTGACTCAACTTAAAAGTAAAAGATAGGCCCTGCTCTAGGGTAGTAGGGAAAACTCATGTGCTATCCTCAAATCAAACAGAATGAAAACAAGTTTTTGAGAGGTGCATAATTCGTCAACAAATGCTAATAGATAACTCAATTACTTCTTGAACTGGACAAGTTTCGAGGAACGGCTCCCGTATGAGGACGATAACATCCTCTTATTCTCCTTTGTTTATCACTGCCAAAGTTTTCTGATTTCTCATGAACAAAGCGTGAAGGAGGGTTTGTTTGTTATATTATTTTTAAGCCGGGCGCACTCAATGCCAGTTCCTTTTCGTATTATGGGTTTGCACATTATACATGCAATCCTGGGGTGAAACTTGTCCAACTCAAAAAGGTCATGAATTAGCTACTACTTCCTCATGAGCTAAAGCAGAGGCACAAAATAAAAGATTTTGAGCATTTAAGGATAACACATAAATTATATACTTTTTGGAGGTGGTAGTGGAGTACCACGAGTAGGTAGGTATGATGGACTCATATGGAAGGTATTGGCTTAAGGGTATGGACGCACAAGCAGAATTCCGCTTAGTACAGAGTTAGGCTAGCAAAGGTTTTGAGAAAGAAGACAATTGATGATGACTAAGATGCAAAGCAATATAAAGCATGAACATTGAAATAAGCATAACACATCAAGTTGTCTTCCTTGTCAACATAACACTTCAAGCATAATAACATAAAGGTTTTGGCTATATTGATACTCTAAGAAAATCATGTTTGTTATTATGACCAAAGCTATATTTGCCAGGATAAATAAAGTTTCATAGCCATACCTGACATAAGGTCAATACTCCCCATAAGAATCATCATATAAGGTCGATTGCATGAAGAGAATACCGAGTGCAGCAAAAAGGAACCGATAAACTTCTCATTAATATTCCATCATAGACGACTCCACGCTCACGGATACAATTCTTCACCAAAGGGGTGATAGACCTCAATGCACACACCTATCTCATATAATAACTTCCCTAGACATGATACGACTCTACTTGACTTCTGAAAGGCAAAAGGTACAAGATAAAGATACCGGGCACTCCCCCAAGCTTGGAACAAGCCAAGGGAATGCCATTACCACGGAGATTTTACTCATCATCCTTGTTGGCGTTGATCAAGTAGTTCTTGGCGAAACTCTTCCATGGAAGGGGTTCTCCAGTCTCATATGAGAAGCTTGTCTCCTGGATCCTGCATTCCGCACCCAAACCCATGCGTAGAAACCTTAGTTCATACTCACAGTTCTGGTTATGTAGATCATTAATTTGCCCTTGAAGTTCTATAATTCTGTCTTCGGATGCGGCGATTCTTTCCCACATCTCCTTCATCTCCTTCAGAAAGTAGTTCTTCAGCTCGTTGGTGATGTCAAAGTTAGCTTCGACACCACGCTCGATCATCTTCTTGTACTTGAAGACTTCCTGCTCCACTTCTTCCAGCCTGGCCTGGACGCTTCCCTCCTTGATAGTTCCCTTCAGATCTTCTTGATGAAGGACGCCTTCCTTCATCTGAACAACCTGAGGGTGCTTCTTCACCTCAGCGAGGTAAGGGTTGATGACGTTGACGACGAACGTGTCCTTGGGGGAACTTGGGGAAGCCATGGCATCTAAATTCAGCTGAAAGATTTCCTGGCAGAAACAGATCGAAGAGAAAACACGCGAAATCGCAAGATACGTTGCCGGAACAACCCGGGCAAATATATAGGAAAAATTTATGCACAGAAAGGAAGGTAACGGACCAAAGCGGGGTCGGAGATGGGCTCCAGGGTGTCCAGGCGGCCTGCCGGCGCGGCCCAGGGGGGG
>LR738710.1:905049322-905063505 GCA_902687465.1 Secale cereale | reverse complement strand
TCGTCTCCGGCTCCACTTCGACTCGGAATTTTACTAATTTTACAAAAACTCGTAATACAGAACTTTTATGATGTTTTGCGGTGTTTTCTTACCGTACTACATACCTTTTCTTTATTCTGCTTCTGCTGGCGTCTGAAACAGGGCTGCAACATGTTCTTGGTGGGTTGTTGTGTATATTATATTTACATCAACATCGACAGGGTCTCCTGCTATGTAATGTTTAAGTCTTTGCCCATTCACAACTTGAGGTTTTATGCCTTCAAAATTATTAATCTTAATTGCACCAGACCGATAAACGTCTTCAATATGAAATGGTCCTTCCCACCTGGAAAGTAGTTTACCTGGAGAAAACCTGAAACGGGATCTAAACAACAAAACTTTATCACCAACATTAAATTCACGTTTCAGAATCTTCCTATCATGCCACCTTTTTACCTTTTCTTTGAACATTTTAGCGCTCTCGTAAGCTTCACTCCTCCATTCATCTAGAGAAGTCAAGTTCATGAGACGCTTCTCACCAGCTAGTTTTGGGTCAGCGTTAAGCTCTCTAACAGCCCAGAAAGCTTTGTGCTCTAGCTCTAATGGCAAATGGCAAGCCTTGCCATACACCATCTTATAGGGAGACATGCCCATGGGGTTTTTGTAAGCAGTTCTATATGCCCACAAAGCATCTCCCAATTTATTTGACCAATCCTTCCTATTTCTATTTACTGTTTTCTGCAAGATCAACTTAATCTCTCTATTGGTGAGCTCAACTTGCCCACTAGTTTGAGGATGATAAGGTGAAGCAATTCTATGATTAACATCGTATTTAGCCAAAGCTTTTCTAAAAGCTCCGTGCGTGAAGTGTGATCCTCCATCGGTCATGAGGTACCTTGGTACACCAAACCTAGGAAATATTACATCCTTAAGCATTTTCAAGGATGTTTTGTGATCAGCACTTTCAGTGGGGATTGCTTCAACCCACTTGGTCACATAATCAACAGCTACTAAAATGTGAGTGTACTTGTGCGAAGAAGGAAAAGGACCCATAAAATCAAAACCCCAACAATCGAAAGGTTCAATCACTAGTGAGTAATTCATAGGCATCTCATTCCTTCTACTAATGTTACCAACTCTCTGACATTTATCACAAGCTAAAAACATAATTTCTAGCATCTTTAAAGAGAGTAGGCCAATAAAAACCTGATTGAAGAACCTTATGTGCAGTCCTCTCACCGGCATGATGTCCTCCATAGGGACTATCATGACATCGTCGGAGAATGTCCTTCTGCTCATGTTCCGGAATGCATATTCTCACGATCCCGTCGGGACCTTCTTTGAAAAGATGTGGGTCATCCCAAAAGTAGTGCCTCAAATCATGAAAGAACTTCTTCCTCTGCTGAAATGTTAGACCTGGAGGCAAATACTTCGCAACAATAAAATTAGCATAATCTGCATACCAAGGGTCGGAAAGAGGTTGTATTTTTACAACGGCAAGTTGCTCGTCTGGAAAACTATCGTTAACCGGAATGGGGTCATGCGGTATATCTTCCATTCTTGAAAGATTGTCCGCTACCGGATTGTCTTCCCCTTTCCTATCAACAATCTGCAAATCAAATTCTTGGAGAAGGAGTACCCATCTGATAAGCCTTGGCTTGGCATCCTTCTTTGTCATAAGATATTTAATGGCAGCATGATCAGTATGAATAATAACTTTGGAATCAACAATGTACTGCCTAAACTTATCACAAGCAAAAACTACAGCTAAGAATTCCTTCTCAGTAGTAGCATAATTTCTCTGAGCACTATCAAGGGTTTTACTAGCATAATGTATAACATTCAATTTCTTATCAACCCTTTGTCCTAAAACAGCTCCAACAGCAAAATCACTTGCATCACACATAATTTCAAAAGGTAAGTTCCAGTCAGGTGGTTGTACTATAGGAGCAGTTATTAAAGCTTTCTTAAGGATTTCAAAAGCTTCCTTACAATTTTCATCAAACGCAAAAGGAACATCCTTCTGGAGAAGATTAGTGAGGGGTCTCGAGGTTTTAGAAAAGTCTTTAATAAATCTTCTATAAAAACCTGCATGACCGAGAAAACTGTGAATACCTTTGATGTCCTTTGGATAAGGCATCCTCTCAATAGCTTCGATCTTGGCTTTGTCCACTTCAATTCCCCTTTCGGAAATCTTGTGACCAAGAACAATTCCTTCATTAACCATAAAGTGGCACTTCTCCCAGTTGAGTACCAAATTTGTCTCCTCGCATCTCTGCAAAACTTTATTAAGGTTGTGAAGACAATGGTCAAATGAAGTTCCATAGACGGAGAAATCGTCCATGAAGACTTCCATAATATCCCCGCAGAAACCATGAAATATAGCAGACATACACCTTTGAAAAGTAGCAGGGGCATTACATAAACCAAAAGGCATACGTCTGTAAGCATAAGTACCAAAAGGACAAGTAAAAGTGGTCTTCTCTTGATCGACAGTGTTAACATGAATTTGAGAGAAGCCAGAATAACCATCGAGATAACAAAAGTGAGTATTTTTGGATAACCTTTCAAGCATTTGGTCGATGAACGGCAACGGGTAGTGATCCTTCCTGGTTGCCTTGTTCAACTTCCTGTAATCAATACACATTCTATATCCAATAATAATTCTCTGAGGTATTAGTTCATTTTTATCATTAGGAACCACAGTTGTACCTCCTTTCTTAGGAACACAATGTACCGGACTTACCCACTTACTATCAGCTATAGGGTAGATAATACCTGCGGCTAGGAGCTTGAGAATCTCAGTTCTCACGACATCCATCATCTTCGGGTTCAACCGTCGTTGATGATCAACAACTGGTTTAGCATCAGGCTCAAGGTTGATAGTATGTTGACAGATAGATGGACTAATCCCCTTAAGGTCATCAAGGGTATAGCCAATTGCGCCTCGGTGTTTACGAAGTACTTCCAATAATCGCTCTTCTTCATATCCTGAAAGGTTAGAATTGATAATAACGGGATATACTTTCTTTTCATCTAAATAAGCATACTTGAGCGTATCGGGAAGAGGTTTAAGATCGAACACCGGGTCTTCTTTCGGTTTTGACAAAATTCCCAAAGGTTCAACCGGAAGGTTGTGCTTCAGGATAGCAGGCTGCCTCAAGAATATTTCATCTAGTTCATTTCTTTCCTGCATATGCAAATTATTCTCGTGGTCCTCCATGTATTGCTGCAAAGGATCATCAGGGGGAATAGCAATAGAGGCAATACTTTCAATAATTTTATCATTACTAGGTAAATCAGTACCACGAGGCTGCTTAGAGAACTTAGAAAAATTAAATTCATATGGCTCACCATTGAATTCAACAGAAACTTTACCCTTCTTGCAATCTATTATAGCTCCACAAGTTCTAAAAAAAGGTCTACCAAAAATGATGGGACAAAAATCGTCCCTGGCTGAACCAAGTACCAGAAAGTCGGTAGGGTATTTTACCTTTCCACATAGGACTTCAACGTCCCTCACAATTCCGATAGGAGAGATAGTTGATCTATTTGCAAGATGAATAGTAACATCAACTTCTTCAAGTTCACAAGGGGAAATCTCACCGATGATTTCTTCATAGAGTGAATAAGGAATAGCACTTGCACTCGATCCCAAATCGCATAGCCCATAATAATTGTGATCTCCTATTTTAACAGATACCACCGGAGTACCTGAAATTGGGCCTTTGTTCTTGGCTGTGACAAGGTTAGTGGAAACAGCACAAAAAGTTATATTGGAATCCAAAACATCATCAGTAACAAGGTCTTTAATCAATGCAACTCGAGGATCGACCCTGATCTGGTCCTCAGGTTCATCAACTTTTCTCTCACTTTTATTTATTATGCCTGTCACAAGAGAGTGCTCCTTTATCCTCGTGGGAAAAGGAGGCTATTCATATATAACTGCAGGCAAAATAGGCTCAGCAACATAAATATCAATAGGTGGTTCTTTAAAAGGTGCATGGTGTTGGTCTCTATTCTTTTTAAAAGAATCAACGTGAGAGGCAAAATTCTTACACAAATCAATCACTAGATGGGAATCAAGACCAATCTTAGAGCAAAAAGTATTGAAGTAATCAGTTTCCACATAGCTCTCAATATAATCATGTTCATAATTTATAGCGGGTTCCATACCTTTATCAATTTCCCAATCTTCGGTATTCCTCTGGATTCTTTCAAGGAGATCCCACCTTTCTTCAACACTCTTCTTCTGAAATACCCCACTAGAGGAGGCATCCAGCATCTCCTTATCCTGACGAGAAAGCCTGGCATAAAAATTTGTATGTATAATTTCCTTGGGAAGCTTATGAATTGGGCATTTGAGCATTAGAGACTTAAGTCTCCCCCAAGCTTGAGCAATGCTTTCTCCGTCACGAGACCTAAAGTTATAGATATAATTCCTGTCTCGATGAATTTCATGAAGAGGATAAAATTTAGTATAAAAGAGAGACATAAGCTCCTGCCAGTCCAGCAAGTGTGGGTTATCGAGAAGCCCATACCAATCTGAAGCTTTATCTATAAGGGATACGACAAACAATTTCCTCATGACAAACTCCCTCGATACACCTGCAAGCTTAAATAATGAACATAGTCGTGACAAATACAGCAAGTGTTCACCGGGATGTCTGTCTCCTGCATAACGATTAGTCAAAACATAATCGATAATGCCAGCTGGTATTTTATAAGGCACAATTTCAGTAGGGGGAGGATCAACCACCACAGGTGTGGGGTGTCTTCCCGCAAGCAACGCTCCAATAATAGGGTTATCCATAAGGACAAAGAGCAGCAATAGCAAAAATAAAAACAGAATTATAAAAAGACTTTACCAGTTTCACTTTACCAATAGCGCTACGCTCCCCGGCAACGGCGCCAGAAAACGTTACTTGATTACCCTCAACCGTAAGGGATCTGTTGCAGCGTTTTCGATAAGTAAGAGTGTCGAACCCAACGAGGAGCAGAAGGTATTGATAAGCGATTCTGAGCAAGAAATTACTGCAAGCACTGAAAGATAACTTTTAGGGGTTTTCTCGATATAAGCAACAGGAAAGTAAAGGCAAGTAATGTAAAAGGTGCTGAGAGTAACAAGTGGCCCAATCCTTTCTTAGCAAAGGAGAGGCCTAGCAACTGAACTTATAAAGACTAAAGCGTTCTTGAGGACACACGGGAGAGGTAGTCATGTGCTTTCGCCATATTCCGTATCGATACTATGTTATGTGTTGATAAGTGTTGGTGGGTGGATCTATGCTAGTGCACTCTCTAGACTAAGATGAATGCACTCTTATGATTAAACACCTTGCAAGCATCCGCAAATACAAGATAGAATTTAAGGCAAAAGCCTAACCATAGCAATACGATCGAGGATCCATTATTCCCTTATGCAAAAGCGTGCGAACTGGGGTTCAGGTTTCTGTCACTCCGGCAACCCACCATAAGCATTCTTTATACACAATGTATTCCCCTAGGTCCTTAATAAGGCGAAGTGTTGGGTGTTCGACTCACACAACACTACTAGTAGAATGACAACACAACTTAAGTATCAAACAACACATATTACTTCAACAGCATATGACTACTAACAACAAGACTTTCCCCATGTCCTCAAGAACTAAGGTAACTACTCACAAGACATAAAAGAGATCATGATAAGTGGGGATAAATATGTGATAAACAATCTGGACATAATAATATTTCTCCAACAAAACTCAATAGCATTCACCACAAAGTAGTAATCAACACCGATGGAGTAGAGAGGATAGGTAGTACAAGTTACAGCACGAGTTGCGATGGAAAGATGAGATTTGGATGAAGATGGAGATGGTGCTGGTGTTGGGGATGATGTTGATGATGATCTCGATGATGCCCGTGATGATGGTGATGACGATGGCGACGATCTCCCCTTCCGGGAGGTGATCTCCCCGGCGGAATCTGCCCGCCGGAGATGCCCTTTTCTTCTCTGTAGGTTTCCGCCTCGAAGCGGCGGCGGAACTCCGTAAAAAGTCCCGTGCCTAGGGTTTTCGGAGGACGGGGAACATATATGCAAAAGGGGGTGACCAGAGGTGGACCAGGGGCTCCAGGCGCCCCCCCGACGCGGCCAGGGGGGGTGCCCCCAGGCCGCCTGGGCACCATGTGGCCCCCCTCTGACTCCCCTTTTGCGTGTCTTCATTATTCGTCTGAAAAATACCTCCCGTCAATTTTCAGGTAAATTGGAGGTGTTCTTCTTCAGCAACTCAGTATCCACTTTTTCTTGCTGAATCCTGCGTCTGCTGTTCCGGTACCGGAAAGTTGCAAACTGTGTAAAATAGACCAAAACAACATAAGAACATCATCATAATGTGAAATATATCAATGAATAAAGATGAATTATGATACAAAATAGTGATGCATTTTGGACGTATCACACCTCCGCGTTCAGCACACGTTCAGCTTGATGACGTCCCACGAGCTCTTGATCCAGTTGAGCTTCACGGGAGAGTTTCGTCAGCACGACGGCGTGGTGACGGATATGATGTATTTACCGGCGCAGGGCTTCGCCTAAGCACTGCGATGGTATGACCGAGGTGTGTTTCTGTGGAGGGGGGCACCGGACACGGCTGGAACAATTCAACTCGTGTGTCTTTGGGTGCCCCCCTGCCCCCGTATATAAAGGAGCAAGAGGGGAGGGCCGGCCGGCCTCCTATGGTGCGGCTAGGGCAATCCTACTAGGAATAGGATTGCAATCCTATTCCTAGTAGGAGTCCACCAAGAAGGAAGAGAGGGAAAGGAAAAGAGGGAGAGGTGGCGCCCCCCCAATCCTAGTCCAACTAGGATCCCTAGGTGGGGCGCCGACCAGCCTCTATGGGCTGCCTCTCTCCTTTCCTCAAGGCCCACTATGGACCATCCCCCCTTGTAGGGGGTTCCGGTAACCCCCTCCGGCAATCCAGTTAAATCCGAAACTTTTCCGGAACACTTCCGGTGTCCGAATATAGTCGTCCAATATATCAATCTTTATGTCTCAGACATTCCGAGACTCCTCGTCATGTCCGTGATCTCATACGGGACTCCGAACTACCTTCGGTACATCAAAACTCATAAACTCATAATACCGACCGTCATCAAACGTTAAGCGTGCGGACCCTACGGGTTCGAGAACTATGTAGACATGACCGAGACTCATCTCCGGTCAATAACCAATAGCGGAACCTGGATGTTCATATTGGTTCCTACATATTCTACGAAGATCTTTTATCGGTCAAAACCGCATAACAACATACGTTGTTCCTTTTGTCATCAGTATGTTACTTGCCCGAGATTCGATCGTCGGTATCTCTATACCTAGTTCAATCTCGTTACCGGCAAGTCTCTTTACTCGTTCCGTAACACATCATCTCGTGACTAACTCATTAGTCTTTTGCTTGCAAGGCTTATTATGATGTGTGTTACCGAGAGGGCCCAGAGATACCTCTCCGACACTCGGAGTGACAAATCCTAATCTTGATCTATGCCAACACCACGAATACTTTCGGAGACACCTGTAGAGCATCTTTATGATCACCCAGTTACGTTGTGACGTTTGATAGCACACAAGGTGTTCCTACGGTATTCGGGAGTTGCATAATCTCATAGTCATAGGAACATGTATAAGTCATGAAGAAAGCAATAGCAGTAAAACTAATCGATCATAGTGCTATGCTAACGGATGGGTCTTGTCCATCACATCATTCTCCTAATGATGTGATCCCGTTGATCAAATGACAACTCATGTCTATGGCTAGGAAACATAGCCATCTTTAATCAATGAGCTAGTCTAGTAGAGGCATACTAGGGACACTCTGTTTTGTCTATGTATTCACACATGTACTAAGTTTCCGGTTAATACAATTCTAGCATGAATAATAAACATTTATCATGATATAAGGAAATATAAATAACAACTTTATTATTGCCTCTAGGGCATATTTCCTTCACATTGGTCGGGGCCATAGGGGCCGGCAACACGGCTCGGGCTCGCGGAGCACTGGTTAGCTCGCGCCCCATGGCAACAGCGGTGCTTTCTGCATTGGCAGGCAGCGACAGAGCCAGAACCTCTTCACAACGCCCGTCCTCTCCATTCGCCGGGGCAGCAGGGGCCGGTAATAACACACATGAGATGACACCGGCAAGAGGGACAACGGTAGCATGAGCCCGGACAGAAGCAGATGTTGACGCAGGATCGAGACGAGGCGTGCACGAGGCCTTCACACCACCATCCTCCCTCCTGAATCTGCAAGCTGGCGGCAGCAGCCGCGGTCGAGGGAGAAGGCCAGCGGCCGGGATGGTGCTTGCAGCCCAAGAACACGACCCTGCTCCTGCCTTAGTCTCCAAGACACCACCAGCCTGGGATGGCGATGCAGACGGCGGAAGGACGACGACTGGAACAGCCGGAGACGCCGCTAGAGCGGCGGCCGCCGCGGAGGCCTCCTCGAGCGGCATCGCAGGGCGAATCGGGCGACGGGGTGGCGCTGAGGATGTTGGAGAGCGTGCCTCGGGGCAGCCGGATCCGGGCACAGCGGCCGCAACGGAGCACGAAGGCCGGAGATCCAAGCGTCGGCGACACGCGCCGAGCCGCCGCTTGCACGGACGAGACAGCGCCACCCTTCCCATCCGCTTGACGTCCAGCTGAGCCTCGCATGGAGAAGAGAGAGGGCAAGCAGGGGACTCTGGATCTGACCTCTGCAGCTACAGGGGTAGCCGGAGAAGGGAGATCGAGGCGCCGGCGCCGGGGGCGCTCACCCGACGCGGGTGCGGTCGCCGGAGCCCATGGTGCGGTAACTGATGCAGTATTAAGTAATGAGTTTCTTGGTCGCGAGAGACATGGCATGGGCTCTGCGGCTAGCAGAAGAGCCATTTTTTTGGCTCTGCAGCTAGCGAAAGAGCCATTTTTTCTTCAATTTCTATTGAGAGCGATTCTATGGAGATTGTCCAAGCTATTCAGAATGAGTCTCACTATCGGTCGTCAGGAGCAACTATTACTGATGATTGTTGAAAGTTGATCAGTTTTTTCTGCAAGACGACTATAAACCATTGTGTGCGAGAGTTTAATGAATGTGCACATGCTATTGCACGTTCTAGTTTTATGGGGCAGGAGTCAGGGATGTGGCTTCATAAACCTCCTGATTTCTTGTGTACACTTATTGTAAAAGACATGATTATTATAATTAAATAAAGTTGCTGAAGTTCACAAAATAAAATGCAAATAATGTCTCATATTAAATTACAGCAGTATATATTTCAATGTGTGTATATAGTTATTTCGTAAAAATATATTACTCCCTCCACAAAGAAATATAAGAGTGTTTAGATTAGTAAAGTAGTCATCTAAACGCTCTTATATTTCTTTACAGAGGGAGTACTTGAGATTTTATAATACTCCTAAGTCAGAAAAACTTGAGATAACCGACTGTTCGTCGTTGTTTTGAGCATCACTGTTGGTTATTTACTGTATGTATATGTAGTACCAGGAAACTGTTGGTTATTTACTGTATGTATATGTAGTACCAGGAAACTTGATGCATACACCGAGCTTCATTTTTATGTGATTTGAAGGTAGTACTACTGCAAATCAAGCAGGCTAATTAATCAGGAGAATCCAATCCGTAAAGGCTGTCATCCTAAAGCATATACAGGACTACTCCCTCAATTATTAGATGTTCTAACTTTTTTTATTCGGTTGTATTTACGCACTTTAGTTTGTGTTTTTTTAGGAAAACTTCCTATCTATTTATTTTCAATCATGGCAGTACAACGAACATTGAAAATAAAAATTACATTCAGATCCGTAGAACACTTAGCGACGACTACAAACACTGAAGCGAGTCGAAGATGTGCCGCCGTCATCGCCCCTCCATCGCCGGAGTCAGGCACAACTTGTTGTATATACACATTCACATTTCCACCATTCACTTTTTTCTCTATCAGAGGGGAACCCGTTGGATCTAAATCTTGGAGTTCTTCGTGTTCTCTTTTTCGTTTTCCTCTCATTTTTCCTTCCTACCATTAGTTGTTTTGGTGGGATTTGGAAAAGAATGACTTGGACACTCTGTTTGCCTTTGCCATTGCATTTGGTGCATCGGTTTGAGTTCTCCACGATGATACGTGGAAATGAAGTTGAGAAGCTTATTACTCTTGGGTGCTTGGTATCCTTGAGCTTGTTCCTCTTGGGTGCCTTGGTACCCTAGACGGTTTGTGGTGGTCTGAGCTCAATCATTGTGGTGTAAACCTCCGGGCAAGCGTCGGGGTCTCAAATTAGATTGTGGAGATCACCCCGAGCAATTTGACGGGTTTTGGTGACTGCCCCCAAGGGTTGTCAAAGTGTACGGGTTCGGTGAGCGTCCCCAAGGGTTGCCATTTGTACGAATTCGGTGACCGCTCTCAAGGGTCCCTTAGTGGAATCACGGCATCTTGCATTGTGCGAGGGCGTGAGGAGATTACGGTGGCCCTAGTGGCTTCTTGGCGAGCATTGTGTCTCCACACTGCTCCAAACGGAGATTACCATCCGCAAGGGTGTGAACTTCAGGATACATCGTCGTCTCCGCGTGCCTCGGTTATCTCTTACCCGAGCCATTTACTTATGCACTTTACTTTGTGATAGCCATATTGTTTCTTGCTATATATATCTTGCTATCACCTAGCTGTTTATCTTGCTTAGCATAAGTTGTTGGTGCACATAGGTGAGCCTAGTTATTGTAGGTTTTGCGCTTGACAAATTAACCGCTTGATTTATTATGCATTTGTTCAAGCCTAAACCTAAGGCGCCTATCCACCCCCTCTAGGCGACACCCATGATCTTTCATTTGTAAATCAACCGATTCATCCATTTTAAACACGATGTCAGCCTTGATCTCACCCGGAGATATTCCATCTAGCTGGTCAATGGCGTGGAGTGGATGATCATATTATCGATCTCATCCCCTTCTCTTCTCTCTGTTGACATCCTGTTTCCAAGAGAATAAAAATCCTAATAATCAAGTCGCACTCGTAAAGTAAATTATCTGATCAGTTCAGAATAACATCAACAGCTCAGAGTACTGTACTACTAGTAGCAGAGAGTTAGAAAATTAGCACTACCTAACACGCCTAAATGGAGATCATGATTTAATTAAGCAGGTTGTGATTATCATTTCAAATTTAGTAAGCAAAGGTTTGTGACGTGTGTGCACGACCTGGCGCAACCGATTCTCCGGTCGATCTCCCCACCGGAAATCTGGAGGCAGCCGGCTGCTGACAGCATCAGTGGAGCCCTGACGAGTGGTCCGAACCTGTCATAATTGAGTTTATTTTTGCTAATCATCCATTAAGTCGATGGGTAGTTTTTAGTCATAGATTAGAAGAAAAAAAAGATTTCGACACAAATTCGTAAAGTGGTAGTTTGTGGGCACGGACCGATGAAATGTGGTAGTTTTTGGTTAAATATATACTCAAAATTCAGCGTATGTGAGCGTGGGCACATACGTACGTACAGGCGCGTGATGTGTTGAAACGTAGGTACGCGCACCGGAATCTGAGACCGGCGGATCGTACGTACGTGCCGTTCGTTAACGACGAGCTCGAGCGGCCGGCACGCCTACCGTAGTAGTACGTCGTCGTAGAATCTTAGCCACCGTTACGTAGTGGCAGCGGTTAACGTGGACCACTGGTCCGCACGTACGTGTCCGCCGTGCATGGCTGCCACACCGACACCGGGCCGTCTCGTCTCCTTTCCAAGAACGGCCGGCTTGTTCGCTGTTTCGGTGTGGTTGCCCTGTCGACGAGGTTTCCTAGGCCGATTCCGCTCGCTTCCCGGCTGGGGCTGGCACGGACGTTGCTTCGCTCGGGTGTTCTTCATGCAGATGCAGAAGCACTGTGCGTATGGCTCCGGCGCCGCACGCACGCGTTCCTTGCGTGTCCCCGCACATCTCACCCACTACCAAGGCGGCTATCGCGTCCGTATGCTCCTGCAACAGCAATAGCAACGTCAACTTGCGGGCCTTTTCACGTCCAAGTACCGGAACAAAAAAAAGCTTATTTCCTTTGTTACTAAGAAAAAAAAAAGAATGCAATGCAATGCATGGCGCAAGTGCCATATGACCGTCCATGCAAAATAAAAAAATTAGAAATTAAAAAAATTAAAAAAATGAGAGTACCGTATGGCCACTGGGCGTCTGGACAGGCAGGAACATGCGTGCGTTATGAGGGTGAAGGGTCGTATATGGTTCTACTTCTCGCATTATTCCTGTATTTATTTCAGGATTTCCGGCGATGCGCTTTCAGTGGAAGGAGACGTTCCCGTCGACGACGAGGCGGCTACGGTGACTTTGTAAATCTCAAGATAATATGCCAACTCAGTCTCTCGGAGGTGCTCATAGGGGTAGGGTATGCGTGTGTGCGTTCATAGGGGTGAGTGTATGCGTGTGTATATGAGCGCTTGCGTCTGTACTGATGCTAAAAAAAATGCCCTGGGATAAAGTGCGCCGTTCCGGGAAGGGAAAATATAAAAGAGGCAAAAAAAGATAACATTTTGAAAAGATATAAAGAAGAGCCGTCTTGGAGGTATATCTTTTGAGAGCAACTACATAATTAATTATTATCATCTACTTTTTGAAAACAAAATACTCCATATATATATGCGCTCATATACATTGCACCGTCCAGATGATTATTTTGTTCTTCGCAATAAACAATGATTCATGCATGTGCGCTGATATACATTGCGTCACACCATTGTTCTCCTATCAGCTACTACTTCTCAAATGGTTAAATTAAAATAATGTGCATTGCTTGACACTATTGTTCTCCTCTGATATGACTCGTTGCTCCACGCTAGCCAATAATCAAAGCCTCATTTCGATCTTCTTTCGTCTTTGCCGTGGTGGGCCGTGTCATTGCTTACAAAAGTAAGAGTAAGCATTGCAGGTAAATCTTAGAGCAACTCTAGCAGATCCCGCAAAACGTCGACCTACAAAACGCCTTTGCAGGTCGCGCAAAACCGCTTTTGCGGACTGGCGAGGGCTAGCACAGATGCAGACCCCCCAAACGGACCGAATATACTTTTTTACGGGTCGGCTATGCGGGTTTTGCTCGGGCAACAGTGCAACGATCCGCAAACAGAAAAACTGCAAATCTGAAATTTGTCATAGGATTTCACAAACAAGTTCAAATTCAAATGACATAAACAGTTCACGCGCAAATAAAAGCGAAGTTCATTACGCAAAAGAGGGCATACAAAGGTATGCGCCCATGTCCGGCATCATCTTTGAGGTCGATCTTCACTCCACGACAGGGAGTCCATCTTGAAGTTCATCGACGCCACTGTAGCCACCGTAGCCACCTCCGTCGCTTGTTCCAACTCCCCCACCGAAGTCATCCAAATTGCCACTATATGGAGCAGAGAAAACATCACCGGAACTGGCAGACGGACCGGCCGAGGCGACCATTCTCCTCCTCAAGATCTCTCTCCTTGCCATATCATGCCATGTTTTGGTGACGTCGTCCATCTCCAACTCGTTCGCACAACCATGATCGTCCACGCCGCCCTCCGTTTCATTGTAGTCGAAAGGTTCAAAAGGGGCTTGATTAATGTCAACCGCGTTCGTGTCCAACAAGTTCACGAACTCGGTTGTTGCATTGTTCGAACCACCGCTATAACGAACGATAACAAGTCAAGAGCTATCGAAAACAACAGCGAAAAATGAAAGAGAATCGCCGAAGACCAAAGAGATATACCTTCCGGCCATTTCGTCGAACACCTCGCTTGCGTGCGGAGCGGCACCATTTAACGGCAACTCCGTAGCAACTCCTTGTGGGGGGATGGAGCGAGAGGATGAAGAAGGCGGCCTCTTTGAAATCGGAACCTTCTTTCGCTTTACGCCCGCGACCTTGCCGACCTTCTCCGGCACTGGCCGGGATCGCGCTGCGGCGTTGACGCCCGAGGCGCGGGCTATCGCGGCGGGGGCAGCCGGAATCCCGCCCTGCTGCACGACCACGTTGCCCTGCCGCTTGCGGGTAGGCGCGGCGTTTGCTTGGGCGGCGGCGGCGGCGGGTCCGACATGGACGGCGACGAGATCCGCCCGAGGGGAAGGGGCGTGCGCAACCTCGACGATGACGGGGGACAGCATGGGGTCGTCCATGGCGGCGAGGGACGGCCGGGGAGGAGCATCCGGAGCTTTCAG
>LR738710.1:904827563-905034997 GCA_902687465.1 Secale cereale | reverse complement strand
CATTGACGGCCCTGCATATAATGCATGACAATCAATTCTTTCCAAACGCAATAATGCATGACAATCAAGTCTTTCCAAACGCAATCAATTAACTTAAGGTAACCAGACACAATCAATTCAATAAAACGGAGCGATATCTCAGGCGATTTTCTTGCTCCCGATATATAATGGTGCTAGCCAATCTGTTAACAAATCAGAAGGAAACAATCACGTGTATGTAGGGAAGATAATCGTGGAGATTGCAGGGCAGTTAAGGCCGTGCGTCACATGCAGGAAGGATTTCCCGAGTTCAGCGGAAGAGAAGGAAATAAATCTCTAGGCTTCTCTCCCGACCCCATTGACGGCCCTGCATATATCTCTTTCTTCTCTCTCTCTGGCCCCCCTCCTCCAACTGAGCAATCCACCAGGCGGCGGCACGAACGACCTTCATCTCTAGATGCTTCCCTACACACCAATGAGATTCACGCCGATGGTCTTGACTCCTGTAGTACCCAAGGTCGAGTGATCACTACTGCGCCTTGCTGTGTCCTGACTATAAGTAAACATTTGGGCTGATGTTGTTATTTATATAAGTACGACCATGTTATTCATCTTGGCCTCTAGAATAATTGAACCAAGCACAAGAACCTTAAAAAGTTATTATTATTATGCTACACGAGTACAATATTTCTTTAGCTTATACTATACCGCCGTGACAAATTTTTGACTCCCATTACAACAGATGGTTATCCTTATATATTTTCACAATCTTCAGAATTGGAGGGTGAGATGCTACAGCAGTACAACTTCAAGCTACCTTGCTTCTTTGTGAGGGAACCAATCAACTAACCAAATGAAATAATTTCAGCATTCCATTTCTTTAGGACAATTGCAGGAAGGAAGTCTAAAATTGATGCACCAGAGCAGCTTGATGCCCTTATTAATCTCGATATACATATCCCTTTCTTTATGACAACTGCTGCAAGGAAGAAGGAAGAAGAAATGCAGGCGACCTCATGAAAGCCAACAACAAAGATCCACAGGTGAGCAATGTTGGTTCCTCTGCTTCTGCACTGCATATATATTTATTTTCTAGATATCTTTTTTTTTGCAATTTCAGTTGTTTTGCTTACTACAAGTAACATGGAGATGTCATATGATATTGTTCTGTTTGTGAAATGCAGAAGTGAGAGGAGGATTGCAAGTACTACTTTGTAACAGTTCCAAACAACTGATCGTGCTCTGAATTTAAGCCTATCGAAAGCAAAAAATGAAAGTTAGATTTCCTATAACACGGTGAGGGCACTCAAGTCTTGAGCTTGCTACGTAAAATTATTTGCCATTTATATTTTGGATTTATTTTTTAAAAGTGTGAAGTATACATATACTATTTTCAATATATGACTCTTTTTATATATATAATGGAAATTAAGTGATGCTATGGTCTGCAGACATGAACTAGGGTCATTGCTCTGTTCCTAAGATACACTGGGTTGTTTATTCATTCCAATTGCATCTACCAGTGATGGTTCCAGTTTTTGTGTCCCATCTCCATTTGGAGGCCTACTTCAGATTCTAATTCGAATATTGTCCATTCATGCTTTTTGGAAGGGGATGAAATGCTAAGATGATTTAAGTATTGAACTGAGAAAATATTGGTTTGAGATTCTTTTTACTGAAATATATTTGTAATGTATAAGGGTTCATTAAATAAATGCCTAATTAGAATATGCAGGGTTTACATATATTTTGCAAATCGGAGGACACTCTCTCTTTGTTTAAATGTAGGGTTATTAGGTTAATTTTCTTGCAAGGAAAAATATGATCTTCAACGCAGGAAGGCATGGATTCAGTGGCAAAAACTTCTATTAGGATGCGGCCCTCTAGGTAGGAAGGCATGGATTCAACGATAAAAAATTTGGTCGGGATGCAGCTCTTTAGGAAAGATGGCATAGATCCACAACAAGAACATCAATCAGGATGGATTCAACCAGTGTGCTAGATCGTTGGATGACATAATACAGTTATGATGTGGGTCGATGGTGGTACTCTAGCTCCAACCAAACTCCGGCACATCCGACCTCCAGTTTAGGTTGACTATTCATCAATTTTAGTGCTACCTATTCCTATTTGGATTATACTTGGTGCATAAAATTAATGAATCAAGAATTATTATTTTTGTTTGGACATGGCCTCAGTCTGTTTGGTATCAGATATAACCATCTGATCCATGATTGTTCTTGGGCATCATATTGCAAAATATTTTTTTGGATTTTGTAAAGTTTGCATATAACAAGCCGGTGGGAGCTAATGGTTCAGTTAGACCCTGCATTTTCTTGAAATTTTTCCTATTAGGTAAATAAATTACCATGGTACTTTTCTAATGCAGTTTCTAAAGTTTTGCCAATCCGGTGAGCATATGAGACTTGAATATTGGGTACACTCTCGGGAACTAAACTGCTTACTGATTACTTCGCCGACTGTTATTCACGTGAAAAGAGCATAAGTTTTCTTATCTAACTTCATTTGATTTTGTATTGAGGGGGAGATTCAATATCAAGATTATGATTTGGCATAAGTGAGATGACATACAAACGAGTTTAATTCCTGAGTGAAATAGTAGCAGTTTTCGTTGCACCCCGACTCCACTTACGCAGCCTTCGGTTTCCCCTTGATGGCGGTGGCGGATCAACACAAACAAGGGGGAGGGGACCAGGGGGAGAGCGGGGCGGTTGGTGGGGCACTTCTCCTTGACGGTCTGTGAGGAAATACGTTGTGAAGGAGGGAGGGCACCATGACGAAGGTCAGGTGGGGGTCATCCGGGTTTAAAGATGAGGGCTTCTGAAATGTCCTGCTATGGCGGAAACCGAGCGGGAAGGGAGGCTCCGACAAGAAAAGGGAAGGGTGTGACGTTTGCTAGGATTTTTTGTGTTGGGCCCGTATGTCGGAGATACCATGACAAATAGTACGGACAACCACATTTTTTCCTCGCATATGATCTGGTTTGGTGGAGCTCGGGTTGTCTGGACGGTTGAATTTTGCGGATCCCAGGGTTCAACCGTTTGATGTCCTTGCACACCCGGACGTATGGGAAGAAATGATCTTTGACCTTGGAGACAACCTTAAATTTTTCTTGATTTATTTCTATGCATTGTAGCCCATAGCAACGCACGGGCGTTCTACTAGTATGGAATAACTTTGGGGTTTATGGAAGTGGATGCACAAGCAGTTTTCCCGCTTAGTACAAGTGAAGGCTAGAAAGAGATTGGGAAGCGACCAACTAGAGAGCGAAAACAGTCATGAACATGCATTAAGATTAATCAACAATGAGTGCAAGCATGAGTAGGATATGAATCACCATGAACATAAATATCGTGGAGGCTATGTTGATTTTGTTTCAACTACATGCGTGAACATGTGCTAAGTCAAGCCACTTGAATCGTTCAAAGGAGGATACCACCCTATAATATCACATCACAACCATTTTAATAGCATGTTGGCACGCAAGGTAAACCATTATAAACTCCTAGCTAACTAAGCATGTCATGAGCAACTATAATCTCTGATTGTCATTGCAAGCATGTTTCATTCATAACGGGTTGAATCAGGAACGATGAACTAATCATATTTACAAAAACAAGATAGGTCGAGTTCATACCAGCTTCTCTCATCTCAATCAGTCCATCATATATCGTCATTATTGCCTTTCACTCGCACGACCGAATGGTGTGGATAATAATAATAGTGCACGTGCATTGGACTAAGATGGAATCTGCAAGCATTTAATACAAGGGAGAAGACAAGGTAATATGGCTCTTGGTTAAATCAACAATATAGCATATGAGAGCCGCTCAACATTTTCACCATGGTCTTCTCCTCTTGACCCCAAAGAAAAGAAAAGAAATAAAACTATTTACACGGGAAAGCTCCCAACAAGCAAAAGAAGAACGAGAAATGTTTTTGGGTTTTCTTTTAATTACTACTACTACAGGCATGGAAAGTAAACTAGTTAAAAGCTACAACTATTTTTTTTGTTTTTCTTAAGGTTTTTCTGACACACAAGAAGAAGGTTTAGAAAAGAAAATAAACTAGCATGGATAGTACAATGAAAAAGTATGAGCACCGACAACTAGAATGAGTGTGTGAACATGAATGTAATGTCGGTGAGAAATACGTACTCCCCCAAGCTTAGGCTTTTTTCCTAAGTTGGTCTATGGCCACTGCTGGCCTGGCGGATATCCAAAGTCGTAGTTGGGGTTGTACTGCGATGCAGCGACTATTGCCTGATGAGCTGCAGCTTGGAGACGAGCCGCCTCCGTCCTCTCCTTATACTCGTTAGCCTCCTCCCTGGTTATAACATATCTTCTTTTTGCCTGAAAGTTAAAGAAAGTAGGAACAGGAAGGGCAACATGGATGGTGCGCTGTGTGTCAAAGATTAGTCGATACTGGTGGAATTGTTCATTCCTCTCAACAAACTGATGGTGAACCATAGTATTATAATCTAGATAAGCAGGAGGCAACTTCATATCATTTTCATGTATGGGTACACGAAGATAATTAGCCACATAAGTTGCATAAATTCCACCAAACAAATCTCCACTTAAACAGTTAAGATGTAACCTTCGTGCAACAATGGCCCCCAAGTTATTTTGTTTATCACCTAATAATGCACTCTTGAGGACACTAAGATCTAGAACACACATGTGGCAAGCCTCATCTTTACCGTTAATGCATCTACCAATGAAGAGAGCAAAACAATGTATGGAAGGAAAAAAGAATGCTACCTATGGTAGCTTGTGTGATTTCTCTAGATTTCCCCACAGTAATACTAGCTAGAAAGTCTTTATATTCAGATTTGTGAGGTTCACTAACATTGCCCCACTGCGGGAGCTTACAAACAATATTAAAGTCTTCTAGGTCCATGGTATAAGATTTATCATAAAGATAAAATAAAACAGTGTGAGAATTGCGTGAGGATGTAAATTTAAATCTTCTCACAAAGGAATCAGTTAGGTAGTGGTACTGTGGGCACTTATCTGACATGAGGCCCTCAAGAACAGCATTACACACATACGTGTCAAATTTATCCTTGATGCCTGCCTGGACCATAAACTCCTCCGATGGCCATTCACAAGGCCGCACTTGAGCTTCCCTCGGTGGTTCATCGTCCGGCTCACGTATCGTGAGCCTTGGTACTTGCTTCCTCGAGGAACCACCTTGGTAAATTTTTCTATGCATTTTTCTCTGAAAAATTTCTGAAATTTTAGTGACTCAAAATAAAAGTGAACCAAAATCAACAAGACTGATAGCAACTACTCCCAAAAGTGCCTAGAGACTATATCATGCATTAGAACTACTTTTGACCACATAAATTTGACATGCTGATACGTCTCCAACGTATCTATAATTTTTTATTGTTCCATGCTATTATTTATGATGTTTTGGATGTTTAATGGGCTTTGTTATGCACTTTTATATTATTTTTGGGACTAACCTATTAACCCAAAGGCCCAGTCCAGATTGCTGTTTTTTGCCTATTTCAGGGTTTTACAGAAAAGGAATATCAAACGGAGTCCAAATAGAATGAAACTTCGGGAGATATATTTTTGGAGCAAAATACGGACATGATACTTGAGAACCACGGAGTAGGGCTAACGTGGCGTCCACGAGGGTGGGGGCGCACCCCCTGCCTCGTGGGCCCCATGTCTGGCCCCCGGTGCCCTCCTTCCTCCTATATATATCTACGTACCCCGAAAACATCAGAAGAGGAGAGAAAACCCTAGTTCCACCGCCGCAATCTTCTGTACCCGTGAGATCCCATCTTGGTGCCTGTTCCGGAGCTCCATCGGAGGGGGGATCTACCACGGAGTGCTTCTACATCATCATCATCGCCTCACCATGAGTTGTGAGTAGTTTACCACAGACCTTCGGGTCCATAGCTAGTATCCAGATGGCTTCTTCTCTCTCTTTGGATCTCAATACCAAGTTCTCCTCGGTCTTCGAGGAGATCTATTCGATGTAATCTCTTTTTGCGGTGTGTTTGTCGAGATCCGATGAATTATGGGTTTATGATCAAGATTATCTATGAGACATATTTGGTTCTTTTCTGAACTCTTTTATGTATGATTATAATATCCTTGCAAGTCTCTTCGAATTATTGGTTTGGTTTGGCCTACTAGATCTATAGTTCTTGCAATGGGAGAAGTGCTTGGCTTTGGGTTCAATCTTGCGGTGTCCTTTCCCACTGACAGTAGGGGCAACAAGGCACGTATTGTATTGTTGCCATAGAGGATAAAAATATGGGGTTTATATCATGTTATTTGAGTTTATCCCTCTACATCATGTCATCTTGCGCAAGGCGTTACTCTGTTCTTATGAACTTAATACTCTAGATGCATGTTGTATAGCGGTCGATGTGTGGAGTAATAGAAGTAGATGCAGAATCGTTTCGGTCTACTTGTCTCGGACGTGATGCCTATATATAATGATCATGCCTAGATAGTCTCATAGTTATTCGCTTTTCTATCAATTGCTCGACAGATTCGTTCACCCACCGTAGAATTATGCTATCATGAGAAAAGCCACGAGAGTAACCTATGGCCCCCGGGTCTATTCTCAACATATCAATCTGCAATCTACTTTACTTTTCCAATTTTACTTTCTGTTCTTATATCCAAAAATACCAAAAATATCAAACTATCATCTCTATCAGATCTCACTTTCGTAAGTGACCGTAAAGGGATTGACAACCCCTTATCGCATTGGCTGTGAAGTTCTTATTTGTTTGTGCAGGTGCGAGGGGCTCGCGCGTGGTCTCCTACTGGATTGATACCTTGGTTCTCAAAAACTGAGGGAAATACTTACGCTACTGTGCTGCATCACCTACTATCATTGCAACATCATTTATGCTCACGTTTACCACTCGCTACCTTGCTGTTTTTATATTTTTCATATTACAAAAACATGTATCTACCATCCATATTGCACTTGTATCACCATCTCTTCGCCGAACTAGTGCTCCTATACAATTTACCATTGTATTGGGTGTGTTGGGGACACAAGAGGCTCTTTGTTATTTGGTTGCAGGGTTGCTTGAGAGAGACCATCTTCATCCTACGCCTCCCGCGGATTGATAAACCTTCCACTTGAGGGAAATTTGCTACTGTCCTACAAACCTCTGCACTTGGAGGCCCAACAACGTCTACAAGAAGAAGGGTGCGTAGTAGACATCAAGCTCTTTTCTGGCGCCGTTGCCGGGGAGGTTAGTGCTTGAAGGTATATCTTTAGATCTTGCAATCGAATCTTTTAGTTTCTTGTTTTATCACTAGTTTAGTTTATAAAAGAAAACTACAAAAAATGGAATTACGGTTACCTCATATGCTTCATCTTTTTAATATCTTTCGTGAAAATGATGGGAAGGAAAATTGTGCCCAAGTACTAGAAGAAGAATTACATAGAATGCTTGGCATAAAATATGTGCATGATGAGCATGATTGCAATGTTGTTAGTATGAATTCTTTGAATACCCATGATGCTAATGATATGCAAAGCCACAAGCTTGGGGAAGCTAAGTTTGATGAAGATGATATGTTTAGTCCGCCAAGTTTTGATGAGCAAATTTATTATGATGAAAGCATGCTTATATTTATGATGAATATATTGATTAAAGTGGATTTGGAGAGGTCATGACTTTATTTAGTGATGAATCCACTATTCCGGAAGAGGTTCCAATTGATTATGAGAAAAAAGTTGCTATCTATGATGATTATTGTGATGAATTGTATGCTATTAAGAATAATGATAACCATGAAACTTGTCATCATGATTTTAGTTTTCAATTGGACTATGCTTCACATGATAGTTATTTTGTTGAATTTGCTCCTCCCACTACTATTGATGAGAAGAATTTTGCTTGTGATGGGAGTAGTAAAATTTCTATGCAAGTAGATCATGAAAAGAATGCTTTATGTGCTGGTTATATTGTTGAATTCATTCATGATTCTACTGAAAATTATTATGAGGGAGGAACATATGCTTCTACATATTGCAATAACATCAAGTATCCTCTCTATGCGCTTAAAATCTTGAAGTTATGCTCGTTTTCCCTTCCTATGCTAGTTGATTATTATTCCTATAAGTTGTTTGCTCACAAAATCCCTATGTATAGAAAGTGGGTTAGGCTTAAATGTGCTACTCATGTTCTTCATGATGCTCCCGTTATGTTTCAATTCTTATCTTTTATGTGAGCTTCATCATGCCTAGCTAGGGGCGTAAAACGATAGCGCTTGTTGAGAGGCAACCCAATTTTATATTTTTTTTGCTTGTTGCTGTTAGGGAATAAATATTGCATCTAGCCTCTTATTAGATTTGGTTTCATGTTTTGTTTAGTGTTTGTGCCAAGTAGAACCTTTGGGAAGACTTGTCTGAAGTTTATTTGATCTTGCTGTGAAAAACAGAATCATTAGCACTCGCTGAAGTGGTCTTCAGATTTTACTGGAGCGTGCTATTTAGTTGATTCTTTTTGAAGATGATTAGTAGAAAAATTCTGAAAATTTACCAATTTAGTTTGAATTTTTTGGAGTTCCAAAAGTAGGCGAAACCTACAGATTACTACAGACTGTTCTGTCTTTGACAGATTCTGTTTTTCATGTGTTGTTTGCTTATTCCGATGCATCTATGAGTAGTATTGGAGGATATGAACCATAGAGAAGTTGGAATACAGTAGTTTTAACATCAATATAAACAAATAATGAATTCATTGCAGTACATTTGAGTAGTGGTTTGCTTTCTTATAGTAACGGAGCTCACGAGGATTTTTGTCTAAGTTTTGTGTTGTGAAGTTTTCAAGTTTTGAGTATTGCTTTGATGGACTATGGAACAGGGAGTAGCAAAGGCCTAAGCTTGGGGATGCCCATGGAAACCCAAGGAATTCAAGATAATCAAAAGCCTAAGCTTGGGGATGCCCCGGGAAGGCATCCCCTCTTTCGTCTTCATCCATCGGTAACTATACTTGGAGCTATATTTTTATTCGCAACATGATATGTGTTTTGCTTGGAGCGTCTTGTATAATTTGAGTCTTTGCTTTTTAGTTTTCCACAATCATCCTTGCTGGGCACACCTATTTGAGAGAGTTAAATATGGCCTAGAAATTGTTAGAACACTCTATGTGCTTCACTTATATCTTTTGAGTTGAATAGTTTTTGCTCTAGTGCTTCACTTATATCTTTTAGAGCACGGTGGTGGTAATATTTTTTAGAAATTGTTGAACTCCCATGCTTCACTTATATCTATTTGAGAGTCTATTAAAACAGCATGGTAATGTGTTTAGGCTAAGAAACTAGTCTTCACATGATAGGCATCCAAGATCAATGTAGTAAAAACTTTCACACCAAGTGCATTGAATATGATGAGATGTTGGATGCTTGATAATTGTTTTGAGATATGAGGATAGTGATATTAGAGTCATGCTAGTGGATTTATTATGAAATTGAGAAATACTTGTGTTAAGGTTAGTGATTCCTGTAGCAAGCACGTATGGTGAACCGCTATGTGACGAAGTTAGAGCATGAGGTATTTGTAAAGTGCCAACCATTGTGTGGAGGTCAGGGGCGCGCGATGGTTAACTCCTACCAACCTCCCCCGTAGGAGCATTCGTTGATTGCTTTGTTGTGATGACTCGTAGATTTTTGCAATAAGTATATGAGTTCTTATGACTAATGTTGAATCCATGGATTATACGCACTCTCACCATTCCACCATTGCTAGCCTCTCTTGTACCGTGCAACTTTCGTCGATACCATACACCCACTATATATCCTTCCTCAAAACAGCCACCATACCTACCTATCATGGCATTTCCATAGCCATTCCGAGATATATTCCCATGCAACTTTCCACCGTTCCGTTCATATGACACGCATCATATTGTCATATTGCCATTGCATGATCATGTAGTTCACATCGTATTTGTGTCCAGGCCACCATGCATAACTTTCCATACATGTCACTCTTGTTTCATTGCACATCCCGGTACACCGCCAGAGGCATTCATATAGAGTCATACTTTGTTGTAGTATCAAGTTGTAATATTGAGTTGTGATGAAAGTGTGATGATCATCATTATTAGAGCATTGTCCCATGGGAGGAAATGCTAAATCTATAAAGCCCCTCCGCAAAAAAGGAAAAAAAGAAGAAAAAAAGGGCCAAAGAAAAAAAGGTCCAAAAAAAGAAAAAAAGAAAAAAAAGGAAAAGAAAAAAAGGGACAATTGCTACTATCTTTTTTCCACACTTGTGCTTCAAAGTAGCACCATGTTCTTCATTGTAGAGAGTCTCATGTTTAGTCACTTTCATATACTAGTGGGAATTTTCATTATAGAACTTGGCTTGTATATTCCAACGATGGGCTTCCTCAAATTCCCTAGGTCTTCGTGAGCAAGCAAGTTGGATGCACACCCACTAGTTTCTTTTGTTGAGCTTTCGTTCATATTTAGCTCTAGTGCATCCGTTGCATGGCAATCCCTACTCAATCACATTGATATCTATTGATGGGCATCTCCATAACCCGTTGATACGCCTAGTCCATGTGAGGCTATCTCCCTCCTTTTTGTCTTCTCCACAACCACGTCTATTCCACCCATAGTGCTATGTCCATGGCTCACACTCATGTATTGCGTGAAAGTTGAAAGGTTTATAAAGATAGAGTATGAAAACAAGTGCTTGGCTGAAATCGGGGTTGTGCATGATATGAATATTTAGTGTGATAACGAGGGAGCATAGCCAACACTATATGATTTTGTAGGGATAACTTTCTTTAGCCATAGTATTTTGAGAAGACATGATTGCTTTGTTAGTATGCTTGAAGTATTATTATTTCTTATGTCAATATAGACTTTTGTCTTGAATCTTTTAGATCTGAACATTCATGCCACAATTAATAGAATTACATTGAAAAACTATATTGTTAGCATTCCACATCAAAAATTCTTTTTTTATCATTTACCTACTCGAGGACGAGCAGGAATTAAGCTTGGGGATGCTGATACGTCTCCAACGTATCTATAATTTTTGATTGTTCCATGCTATTATATTATCCTTCTATGATGTCTTATGAGCTTTTATATACACTTTTATATGATTTTTGGGACTAACCTATTAACCCAGAGCCCAGTGCAGTTTCAGTTTTTCTCCTGTTTTAGGGTTTTACAGAAAAGGAATATCAAGCGGAGTCCAATTGATGAGCCAATTTTTTATGATCTTTTCTGGACCGAAAGAAGCCCCCGAAGCAAAAGAGTTGGGCCAGGAGAGCCACGGGCTTCCCTCGAGGGTGGAGGGCGCACCCTGGGAAGGTGGGCGCACCCCCCTCGAGGACGGCCCGTAGCCCCCCTTTGCTTGGCCCCGACTCCAAAAATTCCTATAAATACTGAAACCTTCGGAAATTAACCTAGATCGGGAGTTGCGCCGCCGAAAGCCTCTGTAGCCACCGAAAACCAATCTACACCCGTTCTGGCACCCTGCTGGAGGGGGGAATCCCTCTCCGGTGGCTATCTTCATCATCCCGGCGCTCTCCATGACGAGGAGGGAGTAGTCCACCCTCGGGGCTGAGGGTATGTATCAGTAGGTATGTGTTTGATCTCTCTCTCTCTCTCGTGTTCTTGAGATGGCACGATCTTGATGTATCACGAGCTTTGCTATTCTAGTTGGATCTTATGATGCTTCTCCCCCTCTACTCTCTTGTAATGGATTGAGTTTTCCCTTTGAAGTTATCTTATCGGATCGAGTCTTTAAGGATTTGGAACACTTGATGTATGTCTTGCACGTGCTTATTTGTGGTGACAATGGGATATCATGTGATCTACTTGATGTATGTTTTGGTGATCAACTTGCGGGTTTCGTGACCTTGGGAACCTATGCATAGGGGTTGGCACACGTTTTCTTCTTGACTTTCCGGTAGAAACTTTGGGGCACTCTTTGAAGTTCTATGTGTTGGTTGAATAGATGTTTCTGAGATTGTGTGATGCATATCGTATAATCATGCCCACAGATACTTGAGGTGACAATGGTGTATCTAGGTGACATTAGGGTTTTGATTGATTTGTGTCTTAAGGTGTTATTCTAGTACGAACTCTATGATAGATTGAACATTACTACGGACTCTTGAATAGGTCGATAAGAAAGAATAGCTTTGAGGTGGTTTTGTACCCTACCATAATCTCTTCGTTTGTTCTCCGCTATTAGTTACTTTGGAGTGACTCTTTGTTACATGTTGAGGGCTAGTAATATGATCCAATTATGTTATCCTTGTTGAGAGAACTTGCACTAGTGAAAGTATGAACCCTAGGCTTTCTCTACTATCATTGCAACACCGTTTATGCTCAGGTTTACCACTCGCTACCTTGCTGTTTTTATATTTTCCTATTTCAAAAACCTGTATCTACCATCCATATTGCACTTGTATCCCCATCTCTTCGCCGAACTAGTACTGCACCTATACAATTTACCATTGTATTGGGTGTGTTGGGGACACAAGAGACTCTTTGTTATTTGGTTGCAGGGTTGCTTGAGAGAGACCATCTCCATCCTACGCCTCCCGCGGATTAATAAACCTTAGCTCATCCACTTGAGGGAAATTTGCTACTGTCCTACAAACCTCTGCACTTGGAGGCCCAACAACGTCTACAAGAAGAAGGGTGCGTAGTAGACATCACCCCCACCCTCGTGGGCCTCTCGTGGCTCTTCTGACGTGGTTCTCAAGTTCTCCGTGCGTGATTTTCTCCAAAAATATCTTTTGCGAAGGTTTCATTCCGTTTGGACTCCGTTTGATATTCTTTTTCTACAAAACCCTGAAACAGGCAAAAAATAGCAATCTGGACTGGGCCTTTGGGTTAGTAGGTTAGTCCCAAAAATGATATAAAAGTGTATGATAAAGCCCATTAAACATCCAAGACATCATAAATAATAGCATGGAACAATAAAAAATTATAGATACGTTGGAGACGTATCACCTAAGCTTGGGGATGCCCCCGGAAGGCATCCCCTCTTTCGTCTCCATCCATCGGTAACTATACTCGGAGCTATATTTTTATTCACCACATGATATGTGTTTTGCTTGGAGCGTCTTGTATAATTTGAGTCTTTGCTTGTTAGTTTGCCACAATCATCCTTGCTGGATACACCTATTTGAGAGAGTTAAATATGGCCTAGGAATTGTTAGAACACTCTATGTGCTTCACTTATATATTTTGAGTTGAATAGTTTTTGCGCCAGTGCTTCACTTATATCTTTTAGAGCACGGTGGTGATAATATTTTTAAGAAATTGTTGAACTCTCATGCTTCACTTATATCTATTAGAGAGTCTATTAAGACAGCATGGTAATGTGTTTAGGCTATAAAACTAGTCTTCACATGATAGACATCCAATGTCAATGTAGTAAAACTTTCACACTAAGTGCATTGAATATGATGAGAAGTTGGATGTTTGATATATGTTTTGAGATATGAGGATAGTGATATTAGAGTCATGCTAGTGGAGTTATTATGAAATTGATAAATACTTGTGTTAAGGTTAGTGATTCCCGTAGCATGCACATATGGTGAACCGCTATGTGATGAAGTTAGAGCATGAGGTATTTGTAAAGTGTCAACCTTTGTGTGGAGGTCGGGGGCGCGTGATGGTTAACTCCTACCAACCTCCCCCCTAGGAGCATGCGTTGATTGCTTTGTTTTGATGACTCGTAGATTTTTTCAATAAGTATATGAGTTCTTATGACTAATGTTGAGTCCATGGATTATACGCACTCTCACCCTTCCACCATTGCTAGCCTCTCTTGTACCGCGCAACTTTCGCCGGTACCATACACCCACTATATATCCTTCCTCAAAATAGCCACCATAATATTCCTCAAAACCGCCACCATACCTACCTATCCTGGCATTTCCACAGCCATTCCAAGATATATTGCCATGCAACTTTCCACCGTTCCGTTCATATGACACGTATCATATTGTCATATTGCCATGCATGATCATGTAGTTGACATCATAATTGTGGCAAAGCCACCATGCATAATTTTTCATACATGTCACCCTTGATTCATTGCACATCCCGGTACACCGCCAGAGGCATTCATATAGAGTCATACTTGTTCTAGTATCGAGTTGTAATATCGAGTTGTAATACAATGAAAGTGTGATGATCATCATTATTAGAGCATTGTCCCATGTGAGGAAAGGCTAAATCAATAACAATTGCTACTATCTTTTTCCACACTTGTGCTTCAAAGTAGCACCATGTTCTTCATCATAGAGAGTCTCATGTTTAGTCACTTTCTTATACTAGTGGGAATTTTCATTATAGAACTTGGCTTGTATATTCCAACGATGGGCTCACTACTAGGAAAATGCCTACTAATGGCGCACCAATTTTGGCCATTAATGGCGCACTACTGGTGCGCCATTAGTGCCACGCCATTAGTATTTTTTACTAATGGTGCACCACAGGTGCGCCATTAGTATAGGCCACGGTGCGCCATTAGTATGCCTCCCAGGGGGCCATATATACCCAGGTGCTTTGGCATACTAATGACGCACTACATAGAAGTGCGCCATTAATAATTTTTTCAAATTGTTTTTTTCAATTTTTTTTTCAATTTTTTAATTTTTTTTCTTAATCTCAGGTCATTATATGGGGTCAATTTGCTTAATCTCAAGTCAAATCACACTCTATGGTCAAACTTCCCATAAGGTCACCCATCCTCACACTACTCCAGCCCAAGCACGCTTAACTTCATAGTTCTATCCAACCCCAGCACCAGCTCACTTCACAGGCACTTGTTGATATATCTATCATATCAATCCTATTAACCCTTCTTGATGTCTAGGAGTTTGTTAATGTTCATGAGTATGATGAAAATTTGAAAATATATTTCAAACTTCCTGTCATATTACGTATCATATTTTGGAAAAAAAAATCAAAATTTTGTTTTTTTGAATTTTCTTTTCTGTTACTAGTGGCGCACCTAGCAAACGGTGCGCCACTAGTAAGTTTTAAATTTTTTGAATATTTTTGCCTCTAGATCTTAAAAGCCCCATAACTTTTTTTCTGTTTAGTTTTTGGGGATTTTGAAAATGTTTAACGGGGTTCCCCTAGTTAAATTCGGATGTAACTTTTCGAGTAGATGATTTTTCATATAAACAACTTTTTAATCCGAGTTCGTATGCAAAAGTTATGCCCGTTTTACTAAATTCCAGAGATATTTTGCAAATAAAGTCAAAATTCACATTTGTAAATTTTCCCAACAAGTAGACCACATATCACATGGGAAACTTATTTTCTTCTATTTTTTTTACATTTCCATCAATGTTCAACTAGTAATGGCGCACCACTCCCACCGTGCGCCATTACTAGTTTTGAAAAAACAAAAAAAAATACTAGTGGTGCACCGTGGATGTGGTGCACCATTACTAATTTTGAAAATAAAATGAAAAAAAAATAAAAACAAAATTTGAAAAAAAATTACTAGTGGCGCACCGTGGATGTTGTGCGCCATTAGTAGTTTAACTACTAATGGCGCACTATCCACTGGTGCGCCATTAGTAGTTATGAAAATAAAATGAAAAAAAATTGTTACTAATGGCGCACCGTTGATGTGGTGCGCCATTAGTATTTGGACACTAATGGCGCACCAACACATGGTGCGCCATTAGTATATACTAATGGTATACTAATGGCGCACCGCATGTCTGGTGCGCCATTAGTAACAATCCCATCTATAGCCCTTTTCCTAGTAGTGGCTTCCTCAAATGCCCTAGGTCTTCGTGAGCAAGCAAGTTGGATGCACACCCACTAGTTTCTTTTGTTGAGCTTTCATACATATTTAGCTCTAGTGCATCCGTTGCATGGCCCCTACTCACTCACATAGATATCTATTGATGGGCATCTCCATAACCCGTTGATATGCCTAGTCGATGTGAGACTATCTCCCTCCTTTTTGTCTTCTCCACAACCACCTCTCTATTCCACCCATAGTGCTATGTCCATGGCTCACGCTCATGTATTGCGTGAAAGTTGAAAGGTTTGAAAGAATATTGTTTGAAAACAAGTGCTTGGCTGAAATCGGGGTTGTGCATGATATGAATATTTTGTGTGATGAAGAGGGAGCATAGCCAGACTATATGATTTTGTAGGGATAACTTTCTTTAGCCATAGTATTTTGAGAAGACATGATTGCTTTGTTAGTATGCTTGAAGTATTATTATTTCTTATGTCAATATAGACTTTTGTCTTGAATCTTTCAGATCTGAACATTCATGCCACAATTAAGAGAATTACATTGAAAAACTATGTTGGTTAGCATTCCACATAAAAAATTCTATTTTTATCATTTACCTACTCGAGGACGAGCAAGAATTAAGCTTGGGGATGCTTGATACGTCTCCAACGTATCTATAATTTTTGATTGTTCCATGCTATTATTTATGATGTTTTGGATGTTTAATGGGCTTTGTCATACACTTTTATATTATTTTTGGGACTAACCTACTAACCCAAAGGCCCAGTCTAGATTGCTGTTTTTTTCCCTGTTTTAGGGTTTTGCAGATAAGGAATATCAAATGGAGTCCAAACGGAATGAAACCTTTGGGAGATAATTTTTTGGAGAAAATCACGCACGGGAGACTTGAGAAACACGGAGTAGGGGCCACGTGGTGCCCACGAGGGTGCGGGGCGCGCCCCCTGCCCAGGGCGCCCCCCTGCCTCGTGGGTCCCACGTAAGGCCCCTGGTATCCTCCTTCCTCCTATATAAGCCTACGCACCCCGAAACAATCAGAAGAGGAGAGAAAACCCTAGTTCCACCGCCGTAACCTTCTGTTCCCATGAGATCCCATCTTGGGGCCTGTTCCGGAGCTCCGCCAGTGGGGGGATCTAACACGGAGTGCTTCTACATCATCATCATCGCCTCACCATGAGTTGTGAGTAGTTTACCACAGACCTTCGGGTCCATAGCTAGTATCTAGATGGCTTCTTCTCTCTCTTTGGATCTCAATACAAAGTTCTCATCGGTCTTCGAGGATATCTTTTTGATGTAATCTCTTTTTGCGGTGTGTTTGTCGAGATCCGATGAATTGTGGGTTTATGATCAAGATTATCTATGAGAAATATTTGGTTCTTTTCTGAACTCTCTATGTGTGCTCATAATATCCTTGCAAGTCTCTTCGAATTATTGATTTGGTTTGGCCTACTAGATCTATAGTTCTTGCAATGGGAGAAGTGCTTGGCTTTGGGTTCAATCTTGCGGTGTCCTTTCCTAGTGACAGTAGGGGCAGCAAGGCACGTATTGTATTGTTGCCATCGAGGATTAAAAGATGGGGTTTATATCATATTGCTTGAGTTTATCCCTCTACATCATGTCATCTTGCTTAAGGCATTACTCTGTTCTTATGAACTCAATACACAAGATGCATGCTGGATAGCGGTCGATGTGTGGAGTAATAGTAGTAGATGCAGGCAGGAGTCGGTCTACTTGTCTCGGACGTGATGCCTATATATAATGATCATGCCTAGATAGTCTCATAATTATTCGCTTCTCTATCAATTGCTCGACAGTAATTTGTTTACCCGCCGTAGAATATCGCTTTCATGAGAGAAGCCACTACAGAACATTATGGCCCCCGGGTCTATTCTCAACATATCAATCTACATCTACTTTACTTTTTCCGCTTTTACTTTATGTTCTTATAATAAAAAATACCAAAAATATAAACTATCATCTCTATCAGATCTCACTTTCGTAAGTGACCGTAAAGGGATTGACAACCCCTTATCGCGTTGGCTGAGAAGTTCTTATTTGTTTGTGCAGGTGCGAGGGACTCGCGCGTTGTCTCCTACTGGATTGATACCTTGGTTCTCAAAAACTGAGGGAAATACTTACGCTACTGTGCTGCATCTCCCTTTCTTCTTCGAGGGAATACAACGCAAGCTCGAGAAGTAGCATTGTTAACCGAGTAAACAACGCATTTATGGTTGACTATTGCCACACATTTCCTTGAAATATATGCCCATTCCTTGTAAAAGGCATGAGAATGCATTAAATAACACGAGCATGGTTTTCTAGACCGTTCTTGTGCACCTTTTCATGCACCGATTGTTCGAATTTGAATTATGTCCATTAATGCCTAGAAAGTGCACATAATCACATAAATATGATAAATGAGCCCGAAAAAAATGTCAAATTTGAACACGTTGCATTTGAGGCGGTGTGTTGATCGTTCGAAAAAAACTGAATGGCAAATTAGGACAGAAATTTGGATTCCCCTTCAATCTTGGGGATTTCCCTCTCGAAAGCAAGGAACTTCCTCGGTGATGGTTCGATTTATGAAGGCCGTGCATGACGACATAAGCCAAAACTTCTCTAATTTTTACCAGGGCATGGTGAGGTCATACCATGGCACCATGCCAGGCGTCATCTTTTTAAGCATTTATTTCATTTTTTCTATAGTTGAAAACTGATACGTCTCCGTCGTATCTATAATTTTTGATTGTTCCATGCCAATATTCTACAACTTTCATATAATTTTGGCAACTTTTTATACTATTTTTTGGGACTAACATATTGATCTAGTGCCTAGTGCCAGTTCCTGTTTGTTGCATGTTTTTTGTTTTGCAGAATATCCATATCAAACGGAGTCTAAATGGAATAAAAACGGATGGAGATTTTTTTGGAATATATGTGAATTTTGGGAAGCGGAACCAACATGAGACGATGCCCGAGTGGGCCACGAGGCAGGGGGGCGGGCCCACCAGGTGCAGATGCGCCCTGGGCCCTCGTGGCCACTCCGTAAGGCTCTTGATGCCCTTCTTTCGCGGCAAGAAAGCTAATATCTGGATAAAAATCGTGTCAAAAAATCAGCCCAATCGGAGTTACGGATCTCCAAGAATTTAAGAAACGGTGGAAGGCCAGAATCTGGGAGCGCAAAAACGGAGAGAGATAGAGAGACATATCCAATCTCGGAGGGGCTCTCGCCCCTCCCATGCCATGGAGACCATGGACCAGAGGGGAAGCCCTTCTCCCATCTAGGGAGAAGGTCAAGGAAGAAGAAGAAGGAGGGGGGCTCTCTCCCCCTCGCTTCCGGTGGCACTGGAGTGCCACCGGGGCCATCATCGTGTGACGGCGATCTACATCAACACGTCCATCATCTTCACCAACATCTCCATCACCTTCCCCCATCTATCTACATCGGTCCACTCTCCCGCAACCCGCTGTACCCTCTACTTGAACATGGTGCTTTATGCTTCATATTATTATCCAATGATGTGTTGCCATCCTATGATGTCTGAGTAGATTTTCGTTGTCCTATCCGTGATTGGTGAATTGCTATGATTGATTTAAATTGCTTGTGGATATGTTGTTGTCCTTTGGTGCCCATCATATGAGCGCGCGCGTGGATCACACCATAGGGTTAGTTGTATGTTTATAGGACTACGTATTGGAGGGCAAGAGTGACAGAAGCTTCAACCTAGCATAGAAATTGACGCATACATGATTGAAGGGGGACCAATATATCTTAATGCTATGGTTGGGTTTTACCTTAATGAACGTTATTAGTTGCGGATGCTTGCTAATAGTTCCAATCAGAAGTGCATAGAATTCCAAGTAAGGGATGGCATGCTAGCAGTGGCCTCTCCCACATAAAACTTGCTATCGGTCTAGTAACGTAGTCAATTGCTTAGGGGCAATTTTGCAACTCCTACCACCACTTTTCCACACTCGCTATCATTAACTTTATTGTTTCTTTATCTTAACAGCCCCTAGTTTTATTTACGTGTTCTTTATATTCTTGCAAACCTATCCCACAAAAACTACAAAGTACTTCTAGTTTCATACTTGTTCTAGGTAAAGTAAACGTCAATCGTGCGTAGAGTTGTATTGGTGGTCGATAGAACTTGAGGGAATATTTGTTCTGCCTTTAGCTCCTCATTGGGTTCGACATTATTACTTATCGAAAGAGGCTACAACTGATCCCCTACACTTGTGGGTTATCAAGACCTTTTTCTAGCGCCTTTGTCGGGGAGCAATAACGTGGGGTGAATATTCTCGTGTGTGCTTGTTTGCTTTATCACTAAGTAGATTTTATTTGCTGTCCTAAGTTTTTTTCTATCTTTAGTTATGGGTAGGAAATGCAAAATACCAAAAAAATTAGTGGTACCTGTTGAACCAATGGTTGAAGAACCACTCAAAATCTATCACACTCCTGAAGCTTTTTACTTGGATCATCTTCGATCCCTATGTGCTCATGCTGAAACCCCAACTAGCTTAGTTGCGGGCAAATCTTTAGATGAGCATGCTTGTTATGTGTGACACAACTTATCTCAAGAAGGGAAACTTTTACTGGATCAAATTCATCGTTTGCAATGCTATGCTTGGAATTTATGTGAAATATATGATTTTACTTGTTGTTCTGAAGACCCTAAGTAACACCTTCCCTACCAATGTGAGTTTAGTGATAATGGAATCGTATCTTCATATGCTAAGGGTGTTTATAGTTACTATGCTGTTCAACGAATTGAAGAATTTGTTGCTTTTAAGGGTGCTTATGAAATTGCTTCTTTGATTGAAAAGTATGATGCTACTCTTTACAAATCTGAAAATTTTGCCATATTTAGATATTGTTATGATAATTATGCTTCTAATGCCTATGTTAAACCATATATTGAGTACTCCTCCGCTGTCCAAGAAGAGACTAATATTTTGCAGGAGTCTATGGAAGAAGAAATTAATGACATTGTGAGCTCATTGGATGAAAAAGATGAGGAGGAGAGCGAAGAACAAAAGCAGGAAGAGCGGATTAGCTACCCGTGCCCACCTTCTAATGAGAGTAACTCTACAACTCATACATTGTTTAATTTCCCTTTGTGCTTACCGAAGGATGAATGCTATGATGATTACAATAATCCCGTTGTTTCTTTTGAAATATCCCTTTCTGATGATGCTTGCTATGCTTGTGGCCAAGATGCCAATATCAATTATGCTTATGGAGATGAACTTGCTATAGTTCCTTATGTTAAACATGAGATAGTTGCTATTGCACACACACATGATAGTCCTATTATCTTTTTGAATTCTCCAAACTACACTATATCGGAGAAGTTTGCACTTATTAAGGATTATATTGATGGGTTGCCTTTTTCCGTTACACATGATGATTTTGATGAATATAATATGCATGTGCTTGCTGCTCCTACTTGCAATTATTATGAGAGAGGAACTACATCTCCGCCTCTCTATGTTTCCAACACTATAAAATTGCAAGAAACTGATTATACTATGCATTGGCCTTTACTTGATGTGCATGAATTGTTCTTATATGACATGCCTATGCATAGGAAGAGAGTTAGACTTCGTTATTGCATGACACATATCACTTTGTGCTCACTACTAAATGCAAAATCATTGCTAATTAAAATTGGCTTTGATATACCTTGGGATCCGGGTGGATCCATTACTTGAGCACTATATGCCTAGCTTAATCTCTACTATCTAAAAGAAACGTAAGGTTCCCTCTCCCCTCTTACGTTCCCCTCGCTTCGTCCAACCTCTCGTACGACCCCCACTCCACCGATTTGGTTTTCTCCCTCTGCTGGTTTTCTCCGTCCATCTAACCACGGAAAACCATCCGGTTTACTCACCCTCATCGCACCACGTCCGAACAAACCGCTGAAACACCCGCAATCGTGCGTGATCCCGAGCCGCCCCTCTCCCCCAAACCCTAGACTTCGGATGAGCCACGGCAACATGCGCCGATCAAGATGAGGGCTTTAAGGCGCTAATCATGGAGCCCCTGGCGGAAGCAATGCCCCAAGGAGGAGGAGGAGGAGGAGGAGGAGGAGGAAGACAACCATGGCTGCATGGAGAAGGGCTTCCCGCTGTCGACCATCCACTGTGGCCACGAGTCATGAAGATACGCTGTCGTTCCCTCCTTCCTCCAATCTTGGATCCAACAAAAGGAATTAACGCCACTTGTAATCCCCGTTCATTGTCGGCTGCCACAAAGACACCCAATGCCGGTGTGGTTTCATCTTGGCTGTAGTAGTTTCCCGAGGTTTGGTCGCTCTGCCCTCGATTTCAGGTACGTCATCATCAGCGACATAGTTGATTAATTAATCCCTTTTTCCCGCCGCTCATGCCCAGAACTGATGCATCCGTTAGCCTTCGCTCTTCTTGTATTTGGGGAGATCAATCATCTTATTTGGATGGTTGTGAAAGTGTTCACAATTGGAAAGTCGTTCCTACTGCTGCAGTTCATTGGTTCAAGTCCAACACTGAGCTCACAATGGAAGTTGAGTTGGGGGACACGATGAACACGATGGACAATAAGCCCATGAAGCTCCAGAAGTCTAGATTTGGATACAGTATTTCTCTTTCTATCTAAAATCTACAATAGAAATTAATACTAGCTTCATATACATCGAAAGAGGTGGCATATTTGAAACTACTTCAGCAGAAATTTAGTTGTCAAAGGCAAATAACCATCTTCAGTAGTCGTTACATTAAACCTAGGACGAGATGCATATACAGTTCTGCTATGGAAAAGGTTAATTATACATTATAAGGATAATAAAGTATAATAATATGCATGAAAATACTGCTCTCCTGCTGGGTCTTAGAAGTCAGAATCCACAAATTTAGGTTAATTATAGTAATTATGACCCCACTTATGCCTTTTCTTTACACATTAAAATGTGTCGCTCCTTTAAAAAATAAGATATTGATTCTTGTGTTCTGAAGTCTTGGATGTGACTAATTGCATGACATGCTGATATCCAGCGAGCTGGTTGTGCTGTGTTTTCTCACAAATGCCGCCGGCGGATTAGGTGATCCTTGGACGTGAGCAAGCTTCACGGGCACTTCCTAAAGGTTGTCGGCGGTTCACAAGTACTTCCTTTCAAGCAGAATTGACTCTTTAGCAAGATTCATTATCTGTTTTGAATGGAACAAGATTGATCATATTGTTTGAAGTGAAAAAGATTCACTATGATCTACCCATTACTTGATTTGAAGTTTTCAAGTGCTACATGTAGTAGGAGGCAGTAGCGGCTGAAATCTTGGTGCTAAATGACACATGATGTCTTCACGCGATTTCTAAGAAGAAAAACCCCGAAGAACAAATACTCATTTAAATATTGTTTGATTCATTGCTTCATGAGCATTTTATCTATCATTTGTTCTAAAAGTTTGAGTTTTCAGGTCTAAAATGGTTCATCCCCTTTTGTGGTTGCAGTCTTACTGATCTGAACACACCACTTTTTATTTGCAGTGCTAAAGAAAAAAAACGTCTATTGCTTGACCCAATAATATACTATCGATAATAGATATTTTTTCTGGAAATATTTGCAGATTCAATGTAGGCAACATGCCATACAAACCAGTCTTGGAAGTAATGAACATTGCAAAGTTTTGATTGTGCTAAGTGAACTTTAGTGATTCATCATACCTATTCCACATATTGTATCTTTTGGCAAAAATGTAACCGAGTCAAATGATCTATGAAATACATGCATTGCACCTATATGATGCTCTAACAAGAGGCAATATATCACCCAATGTGTCTTGAGAGTTCTCCCGTTGCAACGCACGGGCACTCACCTAGTGGCTTTAAAGAAAGCGCTGCCAGGGAGACAACCCGGAAGTTTTAGAGAGTCATTTATTTCTGTTGTGTGCTTTTATAAAGTTTAAAAAATAAAAAAATAAAGAGGGGAACCTAAAACTTTTTCAAAAAGAAAAGTGAAAGTAAGAAGGACGAGTACCGTTGAAATGGGGGAGCTCCTTGAACTTTGTTCATGCCCATGGAAACTTTGCAAATCTTGAATTACAGAGACTTTTCATAAAAAATAATTACCCCCTTGTACAATTCCATTGTATTATAAAAATAATGTGCCAAGAGTTTCCTTTAGGATGATTAAACTGCTTGTTGGTTTGTGCGGTGCAAAAACAGAAACTTTGGCTGTAGTGCGCGATTTTTCATTTTTTACTGGAACGTCGAAAGGATCTGAAACTTTTTGCAAAGTCTTGCTATAGAAATTGTTGATTTTTCCTAATTTTTCCATAAGTTTTAGAGTTACAGAAGTATGGTTAATGTTCAGATTACTGCAGACTGTCTTGTTTTCACAGATTGCTATTATAGCTTCATTATTTGTATATGTTTGAATTCTTGTTGATGCCTCCTTGACTTGGGGCCATAGAATTGTGATAGCATACAATAGGTAATGTTTGTTAATAATTATACAATAATGTTAGAGCAGTACATGATGGGATTTTATTGATCATATGCACTACCACCGCCACTAAAAGTTCGGTTAAGTTTTGTGTGGATGAAGTGTTCGAGGATCGAGGAGGTCTCGATGTGAGAAGAAGGAGGAGAGGCAAGGGCTCAAGCTTGTGGATGCCCAAGGAACCCCAAGTAAATATTCAAGGAGACTCAAGCGTCTAAGCTTGGGGATGCCCCGGAAGGCATCCCATCTTTCTTCAACAAGTATCATTATGTTTTCGGATTCGTTTCGTTCACATGATATGCGTAAACACTTGGAGCGTCGTGTGCTTTTTATTTTTCTTTTAATAAATGCACCATGCTGGTATGAGATAGTCCTTGGTTGATTTATAGAATGCTCTTTGCACTTCACTTATATCTTTTGAGTATGGCTTTATAGAATGCTTCATGTGCTTCACTTATATCATTTGAAGTTTGGATTGCCTGTTTCTCCTCACATAGAAAACCGCCATTTGTAGAATGCTCTTTTGCTTCACTTATAATTGTTAGAGCGTGGGCATATCTTTTGTGGAAAGAATTAAAACTCTCTTGCTTCACTTATATCTATTTAGAGAGTTGACAGGAATTGGTCATTCACATGGTTAGTCATAAAATCCTACATAAACTTTTAGATCTCTGAATATGATATGTTTGATTCCTTGCAATAGTTTTGCGATATAGAGATGCTAATATGTGGGAGGTACTAGTGAATGATTGTGGTCTAGTAAAAATATTGGTGTTAAAGTTTGTGATTCCCGAAGCATGCACGTATGGTCTCCTAACTATGTAACCAAATTGGCGCGCATTGTATTTTGATTGTTTATCTTTGCGTGAAGGTCGGGGGCGCGCGATGGTTAACTCCTACCAACCTCCCCCCTAGAAGCATGCGTCGTAGTATTTTTGCTTCGAGGGCTAATAGATTTTTCGCAATAAGTATGTGAGTTCTTTATGACTAATGTTGAGTCCATGGATTATATGCACTCTCACCCTTCCACCTTTGCTAGCCTCTCTTGTATCGCACAACTTTCACCAGTACCATACACCCACCATATACCTTCCTCAAAACAGCCACCATACCTACCTATTATGGCATTTCCATAGCCATTCCAAGATATACTGCCATGTAACTCCACTGTTCCGTTTATTATGACATGCACCATCATTGTCATATTGCCTTGCTTGATCGTAAGATAGCTAGCATGATGTTTCCATGGCTTGTCCGTTTTTTGATGTCATTGCTACGCTAGATCATTGCACATCCTGGTACACCGCTGGAGGCATTCACATAGAGTCATATTTTGTTCTAGCTTCAAGTTGTAATCTTTGAGTTGCAAGTAAATAAAAGTGTGATGATCTTCATAATTATAGCATTGTCCCATGTGAGGAAAGGCCAAAAAAAGAGATGGCCTAAATAAATAAATAAAAAAGAGAGAGGGGCTAAAAAAAGAGAAAGCCCCTCCAAAAAAAAAAACAAAAAAAGAAAGAAAAGAGAGAAGGGACAATGCTACTATCCTTTTCCACACTTGTGCTTCAAAGTAGCACCATGATCTTCATAATAGAGAGTCTCTTGTTTTGTCACTTCCATATACTAGTGGGAATTTTCATTATTGAACTTGGCTTGTATATTCCAACGACAGGTTTCCTCAAATGCCCTAGGTCTTCATGAGCAAGCAAGTTGATGCACACCCACTAGTTTTCTTTCTGAGCTTTCATACACTTATAGCTCTAGTGCATCTGTTACATGGCAATCCCTACTCACTCACATTGATATCGATTGATGGACATCTCCATAGTCCATTGATTTGCCTAGTTGATGTGAAACTTTCACCCACCTTTTGTCTATCACCACCTTCTATTCCACCCATAGTGCTATGTCCATGGCTCACGCTCATGTATTGTGTGAAAGTTGAATTTTTTTGAGAATACTAAAGTATGAAAAAATTGCTTGGCTAAAACCAGGGTTGTGCATGATTTAAATACTTTGTGTGGTAAAGATGGAGCATAGCCAGACCATATGATTTTGTAGGGATAACTTTTTTGGCCATGTTATTTTGAAGAGACATGATTGCTTTATTAGTATGCTTGAAGTATTATTTTCCTAATGTCAAATGATAGACTATTGCTTTGAATCACTCGTGTCTTAATATTCATGCCATGATTTGATTACATGATCAAGATTATGCTAGGTAGCATTCCACATAAAAAAATATCTTTTTATCATTTACCTACTCGAGGACGAGCAGGAATTAAGCTTGGGGATGTTGATACGTCTCCATTGTATCTATAATTTTTGATTGTTCTATGCCAATATTCTACAACTTTCATATACTTTTGGCAACTTTTTATACTATTTTTTGGACTAAAATATTGATCCAGTGCCCAGTGCCAGTTCCTGTTTGTAGCATGTTTTTTGTTTCGCGGAATATCCATATCAAACAGAGTCCAAACGGAATAAAAACGGACGGAGATTTTTTTGGAATATATGAGAATTTTGCGAAGCGGAACCAACAAAAGACGATGCCTGATAACCCACAAGTGTAGGGGATCAATTGTAGCCTCTTTTGATAAGTAAGAGTGTCGAACCCAACGACGAGCTGAAGGGAGAACAAATATTCCCTCAAGTTCTATCGACCACCGATACAACTCTACGCACGCTTGGCATTTACTTTACCTAGAACAAGTATGTAACTGAAGGAAATATGCCCTAGAGGCAATAATAAAGTTATTATTTATTTCCTTATATCATGATAAATGTTTATTATTCATGCTAGAATTGTATTAACCGGAAACTTAATACATGTGTGTCGGTGTACTAAGGTAGGGGTACCTCAGTACCCCAACTTGTGCACGGGCAGTTGCAGCTTCCTGCGGCAGGGTTTACCGCGTGCTCGCCGGAGACTTTCCTGCTCCTTATTAAGCCATTCAAAAACAAAGTATACAAGACAGAAGATCGAGACCCCGGCAAGAGGAGCTTGCCGGGAAGGCCGTACCAGGCTCAAGATTGCCCCACTAGCACAAGGTCCTGGCAAGAGGAGCTTGCCAGGAAGACTAGAAGACAACGCCTCGGCGCTATATGCGCCCCGGCAAGGGCCCGGGGAGCGGCAAGCTCCCGGGCCCGGCAAGATCAAGGCCCCGGCAAGGTGCTTGCCGGGAAGGCTGCGCTGTGTGCCCGCGCTCCAGCTCATCGGCCCACGCGTCGCCCTGGGGCCTATCCAGGGACGCGTGGCGGATGGCTGTGCAGCCTGGGGGACACGGTGGCACTCCACGGTGGTGGATCCATCGCCGTGGCGGACGGAGACGCTAGGGCGGGAGCTTTTGGGGTCGACGGCGACGGGCATTAAATGCCCTTGTCCCCCACTGTCAAAGTAGGTATAGACCACTATTCTGCACTGTAGCTCCACTGTTCCCGCACTGTTACAACTACCACCTCTTTTACGTTTTTACCCCTTTCTCCTACGTTGACACCTGTCGGTGACCCCTTGCACTATAAAAGGAGGCCCATGCACAACGTGGAGAGGGTTCGGAACTTAGATCACTCTCACGCCCGGAGTAGCTGCTTCTTCAAGCTCCCGAGCACTCCAACTCAATACATAACTAAGCAGGAGTAGGGTTTTACGCGTCTACCGCGGCCCGAACCTGGGTAAAACTGCCCGCGTGCTCGCTACGATCTGCTCTTCGTGCTCCCTCCGCCCTCGTACCGCACAGACAAGGGGCTCCGGTCCCATAGGTGTTCGTGGCGGACAGTTTCCCCCGACATCTTTGGCGCGCCAGGTAGGGGGCGTCGAGGTTGTGCGAACCTGATCCGGCGTTCGCGCGGGCGCATTCTTCATCAACCTCTCCGAATTCGTCAACTTCACCAGCAACAAGCTCCATGGCCCCGAAGAAGAAGGCTTCGGAGGTCGGAGGCCCGTCTGCGTCTCACCCGCCGCCACCGGAGCCGACGGTGGGCGGGGGAGACGCCGTCGGAAGAGTGGCCGCCGGCGAGGACACTCACGGCGCCACTAGATCCAAGAACAGAACGGACGACCGAACCTCGGTCTCCGTGGACGCACCGCGTCCCTCTGAGCACACAACGACCCAGCAGCGCCATGTCACGGGAGGTGGCATCCGCTTGCTGGGGCAAGGCCAAACCGGAGGCTCGCGGGACGCCCCGGACCCCCGTCCGGGCACAAGCAAAGCGAAGGCGCCGGCGCGGGACCCCGCTCCTTCTAACGCTGTTAGAAGTCCGAGCGTATCCCGCTCCTCGCACCGCTCGCCCGCGTTCCCCTCCACTCCGGCAGAAGCGCTCGCAAGAGCGCAACTGCTCCTCGACTTCCCTCCAGCGGCAGACAAGGCCGAAGACTGGAGGGCCACCATCCAGAGCCTGATAGCCTTCGCCAACAACGATTCTCCACAGCAGCCGTCGGCCTCGCGGCCGCGGCAAGCTGAGAAGACGAAGGCCGACGGCGACAAGACCGCCGGGGGTGCAACAAGCGTGCATTCCCCGCGGCAGAAGCAGAAGACGCCGCCCCGCCGGAACAACGCCGACGATGGCTCCACAGCCTCGTCGGACCCGCGGGCCCGTCGGGACCAGCGCCAGGTCCTCGACGACCGGCGAGAAGAAGACGCTCGGACCACAATCGAGCGCCGCCGAGAAGCTCGGCGACAATCTGACCAGAGAGCTGGGAACACTGTCGACGCGCACGCGCCCGGTGAGCCAGGCGACTTGCCGTACGCGGCAGGCTGCCCTGCGTTCACCCGCGAGCTGCGGCGCGTCCAGTGGCCCAGCATGCAGAATTTTAAGCCCGACGTACCAGAGAAGTACGACGGCAAGACGCACCCCTCGGAATTCCTCAGCGTCTACACAATCGCAGTGCAAGCTGCCGGGGGGCGCGACGAGAAGATCTTGGCAAACTACTTCCCGCTCGTGCTAAAGCCGAACGTCCGTTCGTGGCTTATGCACTTGCCGGAAGGTTCTACCTCTTCTTGGGCCGACCTTTGCCACCAGTTTGTTGGCGCCTTCACCGGCGGCCACAAACCCCACGGCCAGGAGAGCGATCTCCACATCTTGGCCCAGAAGGAAGGAGAAACCCTGCGCAAGTACATCCAACGCTTCAGCCGTGTGCAGCACAACATCCCTGATGTCCACCCTGCCGCGGTTATCAGCGCGTTCCATCAGAACGTGCGTAACCGCCGCATGCGTGAAGAAATGGCGATGACCAAGATTCGGGACGTCAGCGAGCTCTACGCTCTTGCTGACAAGTGCGCACGCGCAGAAGAGGGGAGGAGACTCCCCGGGGAGGATGCTGGCGCAGGAGGAAGCGACAGCGACGACGCCGCCCCGGCAAAGAAGAGCCGGCGGCGGAATAACAGAAAGAAGGGCAAGAAAGAGGTGCTTGCCGCCGAGAAGTTCGGCAAGGAAGCCCCCGCCAAGCAAACACAGGCTGGCGGCTCCGGCAAGGAGCCTGCCCCTGTAGCGGCGGCCGACAAGCCGGGCAGCTCCGACAAGCAATACTGTGAGATCCACCGCACCAAGGGTCACGATCTCTCCAACTGCAAGCGCGTCGAGTATCTCGTCGAGCAGCAGAAAGCTGAGTACGAGAGGCGCGACAAGGAGAAGGCCCAAGGTGGCGGGGAGGAGACAAGCAAGAAGCGGCCGTTCAACGGCCGGGGAGGGCGCCGCGGCAAGGCCAAGCAGCGGCAAGGAGATCGACCTCCCCGGGGCCGCGACAAGGACGAAGAGGACGACGACGAAGACATGGAGGACGAGGAGAACAGCGAGCAGGAGTTCCAGAAGGCCACGGAGGTCCTGTGCGTCGACGGTGGCGCCTCTCTGCACACCTCCCACCGCCAACTAAAGCAGTGGGTGCGTGAGGTGAATGCAGCAGAGCCGCCCGTGGAGTCGCGTAGGCTCCTCAAATGGTCCAGCACGCCCATCGTTTTTGATCTTGAGGATCACCCTGACCGCACCACTGCGGTCGGGTGCTTGCCGATGCTGGTCTCACCCACCATCCGCAACCTCAAGGTCACCAAAATGTTGGTTGACGGCGGGGCCGGGCTAAACTTGATCTCCTCGGCTGTGATCAAGAAACTCCAGATTCCAGATGGCGAGCTCGAAGAGACCGGTTCATTCCAAGGAATCAACCCGGGAAGGAGCAAGCCCAAGGGAAAGATCACTCTGCCGGTGACCTTTGGCGGGGAGCTCAACTTCAGAACTGAGCGCATCACTTTCGACGTTGCCGATATTCCGTTGCCCTACAATGGAATACTTGGCCGTCCTGCCCTCGCCAAGTTCATGGCAGCTTCCCATTATGCTTACAATGTACTCAAGATGCCGGGGCCGATAAGCGTCATCACTGTCCACGGCGACAAGAAGGATGCGCTTGTCTGCGCCGACAAGATCTACCGGGATGCGGCAGCTGCAGCCGAGAAGGATACTCTTGCCGCTGAAGCTCCCGGGGGGAAGAAGACGAAGACCAAGTCCGGCAAGTGCTCTGGGACCCACTCCGGCAACCGCACCTCCTCGGAGTGCTGCGCTGTCGTCGAGGACGTTCCATCGAGCTCCACCGGCAAGAGTAAGAAAGGAATGGCCGCTCCTCCGGCAACCAAGAAGGTGTCCGCCAAGGAGGACGGCACTGGTGGTACCTTCACCATCAGTGCTACCCTTGACAGCAAATAGGAAAGCGCGCTCGTTGCCTTCCTGCGGGCGAATGTCGATGTGTTTGCCTGGCAACCATCTGACATCCCCGGTGTTCCCAGGAAGGTGATTGAGCACAAGCTTGCTGTCTGTCCTCATGCGCGGCCTATCAAGCAGAAAGTGAGGAAGCAAGCCGTGGAGCGCCAAGAGTTCATTAACGAGGAAATCAAGAAGCTAGAAGCGGCAGGCCTAGTTAGAGGTGTGATCCAGCCGACGTGGTTGGCGAATCCAGTCGTCGTGCGTAAGGCCAACGGGAAATGGAGACTGTGTATAGACTTCACCGATGTGAATAAAGCATGTCCCAAGGATCCATTCCCTTTGCCACGCATTGACCAGATCGTTGACTCCACTGCCGGATGTGAGCTACTCTGTTTTCTTGATGCATACTCAGGCTATCATCAGATTTTCATGGCCAAGGAGGATGAAGAGAAGACTGCATTTATCACCCCGTGTGGCACTTATTGCTTCATACGCATGCCATTTGGGTTGAAGAATGCAGGATCAACCTTTGCAAGGGTGGTATACACTGCTTTTGAGCCACAGATCCACAGGAATGTAGAAGCTTACATGGATGACATCGTGGTGAAGAGCAAGAGCAAAGAAACCCTGATCCAAGATTTGGAGGAGACATTTCAGAACCTGCGTAGAATACAGCTCAAGTTGAACCCCGAGAAGTGCGTCTTTGGAGTCCCCTCCGGCAAGCTTCTCGGGTTCTTTGTATCACAGAGGGGGATTGAAGCCAACCCCGACAAGATTAAAGCCATTGAGCAGATAGAGGCCCCGAAGCGCGTCAAGGATGTCAGAAGGCTTGCAGGTTGTGTGGCTGCCCTCAGTAGGTTCATTTCGAAGTCTGCAGAACGCGCCCTACCTTTCTTCAAAATCTTGAAGAAGGCAGGTCCCATGAAGTGGACTCCGGAAGCGGAGGCGGCGCTGCAGGATTTGAAACGGTACCTGTCCTCCACTCCTATACTTGTCGCACCTAGACCACAGGAAAAGTTGTTGCTATACCTAGCGGCAACCAACCAGGTGGTTAGTGCTGCGTTAGTAGCGGAGAGGGAGTCCGACGAGGAGTCAGCACCACCGGCAAGCGAATCCAGCGACAAGCAGGGGGCTGCTCCGGCAAGCTCTGGCCCCGACAAGGATGACTCTGTGCAGGAACAAGGTGAGGTGCGGAAGAAGATGGTGCAGCGCCCAGTGTATTTTGTGAGTTCCCTTCTTCAAGGGGCTAGATCAAGGTACTCTGGTGTGCAGAAGTTGCTTTTCGGCCTCCTCATGGCCTCGAGAAAGCTGCGCCATTACTTCCAAGCCCATGAGATAACAGTGGTCACTCGCTTTCCGCTGAAGAGGATATTGCACAACCCAGAAGCGACAGGCAGGATCGTTGAGTGGGCACTGGAGCTGTCAAGCTTTGGACTCAAGTTTGAAAGCACTTCAACCATACAGAGCCGAGCTTTGGCAGAGTTCATAGCTGAATGGACCCCAACGCCCGATGAAGAAGTTCAAGAAACAAGTACACCCGTACAAGAAGCTACAAGTGAATGGGTAATGTATTTTGACGGTGCCTTCTCGCTGCAAGGCGCCGGTGCTGGCGTGGTACTCATCGCGCCCACCGGAGAGCACCTCAAATACGTTATCCAGATGCACTTTCCCAGGGAGCAAGCGACAAACAACACTGCCGAATATGAAGGCTTGCTTGCCGGCCTCAAGATTGCGGCCGAACTTGGGATCAGGAAGCTGATTGTGCGGGGAGATTCTCAGTTGGTGGTCCGGCAAGTCAACAAGAGCTATCAGAGCCCTTTGATGGAAGCTTATGTCGATGAAGTGAGGAAGCTTGAGGAGCACTTTGAAGGTCTGCAGATGGAGCACGTCCCAAGAGCTCAAAATGAAATTGCAGATGGCCTTTCAAAGTGTGCTTCGATGAAGTTACCTGTGGAACCAGGGACCTTCTTGCTCAAGCTGACTCAACCATCCGTTACACCATCAATCGAGCAGACCAAGAAGAGAAAGTTGGTCTCCGGCGACTACTTGCCGGCGGATCTTCCTGAAACCGCCGCCAAGATCCCCAAGATCAACAACCACAACGCTGAGGAACAGTTTGCTCCTGCAGATCCTCGGGTCTGTACAGTTGAAGCAAGTGTTCCCGACAAGCCTCGCCCCGGCGAGCTTGCCGGGGGACCATCAGCTCCGGCAGAGCCAGAGGTTCTTGCCGTAGAAGCTGAGGTCCCCGCAGCGGCCCTCGAGCCTTTAGTCCTTGCCGTTGAGCCTCAGGCTCCGGCATGGGCACAGCAGATAGTCCGTTTTCTGCAAACTGGAGAACTTCCCGATGACCCAGAAGAAATAGAGAAGATAACCAGGCAGTCAAGTATGTATCAGTTCGTGGATAACGAACTGTACAGAAGAAGACTCAATGGTGTCAGATTGAAGTGTATCTCCAGGGAAGATGGACAGACGCTGTTGGCGGAAATACACGGAGGCATATGTGGCCACCACATTGGCGCAAGGGCGCTTGCCGGGAAGGCTTTCCGGCAAGGGTTCTTTTGGCAAGAAGCCCTCCAAGATGCAACTGCACTAGTAACCAAGTGTGAAGCGTGCCAGTTCCATGCAAAGCAGATTCATCAGCCAGCTCAAGCTCTCCAAACAATCCCTTTGTCCTGGCCCTTCTCGGTCCGGGGGCTCGATATCCCCGACCCCTTCCCTCGTGCTGTCGGGGGCTTTGAGTACTTGTACGTTGCAATCGACAAGTTCACAAAGTGGCCAGAAGTGGAGCCAGTGAGAAAGGTGACAGCACAATCAGCAGTCAGGTTCTTCAGGTCGATTGTTTGCCGTTTCGGGATCCCTAACAGGATCATCACCGACAACGGTACACAATTTACTAGTCGCACCTTCATGCAGTACGTCCAAGACCTTGGCGCCAAGGTCTGTTTCGCTTCTGTTGCTCACCCGAGGAGCAACGGTCAAGCGGAGAGGGCCAATGCTGAAGTGCTGCGCGGACTCAAGACAAGAACCTTTGACAGGCTGCGCAAGTGCGGAAGAAATTGGATAGAGGAGCTACCGGCGGCTCTTTGGTCAATCAGAACGACACCAAGTCGAGCCACCGGACAGACACCCTTTGCCTTAGTCTATGGGGCAGAGGCAGTTCTCCCCACGGAACTCGCATACGGATCTCCTCGAGTGCTCGCTTATGATGAGCTCGAGCAAGAGCAACTGCGGCAAGATGACGCACTGCTCCTCGAGGAGGGACGTCTCTAGGCTGCTGTACGAGCTGCTCGATACCAGCAAGCCTTGCGTCGCTACCATAGCCGCAAGGTCAAGGCCAGGAGTCTCGAGGAAGGCGACCTTGTTCTTCGGCGTGTTCAGTCCGCCAAGAATTCCAACAAGTTGACGCCGAAGTGGGAAGGCCCTTATCGGGTGAGACAAGTCACGAGGCCCGGCGCTGTCCGCCTCGAGACCGAAGAAGGCTTACCGGTGAGCAATTCCTGGAACATAGAGCATCTTCGCAAGTTTCACCCCTAAGGCGCGGTTGCCGTGATCCGTTCCGGCAACCACCTTTTGTACAAGCTTTGCCGCTGTTGCATGTAACCCTTTGTACAAAGCCGGGCGCAGACCCCGTGCATCAGTAAAGTTTCCGTGTTTTGCGCTATTTGCCTTTTTGCGTGCTTTTCTTTGCTATTCGCATGTGTTATTTGGCAACTTGTGCGACACACAAATCCGGTAAGCATTACAACGCCGAAAGGCCATGTACTTGTTTCCCTCTCCCTTTTCTTTCCTCTTAAGCAGAAGGAACGTTCCTCGCGCACAAGTTTGCCGGGGGGGAAGGAGGTGGATGAGGAACCAAGTGCTGTTCAAGAAAGAGAAGCCTTACCGGAAAGCAAGCAATATATGAAAGCTAAGTTATTAGAATTTGACCAGTTCAAATTTTAAATTTTAGTTGTCTTCCTTGAACAATCACACTTTGTATGGAAAACCTGTGCGCGGAGGAACATACCCGTAGCTTGCCGCACCCTTATCTTGTTTTCGAGTTCGCTCAACGATTTAAGTGAGCTGCGACAAGTGTCGCGCCCTTGCTTCGTTTCCGAGTACACTCAGCAAGCTAAGTGCGTTGCGACTAGCCGCGGCGAGGTTGCTTGCCGGTAAGACCTTAGCCAGCAGGCTGCTCAGGGTCCAGCACTCAGCGCTCGCGGCAAAGGCCCCTTGCCGGCAAGCTCCTCGGGAGCGTAGGGTGAAAAACATACAAAGTCAAGGATTAAGACAAGGAAGATAACATTGCACTGATTGATCAAAATGAGATAAATATCTTACAAAGGATAACTTGTCGCAATGGACTAATAAGTTCATGACATAATGTGCAGCAACAAAAAGATAAAGATAATGGAGCCCTAATCTACGCGGTCGCCCTCCTTCCTGGAGAGCTTAGCCACCTTGGCGATGATGTGGGCGACCTGCTCCTTCAGGGCCTCCGTGTCCGCATCAGCCGGCAAGCTACGAAGAACGTTGGTGAGATTGATCCCCGGATTGCGGTACACAATCTTCGTCAACACCCGCTCCAGAGTTCCCGCGCAGAGCAGGCGCGACTCCTCGGCCAGCTGCGCGGGGATTTGGTTCCGGAGACCTGCCAGGGCCGGCGCGATCCCTCTCAAGAAGAGGCTGAGCTTGGCGCTGTGCGGGAGATCCGGATCCGGCGAGTAGATGAGATGTTCAACTTTCAGCGCCAGCAGCTCCTGGTCAATGTTGGACGCAGAAGATACCAAGTCTTCGGTCCATACCTCAATGGTCTGGCGGAAGAGCTCGGATGCTTTGTTGACGCTGTCCACCAAGGTCCGCTCCTTGCGGAGCTCCTCCTTCAGCTTGGTCTCCTGAGCCCGGGCAGCATCAAGTGAATCCTTAAGAGTAGTGACCTTCAACTCCAAGTCCTCGATGGAGTCCTTGGCGGCCTTCAACTCGTCGCCCCTCTTAGAAAGGCTCACCTGGAGCTCTGAATTTGTGTGGGCGTCCTTCTCGCGCTCCGTGATAAGCGCGGCAACCTTCTCCGCGCTCACCTTCAGCGCCTTCTCCAGCTGCACAACCTTGGCGGAGAGCTCCTTCTTGGCGTCTTCCGCGGCAACCGCGGCGGCTTTCGCCTCCTTCAACTCCCCGCCAAGGGCCGCCTCGCGAGCGGCAAGGTCCTCCTCATGGGAGTCGAGCTCGACCTTCCGCTGCGCGAGCTCTCCTTCTCGCCGGGACAGCTCCACCCCGGCGAGCCGCTGCTGTTCCTCAGCTTCGGCCTTCTCCAGCACCCATTCTTGGTACTCGCCGGCGAGCCGCTCACGCTCCTCCGCCACCTCGCGGAGGGCCGCCTGGTTGGCGGCGCTGAGCTCCGCCGCGCGCTTCTCCATCTCCGCGGCGGCCTTGGCGGCAAGGGCTTCCCGGGAAGCAAGCTTCGCCTGCCTGGCCCGGTAAAGGGCCAGGAGCTGGTGAAGTAGCTTCTCCTCCTCGGGCCCTTCACTCCCGCCGGGCGCCTCGACAATTTTCAGGCCCGCGGAGGCGAGGACTTCTCCGTCAAACGCCTCGCCCTCCGCGGGGGCTCGCGATGAAGACCCCCACGGCATCTGGATGAAGACGCCGTTGGGGGCCTCGAGGTAGTAGCCCTGCTCCTTGCTGGCGGAGGGGTCGGCGGCCGGTGCAGCATCTGATGCTCCCGCCGCCTCCGGGTCGGCGGTGCGGTCGCCGTCCCCCTCCCCGGCCGCTGCGTCCGCAGCCGGAGCGGTCTCCTGCGCGGCCGGCTCGGCGGCTCTCGCCGCGTCCTCAATGACAGGGACGTCGCCGCCGCCGCCCTGCGTGCCCTCCTCGTCCTCGATGTTGATGACCTCCGTCTCCATCGGTTCGGGAGGAGGAGGATCTAAAAAGAAAAAGAAGAAAAAGAAGTTCAAGTTCAAGCAAATATCCAAAAAGAGGCAAGGCCAAGAAGACAAACTACAGAACATACCTTGGCGGACGTCCTCAGCGGCGGGCTCCCTCGCCGGGGAGCTCGGCCTTGGTGGAGTGGCCGCCCTCGCCGGGCTGCTCGCCCTTGGCGGGGTACTCTGCCTTGGCGGAGTACCCGCCCTTGGCGGAGCACTCTCCCTTGCCGGAGAGTTCTGCCTTGGCGGGGACGGCGGGGCCTGCGGTTCCTCGACGACAGTCTCCGGGCGCTCTTCCTGCTGTGGCTCCACCTCTGCACAAATCAAGATAAGAAACGTCAAGATGATGAAAGAAGACGAAATCCTCAAGCGTACCCCGACAAGCGAAAGAATAAACCCCAGACTTACGCTGGGGGCTGCGCTGGGGGCTGCTCCTCGGTGCAGCGCTCGGGTCCGGCAGGCTCGGCTCCGGCACACCTCCTGTTGCCGCGGCGGCTGAGTCTTCCGCGGCCTCGACCACAGGCGCCTTGGCCTTCTTCGCCGCGCGCTGAACCAAGGTCCTGAAATCAAAGCAATAAACAAAGTCAGCATCAACGACAATCAAGACAAAACTCGAGAAGGTGTAAGATCTTGGATTCTTACTCCCGATCCTCCTCGTCGTCATCCTCGCTCAGGGCGGAGAAGTCGTACTCCACCGTGGGCGCGTCGGCGCGAGGAGCGGAAGATGAAGATTCCCTCGGGCGCTTGGCGGTCCCGGGGGCTGGGGGCTGCGAAGACCCAGCCCCTGTGGTAGCCGGAGTCCGGGGAGCGGGCGGAGCCGCTGCTCCGCTCCGAGAAGACCCCTGTCGGCTCGGCGCCGGCCTGCGAGGTGCCTCCGTCGTGGCCCGCGCGCGGGCCGCCTCTGCTGTGGCTGGTGCGCCGGTCGCCCTTGGCGCGGCTTGGCTCCCCCGGGGAGCTGCCCGGCGAGCTGATTGTTGCCGGGGCGCCTGCGCCCTCTCTCCCGTCGCCGTCTTGCGGAGACGCTTCGGCGGAGACTGCCTTGGGCTTGCCGGGGGCGGGGAGCTCTCCGACGAGGAGAGGTCGTCGGCGTAGAGCTCCGTAGATCCGCCGGAGTCCTCGGCCTCCTCCTCCTCCTCTTCCCCGGCCGGCTCGCTGGGCCCAGCGCCCTGCGCTGCGGCCTCTTTTCCCTTGCCGCCTCCGCTCCCTCCGGCGCCTCCGCTCCTCGCGGCGCCTCTGTTCCCTCCGGCGGCACCCTCCATTGCCGCGGCCTCGGCCACGATTCCGTGGATCCCGAAGTGCCTCAGCGAGGGGACCCCGGCGAGCGCGTCGGGAGGGAGCTGCAGCAGTCTGCGGATCTCCGCCTCCTCCGCCTGGCTGGACGCATCCGCAGCCTCCGCCTCAGCAGGCGTGTACCCGAAGTCTCCTGCCGCTGCAGCTGCAGCGGCCTCCTCAGCCCGAGAAGCCATATAGGCAATCTCCTGGTCGGTGGTGTCCCGCGTGTGCTCCTTGACGTCACTCTTGTTCTTCGCCACCTCCACGAGGTTGTCGTAGAAGTTGAGGACGTCGATGGGCTTGGGCGCGATCCACGTGCGATCCACGCCGTGCGAATCGCACGCGGGCATCATGGCGAGGATACGGTCCCGGACGATGTTGTTGCAGAGCGGCACCACTCCCCGGGGAGCTCGGAACCACTCAGGGTGTGCCGGGTCATACTTGAAGAGTTCCCGGACCATCCCCCTCAGCTCGAGCGTCGTGAAGTTGAAGTTGAGCCCGGGGCGCAGCCTCATTATGTCCGCCGGGCCGCCGTACTCCCAGGCCGGCCTCTTCCTGTCTTGGAGAGGGGCGATGCGGCGGCGAAGGAAGTCTGCGCCCACCTCAGCAACGGACAGCTGTGCCACCCGAAGACGAAGAATCCGGACGAGGGCGATGTCGAGCTTGATGTCGTCCGAATCTAGCTCACTCCAGTCCCTGCCGCGCACGATGGGCGTTGTGCGCGGCGTGGTGAAAGCTTGCGGCTGGTCTTCGACGACCCAGCACCACTCCGCGCGCCACTCCTCCCACTTGCCGCGGAGCTCTCCCGGCAAGTAGGACCCCTTCTTGTTCAGACGGAAGACCCAGGAAATTCCTCCGGAGAGGGGGGCATCGGCCTCTGCTCTAGGAGTGAAAAAGTGCCTAAAAAGCGCTACATTGGGCTGTACCCCTATGAAGTTTTCGCACATGTGTGCGAAAACCGCCATGGTGAGAATGGCGTTGGGGGTGAAGTCAAGGAGGTGGAGGCCGTAGGTGTGCATGACATCACAGAAGAAATTCGAGAAAGGAGGACACAGACCGCAGTGAAAGAAAGCTGCGAAGAAGTAGTACCCGCCGGGGTAGCTGTCCTTGGCGGCGGCCGGATATGCTCGCGTGCGGGGATGCGCCTTGGTTTCCTTGGCCCAGAACAAGTAGTACTTGTTCCAGAGCTCCCGCGCGCCGAGCCTCGGCGGGAAGACGAGATGCTGCTTCCGATACGCGGCGAGCTTCGCCGCTTGCTCCGACTTCTCCCTCTTGGACTTCTCCGCCTTCGCCTTGTCGGTCTTTGGGGCCATGGCGGACGCGGCGGAAGGAGGGGGACGAAGAGCTCGGCGGCGGCGGAGGTGTGGAGGCAGAGCGCAAGAGAGATCTCTGGAGGAAGGAGACGATGCAATGAAAGCGCAGGGAGGGGAACCACGCCTGGTTCCTCTGCTTTTATGGGGGAGTGGGGGGCGTTTCGCCCTTTCCATTAAGAGATCGTGGGCACGTCCCATCCCACGACGCCGCAATCGACGCGTGCCGTTACGGGGGGATGCGGCGGATACGGAAGTGGATTCGGCGCGCCGCGTGCCGCGGGTGCCCGTGCACTGTTTTGGGCCTGGCCCAACAGCGCTCGGCACCGTGTGTGGCCCAGGCCCGGGGGCTCCTGTCGGTGTACTAAGGTAGGGGTACCTCAGTACCCCAACTTGTGCACGGGCAGTTGCAGCTTCCTGCGGCAGGGTTTACCGCGTGCTCGCCGGAGACTTTCCTGCTCCTTATTAAGCCATTCAAAAACAAAGTATACAAGACAGAAGATCGAGACCCCGGCAAGAGGAGCTTGCCGGGAAGGCCGTACCAGGCTCAAGATTGCCCCACTAGCACAAGGCCCTGGCAAGAGGAGCTTGCCAGGAAGACTAGAAGACAACGCCTCGGCGCTATATGCGCCCCGGCAAGGGCCCGGGGAGCGGCAAGCTCCCGGGCCCGGCAAGATCAAGGCCCCGGCAAGGTGCTTGCCGGGAAGGCTGCGCTGTGTGCCCGCGCTCCAGCTCATCGGCCCACGCGTCGCCCTGGGGCCTATCCAGGGACGCGTGGCGGATGGCTGTGCAGCCTGGGGGACACGGTGGCACTCCACGGTGGTGGATCCATCGCCGTGGCGGACGGAGACGCTAGGGCGCGAGCTTTTGGGGTCGACGGCGACGGGCATTAAATGCCCTTGTCCCCCACTGTCAAAGTAGGTATAGACCACTATTCTGCACTGTAGCTCCACTGTTCCCGCACTGTTACAACTACCACCTCTTTTACGTTTTTACCCCTTTCTCCTACGTTGACACCTGTCGGTGACCCCTTGCACTATAAAAGGAGGCCCATGCACAACGTGGAGAGGGTTCGGAACTTAGATCACTCTCACGCCCGGAGTAGCTGCTTCTTCAAGCTCCCGAGCACTCCAACTCAATACATAACTAAGCAGGAGTAGGGTTTTACGCGTCTACCGCGGCCCGAACCTGGGTAAAACTGCCCGCGTGCTCGCTACGATCTGCTCTTCGTGCTCCCTCCGCCCTCGTACCGCACAGACAAGGGGCTCCGGTCCCATAGGTGTTCGTGGCGGACAGTTTCCCCCGACAATGTGTGAATACATAGACAAAACAGAGTGTCCCTAGTATGCCTCTACTAGACTAGCTCATTGATCAAAGATGGTTATGTTTCCTAGCCATAGACATGAGTTGTCATTTGATCAACGGGATCACATCATTAGGAGAATGATGTGATGGACAAGACCCATCCGTTAGCTTAGCAATATGATCGTTTAAGTTTTACTGCTATTGCTTTCTTCATGACTTATAAATGTTCCTATGGCTATGAGATTATGCAACTCCAGAATACCGGAGGAACACTTTGTGTGCTACCAAACGTCACAACGTAATTGGGTGATTATAAAGGTACTCTACAGGTGTCTCCGAAGGTACTTGTTGGGTTGGCGTATTTCGAGATTAGGATTTGTCACTCCGATTGTCGGAGAGGTATCTCTAGGCCCACTCGGTAATGCACATCACTATAAGCCTTGCAAGCATTGCAGCTAATGAGTTAGTTGCGGGATGATGTATTACAGAACGAGTAAAGAGACTTGCCGGTAACGAGATTGAACTAGGTATTGAGATACCGACGATCGAATCTCGGGCAAGTAACATACCGATGACAAAGGGAACAATGCATGTTGTTATGCGGTTTGACCGATAAAGATCTTCGTAGAATATGTGGGAGCCAATATGAGCATCCAGGTTCCGCTATTGGTTATTGACCGGAGACGTGTCTCGGTCATGTCTACATAGTTCTCGAACCCGTAGGGTCCGCACGCTTAAGGTTTCGATGACAGTTTTATTATGAGTTTATGAGTTTTGATGTACCGAAGGAGTTTGGAGTCCCGGATGAGACCGGGGACATGACGAGGAGCCTCGAAATGGTCAAGACCTAAAAATCGATATATTGGACGACTATATTCAGACATCGGAAAGGTTCCGAGTGATTCGGGTATTTTTGGAGTACCGGGGAGTTACGGGAATAGAGGAGAGAGGCCAAAAGGAAGGAGGCGCGCCCCCCCCCTTCTGGTCCGAATTGGACAAGGGGTGCAGCCCCCTTTTCCTTCTCCCTCTCCCCCTCTTTCCTTCTCTCCTACTCCGGAAAGGAAAGGGGAATCCTACTAGGACTTTGGAGTCCTAGTAGGACTCCCCACACTTGGCGCGCCCCCTCTAGGGCCGGCCTCTCCCTCCCTCCTTTATATACGGGGGCAGGGGGGCACCTCTAGACACAAGTTGAATTGTTCCAGCCGTGTGCGGTGCCCCCCTCCACAGAAACACACCTCGATCATACCGTCGCAGTGCTTAGGCGAAGCCCTGCGCCGGTAGATACATCATATCCGTCACCACGCCGTCGTGCTGACGAAACTCTGCCGTGAAGCTCAACTGGATCAAGAGCTCGTGGGACGTCATCAAGCTGAACGTGTGCTGAACGCGGAGGCGCCGTACGTTCGGTGCTTGATCGGTTGAATCGCGAAGAAGTTCGACTACATCAACCGTTGTTCTAACGCTTCCGCTTTCGGTCTACGAGGTGGTATCAGAGCCAGGTCTATGCGTAGATGATATGCATGAGTAGAACACAAGTGAGTTGTGGACGATACTAGTCATACTGCTTACCAGCATGTCATACTTTGCTTCGGCTGTATTGTGAGATGAAGCAGCCCAGACCGACATTACGCGTACGCTTACGCGAGACTGGTTTCACCGTTATGAGCACTCGTTGCTTAAAGGTGACTGGCGGGTGTCTGTCTCTCTCACTTTAGCTGAGTCAAGTGTGACTACGCCCGGTCCTTGTGAAGGTTAAAACATCACATACTTGATGAAACATCGTTGTGGTTTTTGCATGCGTAGGTAAGAACGGTTCTTGCTAAGCCCGTAGCAGCTACGCAAAACTGGCAACAACAAAGTAGAGGACGTCTAACTTGTTTTTGCAGGGCATGTTGTGATGTGATATGGTCAAGACATGATGAGTTATACGGTTTTGTATGAGATGATCATGTTTTGTAAAGTTATCGGCAACTGGCAGGAGCCATATGGTTGTCGCTTTATTGTATGAAATGCAATCGCCATGTAATTGCTTTACTTTATCACTAAGCGGTAGCGATAGTTGTAGAAGCAATAGTTGGCGAGACGACAACGATGCTACGATGAAGATCAAGGTGTCGCGCCGGTGACAAAGGTGATCATGACGGTGCTTTGGAGATGGAGATCAAAAGCACAAGATGATGATGGCCATATCATGTCACATATTTTGATTGCATGTGATGTTTATCTTATTATGCTTCTTATTTTGCTTAGTACGACGGTAGCATTATAAGATGATCCCTTACAAAATTTCAAGGTATAAGTGTTCTCCCTGAGTATGCACCGTTGCGAAAGTTTGTCGTGCCGAGACACCACGTGATGATCGGGTGTGATAAGCTCTACGTTCAAATACAACAGGTGTAAGCCAGTTTTGCACACGCAGAATACTCGGGTTAAACTTGACGAGCCTAGCATATGCAGATATGGCCTCGGAACACTGGAGACCGAAAGGTCGAGCGTGAATCATATAGTAGATATGATCAACATAAGATGTTCACCATTGAAAACTACTCCATCTCACGTGATGATCGGACATGGTTTAGTTGATTTGGATCACGTGATCATTTAGATGACCAGAGGGATGTCTATCTAAGTGGGAGTTCTTCAAGTAATATGATTAATTGAACTTTAATTTATCATGAACTTAGTCCTGGTAGTATTAGCATATCTGTGTTGTAGATCAATAGCTCGCGATATAGCTCCCCGTTTATTTTATATGTTCCTAGAGAAATATAAGTTGAAAGATGTTAGTAGCAATGATGCGGACTAGGTCCATGATCTGAGGATTATCCTCATTGCTGCACAGAAGTATTATGTCCTTGATGCACCGCTAGGTGACGAACCTATTGCAGGAGCAGATACAGACGTTATGAATGTTTGACAAGCTCGGTATGATGACTACTTGATAGTTTAGTGCGCCATGCTTTACGGCTTATAACCGGGACTTCAAAAATGTTTTGAACGCCAGAGAGCATATGAGATGTTCCACGAGTTGAAATTAGTATTTCATACTCATGCCCGTGCCGAGAGGTATAAGACCTCTGACAGTACTTTGCCTACAAGATGGCGGAGAATAGCTCAACCAGTGAGCATGTGCTCAGATTGTCTGGGTACTACAATTACTTGAATCAAGTGGGAGTTATTCTTCCAGATAAGATAGTAATTGACAAAATTTCTCTAGTCACTATCACCAAGTTAGTAGAACTTCGTGATGAACTATAATATGCAAGGGATGACGAAGGTAATTCCCGAGCTCTTCGCGATCTTGAAATCGGCGAAGGTAGAAATCAAGAAAGAGCATCAAGTGTTGATGGTTAATAAGACCACTTGTTTCAAGTAAAGGGCAAAGGGATAGAAGGGGAACTTAAAAAAAAAGAATGACAAGCAAGTTGTCACTCCCGTGAGGAAACTCAAAGCTAAACTCAAGCCTGAAACTAAGTGCTTCTACTGCAAAGGAAAAGGTCACTGGAAGTGGAACTATCCTAGATATTTGGTGGATAAGAAGGATGGCAAAGTGAACAAAGGTATATTTGATATACAGATTATTGATGTGTATTTTACTAGTGTTCATAGCAACCCCTCGGTATTTGATACTGGTTCAGTTGCTAAAGAGTAGTAACTCGAAATGGGAGTTGCATAATGAGCAGAAACTAGTTAAAGGTGAAAGTGTGTTGGAAGTGGTTCCAAGATTGATATGATCATCATCGCACACTCCCTATACTTTCGGGATTAGTGTTGAACCTAAATAAGTGTTATTTGGTGTTTGTGTTGAGCATGAATATGATTTGATCATGTTTATTGCAATACGGTTATTCATGTAAGTTAGAGAATAATTGTTGTTCTGTTTACATGAGTAAAACCTTCTATGGTCATACACCCAATGAAAATGGTTTGTTGGATCTTGATCGTGTGATACACATATTCATAATATTGAAGCCAAAAGATGCAAGGTTAATAATGATAGTGCAACTTATTTGTGGCACTGCCGTTTAGGTCATATTGGTGTAAAGCGCATGAAGAAACTCCATAGTGATGGACTTTTGGAATCACTTGATTATGAATCACTTGGTGCTTGCGAACCATGCCTCATGGGCAAGATGACTAAAACTCCTTTCTCCGGAACTGTGGAGCGAGCAACAGAGTTGTTGGAAATCATACATACTGATGTATGCAGACCAATGAGTGTTGAAGCTCGCATCAGGTATCGTTATTTTCTGACCTTCACTGATGATTTGAGCAGATATGGGTATATCTACTTAATGAAGCACAAGTCTGAAACATTTGAAAAGTTCAAAGAATTTCAGAGTGAAGTGGAGAATCATCGTAACAAGAAAATAAGAGTTACTACGATATGATCGTAGAGGTAAAATATTTGAGTTAGCGAGTTTGGCCTTCAGTAAAAACAATGTGAAATAGTTTCACTACTCACGCCACCTGGAACACCACAGTGTAATGGTGTGTCCGAACGTCATAACCGTACTTTATTAGATATGGTGCGATCAATGATGTCTCTTACCGATCTACCACTATCGCTTTTGGGGTTATGCATTAGAGACAGCTACATTCACGTTAAATAGGGCACCATCTAAATCCGTGGAGATGACACCGTATGAACTGTGTTTTGACGAGAAACCTAAGCTGTCATTTCTTTAAGTCTGGGACTACGATGCTTATGTGAAAAAGTTTCAACATGATAAGCTCGAACCCAAATCGGAGAAGTAAATCTTCATAGGATACCCAAAAGAAACTGTTGGGTACACCTTCTATCACAGATCCGAAGGCAAGGTCTTTGTTGCTAAGAGTGGATCCTTTCTAGAGAAAGAGTTTCTCTCGAAAGAAGTGAGTGGGAGGAAAGTGGAACTTGATGAGGTAATTGTACCTTCTCCCGAATTGGATAGTAGTACATCACAGAAACTGGTTCCAGTGATTCCTACACCAATTAGTGAGGAAGGTAATGATGATGATCATGAAACTTCGGATCAAGTTACTGCTGAACTTCGTAGATCAACCAGAGTACGTCCCGCACCAGAGTGGTACGACAACCTGGTTCTGGAAGTCATGTTACTGGACCATGATGAACCTACGAACTATGAGGAAGCGATGATGAGCCCAGATTCCGGAAAATGGCTTGAGACCATGAAATCTGAGATGGGATCCATGTATGAGAACAAAGTGTGGACTTTGGTTGACTTGCCCGATGGTCGGCAAGCCATCGAAAATAAATGGATCTTCAAGAGGAAAACTGACGCTGACAGTAATGTTACTGTTTACAAAGCTCGACTTGTTGCAAAAGGTTTTCGACAAGTTCAAGGAGTTGACTACGATGAGACTTTCTCACCCGTAGCGATGCTTAAGTCTGTCCGAATCATGTTAGCAATTGCCGCATTTTATGAAATCTGGCAAATGGACAATAAAACTGCATTCTTTAATGGATTTATTAAAGAAGAATTGTATATGATGCAACCATAAGGTTTTGTCAATCCTAAAGGTGCTAACAAAATTTGCAAGCTCCAGCGATCCATCTATGGATTGGTGCAAGGATCTCGGAGTTGGAATATACGCTTTGATAAGTTGATCAAAGCATATAGATTTATACAAACTTGCGGTGAAGCCTGTATTTACAAGAAAGTGAGTGGGAGCACTACAACATTTCTGATAAGTATATGTGAATAACATATTGTTGATCAGAAATAATGTAGAATATTCTGGAAAGCATAAAGGAGTGTTTGAAAGGAGTTTTTCAAAGAAAGACCTCGGTGAAGCTGCTTACATATTGGGCATCAAGATCTATAGAGATAGATCAAGACGCTTGATAAGACTTTCGATGAGTACATACCTTGATAAGATTTTGAAGTAGTTCAAAATGGATCAGTCAAAGAAGGAGTTCTTGCCTAACTTGTAAGGTGTGAAGTTGAGTAAGACTCAAAGCCAGACCACTGCAGAAAAATATAGAGAGAATGAAAGTCATTCCCTATGCCTCAGCCATAGGTTCTATAAAGTATGCCATGCTGTGTACCAAACATGTTGTGTACCTTGCCATGAGTTTGACAAGGAGGTACAATAGTGATCCAGGAGTAGATCACTGTACATCGGTCAAAATTATACTTAGTAACTGGATGACTAAGGAAATGTTTCTCGATTATGGAGGTGATAAAGAGTTCGTCATAAAGGGTTACGCCGATGCAAGCTTTGACACTAAATCCAGCTGACCCTAAGTATCAATCTGGATGCGTATTGAAAGTGGGAGCAATTAGCTAGAGTAGCTCCATGCAGAGCATTGTAGACACATAGACATTTGCGAAATACATACGGATCTGAATGTGACAGACCCGTTGACTAAACTTCTCTCACGAAGCAAAACATGATCACACCTTAGTACTCTTTGGGTGTTAATCACATAGCGATGTGAACTAGATTATTGACTCTAGTAAACCCTTTGGGTGTTAATCACATGACGATGTGAACTATCGGTGTTAAATCACATGGCGATGTGAACTAGATTATTGACTCTAGTGCAAGTGGGAGACTGAAGGAAATATGCCCTAGAGGCAATAATAAAGTTATTATTTATTTCCTTATATCATGATAAATGTTTATTATTCATGCTAGAATTGTATTAACCGGAAACTTAATACATGTGTGAATACATAAACAAAACAGAGTGTCCCTAGTATGCCTCTACTAGACTAGCTCATTGATCAAAGATGGTTATGTTTCCTAGCCATAGACATGAGTTGTCATTTGATCAACGGGATCACATCATTAGGAGAATGATGTGATGGACAAGACCCATCCGTTAGCTTAGCACTATGATCGTTTAAGTTTTACTGCTATTGCTTTCTTCATGACTTATAAATGTTCCTATGGCTATGAGATTATGCAACTCCCGAATACCGGAGGAACACTTTGTGTGCTACCAAACGTCACAACGTAATTGGGTGATTATAAAGGTACTCTACAGGTGTCTCCGAAGGTACTTGTTGGGTTGGCGTATTTCGAGATTAGGATTTGTCACTCCGATTGTCGGAGAGGTATCTCTGGGCCCACTCGGTAATGCACATCACTATAAGCCTTGCAAGCATTGCAGCTAATGAGTTAGTTGCGGGATGATGTATTACAGAACGAGTAAAGAGACTTGCCGGTAACGAGATTGAACTAGGTATTGAGATACCGACGATCGAATCTCGGGCAAGTAACATACCGATGACAAAGGGAACAATGGATGTTGTTATGCGGTTTGACCGATAAAGATCTTCGTAGAATATGTGGGAGCCAATATGAGCATCCAGGTTCCGCTATTGGTTATTGACCGGAGACGTGTCTCGGTCATGTCTACATAGTTCTCGAACCCGTAGGGTCCGCACGCTTAAGGTTTCGATGATAGTTTTATTATGAGTTTATGAGTTTTGATGTACCGAAGGAGTTCGGAGTCCCGGATGAGATCGGGGACATGACGAGGAGTCTCTAAATGGTCGAGACGTAAAAATCGATATATTGGACGACTATATTCGGACATCGGAAAGGTTCCGAGTGATTCGGGTATTTTCATAGTACCGGGGAGTTACGGGAATTGAGGAGAGAGGCCAGAAGGAAGGAGGCGCGCGCCCCCCTTCTGGTCCGAATTGGACAAGGGGTGCAGCCCCCTTTTCCTTCTCCCTCTCCCCCTCTTTCCTTCTTTCCTACTCCGGAAAGGAAAGGGGAATCCTACTAGGACTTGGGAGTCCTAGTAGGACTCCCCACACTTGGCGCGCCCCCTCTAGGGCCGGCCTCTCCCTCCCTCCTTTATATACGGGGGCAGGGGGGCACCTCTAGACACAAGTTGAATTGTTCCAGCCATGTGCGATGCCCCCCTCCACAGAAACACACCTCGGTCATACCGTCGTAGTGCTTAGGCGAAGCCCTGCGCCGGTAGATACATCATATCCGTCACCACGCCGTCGTGCTGACGAAACTCTCCCGTGAAGCTCAACTGGATCAAGAGCTCGTGGGACGTCATCAAGCTGAACGTGTGCTGAACGCGGAGGTGCCGTACATTCGGTGCTTGATCGGTTGAATCGCGAAGAAGTTCGACTACATCAACCGCGTCACTTGACGCTTCCGCTTCCGGTCTACGAGGGTACGTAGACACACTCTTCCCTCTCGTTGCTATGCATCTGGTAGATAGATCTTGCGTGATCGTAGGAAAATTTTAAAATACTACGTTCCCCAACAGTAACTAGAAGTACTTTGTAGGTGTTTTTCTATAGGCTTTCAAGAATATAAAGAACACGTAAATAAATCTAGGGGCTGTTAAGATAAAGAAAGAATAAAGTTAATGATAGCGAGTGTGGAAAAGTGGTGGTATGAGTTGCGAAATTGCCCCTAAGCAATTGACTACGTTACTAGACCGATAGCAAGTTTTATGTGGGAGAGGCCACTCCTAGCATGTCATCCCTTACTTGGAATTCTGTGCACTTATGATTGGAACTATTAGCAAGCATCCGCAACTACTAACGTTCATTAAGGTAAAACCCAACCATAGCATTAAGATATATTGGTCTCACTTCAATCCCATATGCATCAACTTCTACGCTAGGTTGAAGCTTCTGTCACTCTTGCCCTCCAATACATAGTCATATCAACATACAACTAACCCTATGGTGTGATCCACGCGCGCGCTCATATGATGGGCACCAAAGGACATCAACATAACCACAATCAATTTAAATCAATCATAGCAATTCACCAATCACCGATAGGACAACGAAAATCTACTCAGACATCATAGGATGGCAACACATCATTGGATAATAATATGAAGCATAAAGCACCATGTTCAAGTAGAGGGTAGAGCGGGTTGCAAGAGAGTGGACCGCTGTAGATAGATGGGGGGAGGTGATGGAGATGTTGGTGGAGATGATGGAGGTGTTGGTGTAGATCGCCGTCACACGATGATGGCCCCGGTGGCACTCCGGTGCCACCGGAAGCGAGGGGGAGAGAGCCCCCTCCTTCTTCTTCTTCCTTAACCTTCTCCCTAGGTGGGAGAAGGGTTTCCCCTTTGGTCCATGGCCTCCATGGAAGCGGAGGGGCGAGAGCCCCTCCGAGATTGGATCTGTCTCTCTGTCTCTCTCTGTTTCTGTGTTCCCAGATTCTGGCCTTCCACCGTTTCTTAAATTCCCGGAGATCCGTAACTCCGATTGGGCTGATTTTTTGACACGATTTTATCCGAATATTAGATTTCTTGCAGAGAAAGAAGGGCATCAACCGCCTTACAGTGTGGTCACGAGGGCCTAGGACGCGCCCCCTGCCTCGTGGCCCACTCGGGTATCGTCTCATGTTGGTTCCGCTTCCCAAAATTCACATATATTCCAAAAAAAAATCTCCGTCCGTTTTTCTTCCGTTTGGACTCCGTTTGATATGGATATTCCATGAAACAAAAAACATGCAACAAACAGGAACTCGCACTGGGCACTGGATCAATATGTTAGTCCCAAAAAATAGTATAAAAAGTTGCCAAAAGTATATGAAAGTTGTAGAGTATTGGCATGGAACAATAAAAAATTATAGATACGACGGAGACGTATCAGCATCCCCAAGTGTCAAGGATATTACTAGCAGGTATAAACCGGCCAAGAAGGTCTAGATTACACTGACAAGGTTGTATTATTACAAGTCCATTAGAGTAGGTACAAGAGATTACAACCCATAAAGGTTTGGGGCCACTGTATAGGGCCCATGGTCTGTAAACCGTCGTATCATGTAACTTGGGATGTAAGATAGAAAGAGTAGAGACCGAGGCGGACACGTTTATGAGCCGGCCTCGGGACTCTGTAAACCGGACCGGACGTCGCCTCCTATATAAAGGGACGACCAGGCGGCGGTTCAGGAACAAGAAACAACTGCTCGAGACACAGGCAAGCGGATTCGCTCCCTGGTCATCGACGCACAAGCAATACCACACCAAACTAGATGTAGGCTTTTACCTTCAGCTGAAGGGGCTGAACTAGTATAAAACCCCCTGTGTCCTTTGTCCGCTTTGTTGGGGAACGCAGTATTTCAAAAATTCCTACGATCACGCAAGATCTATCTACTAGATGCATAGCAACGAGAGGGGAGAGTGTGTCTACGTACCCTCGTAGACCGAAAGCGGAAGCGTTAGAACAACGCGGTTGATGTAGTCGTACGTCTTCACGGCCCGACCGATCAAGCACCGAAATTACGGCACCTCCGAGTTCTAGCACACGTTCAGCTCGATGACGTCCCTCGAACTCCGATCCAGCCGAGTGTCGAGGGAGAGTTCCGTCAGCACGACGGCGTGGTGACGATCTTGATGTTCTACCGTCGCAGGGCTTCGCATAAGCACCGCTACAATATTATCGAGGAAAACTATGGTGGAGGGGGGCACCGCACACGGCTAAGAGATCAAGAGATCAATTGTTGTGTCTAGAGGTGCCCCCCTACCCCCGTATATAAAGGAGGGAGGGAGAGGCCGGCCCTAGAGGGGGCGCGCCAAGTGTGGGGAGTCCTACTAGGACTCCCAAGTCCTAGTAGGATTCCCCTTTCCTTTCCGGGGTAGGAGAGAAGGAAAGAGGGAGAGAGGGAGAAGGAAAAGGGGGCTGCACCCCTTGTCCAATTCGGACCAGAAGGGGGCCGCATGCCTCCTTCCTTTTGGCCTCTCTCCTCTATTCCCGTAACTCCCCGGTACTCCAAAAATACCCGAATCACTCGGAACCTTTCCGATGTCCGAATATAGTCGTCCAATATATCGATTTTTAGGTCTCGACCATTTCAAGACTCCTCGTCATGTCCCCGATCTCATCCGGGACTCCGAACTCCTTCGGTACATCGAAACTCATAATAAAACTGTCATCGAAACCTTAAGCGTGAGGACCCTACGGGTTCGAGAACTATGTAGACATGACCGAGACATGTCTCCGGTCAATAACCAATAGCGGAACCTAGATGCTCATATTGGCTCCCACATATTCTACGAAGATCTTTATCGGTCAAACCGCATAACAACATACGTTGTTCCCTTTGTCATCGGTATGTTACTTGCCCGAGATTCGATCATCGGTATCTCAATACCTAGTTCAATCTCGTTACTGGCAAGTCTCTGTACTCGTTCCGTAATACATCATCCCGCAACTAACTCATTAGCTGCAATGCTTGCAAAGCTTATAGTGATGTGCATTACCAAGTGGGCCCAAAGATACCTATCCGACAATCGGAGTGCCAAATCCTAATCTCGAAATACGCCAACCCAACAAGTACCTTCGGAGACACCTGTAGAGTACCTTTATGATCAGCCAGTTACGTTGTGACGTTTGGTAGCACACAAAGTGTTCCTCCGGTATTCGGGAGTTGCATAATCTCATAGTCATAGGAACATGTATAAGTCATGAAGAAAGCAATAGCAGTAAAACTTAAACGATCATAGTGCTAAGCTAACGGATGGGTCTTGTCCATCACATCATTCTCCTAATGATGTGATCCCGTTGATCAAATGACAACTCATGTCTATGGCTAGGAAACATAACCATCTTTGATCAATGAGCTAGTCTAGTAGAGGCATACTAGGGACACTCTGTTTTGTTTATGTATTCACACATGCACTAAGTTTCCGGTTAATACAATTCTAGCATGAATAATAAACATTTATCATGATATAAGGAAATAAATAATAACTTTATTATTGCCTCTACGACATATTTCCTTCAGTCTCCCACTTGCACTAGAGTCAATAATCTAGATCAAATCACCATGTGATTAACACCAATAGTTCACATCACCATGTGACTAGCACCCATTGTTCTCATCGCCATGTGACCAGTACCCAAAGGGTTTACTAGAGTCAACAATCTAGTTCACATCCTCATGTGATTAACACCCAAAGAGTACTAAGGGGTGATCATGTTTTGCTTCGTGAGAGAAGTTTAGTCAGCGGGTTTGTTACATTTAGATCCGTATGTATTTTGCAAATTTCTATGTCCACAATGCTCTGCATGGAGCTACTCTAGCTAATTACTCCCACTTTTAATACGCATCCAGATTGATACTTAGAGTCATCTGGATTAGTGTAAAGCTTGCATCGGCGTAACTCTTTACGACGAACTCTTTATCACCTCCATAATCAAGAAACATTTCCTTAGTCATCCAGTAACTAAGGATAATTTTGACCGCTGTCCAGTGATCTACTCCTGGATCACTTTTGTACCTTCTTGCCAAACTCATGGTAAGGTACACAACAAGTTTGGTACACAACATATCATACTTTATAGAACCTATGACTGAGGCATAGGGAATGACTTTCATTCTTTCTCTATCTTTTGCCGAGGTCGGACTTTGAGTCTTACTCAACTTCATACCTTACAACTCAGGCAAGAACTCCTTCTCTGACGGATCCATTTTGAACTACTTCAAAAACTTGTCAAGGTATGTATGCATTGAAAAACTTTATCAAGCGTCTCGATCTATCTCTATAGATCTTGAGGCTCAATATGTAAGCAACTTTACCGAGGTTTTTCTTTGAAAAAGCTCCTTTCAAACACTCCTTTATGCTTTCCAGAAAATTTCTACATCATTTCTGATCAACAATATGTCATTCACATATACTGATCAGAAAGGCTATAGTGCTCCCACTCACTTTCTTGTAAATACAGGCTTCACCGTAAGTTTGTATAAGACTATATGCTTTGATCAACTTATCAAAGCGTATATTCTAACTCTGAGATGCTTGCACCAGTCCATAGATGGATCGCTGGAGCTTGCACACTTTGTCAGCACCTTTAGGATCGAAAAACCTTCTGGTTGCATCATATACAACTCTTCTTTAAGATATCCATTCAGGAATGCAGTTTTGACATCCATTTGCCAGATTTCATAATCATAAAATGCGGCCATTGCTAACATGATTCGGACAGACTTAAGCATCGCTACAGGTGAGAAAGTCTCATCGTAGTCAACTCCTTGAACTTGTCGAAACCCTTTCGCAACAAGTCGAGCTTTGTAAACAGCAACATTACCGTCTGCGTCGGTCTTCCTCTTGAAGATCCATTTATTTTCGATGGCTTGCCGATCATTGGGCAAGTCAACAAAAGTCCATACTTTGTTCTCATATATGGATCCCGTCTCAGATTTCATGGCCTCAAGCCATTTTGCAGAATCTGGGCTCATCATCGCTTCCTCATAGTTCGTAGGTTCATCATGGTCTAGTAACATGACTTCCAGAACTGGGTTGCCGTACCACTCTGGTGCGGAACGTACTCTGGTTGATCTACGATGTTCAGCAGAAACTTGATCTGAAGTTTCATGATCATCATCATTAGCTTCCTCACTAATTGGTGTAGGAATCATTGGAACAATTTTCTGTGATGTAGTACTTTCCAATTCAGGAGAAGGTACAATTACCTCATCAAGTTCTACTTTCCTCCCACTCACTTCTTTCGAGAGAAACTCCTTCTCTAGAAAGGATCCATTCTTAGCTACGAATATCTTGCCTTCGGATCTGTGATAGAAGGTGTACCCAACAGTCTCTTTTGGGTATCCTATGAAGACACATTTCTCCGACTTGGGTTCGAGCTTATCAGGTTGAAGCTTTTTCACATAAGCATCGCAGCCCCAAACTTTAAGAAACGACAACTTTGGTTTCTTGCCAAACCATAGTTCATAAGGTGTCGTCTCAACGGATTTAGATGGTGCCCTATTTAACGTGTATGCAGCTGTCTCTAAAGCATAACCCCAAAATGATAGTGGTAAATCGGTAAGAGACATCATAGATCACACCATATCCAATAAAGTACGGTTACGACGTTCGGACACACCATTGCGCTGTGGTGTTCCGGGTGGCGTGAGTTGTGAAACTATTCCACATTGTTTCAAATAAAGCCCAAACTCGTAACTCAATTATTCTCCTCCACGATCAGATGGTAGAAACTTTATTTTCTTGTTACGATGATTCTCTACTTCACTCAGAAATTCTCTGAAATTTTCAAATGTTTCAGACTTGTGTTTCATCAAGTAGATATATCCATATCTGCTCAAATCATCTGTGAAGGTCAGAAAATAATAATACCCGCCACGAGCCTCAACACTCATTGGTCTGCATACATCAGTATGTATGATTTCCAACAAGTCAATTGCTCGCTCCATTGTTCCGGAGAACGGAGTTTTAGTCATCTTGCCCATGAGGCATGGTTTGCAAGCACCAAGTGATTCATAATCAAGTGATTCCAAAAGTCCAACACTATGGAGTTTCTTCATGCGCTTTTCACCAATATGACCTAAACGGCAGTGCCACAAATAAGTTGCACTATCATTATTAACCTCGCATCTTTTGGCTTCAATATTATGAATATGTGTATCACTACGATCGAGATCCAACAAACTATTTTCATTGGGTGTATGACCATCGAAGGCTTTATTCATGTAAACTGAATAACAATTATTCTATGATTTTAAATGAATAACCATATTGCAACAAACATGATCAAATCATATTCATGCTCAACGCAAATGCCAAATAACATTTATTTAGGTTCTACACTAATCCCGAAAGTATAGGGAGTGTGCGATGATGATCATATCAATCTTGGAACCACTTCCAACACACATCGTCACTTCACCTTTAACTAGTTTCTGTTCATTCTGCAATTCTCGTTTCGAGTTACTAATTTTAGCAACTGAACCGGTATCAAATACCCAGGGGTTGCTATGAACACTAGTAAGTACACATCAATAATCTGTATATCAAAATATACCTTTGTTCACTTTGCCATCCTTCTTATCCGCCAAGTATCTAGGGCAGTTCGACTTCCAGTGACCATTTTCTTTGCAGTATAAGCACTTAGTTTCAGGCTTGAGTTTAGCTTTGGGTTCTTCATGGGAGTGACAACTTGCTTGTCATTCTTCTTGAAGTTCCCCATCTATCCCTTTTGCCCTTTACTTGAAACAAGTGGTCTTGTTAACCATCAACACTTGATGCTCTTTCTTGATTTCTTCCTTCGCCGATTTCAGCATCGCGAAGAGCTCGGGAATTACTTTCGTCACCCCCTGCATATTATAGTTCATCACAAAGTTCTACTAACTTGGTGATAGTGACTAGAGAGCTTTGTAAATTACTATCTTATCTGGAAGATTAACTCCCACTTGATTCAAGCAATTGTAGTACCCACACAATCTGAGCACATGCTCACTGGTTGAGCTATTCTCCTCCATCTTGTAGGCAAATTCTTGTCAGAGGTCTTATACCTCTCGACACGGGCATGAGTATGAAATACTAATTTCAACTCTTGGTACATCTCATATGCTCCGTAGCGTTTCAAAACGTTTTTGAAGTCCCGGTTATAAGCCGTAAAGCATGGTGCACTAAACTATCAAGTAGTCATCATATCGAGCTTTTGTCAAAACGTTCATAACGTCTGCATCTGCTGCTACAATAGGTCTATCACCTAGCGGTGCATCAAGGACATAATTCTTCTGTGCAGCAATGAGGATAATCCTCAGATCACGGAACAATTCCGCATCATTGCTACTAACATCTTTCAATTTAGTTTTCTCTAGGAACATAAAAATAAATAAACGTGGAGCAACATCGCGAGCTATTGATCTACAACATAGATATGCTAATACTACCAGGACTAAGTTCATGATAAATTAAAGTTCAATTAATCATATTACTTAGAGAACTCCCACTTAGATAGACATCCCTCTGGTCATCTAAATGACCACGTGATCCAAATCAACTAAACCATGTCCGATCATCACGTGAGATGGAGTAGTTTCAATGGTGAACATCTTATGTTGATCATATCTACTATATGATTTACGCTCGACCTTTCGGTCTCCAGTGTCCCGAGGCCATATCTGCACATGCTAGGCTCGTCAAGTTTAACCCGAGTATTCCGCGTGTGCAAAACTGTCTTACACCCGTTGTATTTGAACGTAGAGCCTATCACACCCGATCATCACGTGGTGTCTCAGCACGAAGAACTTTCGCAACGGTGCATACTCAGGGAGAACACTTATACCTTGAAATTTTGTAAGGGATCATCTTATAATGCTACCGTCGTTCTAAGCAAAATAAGAAGCATAATAAGATAAACATCACATGCAAATCAAAATATGTGACATGATATGGCCATCATCATCTTGTGCTTTTGATCTCCATCTCCAAAGCACCTTCATGATCACCTTCGTCACCGGCGCGACACCTTGATCTCTATCGTAGCATCGTTGTCGTCTCGCCAACTATTGCTTCTACGACTATCACTACCGCTTAGTGATAAAGTAAAGCAATCACATGGCGATTGCATTTCATACAATAAAGCGACAACCATATGGCTCCTGCCAGTTGCCGATAACTTTACAAAACATGATCATCTCATACAAAACCGTATAACTCATCATGTCTTGACCATATCACGTCACAACATGCCCTGCGAAAACAAGTTAGACGTCCTCTACTTTGTTGTTGCAAATTTTACGTGGCTGCTACGGGCTTAGCAAGAACCGTTCTTACCTACGCATACAAAACTACAACGATGTTTCGTCAAGTATGTGATGTTTTAACCTTCACAAGGACCGGGCGTAGCCACACTTGATTCAGCTAAAGTGAGAGAGACAGACACCCGCCAGTCACCTTTAAGCAACGAGTGCTCATAACAGTGAAACCAGTCTCGCGTAAGCGTACGCGTAATGTCGGTCCGGGCCGCTTCATCTCACAATACCGCCGAAGCAAAGTATGACATGCTGGTAAGCAGTATGACTAGTATCGCCCACAACTCATTGTGTTCTACTCGTGCATATGATCTACGCATAGACCTGGCTCATGATGCCACTGTTGCGGAACGCAGTATTTAAAAAATTCCTACGATCACACAAGATCTATCTACTAGATGCATAGCAACGAGAGGGGAGAGTGTGTCTACGGACCCTCGTAGACCGAAAGCGGAAGCGTTAGAACAACGCGGTTGATGTAGTCGTACGTCTTCACGGCCCGACCGATCAAGCACCGAAATTACGGCACCTCTGAGTTCTAGCACACGTTCAGCTCGATGACGTCCCTCGAACTCCGATCCAGCTGAGTGTCGAGGGAGAGTTCCGTCAGCACGACGGCGTGGTGACGATCTTGATGTTCTACCGTCGCAGGGCTTCGCATAAGCACCGCTACAATATTATCGAGGAGAACTATGGTGGAGGGGGGCACCGCACACGGCTAAGAGATCAAGAGATCAGTTGTTGTGTCTAGAGGTGCCCCCTACCCCCGTATATAAAGGAGGGAGGGAGAGGCCGGCCCTAGAGGGGGCGCGCCAAGTGTGGGGAGTCCTACTAGGACTCCCAAGTCCTAGTAGGATTCCCCTTTCCTTTCCGGGGTAGGAGAGAAGGAAAGAGGGAGAGAGGGAGAAGGAAAAGGGGGCTGCACCCCTTGTCCAATTCGGACCAGAAGGGGGGCGCGTGCCTCCTTCCTTTTGGCCTCTCTCCTCTATTCCCGTAACTCCCCGGTACTCCAAAAATAACCGAATCACTCGGAACCTTTCCGATGTCCGAATATAGTCGTCCAATATATCGATTTTTAGGTCTCTACCATTTCGAGACTCCTTGTCATGTCCCCGATCTCATCCGGGACTCCGAACTCCTTCGGTACATCAAAACTCAAAAACTCATAATAAAACTGTCATCGAAACCTTAAGCGTGCGGACCCTACGGGTTCGAGAACTATGTAGACATGACCGAGACATGTCTCCGGTCAATAACCAATAGCGGAACCTGGATGCTCATATTGGCTCCCACATATTCTACGAAGATCTTTATCGGTCAAACCGCATAACAACATACGTTGTTCCCTTTGTCATCGGTATGTTACTTGCCCGAGATTCGATCGTCGGTATCTCAATACCTAGTTCAATCTCGTTACTGGCAAGTCTCTGTACTCGTTCCGTAATACATCATCCCACAACTAACTCATTAGCTGCAATGCTTGCAAGGCTTATAGTGATGTGCATTACCGAGTGGGCCCAGAGATACCTCTCCGACAATCGGAGTGACAAATCCTAATCTCGAAATACGCCAACCCAACAAGTACCTTCGGAGACACCTGTAGAGTACCTTTATAATCACCCAGTTACGTTGTGACGTTTGGTAGCACACAAAGTGTTCCTCCGGTATTCGGGAGTTGCATAATCTCATAGTCATAGGAACATGTATAAGTCATGAAGAAAGCAATAACTGTAAAACTTAAACGATCATAGTGCTAAGCTAATGGATGGGTCTTGTCCATCACATCATTCTCCTAATGATGTGATCCCGTTGATCAAATGACAACTCATGTCTATGGCTAGGAAACATAACCATCTTTGATCAATGAGCTAGTCTAGTAGAGGCATACTAGGGACACTCTGTTTTGTCTATGTATTCACACATGTACTAAGTTTCCGGTTAATACAATTCTAGCATGAATAATAAACATTTATCATGATATAAGGAAATAAATAATAACTTTATTATTGCCTCTAGGGCATATTTCCTTCACGCTTTAACCTCTTCAAGCTAACCCGCGCGATGGCCTCACACCTAAGTCCCCTAAACCGGACATCTGCCGTGCTAATTCCACGACAGTTGGGGCCCACCGTGGGGCTATCGCACGATGGTTTCGAGTTCTGGAAGGGCGGCTTTGAAGGACTCAAGGGTTAAGTAGTTGGCCGGATGACCAAGAGTCGTCGCGGTCGGATCTACATCGACGATGCAGGCTGGGGCCCCGAGGCCGATTCGAATACGGGTACGGGTCCCCTTCGGCGTCATCCACGTCTTCATCGACAAGATCGGCGAACCGGGACCTGAGCCGGACGTCTTCCCCAACATCGTTGAGCCGGCTCAGCGTGCGAGATCGGCCCGGATTCGGCCCGCCGTGAAGCATGTTTTCGTTGGAACCGTGCACGGAGTACAAGCCGAGGACGGATCGGATTCTGGTGGTGAGACAGTTGTCTATTCTGACGATGAATCTTCATCCGGAGAGACCAAATCTTTGTATCTGTTGCAGGACGGCCGATCTGAGGGTGTGTCCGATGGCGATAGTATTCCGGACCCCTTTGATCCGCCAAATCGGGTGGCTGTTTTCATGGCCGGATCACAGTCTGCACAGCAGCCCTCGGTGACCGGGGCGTTCACTGCAGAGGCAGCGGGAACTGGGGCAGGCAACTAAATCCCGTCGCCTTCTGACGTCTTATCCACCTTGGTCGAAAATTTGACGGTGCTTGCAACAGAAGAAGTGGCCCCTGCCGACAAGGCACAGCATGATGCGGAGATCCTTCAGCTGAAGGGCCGGATTGAGCAAGCTAAACGAGATCTGGATGTGGAGAAAGTCAGGATGGCTACGAGGCAGGCAGAGCTAGACTCCCAAGCTTTCCGGCTCAGGTTGGATCAGAATTCTGCACATGAGGTAATGTACAGAAGACAGCAAACTCGTCTACCGCCGGTTTATGAGGCGAGGAATCTCTTTGGCACACTAGGAGCGGGAGCCAGTAACCGCCCAGAGGTAAACCGGGGAGGAGCTCCGGGAACTGGCGCGTCGGTTCAGCCGCCGGCCGCAGAGCGAAACCACCAAGTTGTGCTAACGCCGCACGTCCCCACCCCTCCCGGCCATTACCCGTTGGACAACATTGTCGCCGCCGCTTCATGACTGGCCGCTTTACCCATTGAGGGGACATCCCCCATGGCGATGGAGGCACGCCGGGCTAAGGAGTTGCTGGACACGGCGCTGACACAGCAGCATGCGTACTCTTATAGCAGGGAGAGGATTCATTCAACCTCTCGCCCAAGCCGGAGTTACACGAGACACTGGGATGAACCGGTTGTATCTAGCAGCGAGCGGAGACGGCACCGTCACAGGCAGGATAATCCGGCAGGGGCCGAAGCACACGCTCAAGAAGCGGTAAACCGGGCTAGACATACTACCCACGAGGACACCCGTCAAGCGTCGCCGGTTCATCCCACCACCGCAGAAACGAGAGTCATGGCCATTTCCTTTGGCAGTGTCTCATCCCCGCTTTACGTAGCGTAAAATTGCCCAAAGACTTCAAAGGCCCGCGCAAGGTACCCAACTACACGGCGGATCTGGCTCCAGAGGCATGGGTCGAAAGTAATGAGATGGCTATGGAGATGCTTGATGTGGATGAAGCGGCGTGCGCAAAATACTTCACAATGATGCTTGAGGGTACAACCCGGACATGGTTGAAGGGTCTGCCACCTAACTCCATCGGATCATGGGGTGAGTTGCGTCGCCGGTTTATCAGTAATTTCAAGGATACGTGCAAGCAGCCGATGTCTATGGTGGACTTAGCGGCATGTGTTCAAGGAGAGCAGGAGACCACAAGCAGTTGGGTACGGCGAGTGTCAGAAATCCTGCATTCTTCCAATAGTATCAACCCCAGTACGACGATAGTGACATTGGAGAACAATTGCCGGTTCGAACCACTGAGGTTAAAACTGGGACGGCTCAAGCGCGATTGCAACGACATGGGAACGCTCATGGGCGCTTTGGTGAAATATGGGGATTCTGATAACACCAAGTACCCAGATGCAAACGGAGACAAGTCCGGGAAGGCGAACAAGGCTGGTAAACCGGCGCAAGCCAATCCGGCAAGTACGGGTTACAATGGCAAGCGAAAAGCGGAGGGCGGCTCCGACTTTGTGGCCAATACCAACGTTCAGGGAAACTGGCAGCGCCGCAAGGGTAAACCGCCCCCGCGTGGCGAGGGACTATCCTTCAATCTAGATCAACAGCTAAGCGTGCCTTGCCCAAGTGACAGTACGGAGGGAAACCCGGCTAAGCATCTGTGGATGGACTGCCGGATCATGCAGGAGGCCATGAAACAGGCCAGATATAACCACGGACCCCCCGGCGGCGGATCAAGTTCCGGTTTTCAGGGTCCAGGTTACCAAGGTAACAGATCCGGACCAGGATATCACAGCGGTAACAATAACTACAACGGCAACAATCAGCATCAACATAACCAGCAGCATGGTCAGGGTGGTTACAACAACCAAGGCAATCAGCAGCGTCAGCAGCAGCAGCAATCCTGATATCAGAGTAATTCGAAGGAGTTAAGCAGTGGGCAGTATCATGTTTTCACCACAAGTTTGTGCAAACGGGGTCAAAAGGTGCTGAAACGGGCAGTACACGCAGTTGAACCGGCAATACCGCGTTTCTTACGTTGGTCTGAGCAACCCATTGTGTGGAGCAGAGAGGATCACCCGCCGCAGGTTGATAATCCGGGCCAGTTGGCATTAGTGGTGGCACCACAAGTGGGTGGCTACAAGTTCACAAAGGTACTCATGGACGGCGACAGCAGCATCAACATCTTGTATTATGAGACTTTCTAACGTATGGGGTTGACAAATAAGAAGCTTCGGCAGTCCAACACAGTATTCCATGGAGTGGTGCCAGGTAAATCGGCTTACCCAGTTGGGAAAATTGATCTGGAAGTCACCTTTGGGGATGAGCAGGATTCTAGATCAGAGACAGTGACCTTTGAGGTCGTAAAGATCAGGAACCCATATCATGCTCTGTTTGGGAGACCGGTTTACGCCAAGTTCATGGCTAGACCGTGTTATGTTTATCTGCAACTTAAGATGCCGGGTCACAAGGGAACCATCACGGTTCACGGAAGCCGCAAGATCGCATTGGAATGTGAGGAAGGAGATGCATCATATGCGGAGGCAGTGTGTGCTACGGAGGAGTTGAAATTCTACAAAGACAATGTTGATCCGGCGGATATGTCCCCGTTAAAGAAGCCAACTACAGAGCATGATCCGACGTTGAAGTTTAAGTCGGCGGAGGAGACCAAGCAGGTTGACTTTGTTCCGGGCGATTCGTCCAAGCAGTTCACTATCAGCGCTAACCTAGATCACAAATAGGAAAGCGCGCTCAACGAGTTCATCCGTGAGAACCAGGATATCTTTGCATGGAAGCCTTCTGACATGCCAGGTATACCGAGGGAACTCGTTGAGCACAGTCTTAATATTGATCCGAAGTTTAAACCGGTTAAACTGTATTTGCGCCGTTTCAATGAGGAGAGGCGCAAGGCAATAGGTGAAGACGTGGCCAGACTTTTGGCCGCAGGAGTCATAGTTGAAGTGTTTCATCCAGAGTGGTTGGCTAATCCGGTGCTGGTGCTAAAGAAAAATGGAACCTGGAGGATGTGTGTCGATTACACAGACTTAAATAAGGCTTGCCCAACTGATCCTTTTGCTCTCCCCCGTATTGATCAGATTATTGATGCTACGGTAGGATGTGAGCGGCTAAGTTTTTTGGATGCATATTCAGGCTATCATCAGATCAAGATGGCAGTTAAGGACCAGGAGAAGACAACTTTTATAACTCATTTCGGAGCCTTCTGCTTTGTATCCATGCCTTTTGGCTCAAGAGTGCCCAAGCAACTTATCAACGTTGTGTGCAGAACTGCTTCAAGGGGCAGATTGGAAAAAACGTCCATGCTTATGTTGACGACATAGTGGTGAAGTCCAGGAAGGAGGAGACGCTGATAGAGGATTTGAAAGAAACCTTTGTCAACCTCCGGATTTATAAGATGATGCTTAATCCGGAAAAGTGTGTTTTTGGTGTGCCAGCAGGCAAGCTCCTTGGATTCTTAGTGTCAAACAGAGGGATTGAGGCTAATCCGGAGAAGATCAAGGCAATTACATCCTTGACTAATCCGGCTTGTATCAATGATGTCCAGCGCGTAGCAGGTCGTATTGCAGCGTTGAGCCGATTCATCAGCCGTTTGGGAGAGAAGGCGATCCCGCTTTATCAGATGCTGAAAAAGACGGACCGGTTTGTATGGAGCGATGCTGCAAACGCTGTGTTTGAGGATTTGAAGCAGCAATTAGCAGAACCGCCAGTTCTTGCTGCCCCTGTTGACAAAGAGCCGCTGCTGTTATACGTGGCCGCCAATGCCCGTGCAGTTAGCGTGGCAATTGTGGTGGAACGCAAGGAAGCAGGCAAGGAATATCCGGTTCAGCATCCGGTTTACTACACCAGCGAGGTTCTTATTGAGTCGAAGCAAAGATATCCACACCGGCAGAAATTGGTATACGGCGTGTTCATGGCAAACCAGAAGTTGAAGCATTACTTCCAGGGCCACCCAATAACTGTTGTCAGCTCAGCTCCATTGGGGGATATAATCCAGAATAGAGAAGCCACTGGCAAAGTGGCGAAATGGGCCATTGAGCTTAGCCCGCACGGATTGAAGTATGTACCCCGTACTGCTATAAAATCCCAAGCACTGGTGGATTTCATCAATGATTGGACAGAGTTGCAAGCACCTGAGGAGAAGCCGGATCATACATATTGGACTTTTCACTTTGACGGTTCAAGGCAACTGGAGGGCTCGGGGGCTGGAGTCGTGTTAACTTCCCCACGAGGTGATAAGTTCTGTTATGTCCTTCAATTGATGTTCCCCTGCACTAACAATGCTGCTGAGTATGAAGCTCTCCTTCACGGTTTGCGGATAGCCAAGGAGATAAACTTGAGCCGGGTCAAGTGCTTTGGTGACTCAGATCTAGTGGCACAACAGGTGTCTGGTAAGTGGGACTCTAAAGATCCACTCATGGTGGCTTATCGGCGGGAAGTTGAAGCAGTCGCAGGATACTTCAAAGGATATCAGGTGGACCACATAGACCGGCGGAAAAAGGAAGCGGCTGATGCATTAAGCTGACTGAGCTCTCAGCGTAAACCGGTTCCACCAAATACCTTCTTGGATGAATTACATAGTCCGTCGGTGCAGATACCATCAGAGGAGGATTTAGCTGTTCCTGATCCGGAAGCACAACTAGTTGCAACACTTCACGTTATTCCGGATTGGACACTCCCTTACTTGGCGTACCTGAGCCGAGGTGAGTTGCCAGAAGATGAAGTCGAGGTTCGGCAGATAATCCGGCGGTCCAAATCTATGACCATCGTCAATGGCGAACTTCATCACCCCAGCGTCTCTGGAGCTTTTCAGGGATGCGTATCATCAGAAGAAGGCTGTGATATTCTTCGAGAGATTCACGAAGGAGATTGTGGTCATCATGCCAGTTCAAAGTCATTGGTAGCTAAAGCTTTTCGTCATGGGTTCTACTGGTTAACGGCTCATGCTGATGCAGAGGACCTAGTCAGAAAATGTGATGCTTGCCAGAAATTTTCACGTCGTGCTCATGTTCCGGCATAGGAGCTACGGATGATTCCAATTACTTGGCCGTTTGCAACTTGGGGGCTTGATATGGTTGGTCCCTTTAAACGATCCCAAGATCAGAAAACCCACCTGTTGGTAGCAGTGGACAAGTTTACAAAGTGTATTGAGGCAGAGCCTGTCAGTAAGTGTGATGCGGCAACAACGGTTAAGTTCATCAAAAAGGTAATTTTCCGGTTTGGCTTTCCACACAACATCATTACTGATAATGGCACCAACCTATCTAAAGGAGAGATGGAAGAGTTCTGCCAAAGGGAACACATTCGCCTGGATGTATCTTCAGTAGCTCACCCTCAGTCCAATAGCCAAGCTGAGAGGGCCAACCAAGAGATTTTGAGAGGCATCAAGCCCCGTCTTATGGTTCCTTTGAAAAGAACACCAGGTTGCTGGGTAGATGAGTTACCTTCTGTCCTTTGGAGCATCAACACTACACCTAACAGGTCTACAGGTTATACGCCTTTCTTCATGGTATATGGTGCTGAAGCGGTTCTCCCTAGTGACATCCGCCAGGACTCACCACGGGTGGCAGCTTATGTTGAAGCGGATAATGAGCAAGCAAGACAGGACAACTTAGACCGACTGGATGAGGAACGGGACACGGCAGCAGCGCGATCAGCAATTTATCAACAAGACCTGCGCCGATACCACAGCCGCCGGGTTATGACCAGGACGTTCCAGGAGGGGGATCTGGTGCTCCGGCTCATCCAAGACCAGACAGATATGCACAAGTTATCCCCACCTTGGGAAGGACCCTTTGTGGTCAGCAAGAACCTACACAACCGTTCATACTACCTAGTTGACGTTCGAGAGCATAAAGATTCACGTACAGCAGAGGAAGAGACGAAGCGGCCATGGAACATCGCTCTTCTGCGACCTTACTACACTTGAGACATTGGCTCCGCTTTATGTACCATGTATATATTATGATTAATAAATAAACCGGCGCCCCCAGTAAACCGGGGAATCAGCCATCTTCTTCGAAAAGATTATCACATGGGAGTTTTGCTGAAAGCTCAGGTGATATCCATCTAAAGTCTATCTTTCTTGATATATGTCATTTTCATCAAGAAAACAATTACTTTGATCCGTATATTTTGATATGCAGGACAGTTATTTATTAAGGGACCAAAGAGAGTTTGTTGCACAGCACAACTCAAACATAGGTACCCGGCAAGCACACTAAAGGAGTATCACATGGGAGTTTCTCTGAAAACTCACCATGGCCTCATAAAGCGGCGCCCTTGATACATCAAGGAATCAGCCAATGACAATCATCGAGATGATCACCTAAAGACAAGATCCCTCAGAGGTTTTGAAACATTGGGTGGTATATCATCGATGAAAACGTCAAATATGGAGCCTGGCAGCTCGCAAAAAGCCTATGGAGCCTGGCAGCTCGCAAAAAGCCTATGGAGCCTGGCAGCTCGCAAAAAGCCTAGAGCCTGGCAGCTCACAAAAAGCGTAGAGCCTAATGGCAGCTCACAAAAAGCCTAGAGCCTAATGGTAGCTCACAAAAAGCCTAGAGCCTAATGGCAGCTCACAAAAAGCCTGGAGCCTGGGAGCTCACAAAAAGCCTCGAATTAGAGCCTGGCAGCTCACAAAAAGCCTCGAATTTGGAGCCTGGCAGCTCGCAAAAAGCCTCGACTACATGGTCTTATTTGCCGAAAATGCTTTGTTTCTCTGATTTTACAAATTTTGTTTTAAACCAAGTCTATTGATCCGGGATTGGGCAACTACAAGGTTGTCCATATATCTACAAAGTTAAAAGTCTGAGTCATGAACACCAGCATGAGTTAAACCGGCGTTCATTATAACCCGGATCGGCCATCAAAAGCCAAATAAGAGAGATAGGAGCCTCATCAGCGCCTACGCTTTCAATTATGCCTACCGGATTAAGGTTGACATGCACACTTAATCAGAGGTATGATTGTGATAATAAGTTATTCTTTTGATATACATATGTATTGGAGCAGTGTAATTGGTCCGGTGGTAAACCGCCAGGACATCTTTTAGCCTCATTTATGCAGGCACAGATAAAATAAACAGATCAAGCATGGCAAAACAGAGGATTAAGTTGACAGATGCCAAGTCAAGTTGTGCCATCCATATGAAGACAAAGACAATGTTTCAACTATCCTATTACAAGGCACCTGCAGGCCCGAATAGATCAAAGTTTTGGCAAAAATATTCAGCAACTACAAATTAAACCGGACGGTTTACGACTCCTCTTCACGCTGCGAAGGCTGAGGGTCAACTTGTTCCGGGTCTTCATCAGCTTCAAGCAATGGCTGGAAACCAGGAGCGCGCCAATCAATCTTGAAGAGTGCACGGAAATGCATTTCTTCATCAATAAGATCTGACGGATCAATATCTGGAGTGAAAGTATGGCCACGAACTGGTGGAATCAGATTTTCAGTGTCGTAAACCGACCGCTCTACCCGCTCATTTTCTAAGTCATAGGCCGAATGATACCTTGTCAAATCCGCTTCATCAGCAAGCTTACTGGCAAGCGGGCGCATGTCCTTAGTCAGAGCACGGAGGTCTTTGGCAGAGAAGACTGACCCATCCTCTTTGTTGCTGGGATAGCCGTTCATAGCTTCAGCCGGGTCAAAGTAAGGGACCCATGCTTTGGCCCGGGTCAGCGCCATAAGAGAACCAACCCGTGCAGCAGACTTCTTCACCTCCACCAGACGCACAGGCAGAACAGATAGCTTCTCCAAAGTGCCTTGGATGGTAGTTGGGGCCGGTTTGTTATGAGACATGGCACTAATAGCCCTTTGAGCGCCGGAATAATGCTGCTCCACCAGGGTATAAGCCGCCTTGAGCTTCTTCCGGACATCATCTCCAAGATGAGTTATGCGTCTCCCTATATACGTTGGTCGAGTTAAATCGGAGCGGAACAAAGATTGCAAGAATGAAAAACATATGCAGATGGGTACTCACCGAAGATAGCATAAGTCATGAGTTCTATTTGCTGTCTTAAACCGGTCAACTCCTGCGTAACCGGATTAAGAGCAGCTTCAGCGTCCTTTGCTCTTTTTTCAAGAGCACTCCTTTGCACCTCCCATGTGGACCGCTCCGCTTCAAAATCTTTCTTCAGTTTTTTCCGTATTAGTCAAAGCAAGGACGAGTTCTTCCTTAGCTTTGGCTGAAGCGGCCTCGTGGAAGGCCAAGCTGTTCCGAAGTTCAGTTGCCTCCGAGGCCAACCGGGTTAAGTCAGCCTGCAAGGAATTCAAACGGATTAGAAGGACGGATCTATCAAGTCTCAAATACATAACAAGTTATACACTTGACACTTGGGGGCTAATGTGCAATTGAAGTAAAGAACGAAAAAATTTCAGACAAGTCCCAAGCGCATAAACAAGTTATACCCTTGGCACTTGGGGGCTAATGTAAGCTCATTCTCAGGCATAATGGAAGTCCCGGTTCACCTACAATGAAGCTAAACCGGCACTTGGGGGCTACTATGGCCTAAAGACAAGATTGCAAAATTACAAACAGAGACAGGAGTGAAAGGAAAGAAAGTCACCTCATACTTATCCTTCATCATATTAACCAAGCCAGCTTCATAGTCGCGGCTGGTAAAAAGCCGGTTCAGGTACCCGGAATGAAGTTCCTGGGCACTTAACTGAGCATAGCTGGATAAGTCTGAGCTCCATTTGCCTTTGTCCTGTTGAAGTTTCTCTTCCTTGGCAGTATTCCTAGCCAAGATGACAGGCTCTGCAGGAGCAGTGAAGCCTAGACCGGTTATCTCAACGTCTACGGATGAGGCAATAGTTGGCTGGAGGGTGGCAGCAGTAGGCGCCGGGCTGACAGGAGCCGGGTTGGTCTGAGAAGGGCTAACCCGGACAAGGCTTGCCGGTTCAGCCGTATTCTCCATGTTGTCACCTCCCGGAGCAGCAACATCGTCACGATCCATAGGAATGGGATCATCAAACTGAGCTTCAGGGTTATCTTCTGGAAGGATGGCTGCTTCAGGGTCATCGCCAGTTCAGCAGTCGTAGTTTCAGCAGCCGGTTTATTTGCTTTCGCCTTTTTGCTAGGCTTTGGCATTCTGGTAACAATCAAAAGAATGATGAGGATCATGAAGTTAAGAACAGGAAGTTAAACCGGATGTTTGAAAGAAGGACTTACCCAGGGACGGTCTTAAGCACTGGGACCTGCGTAGCACTTGATTCGCCGGAAGAGGACAGAGGAGCCTCCTGATAGTTAGGATTAGATGGTTTAAGCGGTTTACGTATGAGGCCGGCTTTTGGATGAAGGAGAGTTGGAGAAAGTAAAACCTCGGAGCGGCGTCTGCGAGCCGGCGTAAGGGGTATTCCGGCCGATTCAACCACATGGCCGCTATGGCGCGTGGTCCGGCGAGCTTCATGCTGCTGTTTCTTCAAAAGAAAGTTGGGATCCATTTGAGCATAAGGATGAGAAAAGGGATATTTCCGGGATACCCGGCGGATCTTGGGTGGCAAAGGTTCTGAATCAGATGAGAGAGAAATTACCTCAACTCCCCCCGCTTTACTTCCTTCCGCCAGATCCTGCGAAAAGGCATTGTTAACATAAATTTAGACAAAGGGAGGTCAAGGGACATAGGGGTTAGTTAATACCTCAGAGTCCGGATCATCCTCCTCGGGGTGTGAACCGGAGGCAGCAACATCCTTCTTCTTCTTAACAACATAAGTTTTCTTGCGTGATTGCCTGGCCGGTTTATCTTGAGATTTCCTCTTCCAGAAAGGATCGTTGGCCTGCACAAAGGGATAAGTAATGAATGGAAGACAATTGATATGGCCGGATTCAGACAAGCAGGAAAGGATCGGGAAAGACTTACCGCTGGCGGTTCATTACTTGCGCATAACGGAGCTAAATCGGTCCGGCTGCACTCCTCCAGAGGGATGTTCAACATTTTCTTTGCGGACTCAATAACTTCATCTTCAGGAAGTATTATGTCAGTGTGGCGCTGAGGATCATCCGGTTTGCCAGAGTATTTGTACATCAGACTTGAGCGCCGGTTTAGTGGGAGGATGCTCCAAGAAAGCCAGGAGCGAACAAAGTCGACTCCAGTTAAGCCGTTGGCCACGAAGGCCCTGAGCTTAGAAAGTTGAGGGGAAAACCGGGCCCGATCCGAGGCGCTGAGGCGTTGCGGCAAGGGATGATCTGTTGCCAGGCGATAGGCGCGGTAACCCGGCAGCGGGTTCTCTCCTTCAGGCGAAGTGTCCCTACAATAGAACCACGTTTGGTTCCATTCTTTGGGGTGGCTGTGAAGGGCAGCATGAGGAAAACTCACATCCTTTCTTTTTTGGATGCTGACACCACCCAACTCTTGATGAGGCCCATCGGTAAACTCCGTCCACCGGTTCAAATGGAAAAAGTCCCGGAATAGGTCCACTGATGGCTCTTCTTGAAGGTATGCCTCCGAGAAAACTTGAAAATTGTAGATGTTTGAAACAGAGTTCGGACCTACATCCTGGGGGTGGAGTTGAAAAGCGGCTAGTACATCCCGGAAGAATTTTGAATCGGGAGGACTGAAACCCCGGGCCAGATGATCATAAAAAACTACAACTTCTCCCTCCTTAGGCGCAGGAGGGCATTCTTTTTCAGGAGCTCGCTAGTGCAGAGTTTCCTTGGGGCCCAGAACGCCAATTGAGGCCGCTCCAGCTAAGTCATCTTCCGTGATCTGGGAAGGAACCCAATTGCAAGCGACAAATTGCTTGGCCATCGGATTTGGATGAGGAAGTACTGAAAAATACAGTGCAAAATCCGGTTTACCGATTGTTAAAGTATAAGCCGGTGCATTCTATGAAGTTATGGGCTTACTTGTCAGTTTAAACAAGGGGCTAATGGTATTACTAATCTGGAAGCAGATATGAGTAAGACATCTGCCGGTTCACGATGATAGGAAAAGAAGAAGCTAAACCGTCAATTACGGGATATAGGCTTACATCTAAACTGTCAAAAAAAGCATATGATGTGCAAGCTATGGCTAAACCGGTGAGATGAGCTACGGATCTAAAGTATGAAGAAACAGTTTCCACAAAAAGCTGAGGTAAACATGGATCTAAGGCATAAGGAAAAAGATGGAATAAATACAAGTTATATTCAGGAAGGGCCGCGGAGTTTCTCTATAGATCGAATCTAAACTGATAAAGCTAGAAGAACTAAGTATATGATGGCGGAGCAGAAGTGCATGGATTCGGGTCGAGTCTAAATAAGTTTGAATCTTCAGCAAGGCTGACCTACGGGGATGAACAGCAAAGCTTCGAGGGTTCATGGCGAAGCTATGGAAGGAACCCTAGAGTAAGATCTACGGGGAAGAAGAAGGAGTACCTGAAGAAACAGAAGATGTCGGCAAAGTTCTCTGGAGACGTTCAGGTCGATGCAGCGGCCTAGCTCGAAGACGATGGTGAGCTCGAAGAGCAGCGGCGGAGCTTCGAGCAATGGAGATGGAGGAAGAAGAAGGCAGATGGGGAAAAGAGATAACCCCCAGCGGTATTTATAAGCCGATGAGGTAAAAACGGTAAGCGCGGGAATCGAGGAGGCCAGAGATTGGATAAAGATTGAGCTGTCGCCTCGATTTTCGGTGCGGCATTTAAGAAAGGTAATAAACAGATACGAGCATTAAATACGGAGATGATGTCACGACGGATTGAGGCGATTACAGGAGATGACATCATGGCCGGTTTGTGAAGCAAATAAAGTTGCATAAAGGAGATTTGTGCGAGATATAGAAGACTGACATGAACAAGTTCAAATCAATCTGGGGCCTAATGTCAGGGATATTACTAGTAGGTATAAACCGGCCAAGAAGGTCCGGATTACACTGACAAGGTTGTATTATTACAAGCCCAGTAGAGTAGGTACAAGAGATTACAACCCATAATGGTTTGGGGCCCATGTATAAGGCCCACGGTCTGTAAACCGTCGTATCATGTAACTTGGGATGTAAGATAGAAAGAGTAGAGACCGAGGCGGACACGTTTATGAGCTGGCCTCGGGACTCTATATACCGGACCGGGCATCGCCTCCTATATAAAGGGACGACCCGACGACGGTTCAGGAACAGGAAACAACTGCTCGAGACACAGGCAAGCGGATTCGCTCCCTGGTCATCGACGCACAAGCAATACCACACCAAACTAGACGCAGGCTTTTACCTTCAGCTGAAGGGGCCGAACTAGTATAAAACCACCTGTGTCCTTTGTCCGCTTTAACCTCTTCAAGCTAACCCGCGCGATGGCCTCACACCTAAGTCCCCTAAACCGGACATCTGCCGTGCTAATTCCACGACACCAAGCTTAATTCCTGCTCGTCCGCGAGTAGGTAAATGATAAAAAATAATAATTTTTGATGTGGAATGCTACCTAGCATAATCTGATCATGTAATCTAATCATGGCATGAATATTAAGACACGAGTAATTGAAAGCAATAGTCTATCATTTGACATTAAGACAATAATACTTCAAGCATACTAATAAAGCAATCATGTCTTTTCAAAATAACATGGTCAAAGGAAGTTATCCCTACAAAATCATATGGTCTGGCTATGCTCCATCTTCACCACACAAAGTATTTAAAGCATGCACAACCCCGGTTTTAGCCAAGCAATTGTTTCATACTTTAGTATTATCAAACTTTTTCAACTTTCACGCAATACATGAGCGTGAGCCATGGACATAGCACTATGGGTGGAATAGAAGGTGGTGATAGACAAAAGGAGGGAGAAAGTCTCACATCGACTAGGCAAATCAATGGACTATGGAGATGTCCATCGATCGATATCAATGTGAGCGAGTAGGGATTGCCATGTAACGGATGCACTAGAGCTATAAGTGTATGAAAGCTCAAAAAGAAAACCAGTGGGTGTGCATCAACTTGCTTGCTCATGAAGACCTAAGGCATTTGAGGAAGCCCGTCTTTGGAATATACAAGCCAAGTTTTATAATGAAAATTCCCACTAGTATATGGAAGTGACAAAACAAGAGACTCTCTATTATGAAGATCATGGTGCTACTTTGAAGCACAAGTGTGGAAAAGGATAGTAGCATTGTCCCTGCTCTCTTTTCTCTTTTTTTTTGTTTTTTTGTTTTATTTTTTTGGAGGGGCTTTTTCTTTTTTTAGACCCTCTCTATTTTTTTAGGCCATCTTTTTTTATTTGGCCTTTCCTCACATCGGACAATGCTCTAATAATGAAGATCATCACAGTTTTGTTTACTTCCAACTCAAAGATTACAACTCGAAGCTAGAACAAAATATGACTCTATGTGAATGCCTCCGGCGGTGTACCGGGATGTGCAATGATCTAGCGTAGCAATGACATCAAAAAACAGACAAGCCATGGAAACATCATGCTAGCTATCTTACGATCATGCAAGGCAATATGACAATGATGGTGCGTGTCATAATAAACGGAACGGTGGAGTTACATGGCAATATATCTCGGAATGGCTATGGAAATGCCATAATAGGTAGGTATGGTGGCTTTTTTGAGGAAGTTATACGGTGGGTGTATGGTACCGGCGAAAGTTGCGCGGTATAAGAGAGGCTAGCAATGGTGGAAGGGTGAGAGTGCGTATAATCCATGGACTCAACATTAGTCATAAAGAACTCACATACTTATTGCAAAAATTTATTAGCCATCGAAACCAAGTACTACTCGCATGCTCCTAGGGGGGAGGTTGGTAGGAGTTAACCATCGTGTGCACCCGACCTCCACACAAATGATGACACTCAATAAATAAATCATGCTCCCACTTCGTCACATAACGGTTCACCATACGTGCATGCTACGGGAATCACAAACCTCAACACAAGTATTTCTACAATCCACGACTACCCACTAGCATGACTCCAATATCACCATCTATATACCGCAAAACTATTGCAAGGAATCAAACATATCATATTCAGCGATCTACAAGTTTATGTAGGATTTTATGACTAACCATGTGAATGACCAATTCCTGTCAACTCTCTAAATAGATATAAGTGAAGCAAGAGAGTTTTAATTGTTTCTACAAAAGTTATGCCCACGCTCTAACAATTATAAGTGAAGCAATAGAACATTCTACAAATGGCGGTTTTCTATGTGAAGAGAAACAGGCAATCCAAACTTCAAATGATATAAGCGAAGCACATGAAGCATTCTATAAAGCCATACTCAAAAGATATAAGTGAAGTGCAAAGAGCATTCTATAAATCAACCAAGGACTATCTCATACTAGCATGGTGCATAAAAGAAAAGGTGAAAACTAAATGCAAAAGACGCTCCAAGATCTGCACATATCACATGAATGAAACGAATCCGAAAACATACCGATACTTGTTGAAGAAAGAGGGGATGCCTTCTGGGGCATCCCCAAGCTTAGATGCTTGAGTCTCCTTAAATATTTACTTGGGGTACCTTGGGCATACCCAAGCTTGAGCTCTAGCCTCTCCTTCTTCTCCTCACATCGAGACCTCCTCGATCTTCAAACACTTCATCCACACAAAACTTCAACAGAAAACTCAGTAAGATCTGTTAGTATAATAAAGCAAATCACTACTCTAAGTACTATTGCAAACCAATTCATATTTTGTTTTTCAATTTTAGCTACTGTAATATAACTTTCCATGGCTTAATCCACTGATAGAAATTGATAGTTTCATCAAAACAAGCAAACTATGCATCAAAAACAGAATATGTCTAAAACAGAACAGTCTGTAATAATCTGAACATTCACCATACTTCTGATACTTGATTTTTTTCCAGAATTAAGAAAATAAACAATTTGTATAGAAAGACATTGCAAAAAGTTTCAGAACCATTTGACATTCCAGCAAAAAATGTAAAATCGCGCACTACAGCCAAAGTTTCTGTCCTGCACCGCACAAACCAACATGCATTGTAAACATCCTAAAGGCAAACCTTGGCACATTATTTTTATAATACAGTGGAATTGTACAAGGGGATAATTATTTTTGTTTAAAATTTCTGTAATTAAGATTCACAAAGTTTCGATGGGTATGAAGAAAGTTCAAGGACGTCCCCCACTTTCACAATGCTCGTCTATATCACTTTCACTTTTGTTTTTGAAAAGTTTTGGGTTCCCCTCTTTATTTATTTTATTTTTTAAAACTTTATAAAAGCACACAACAGAAATAAATGACTCTCTAAAACTTCCGGGTTGTCTCCCTGGCAGCGCTTTCTTTAAAGCCATTAAGCTAGGCATATAGTGCTCAAGTAATGGATCCACCCGGATCCCAAGGTATATCAAAGCCAATTTTAATTAGCAATGATTTGACATTTAGTAGTGAGCACAAAGTGATATGTGCCATGAAACAACAAAGTCTAACTCTCTTCCTATGCATAGGCATGTCATACAAGAACAATTCAAGCACATCAAGTAAAGCCCAATGCATAGTATAAGCAGTTTCTTGCAATTTTATCGGGTTGGAAACATAGAGAGGCGGAGATGTAGTTCCTCTCTCATAATAATTGCAAGTAGGAGCAGCAAGCACATGCATATTATATTCATCAAAATCATCATGTGTAACCGAAAAAGGCAACCCATCAATATAATCCTTAAGTGCAAACTTCTCCGATATAGTGTCGTTTGGAGAATTCAAAAAGATAATAGGACTATCATGCGTGGGTGCAATAGCAACAATCTCATGTTTTACATATGGAACTATAGCAAGTTCATCTGCATAAGCATAATTCATATTGGCATCTTGGCCACAAGCATAGCAAGCATCATCAAAAAGGGATATTTCAAAAGAATCAACGGGATCATAACAATCATCATAGCATTCATCCTTCGGTAAGCACGAAGGGAAATTAAACAATGTATGGGATAAAGAGTTACTCTCATTAGAAGGTGGGCACGGGTGATCAATCCGCTCTTCCTCCTTTTGTTCTTCGCTCTCCTCCTCATCTTTTTCATCCAATGAGCTCACAATGTCATTAATTTCTTCTTCCATAGACTCCTGCAAAATATTAGTCTCTTCTTGGATAGCGAAGAGTACTCAATATATGGTTTAACATAGGCATTAGAAGCATAATTACCATAACAATATTTAAATATGGCAAAATTTTCAGATTTGTAAAGAGTAGCATCATACTTTTCAATCAAAGAAGCAATTTCATAAGCACCCTTAAAAGCAATAAATTCTTCAATTTGTTGAACATCATAGTAACTATAAACACCCTTAGCATACGAAGATACGATTCCATTATCACTAAACTCACATTGGTAGGGAAGGTGTTTCGTAGGGTCTTCAGAACAACAAGTAAAATCATTAATTCCACATAAATTCCAAGCATAGAATTGCAAACGATGAATTTGATCCCGTAAAAGTTTCCCTTTTTCAGATATGCGGTGTCGCACACAACAAGCATGCTCATCTAAAGATTTTCGCTCAACTAAGCTAGTTGGGGTTTCGGCCCGAGCACATAGGGATCGAAGATGATCCAAGTAATAAGCTTCAGTAGTGTGATAGATTTTGAGTGGTTCTTCAACCATTGATACAATAGGTACAACTATTTTTTTGGTATTTTGCGTTTCCTACCCATAACTGAAGATAGAAAACAACTTAGGACAGCAAATAAAATCTACTTAGTGATAAAGCAAACAAGCACACACGAGAATATTCACCCCACGCTATTGCTCCGGCAACGGCGCGAGAAAAAGGTCTTGATAACCCACAAGTGTAGGGGATTAGTTGTAGCCTCTTTCGATAAGTAAGAGTGTCGAAACCAACGAGGAGCTAAAGGCAGAACAAATATTCCCTCAAGTTCTATCGACCACCGATACAACTCTATACACGCTTGACGTTGGCCACCCCGTGTCCACCCCGTAAGGTGGTTGGTGCCCTTCTTTCACTACAAGAAGGCTAATATATTATACAAATCGTGTCAAAAATTCAGCCCAATCGAAGTTACGGATCTTCGGGAATATAAGAAACGGTGAAAGGCCAGAATCTGAAAACGCAGAAACAGAGAAAGACAGAGAGACAGATCCAATCTCGGAGGGGCTCTCGCCCCTCCCATGCCATGGAGGCCATGGACCTGAGGGAGAAACGGTGAAAGGCCAGAATCTGAAAACGCAGAAACAGAGAAAGACAGAGAGACAGATCCAATCTCGGAGGGGCTCTCACCCCTCCCATGCCATGGAGGCCATGGACCTGAGGGAGAACCCTTCTTCCACCTAGGGAGAAGGCCAAGGAAGAAGGAGAAGGAGGGGATCTCTCTCCCCCTTGCTTCCGATGGCGCCGGAGTGCCACCTGGGCCATCATCGTGCGACGGCGATCTACACCAACACCTCCGTCATCTTCACCAACATCTTCATCACCTTCCCCAATCTATCTATAGTGGTCCAATCTCCCACAACCCGCTATACCCTCTACTTGAACATGGTGCTTTATGCTTCATATTATTATCCAATGATGTGTTGTCATCCTATGATGTCTGAGTAGATTTTCGTTGTCCTATCGGTGATTGGTGAATTGCTATGATTGATTTAATTTGCTTGTGGTTATGTTGTTGTCCTTTGATGCCCATCATATGAGCGCGCGCGTGGATCACACCATAGGGTTAGTTTTATGTTGATAGGACTATGTATTGGAGGGCAAGAGTAACAGAAGCTTCAACCTAGCATAGAAATTGACGCATACGGGATTGAAGGGGGGGCCAATATATCTTAATGCTGTGGTTGGGTTTTAACTTAATGAATGTTAGTAGTTGCGGATGCTTGCTAATAGTTCTAATCATAAGTGCATAGAATTCCAAGTCAGGGATGACATGCTAGCAGTGGCCTCTCCCACATAAAACTTGCCATCGGTCTAGTAACGTAGTCAATTGCTTAGGGAAAATTTCGCAACTCCTACCACCACTTTTCCACACTCGGTATACTAACTTTATTGCTTCTTTACCTAAACAGCCCCTAGTTTTTATTTACGTGCTCTTTATATTCTTGCAAACCTATCCTGTTACACCTACAAAGTACTTCTAGTTTTATACTTGTTCTAGGTAAAGCGAACGTCAAGCGTGCGTAGAGTTGTATCGGTGGTCGATAGAACTTGAGGGAATATTTGTTCTACCTTTAGTTCCTCGTTGGGTTAAACACTCTTACTTATCGAAAGAGGCTACAACTGATGCCCTACACTTGTGGGTTATCAAGACCTTTTTCTGGCGCCGTTGTCGGGGAGCAATAGCGTGGGGTGAATATTCTCATGTGTGCTTGTTTGCTTTATCACTAAGTAGATTTTATTTGCTGTTCTAAGTTGTTCTCTATCTTTAGTTATGGATATGGAACACGAAATACCAAAAAAATTAGGTGTACTTGCTACTCATGGAGATGGGGAACCTCCTAAAACCCTCGATGCTCATTATGTGAAAGATATTATGTACTACTTTGATAATCCTGAGAAAACCCCATTCAACTATATAATCGGAGTAACGTGGGATCAACGTGAATACTTTAGGGATTATCGCTTGACACAAAAAGGGAAACTATTATGGGATCAAATTTATATGTTGTATTGGTATGCTCGGCAACTATGATTGAGATATGATTATACTTGTTGCTCTAGGATGAAGGCTCCACAGCTCCCTTTTCAGGCAAATTTAATGATAATGAAACCTTAGAATCTTATGCTAATGGTATATATGATTACTATGATGTTGAACAAATAGAAGAATTTGTTTCTTTTACGGGTGCTTATGAAATCGAATCTCTGTTTAAAAGGTATGAAGCTTTTGATGATGATGTTTATAGGCCTGAAATTTTGCTATATTAAAATATTACTATGAGAATTATGAATATAATGCCAATATTGATGCGTTTATAGAGAAGGTCTCCGCTGTCCAAGAAGAGATTAATATTTTGCATGAATCTATGGAAGAAGAAATTGATGACATTGTGAGCTCATTAGATGAAGCAGATGACGTGGAGAGAGAAGTACAAGAGGAGGAAGAGCGGATTAGTTACCCGTGCCCACCTTCTAATGAGAGTAAGTCTTCAACGCATACATTGTTTAATTTCCCTTCATGCTTACCGAAGGATGATTGCTATGATAATTGCTATGATCCCTTTGATTCGTTTGAAATCCCTTTTTGATGAACTTGATGCTTGCTATGCTTGTGGCCATGATGCCAATATGAATTATGCTTATGGAGATGAACTTGCTATAGTTCCTTATGTTAAGAATGAAATTGTTGCTATTGCACCCACACATGATAGTCCTATTATCTTTTTGAATTCTCCCAACTACACTATATCGGAGAAGTTTTGCTATATGGGTTCCACTTTACTACCACACATTATGATTTTGATAGATATAATATGCATGTGCTTGCTGCTCCTACTTGCAATTATTATGAGGGAGGAACTACATCTCCTCCTCTCTATGTTTCCAATATGATAAAATTGCAAGAAACTGTTTATACTATGCATTGGCCTTTACTATGTGTGCATGAATTGTTCTTTTATGACATGCCGATGCATATGAAGAGAGTTAGACTTCGTTGTTGCATGATATATGTTACTTTGTGCTCACTACTAAATCACAAATAATTGTTAATTAAAATTGGCTTTAATATACATTGGGATCCTGGTGGATCCATTACTTGAGTACTATATGCCTAGCTTAATGGCTTTAAAGAAAGCGCTGCTAGGGAGACAACCCGAAAGTTTTAGATAGTCATTTATTTCTGTTGTGTTATTTTATAAAGTCTAAAAACAAAAAAATATAGAGGGGAACCTAAAACTTTTTCAAAATGAGAAGCGATTGGAAGGTGATGCATTGCGGAAATAAGGGTCGACCTTGAACACTTGTGTTCATGCTTATGGAAACAATGTAGAATTTTTCATGGAAGTTTCTCATAAAAATAATTATCCCCTTGTACAATTCCATTATATTATAAAAATAATGTGCCAAGAGTTTCCTTTAGGATGATTAAACTGCTTGTTGGTTTGTGCGGTGCAGAAACAGAAACTTTGACTGTAGTGAGCGATATTACATTTTTTTACTGGTACTTCAAAAGGATCTGAAACCTCTTGCACTGTCTTGCCATACAATTTTTTTATTTTTCCTAATTTTGACAGAATTTTTAGAGTTACAGAAGTATGGTTAATGTTCAGATTACTACAGACGGTCATGTTTTCACATATTGCTGTTATAGCTTCATTATTTGCATATGTTTGAATTCTTGTTGAAGCCTCCTTAACTTGGGGCCAAAGAATTGCGATAGCATACATTGGGTAATGTTTGTTCATAATTATACAATAATGTTAGAGCAGTACATGATGGGATTTCATTGATCATATGCACTAACCCCGCCACTAAAAGTTCGGTTAAGTTTTGTGTGGATGAAGTGTTCGAAGATCGAGGAGGTCCCGATGTGAGGAGAAGGAGGAGAGGCAAGAGCTCAAGCTTGGGGATTCCCGAGGCACCACAAGTAAATATTCAAGGAGACTCAAGCGTCTAAGCTTGGGGATGCCCCGGAAGGCATCCCATCTTTCTTCAACAAATATCGGTATGTTTTCGGATTCGTTTCGTTCACATCATATGCGTAAATTCTTGGAGGGTCATGCATTTTCTTTTTATTTTAATAAATGCACCATGCTGGAATGAGATAGTCCTTGGTTGATTTATAGAATGCTCTTTGCACTTCATTTATATCTTTTGAGTATGGCTTTATAGAATGCTTCATGTGCTTCACTCATATCATTTGAAGTTTTGATTGCCTGTTTCTCCTCACATAGAAAACCACCATTTGTAGAATGCTCTTTTGCTTCACTTATATTTGTTAGAGCGTGGGCATATCTTTTGTAGAAATAATTAAAACTCTCTTGCTTCACTTATATCTATTTAGAGAGTTGACAAGAATTGGTCATTCACATGGTTAGTCATAAAATCCTACATAAACTTGTAGATCGCTGAATATGATATGTTTGATTCCTCGCAATAGTTTTGCGATATAGAGATGCTAATATGTGGGAGGTACTCGTGAATGATTGTGGTTTTGTAAAAATATTGGTGTTAAGGTTTGTGATTCCTGAAGCATGCACGTATGGTCTCCTAACTATGTAACCAAATTGGCGCGCATTGTATTTTGATTGTTTATCTTTGCGTGAAGGTCGGGGGCGCGCGATGGTTAACTCCTACCAACCTCCCCCCCCCCTAGGAGCATGCGTCGTAGTATTTTGCTTCGAGGGCTAATAGATTTTTTGCAATAAGTATGTGAGTTTTTTATGACTAATGTTGAGTCCATGGATTATACGCACTCTCACCCTTCCACCTTGCTAGCCACTATAGTACCGCGCAATTTTCACCGGTGCATCAAACCACCTTATACCCTTCCTCAAAATAGCCATCATACCTACCTATTAGGGCATTTCCATGGCCATTCCAAGATATATTGCCATGTAACTCCATCGTTCCGTTTGTTATGACACGCACCATCATTGTCATATTGGTTTGCATGATCGTAAGACAGCTAGCATGACGTTTTCATGGCTTGTTCGTTTTTTGATGTCATTGCTATGCTATATCATTGCACATCCTGGTACACCGCCGGAGGCATTCATATAGAGTCATACTTTTGTTTTCTAGTATCGAGTTGTAATATCGAGTTGTAAGTAAATAAAAGTGTGATGATCATCATTATTAGAACATTGTCCCATGTGAGGTTATAAAAAATAAAAGAGGCCAATGAAGCCCAAATAAAAAAAAAAGAGGCCAAAGAAGCCCACCAAAAAAGAGGCCAAAGAGCCCAAAAAATATAAAAAATAAAAAATGAGAGAAAAAGAGAGAAGGGACAATGTTACTATCTTTTTTCCACACTTGTGCTCCATCATAGCACCATGTTCTTCATATAGAGAGTCTCCTATATTGTCACTTTCATATACTAGTGGGAATTTTTCGTTATAGAACTTGGCTTGTATATTCCAACGATGGGCTTCCTCAAATTTCCCTATGTCTTCATGAGCAAGCAAGTTAATGCACACCAACTAGTTTTCTTTTGAGCTTTCAGACACTTATAGCTCTAGTGCATCCGTTACATGTCAATCCCTACTCATTCACATTGATATCAATTGATGGACATCTCCATAGTCCATTGATTTGCCTAGTCGATCTGACACTTTCTCCCTACTTTTGTCTACTACCACCTTCTATTCCACCCATAGTGCTATGTCCATGGCTCACGCTCATGTATTGCATGAAGAGTTGAAAATGTTCGAATAAGTAAAGTATGAAAACAATTGCTTGGCTGACACCGGGATGGGCATGAGGGGTACCTTGTGTTAAGAAAAGGGAGCATAAAAGACTATATGATTTTGTAGGGATAATGTTCCTTAGCATTGATATTTTGAAAGACTTGATTGTTTGTTGGGATGCCCGAGTATTAAATTCTTTTATGTCAAATGATAGTCTATTGCTTTGAATCACCCGTGTCTTAATATTCATGCCATGATTAGATTACATGATCAAGACTATGTTGGGTAGCATTCCACATCAAAAATCATCTTTTTTTATCATTTACCTACTCGAGGACAAGAATGAATTAAGCTTGCGGATGCTGATACTTCTCCATCATATCTATAAATTTTTATTGTTCCATGCCAATATTCTACAACTTTTACATGCTTTTGGCAACTTTTATACTATTTTTGGGACTAACATATTGATCCAGTGCCCAGTGCCAGTTCCTGTTAGTTGCATGTTTTTTGTTTCGCAGAATATCCATATCAAACGGAGCACAAACGGGATAAAAAATGGACGGAGATTTATTTTGGAATATTTATGAATTTTGGGAAGAAGAATCAACGCGAGACGATGACCGAGGGGGCCACAAGGCAAGGGGCGCGCCCCTGACCCTCGTGGCCACCCCGTAAGGTGGTTGGTGCCCTTCTTTCACCGCAAGAAAGCTTATATCCGGATACAAATCGTGTCAAACATTCTGCCCAATCATAGTTACGAATCTCCGGGAATATAAGAAACGGTGAAAGGCCAGAATCTGAAAACGCAGAAACAGAGACAAACAGAGAGACCGATCCAATCTCGGAGGGGCTCTCGCCCATTGCATGCCATGGAGGCCATGGACTAGAGGGAGAACCCTTCTCCCACCTAGTGAGAAGGCCAATGAAGGATAAGGAGGGGGGCTGTCTCCCCCTCGCTTCCGGTGGCGCCGGAGTGCCACCGGGGCCATCATCGTGCGACGGCGATCTACACCAACACTCCGTCACCTTCGCCAACATCTTCATCACCTTCCCCCATCTATCTACAGTGGTCCACTCTCCCGCAACCCGTTGTACCCTCTACTTGAACATGGTGCTTTATGCTTCATATTATTATCCAATGATGTGTTGCCATCCTATGATGTCTGAGTAGATTTTCGTTGTCCTATTGGTGATTGGTGAATTGCTATGATTGATTTACTTTGCTTGAGGTTATGTTGCTGTCCTTTGGTGCCCATCATATGAGCGCGCGCATGGATCACACGATAGGGTTAGTTGTATGTTGATAGGACTATTTATTGGAGGGCAAGAGTGACAGAAGCTTCAACCTAGCATAGAAATTGATGCATACGAGATTGAAGGATGACATGCTAGCAGTGGCCTCTCCCACATAAAACTTGCTACTGGTCTGTTAACGTAGTCAATTTCTTAGGGACAATTTCGCAACTCCTACCAATGAAGGAAATATGCCCTAGAAGCAATAATAAAGTTCTTATTTATTTCCTTATATCATGATAAATGTTTATTATTCATGCTAGAATTGTATTTACTGATAACTTAGTACATGTGTGAATACATAGACAAAACAGAGTGTCCCTAGTATGCCTCTACTAGACTAGCTCATTGATCAAAGATGGTTATGTTTCCTAGCCATAGACATGAGTTGTCATTTGATCAATGGGATCACATCATTAGGAGAATGATGTGATGGACAAGACCCATCCGTTAGCTTAGCACTATGATCGTTTAGTTTTACTGCTATTGCTTTGTTCATGACTTATACATGTTCCTATGACTATGAGATTATGCAACTCCCGAATACCGGAGGAACACCTTGTGTGCTATCAAATGTCACAACATAACTGGTGATTATAAAGATGCTCTACAGGTGTCTCCGAAGGTGTTCGTGGTGTTGGCATAGATCAAGACTAGGATTTGTCACTCCGAGTGTCGGAGAGGTATCTCTGGGCCCTCTCGGTAAAACACATCATAATAAGCCTTGCAAGCAAATGACTAATGAGTTAGTCACGAGATGATGTATTACGGAACGAGTAAAGAGACTTGCCGGTAACGATATTTACTAGGTATGGTGATACCGACGATCGAATCTCGGGCAAGTAACATACCGATGACAAAGGGAACAACGTATGTTGTTATGCGGTTTGACCGATAAAGATCTTCGTAGAATATGTAGGAGCCAATATGAGCATCCATGTTCCGCTATTGGTTATTGACAAGAGATGAGTCTCAGTCATGTCTACATAGTTCTCGAACCCGTAGGGTCCGCACGCTTAACGTTTGATGACGATCGGTATTATGAGTTTATGTGTTTTGATGTACCGAAGGTAGTTCGGAGTCCCGGATGAGATCGGGGACATGACGAGGAGTCTCGAAATGGTCGAGACATAAAGGTCGATATATTGGACGACTATATTCGAACATCGGAAAGGTTTCGAGTGATTCGGGTATTTTTCGGAGTACCGAAGAATTACGGGAATTCGCCGGGGAGTATATGAGCCTTATTGGGCTTTAGGGGAAAGAGAGAGAGGAGGCTGCGCCCCCAAGGCTTAGTCTGAATTGGACTAGGGGGAGGGGTTGCGCCACCTCCTTCCTTCTCTTCTCTTTTCCCTTTCCTTCTCTCCTACTCCTACTACTTGGAAGGGCTCCTAGTTCTACTAGGAAAGGGGGAATCCTACTCCCAGTGGGAGTAGGACTCCCCTAGGGCGCGCCATAGAGAGGGCCGGCCCTCCCCTTCCTCCACTCCTTTATATATGGGGGTAGAGGCACCCCATAGACACACAATTTGATCAGTTGATCTCTCCCAACCGTGTGCGGTGCCCCCCTCTACAGAAACACACCTCGGTCATATCGTTGCAGCGCTTAGGCGAAGCCCTGTGATGGTAACTTCATCATCTCCGTCACCACGCAGTCGTGCTGACAAAACTCTCCCGCGAGGTTCTACTGGATCAAGAGCTCGCGGGACGTCATCAAGCTGAACGCGGAGGCTCCGTACGTTCGGTGCTTGATCGGTTGGATCGCGAAGAAAGTTTGACTACATCAACCGCGTCACTAGACGCTTCCGCTCCCGGTCTACGAGGGTACGTGGACATACTCTCCCCTCCCGTTGCTATGCATCTGGTAGATAGATCTTGTGTGATCGTGGGAAATTTTTGAAATACTACGTTCCCCAATAGTGGCATCATGAGCTAGGTTTATGCGTAGATGATATGCACGAGTAGAACAATACTAGTCATACTGCTTACCAGCATGTCATACTTTGATTCAGCGGTATTGTTGGATGAAGCGGCCCGGACCGACATTACGCGTACGCTTACGCGAGACTGATTCTACCGACGTGCTTCGCACACAGGTGGCTGGCGGGTGTCAGTTTCTCCAACTTTAGTTGAATCGAGTGTGGCTACGCCCGGTCCTTGTGAAGGTTAAAACATCACATACTTGACGAAAAATCTTTGTGGTTTTTGTATGCGTAGGTAAGAACGGTTCTTTCTAAGCTCGTAGCAGGCACGTAAAACTTGCAACAACAAAGTAGAGGACGTCTAACTTGTTTTTACAGGGCATGTTGTGATGTGATATGGTCAACACATGATGAGTTATACGTTATTGTATGAGATGATCATGTTTTGTAAGGTTATCGGCAACTGGCAGGAGCCAAATGGTTATCGCATTATTGTCTGAAATACAGTCGCCATGTATTGCTTTACTTTATCACTAAGAGGTAGCGATAGTCGTGGAAGCAATAGTTGGCAAGACGACAACGATGCTACGATGGAGATCAAGGTGTCGCGCCGGTGACGATGGTGATCATGATGGTGCCTTGCAGATGGGGATCAAAAGCACAAGATGATGATGGCCATATCATGTCACATATTTTGATTGCATGTGGTGTTTATCTTATTATGCTTCTTATTTTGCTTAGATCGACTGTAGCATTATAAGATGATCCTTTACAAAATTTCAAGGTATAAGTGTTCTCCCTGAGTATGGACCGTTGCGAAAGTTCGTCGTGTCGAGACACCACGTGATGATTGGGTGTGATAAGCTCTACGTTCACATACAATGGGTGTAAGCCAGTTTTGCACACGCATAATACTCGGGTTAAACTTGACGAGCCTAGCATGTACAGACATGGCCTTGGAACACTGGAGACCGAAAGGTCGAGCGTGAATCATATAGTAGATATGATCAACATGAGATGTTCACCATTGAAAACTACTCCATCTCACGTGATGATCGGACATGGTTTAGTTGATTTGGATCACGTGATCATTTAGATGACCAGAGGGATGTTATGGGAGTTCTTTAGTAATATGATTAAATTGAACTTTAATTTATCATGAACTTAGTCCTGATAGTATTAGCATATCTATGTTGTAGATCAATAGCTCGCGATGTAGCTCCTCGTTTGTTTTTATATGTTCCTAGAGAAAACTAAGTTGAAAGATGTTAGTAGCAATGATGCGGACTTGTCCCATGATCTGAGGATTTTCCTCATTGCTGCACAGAAGTATTATGTCCTTGATGCACTGCTAGGTGACATATCTATTGCAGGAGCAGATGTAGACGTTATGAACGTTTGACAAGCTCGGTATGATGACTACTTGATAGTTTAGTGCGCCATGCTTTACGGCTTGTAACCGGGACTTCAAAAACGTTTTGAACGCCACAGATCATATGAGATGTTCCAAGAGTTGAAATTAGTATTTCATACTCATGCCCGCGTCGAGAGGTATAAGACCTCTGACAGTACTTTGCCTATAAGATGGAGGAGAATAGCTCAACCAGTGAGCATGTGCTCGGATTGTCTGGATACTACAATTACTTGAATCAAGTGGGAGTTAATCTTCCAGATAAGATAGTAATTGACAAAGTTTTCTAGTCACTGTCACCAAGTTAGTAGAACTTCGTGATGAACTATAATATGCAAGGGACGACGAAAATAGTTCCCGAGCTCTTCGCGATACTAAAATCGGCGAAGGTAGAAATCAAGAAAGAGCATCAAGTGTTGATGGTTAACAAGACCACTTGTTTCAAGTAAAGGGCAAATGGATAGAAGGGGAACTTCAAGAAGAATGACAAGCAAGTTGTCATTTTCGTGAAGAAACCCAAAGCTAAACTCAAGCCTGAAACTAAGTGCCTCTACTGCAAAGGAAATGGTCACTGGAAGTGGAACTGCCCTAGATACTTGGCGGATAAGAAGGATGGCAAAGTGAACAAAGGTATATTTGATATACAAATTATTGATGTGTATTTTACTAGTGTTCATAGCAACCCCTGGGTATTTGATACCAGTTCAGTTACTAAAATTAGTAACTCGAAACGAGAATTGCAGAATGAACAGAGACTAGTTAAAGGTGAAGTGACGATGTGTGTTGGAAGTGGTTCCAAGATTGATATGATCATCATCGCACACTCCCTATACTTTCGGGATTAGTGTAGAACCTAAATAAATGTTATTTGGCATTTGCGTTGAGCATAAATATGATTTGATCATGTTCGTTGCAATACGGTTATTCATTTAAAGTCATAGAATAATTGGTATTCTGTTAACATGAATAAAGCCTTCGATGGTCAGACACCCAATGAAAATAGTTTGTTGAATCTCGATCGTAGTGATACACATATTCATAATATTGAAGCCAAAAGATGCGAGGTTAATAATGATAGTGCAACTTATTTGTGGCACTACCGTTTAGGTCATATTGGTATAAAACGCATGAAGAAACTCCATAGTGATGGACTTTTGGCATGACTTGATTATGAATCACTTGGTGCTTGCGAACCATGCCTCATGGGCAAGATGACTAAAACTCCGTTCTCTGGAACAATGGAGCGAGCAACAGATTTGTTGGAAATCATACATACTAATGTATATGGACCGATGAGTGTTGAAACTCGCGGCGGGTATCGTTATTTTCTGAGCTTCACTGATGAGTTGAGCAGATATGAGTATATCTACTTGATGAAGCACAAGTCTGAAACATTCGAGAAGTTCAAAGAATTTCAGAGTGAAGTAGAGAATCATTGTAACAAGAAAATAAAGTTTCTACAATCTGATTGTGGAGGTGAATATTTGAGTTACGAGTTTGGTCTTCATTTAAAACAATGTTGAATAGTTTCATAGCTCATGCCACCCGGAACACCATAGCGTAATGGTGTGTCCAAACGTCGTAACCGTACTTTATTAGATATGGTGCGATCTATGATGTCTCTTACCGATTTACCACTATCATTTTGGGTTATGCATTAGAGTCAGCTGCATTCATGTTTAATAAGGGCACCATCTAAATTCGTTGAGACGACGCCTTATGAATTATGGTTTGGCCAGAAACCAAAGTTGTCGTTTCTTAAAGTTTGGGGTTGCGATGCTTATGTGAAAAAGCTTCAACCTGATATGCTCGAACCCAAGTCGGAGAAATGTGTCTTCATAGGATACCCAAAGGAGATTGTTGGGTACACCTTCTATCACAGATCCGAAGGCAAGATATTCGTTGCTAAGGATGGATCCTTTCTAGAGAAGGAGTTTCTCTCGAAAGAAGTGAGTGGGAGGAAAGTGGAACTTGATGAGGTAATTGTACCTTCTCCCGAATTGGAAAGTAGTACATCACAGAAACTAGTTCCAGTGATTCCTACACCAATTAGCGAGGAAGCTAATGATGATGATCATGAAACTTCGGATCAAGTTACTACTGAACTTCGTAGATCAACCAGAGTACGTTCCACGCCAGAGTGGTACGGCAACCCAGTTCTGGAGGTCATGTTACTAGACCATGATGAACCTACGAACTATGAGGAAGCGATGATGAGCCCAGATTCCACAAAATGGCTTGAGGCCATGAAATCTGAGATGGGATCCATGTATGAGAATAAAGTGTGGACTTTGGTTGACTTGCCCGATGATCGGCAATTCATCCAAAATAAATGGATCTTCAAGAGGAAGACCAACGCTGACGGTAATGTTACTGTTTACAAAGCTCGACTTGTTGCGAAAGGTTTTTGACAAGTTCAAGGAGTTGACTACGATGAGACTTTCTCACCCGTAGCGATGCTTAAGTCTGTCCGAATCATGTTAGCAATTGCCGCATTTTATGATTATGAAATCTGGCAAATGGATGTCAAAACTGCATTCCTGAATGGATATCTTAAAGAAGAGTTGTATATGATGCCACCAGAAGGTTTTGTCAATCCTAAAGGTGCTAAAAAGTGTGCAAGCTCCAGCGATCCATCTATGGACTGGTGCAAGCATCTCAGAGTTGGAATATACGCTTTTATAAGTCGATCAAAGCATATAGTTTTATACAAACTTGCGGTGAAGCCTGTATTTACAAGAAAGTGAGTGGGAGCACTACGGCCTTTCTGATAAGTATATGTGAATGACATATTGTCGATCAGAAATGATGTAGAATTTTCTGGAAAGCATAAAGGAGTGTTTGAAAGGAGTTTTTTTTTTCAAAGAAAAACCTTGGTAAAGCTGCTTACATATTGAGCCTCAAGATCTATAGAGATAGATCAAGACGCTTGATAAGTTTTTTCGATGAGTACGTACCTTGACAAGTTTTTGAAGTAGTTCAAAATGGATCAGTCAGAGAAGGAGTTCTTGCCTGAGTTGTAAGGTATGAAGTGAGTAAGACTCAAAGCCCGACCTCGGTAGAAGATAGAGAAAGAATGAAAGTCATTCCCTATGCCTCAGCCATAGTATCTATAAAGTATGCCATGTTGTGTACCAAACATGTTGTGTACCTTACCATGAGTTTGGCAAGGAGGTACAAAAGTGATCCAGGATTAGATCACTGGACAGCGGTCAAAATTATCCTTAGTTACTGGATGACTAAGGAAATGTTTTCTCGATTATGGAGGTGATAAAGAGTTCGTCGTAAAGAGTTACACCAACGCAAGCTTTACACTAATCCACATGACACTAAGTATCAATTTGGATGTATATTGGAAGTGGGAGCAATTAGCTAGAGTAGCTCCATGCAGAGCATTGTAGACATAGAAAGTTGCGAAATACATATGGATCTATATGTAACAGACCCGCTGACTAAACTTCTCTCACGAAGCAAAACATGAGCACACCTTAGTACTCTTTGGGTGTTAATCACATGGCGATGTGAACTAGATTGTTGACTCTAGTAAACCCTTTGGGTATTGATCGCATGGGGATGAGAACTATGGGTGTTAGTCACATGGTGATGTGAACTATTAGTGTCAATCACATGGTGATGTGATCTAGATTATTGACTCTAGTGCAAGTGGGAGACTGAAGTAAATATGCCCTAGAGGCAATAATAAAGTTATTATTTATTTCCTTATATCATGATAAAAGTTTATTATTCATGCTAGAATTGTATTAACTGGAAACTTAGTACATGTGTGAATACATAGACAAAACAGAGTGTCCCTAGTATGCCTCTACTAGACTAGCTCATTGATCCAAGATGGTTATGTTTCCTAGCCATAGACATGAGTTGTCATTTGATCAATGGGATCACATCATTAGGAGAATGATGTGATGGACAAGACCCATCCGTTAGCTTAGCACTATGATCGTTTAGTTTTACTGCTATTACTTTGTTCATGACTTATAGATGTTCCTATGACTATGAGATTATGCAACTCCCGAATACCGGAGGAACACCTTGTGTGCTATCAAACGTCACAACATAACTGGGTGATTATAAAGATGCTCTACAGGTGTCTCCGAAGGTGTTCGTGGTGTTGGCATAGATCAAGAATAGGATTTGTCACTCCGAGTGTCGGAGAGGTATCTCTGGGCCCTCTCGGTAAAACACATCATAATAAGCCTTGCAAGCAAATGACTAATGAGTTAGTCACGAGATGATGTATTACAGAACGAGTAAAGAGACTTGCCGGTAACGAGATTAACTAGGTACAATGATACCGACGATCAAATCTCGGGCAAGGAACATACCGATGACAAAGGGAACAACGCATGTTGTTATGCGGTTTGACCAATAAAGATCTTTGTAGAATATGTAGGAGCCAATATGAGCATCTAGGTTCCGCTATTGGTTATTGACCAGATATGATTCTCGGTCATGTCTACATAGTTCTCGAACCCGTAGGGTCCGCACGCTTAACGTTTGATGACGATCGGTATTATGAGTTTATGTGTTTTGATGTACCGAAGGTAGTTCGGAGTCCCGGATGAGATCGGCGACATGACGAGGAGTCTCGAAATGGTCGAGACGTAATGATCGATATATTGGACGACTATATTCGGACATCGGAAAGGTTCCGAGTGATTCGGGTATTTTTCGGAGTACCGGAGAGTTACGGGAATTCGCCGGGGAGTATATGGGCCTTATTGGGCTTTAGGGGAAAGAGAGAGAGGAGGCTGCGCCCCCCAAGGCTTAGTCTGAATTGGACTAGGGGGAGGGGTTGCGCCACCTCCTTCCTTCTCTTCTCTTTTCCCTTTCCTTCTCTCCTACTCCTACTACTTGGAAGGGCTCCTAGTTCTACTAGGAAAGGGGGAATCCTACTCCGAGTGGGAGTAGGACTCCCCTAGGGCGCGCCATAGAGAGTGCCGGCCCTCCCCCTCCTCCACTCCTTTATATACGCGGGTAGAGGCACCCCATAGACACACAAGTTGATCAGTTGATCTCTCCCAACCGTGTGCGGTGCCCCCCTCCACAGAAACACACCTCGGTGATACGTCCAAAACGTATCTATAATTTCTGCTTGCTCCATGCTTCTTTTGTGTGATATTGCTATGATATTGATGCACTTCCATACACTTTTGATCATATTTGGACTAACCTATTAACTAAGTGCACCACAGTGCCAGTTCCTGTTTTCTGCTGTTTTTCTATTTCAGGTTTCCCCCATATTAAAAGTGCTCCAAAAATTCCAGGAAAAATATAGGAAAAATCAACGTACAGGAAGCTTCGTGAAGAACCAAAGATGGGCCAGAGGGGAGCCAGGGGAGGCCCAGGCGGCCACCTGGCGCGGCCCCACCCCTGGCCGCGCCAGGGGGCGCCTGGGGCCCCTGCTCCGCCTCTGACTGCCCCCCTTCGCATATATATCCCTCTCGTCCCGAAACCCTCGAGGACAGAACCCTTTTTTTGCGATCTCGCCTCTGTTCCGCCGCCGCAGCGCTTCCAAGATCGGGAGCATCAGGAGAACTCTTCCCGGCACCCTGCCGGAGGGGAGAACCACCACCGGGAGCTTCTCCACCACCATGGACGCTTCCCAGATGAGTTGTGAGTAGTCCACCTTGGACCATGGGTCCATGATCAGTAGCTATGTGATGTTCTCCTCCCCTCTTTGCTTTTCATGGTTTAGACCTCGTGAGCTGCCCTACATGATCGAGGCACATATGTAATCTTTCTGTTGTTGCTTTGCTGAGTTTGCTGGGATCTGATGGATTATGGGACTATGTTCAGATTGTGTTTGAGTAATATATTTGATTCACCTCTTTTATATCTTTGTTCTTGAGTAATTCTTGCATGTTCTCCGTTGCTGTTTATTGCTTTGGCCGAGTAGTAGGTAGTAACTCCAAGAGGGAGCGTTATGCTTGATTGTGGGTTCATGCCCCTGATGACTAGCTTGAGTGACAGAAACATGAGTCTAGGGGATGTGCTGTTGCCACAAGGGAGAAAACAACGGTGCTTGTACTTGCGGGTGCAAGGATTGTTTACTTTACGCAAAGTTCTTTTAATGCAGTTGTCTGTTGCTTTGAGTTTACACTTTGGGTGGGATTCACAACTTAATACCAGCGAGATGTTCTGGATAGATATCTCAAGGTGGATGATTAGTAGTAGATGCAGATGGATTTCGGTCTACTTGCCTTGGCGTACCGCCCATGCTTTTGAGCCTCTACCTTTCTTTGCAGCATAGTTAGCATTGGTTTGCGCACATAATCCTGTCAATTGCCCAGCTGTAATTTGTTTACCTCGCTTTGCTGTTTTATCTTCTTTTGGGAGAGAGACATCACTAGTGAACATCATGGGACCCCGGTCCATATTACCACCGCTGATCACACCTTCTATTTACTTCCTGTTTTTATTTCCTAGTTGCAGTCATAGCTATCATTATTATCTCTTGTGTTTGATCCTTTGTAAACAACAAGGCCGGACGGATTGATAACCTCTCTGTACTCGTTGGGAGCAAAGTTATCTGTATCTGTGTGCAGGTCCCGTCGACCGCTAAGTTTCTGGCGCCGTTGACACCTACTTGTCGACCCTCGGAGTCTCACGGGATTCGATCCTTGGTATCTTTGCCAAGGGAAATTTGCCGCTATGCTACATCTCAACCTTCCACTTGGGGTAGCCAACGAGGGGCGAGAAGCCATCAAGCAAGTTTCTGGCGCCGTTGCTGGGGACTCCACTCTTCAAGATAGGGGAGTTGCACGCTATCTTTTATCTTTGCTTTTTAGTCTTGTTAGTTTACCTTTCAGTTTTTGCTTTAGTGTCCCTTACCAAAAATCACAAAAATAGTTATCTTGCTTTTAGTTGGCATTATGTCTGGTCCTTTTGCCTTTGGTGAGGCAGAAGTGCTCACCTTTAAACAAAGAGGTGGTGAAAGTCTAAAAGATGCTTGGTGTAGAATTAATGATTCTCAAAAAAGAGCCACCAAGAAGCAATCTACTACTATCCTGCTTAGAAATTTTTATGTTGGAATTACTTCTTGGAATATGTTTATTCTAGATTCTGCTATCAATGGAAATTTCCTAGAAGCCCCAGTTTGGGAATCTCTTAGTATTATGGAAAATCTTGTTGGAAATCCCCCTGTTGTTAGCATTCAAGAGGACATTACCCTAGCTCACATTATGAAAAAACTTGAAAAGATAGAGCTAGAGATGCCAAGCATTAATAAGATAAATGAGTTGGACCGTAAGATCCAAGGGAATTTGAATAGGCTTGATAGCTCCATGCATAAAATTCTCAAAATTTTGGAGACCATCAAATCCCATGACTTGGATTCTTCTAGGATAGACAAGATTGAGGAAATCTTTGACACTTTAGGAACTACTTTCTCCTCAATCAAAGCCAAAAAGGTAGAAACTCCGGCAAAGAAGGAACCTAAGTTCGTTTACGTTCCAAAGGCTCCTCGTTCCAAAAGTAATCCATCTATTGCCAAAGGGGTTGAAACTGTGAAGACTTTGGAAGAAATACCTCTCTTTGATAAATTTATAAATGAATCTCCCATTGACTTTCCACCTTTTGGTTTTCTCCCTAGAAGTATCTTTATTAGGCCTTTATTTGAAAGTCCTCTTAAGACTAGTTGTACTATTGAAGAGCTTTTTGATGATCTTGATGATGGTTCAATTGATACAACTTGATCTTTTTGCATCATGCCTAGCTTAAAGGCATAAAAGAAAGCGCTTTTGGGAGGCAGCCCACAACGAATTAGGTTTTATTTTTCTTTTGTTGTGTCTTCATGTTTGTTACTACAGTATCATTGTATATTTTCTTTTCAGCTTTGTGCCAAGTTTAGCCTCCGATTGCAAGAAAGTTCAAAAGTTGTGACGTGCTGTCCAGAAAACAGATTCTGTCCTTGGACACAAAAATTCGAATAAAATCACCAGATCATATTTTTGATCTGAATTTTTTTGACAGCGTGCTCTATACAATTGGCTTTTGAGCGTCTGTTCTGAGTTTTTTATTTGAGTTGCAGAAGTGCCCCGAAAAAATTATTTACTACCTGCTGGTCTGTTTTTCACAGATTCTGTCCTGTTTTGCCTTTTCTTCGTTTTGCAAACCTTGAGCTTGCTTTTTCTTTGCAAAAACCTTTTGGCAATCTTGTGAAATAGTAGCTCTTCAAGATTATTTTTATTTCCAGTAGGGAAAAATTATTTTATTGTGGTACTAACCTCGCTAATCAGATTATGATGAGTTATGTATAAAGGGAGTTTTCAAGTGTGCGAGGGAAGATGATAAAAGAAGATTCAGGAGGGTCAAACGCTCAAGCTTGGGGATGCCCCCGTGCATCCCCAAGAAATATTCAAGAAGACTCAATCGTCTAAGCTTGGGGATGTCCCCATGCATCCCCTTCTCCATCAACAATTATCAGTTCGTCTTTCGTTCCACTATAATTTTATCACTTCATGCGTTATGTGCTATGCTTGGAGCGTCTTGCTTTTAGTTTATTTTTTTAGTTTTCTTTAGCTTTGCTTGCTGTTCATAACAAGTTAGAACCCAACTTTCTTTGTGTGTGAGAGAAACACGCTCCACTTCAACCTAGAACACAACATAGGATTTTCATGCTTATCTTTGCTGTGTGTGTTCTTTGTCTTTCCATAGCTGTTGTCATGTTTAGCTCTTAGTTTTCATGCTTTTCTTTTTAAAGAGATTTTGTTTAGTTGGTTGCTGAACTCTCTTGAGTTTTCATGTTTATCTTGTTAAGAGAGTTTGCCTGTTGCACTGAGTTGTGTGTCTTAGCTTAAAGTAGGTAATTGAGGTTGCTATTTAATTTTAGTAGTAACTTGCAACAGTTTTGAGGTATTGCCATGAGTAATGTCTGAACTTTTGGTGTCAAGAGCTTTAGCCTATTAGTGATAGATGTCGTATTTTGGGCAATCCGTGTTTATTTTCGAAAACCTACAAAATAGTTGAGAACTTTAGCTACTAGATGGATCACTAATCTTTGGAGGGATCGAATATTAGAGTACACTCACGTACCACAAGTCGAGGATGCGCAAGGATAACCAAACCCCCATACACTCCTCCTCGGGGTACTTGTCTCTTTGTGAACCTCCTAATTAGATTGAGAGTTACCGATAATAAGTGCATGAGTTCTTCGGACTAATGTGAGTATTCGAAAGTTGACACTTCCACCTAGCCATATTTTTCTAGCCTCTTCGGTACCGTGCATTGCCCTTTCTCACCTCGAGAGTTGGCGCATACTTCGCCGGTGCATCCAAATCCTTGGCACGATACGCTCTGTCATCATAAGCCTCATTATTTCCTTCCTCAAAACAGCCACCATACCTACCTATCAAGGCATTTCCATAGCCTTTCCGAGATACATTGCCATGCAACATCCATCTTCTCATGACTTGATCTTCATGTCATACATGCTTTTTGCTTGATCGATGAGCCGCATGCTAGTTGGGCCTTGCCCTAATCATTGCTACATGACGCGCTAGTATCATTGCATATCCTGCTACACCGGCAGAGGCATACATTTGCATACATCATGATAGTTTCATTTTCTTTATGTTGAGTACTTTTGTAAAGTGTGAAAGATCTTCTATACTTCTTGTAATATATAGAGTGTTGCCCCTAAAGTGAGGAAAAGATCCCAAAGAGGACAAAATCAAAAGATCCCAAAGAGGACAAATGAGAGTTAGATAGAAAGAGCCATTGTGGCCACACAAAAAAAAATAGAAAAAAGAGAAAAAGAAATAAAAAGAGAGAAGGGGGCACACTACTATTCCATTTGAGAGATCCACACTCGTACTTCATCTTATACCTTGTACTCCATAGAGATTATCATTCATGCATATAGCTATGTGGGGACCTTCACACTATAGAACTTGGCTTGTATATTCCAATGATGAGCCTCCTCAAAAGAGCTCTTGGTCTTCTTGAGCGTGCAAGTTGGATGCACCCCCACTAGTTCCATTGGAGAGCTTACCTTAGCTCATATGTGCATCCGTTGCATGGCAATCCCTACTCCTCACATCATATCTATCATTTGGCTTTCTCTCGCCTATGATCGTCCTCATTGATGTGAGCCTTTCACACCTTTTTTGTCTTCCCCTTCATCATTTTTCTCTCTTTGCCATCCTAAGTGTCAACTTTCTTGCTTACGCTCATCCATTGCATGAGTGCTCAAAATATCGAAAGGGAGTGGATCATTTTGACTTGTACCTGGCTAGTGGTCTGGGGATGAGTCAAGATAAGATTCCAAAGAAGACCAAGTGTGAAACTTTAGTAGATTAAGTTCTCAACAATACAAAAACTATGTTTTACTCTCTCGTATATCCCTATCCCCTTTCTTGCACGCAAACACCATTTGGAGATATTCGAGTCACGGACAGCGAGAGCTCTTGCACCTTTATGTTCTTATGTTGCTTGTTACAATGCTAATATAGACTCTTGCTTGTTATGACTTGAATTGAATTACATGCCTTGATTGCTTTACTTAAAAAGTTCTTATATGGTTGGTACATTTCACCACAGAAATTATGCTTGTTATCATTTACCTACTCGAGGACGAGCAGGAATTAAGCTTGGGGATGTTGATACGTCCAAAACGTATCTATAATTTCTGCTTGCTCCATGCTTCTTTTGTGTGATATTGCTATGATATTTCTGCACTTCCATACACTTTTGATCATATTTGGACTAACCTATTAACTCAGTGCAGCACAGTGCCAGTTCCTGTTTTCTGCTGTTTTTCTATTTCAGGTTCCCCCCATATAAAAAGTGCTCCAAAAATTCCAGGAAAAATATAGGAAAAATCAGCGTACAGGAAGCTTCGCGAAGAACCAAAGATGGGCCAGAGGGGAGCCAGGGGAGGCCCAGGCGGCCACCTGGCGCGGCCCCACCCCTGGCCGCGCCAGGGGGCGCCTGGGGCCCCTGCTCCGCCTCTGGCTGCCCCCCTTCGCATATATATCCCTCTCGTCCCGAAACCCTCGAGGACAGAACCCTTTTTTGCGATCTCGCCTCTGTTCCGCCGCCGCAGCGCTTCCAAGATCGGGAGCATCAGGAGAACTCTTCCCGGCACCCATCCGGAGGGGAGAACCACCACCGAGAGCCTCTCCACCACTATGGACGCTTCCCGGATGAGTCGTGAGTAGTCCACCTTGGACCATGGGTCCATGATCAGTAGCTATGTCATGTTCTCCTCCCCTCTTTGCTCTTCATGGTTTAGACCTCGTGAGCTGCCCTACATGATCGAGGCACATATGTAATCTTTCTGCTGTTGCTTTGCTGAGTTTGCTGGGATCTGATGGATTATGAGACTATGTTCAGATTGTGTTTGAGTAATATATTTGATTCACCTCTTTTATATCTTTGTTCTTGAGTAATTCTTGAATGTTCTCCGTTGCTGTTTATTGCTTTGGCCGAGTAGTAGGTAGTAACTCCAAGAGGGAGCGTTATGCTTGATTGTGGGTTCATGCCCCTGATGACTAGCTTGAGTGATTGAAGCATGAGTCTAGGGGATGTGCTGTTGCGACAAGGGAGAAAACAACGGTGCTTGTACTTGCGGGTGCAAGGATTGTTTACTTTACGCAAAGTTCTTTTAATGCAGTTGTCTGTTGCTTTGAGTTTACACTTTGGGTGGGATTCGCAACTTAATACCAACGAGATGTTCTGGATAGATATCTCAAGGTGGATGATTAGTAGTAGATGCAGATGGATTTCGGTCTACTTGCCTTGGCGTACCGCCCATGCTTTTGAGCCTCTACCTTTCTTTGCAGCATAGTTAGCATTGGTTTGCGCACATAATCCTGTCAATTGCCCAGCTGTAATTTGTTTACCTCGCTTTGCTGTTTTATCTTCTTTTGGGAGAGATACACCACTAGTGAACATCATGGGACTCCGGTCCATATTACCACCGCTGATCACACCTTCTATTTACTTCCTGTTTTTATTTCCTAGTTGCAGTCATAGCTATCATTATTATCTCTTGTATTTGATCCTTTGTAAACAACAAGGCCGGAGGGATTGACAACCTCTCTGTACTCGTTGGGAGCAAAGTTATCTGTATCTGTGTGCAGGTCCCGTCAACCGCTAAGTTTCTGGCGCCGTTGACACCTACTTGTCGACCCTCGGAGTCTCACGGGATTCGATTCTTGGTATCTTTGCCAAGGGAAATTTGCCGCTACGCTACATCTCAACCTTCCACTTGGGGTAGCCAACGAGGGGCGAGAAGCCATCACTCGGTCATATCGTTGTAGCGCTTAGGCGAAGCCCTGCGACGGTAACTTCATCATCTCCGTCACCACGCCGTCGTGCTGACGAAACTCTCCCGTGAGGTTCTACTGGATCAAGAGCTCGCGGGACGTCATCAAGCTGAACGTGTGCTGAACGCGGAGGCTCTGTACGTTCGGTGCTTGATCGGTTGGATCGCGAAGAAAGTTCGACTACATCCTAGACGCTTCCGCTCCCGGTCTATGAGGGTACGTGGACATACTCTCCCCTCCCGTTGCTATGCATCTGGTAGATAGATCTTGCGTGATTGTAGGAAATTTTTGAAATACTACGTTCCCCAACAACCACCACTTTTCCACACTCGCTATACTAACTTTATTGCTTCTTTACCTAAACAGCCCCTAGTTTTTATTTATGTGCTCTTTATATTCTTGCAAACCTATCCCGTTACACCTACAAAGTACTTCTAGTTTTATACTTGTTCTAGGTAAAGCGAACTTCAAGCATGCGTAGAGTTGTATCGGTAGTCGATAGAACTTGAGGGAATATTTGTTCTACCTTTAGTCCCTCATTGGGTTCGACACTCTTACTTATCAAAAGAGGCTACAACTGATCCCCTACACTTGTGGGTTATCAGTCTCTTGTACCTACACAAACAAATAAGAACCTTGCAACCAACGCGATAAAGGGGTTGTCAATCCCTTCCCGACCACTTGCAAAAGTGAGATCTGATAGAGATAATAAGATAAATATTTTTTGTATTTTTGTTATAAAGATTGAAAGTAAAGATTGCAAAATGAAAGTAAAGTAAATATAAATAGTTGATGGAAGATCGATATGATAGAAGATAGACCCGGGGGCCATAGGTTTCACTAGTGGCTTCTCTCAAGATAGCAGATTTCTACGGTCGGTGAACAAATTACTGTCGAGCAATTGATAGAAAAGCGCATAGTTATGAGAATATATAGGCATGATCATTGTATATAGGCATCACGTCCGTGACAAGTAGACCGAAACGATTCTGCATCTACTACTATTACTCCACACATCGACCGCTATCCAGCATGCATCTAGAGTATAAAGTTCATAAGAACAGAGTAATGCTTTAAGCAAGATGACATGATGTAGAGGGATAAACTCATGCTATATGATATAAACCCCATCTTTTTATCCTCGATGGCAACAATACAATACATGCCTTGCTGCCCCTGCTGTCACTGGGAAAGGACACCGCAAGATTGAACCAAAGCGAAGCACTTCTCGCATTGCAAGAAAGATCAATCTAGTAGGCCAAACCAAACTGATAATTCGAAGAGACTTGCAAAGATATTAAAATCATGCATAAAAGATTTCAGAGAAGAATCAAATATTGCATAGATAATCTTGATCATATACCCACAATTCACCGGATCTCGACAAACACACCGCAAAAAGAATTACATCAAATAGATCTCCAAGAAGATCGAGGAGAACTTTGTATTGACATCCAAAGAGAGAGAATAAGCCATCTAGCTAATAACTATGGACCCGGAGGTCTGTGGTAAATTACGCACAACTCATCGGAGAGGCTATGGTGTTGATGTAGAAGCTCTCCGTGATCGATTCCCCCTCCGATGGAGCTTCGGAACAGACCCCAAGATGGGATCTCATGGGTACAAAAGGTTGCGGCGGTGGAATTAGGGTTTCGTGGTGCTCTCGGATGTTTTCATGATACATGGATATATATAGGAGGAAGATGTATGTCGATGGAGCTACGGGGGCCCACGAGGGTGGGGGCGCGCCCCCTGCCCCGTGGCCACCCCGTGGCTTCCCTAGCGTGTACTCCAAGTCTTCTGGGTTGTGTTTGTTCCAAAAACGATCCTCCCAAAGGTTTCATTCCATTTGGACTCCGTTTGATATTCCTTTTCTGCGAAACACTGAAATAGGCAAAAAACAACAATTTGCACTGGGCCTTGGGTTAGTAGGTTAGTCCCAAAAATAATATAAAAGTGTATAATAAAGCCCATTAAACATCCAAACAGATAATATAATAGCATGGAACAATAAAAAATTATAGATACGTTGGAGACGTATCAGGGCTGCTGAAGCACCGGAGCACGGCGTGAATATGGAGATAGAGGTTTCCATCGCCGCCGACGAGGTGGAGAACGAGTCTGCCAACAAGCGGAGGCGGGTCGAGGAAAAATCGCAATCGACTGCAGCAGGCCTAGACTTCATCGACAACCTCCCCGACGATATGTTGAAAGTCATCATATCCCTCATCCCAATCAAATATGGGGTGAGGACAACCACACTTTCCCGGCGGTGGCGTCCCCTATGGATCCTCACCCCTGTCGACCTCCTTGACGCCCACGAGCTCTGCCATGGCTATCGCAAAAGCTTGGATGCGTTCTCCCAGATCCTCGGCAGTCACCATGGCCCAATCAGAGGCCTTATCACGGGCAAGTTCCGTTCCAATGGCAAGGACCGAGCCAAGCTTGACGAGTGGTTCCAATCCCTCGCCATAGATCAGCTCGAGGAGCTCAATTTTAATGATGGGCATATGCGCTCGCTGCCAATGACCGCGCTCCGCTTCGCGCCCACGCTACGCCTCGCCAAGTTCATGAACTATCATTTCCCCCCACTTAATGACACACCCGCTCTTTTTCTACCATGAATGAAGCACCTCAAGCTCGTCGCCGTCTGCATCCCAAAGGATGACATGGAGCACCTACTCCGCGGCTGTACTACACTCGAGTTCCTACGTCTTCAGGGGATGAATTGGCCGAGTACCTTCCACATCACCTCCACGACTCTCCAGACTATTTATGTGTGTTGTTGGAATAAGAGATCACAAAAGGTGGACCCCAATATTGTCATTGAGTACACACCTTCACTAGAGAGATTACTTGTAGTTGATCAACAAGGTCCAACAAGAATCAATGTCATTTCTGCGCTGAAATTGACCGCGGTGGGCTGCTCGTCTATCACATACTACTACTTTCAGGTACAACAGTCGCCTTATACCTCTCCTTGTTGATATCAACATTATTTCTAGTTTTGAAGATGTATGTTTGTCTGTCATCTAGCAAAGCTTCACCCAAATTCTGGGTACAATGAAGGTCTTGACACTAGAATCTGTCGGCCCCAACCTGGACCAAGTTGTGAGTTGCCGGAGATGCTTTCTATGCCTGAAGAAGCTGTATATCGAGGTGATGTTCCTTTCCTGTTAAATGTTAACCATAAGGGAGTTCAATTTTTGCACCTTATCCCAAGTTTACAATGACTATGTACTATGATTTCTGAAGGAATTTTGAAGGATTGCAGGACATACACCCCCACCCCATATTGGTTGCTTGATTCATATGGTTATGATCCATAAGCATTTCATTGGATTCATCTGTACTAGTTTTCTTAGGGATTTTTTCATTCAATCCATCCTCTTGTGAAGAAGGCTACATTTTTCTAGGTTGCAATCAAATGCCTGTGTTAATCATGTCAGATCGAAGATGGCTCGTTGGTGCAATTTACAAATCCTGCAAACCAAATAGGCGTGTAGTACTATTCAAAACTACATGTAGGCACTAACACGTTCTCTTGTTTTGCGGATAATAATAGGCCCGGAGGTGGATAATGTTTATAACGACAATCACATCGAATGTCTGGATCTACATCTCTCAAATATTACTTTGAACTCCTACCGAGGGACCTTACCGGAGATTACACTCGCCAGATTCTTTCTTGCCAGAGCAAGGGTGCTGAGGGTATTGAGGTTGAACACGCATTTAATTAGGAAAGATGAATGGTATGCTGATCAGAGCCGGCAGGTACTTCAGAATGGAAGAGTCTCCAAAAAAGCTAAACTTCATTTTGGAAGAGCATATGATAGAGTAATTGGAAGTCATTGTGTCAAACCAACACGTGACTTGTCAGCGGCTGATCCCTTTGCAGAAATGATGAGGTTTGCAATGTTTGAATTTGGGCATTGTAATCTTTCAATTTGAACCTTGCAGTATTTATGGTATTTGTTATATATAACGTAATTGGATGTTTAATTTGGTATTGCAATCATGTCATGTTACAAGTATATATATGTTGTTCTTCTATACATAGAGCATAGGTGTTCTGCAAACAGAGCATATCACATCTTCTTATTATATTGAACAATTTCTGTTCTCTTGTCTCAACACAAACAGTTCATCCGATTGAACCGCATGCCGTATATCACACACACCTTGATCTGGTTGATTGTTTCTTTTGTGTTACCTAATCACAAACAGTTCATCCAAGTGTACCGCATGCCGTATATCGCACACGCCTTGATCCGGCTGACCATTTCTTTTGTGTGGCCTAATCACAAACAGTTCATCCGAGCGAACCGTATGATGTATATCACACACCTTCATCTGGCTGCCCACTTCTTTTGTTCCTCCTCATCGCAAACAGTTAATTGAAGTAAACAGTATGCCCTGCATCGCACACGCAACTAAAATCTGAACCATGTTTGATGCATCCTCCATCGCAAACGTTTTGCATATTTTTTGACGGGTTTTTACAGCGATGTTTGGGATTATGGCATAGCACACAGTTTCGTCGAAGGGTCTCCGATCGTAGTGTCGCGTTAGCAGCATCCTGAAGTAGTGACTAATCAAACACTTGGCTGCTAATTCATGTTTGAGCTTAGTTCAGTCTCCTTGTGAGATTATTCTGTTGTATTATTATTTATAACACCTATCGGGGGAATGACCAACCCGCTAGACATGCCTAGGCCGCCCAGAACGCGTGGCAACGCCACGGTCACGCGGTGACCGCGCGGCTGGCATGCTGGTTTACGCGCTCTAGAGTGGGGGCCCTCGGCCACCATCCAAACCTCGATGTCTCGCCATCACACCATGTATCTCTGATTAAATGGATACTTATGTACCTACAAATGATTTTTGGGAAAAATAAAAAGCAAACTATACGGCATCTGCAGTTCAAATTTGACCTGCTTCCAACTGAATCGACGGAAATGTGTCTTTTTCACGAGAGGTGGATAAAAGCTTTTGACATACAACCATTTTTTCAATTATACATTAAATATCGCCTAATATTTTAAAAATTGATTTGATCAATTTGGCAACAAATATATGCTAGGCCCTTCACAAAAAAACTCATTTTGTGCACTAGAAAAATGGAAATTGAAACTTTCGTCCAAAGAAAATAAAAACTTCCTTAGGCAACATTGTTTGCCATTCCAAGATGCACCCTTGTGCACAATATTAGATCATTTGAACAAACTATGCCATGAATATGGTCATAAGACTGATCATTTGGCTTGAAAGCCACGAATCTTCGCACATGATAGCTCATTTTTTAGAATACTTTTAAAAACAATTATCGTATTACAAGTTTATTATTTTTCTTCATAACTTGGTCACATATATGTTGGAAATATGCCCTAGAGGCAATAATAAAAGAGTTATTATTATATTTCCTTGTTCATGATAATCGTTTATTATCCATGCTATAACTGTATTGATTGGAAACTCAGATACACGTGTGGATGAATAGACAGACTTTGTGTCCCTAGTGTGCCTCTACAGGACTAGCTCGTTGATCAAAGATGACCGCGGTTTCCAGGTCATAAGACATGAGTTGTCATTTGATAACGGGATCACATCATTAGGAGAATGATGTGATGGACGAGACCCAAACGTTAACATAGCTTTTGATCGTGTCAGTTATCGCTATAGTTTTCTGCATGTCAAGTATAAGTTCCTATGACCATGAGATCATGTAACTCACTGACACCGTAGGAGTGCTTTGTGTGTGCCAAACGTCGCAACGTAACTGGGTGACTATAAAGGTACTCTACAGGTATCTCCGAGGGTGTCTGTTGAGTTGACATGGATCGAGACTGGGATTTGTCACTCCGTGCGACGGAGAGGTATCTCCGGGCCCACTCGGTAATACGTCATCTCAATGAGCTCAAAGTGACTAAGTAGTTGGTCACGGGATTATGTATTACGGTAACGAGTAAAGAGACTTGCCGGTAACGAGATTGAACTAGGTATAGAGATACCGACGATCGAATCTCGGGCAAGTAACATACCGACGAGACAAAGGGAACTGTATACGGGATTGCCTGAATCCTTGACATCGTGGTTCATCCGATGAGATCATCGAGAAACATGTAGGAGCCAATATGGGTATCCAGATCCCGCTATTGGTTATTGACCTGGGAGTGTCTCGGTCATGTCTACATGGTTTCCGAACCCGCAGGGTCTACACACTTAACGTTCGGTGACGCTAGGGTTGTTAGTGAGAAGAGTGCATGGTTACCGAAGGTTGTTCGGAGTCCCGGATGAGATCCCGGACATGACGAGGGTCTCCGGAATGATCCGGAGACGAAGATTGATATATAGGATGAAAGGTTTCGGAGTACCGGAAGTGTTCCGGGGAGCATCGGGAAATCGGCGGAGTACCGGGAAGGTTTTCGGGGGGTCCGGAAGGTGTTCTGGGCCTATTGGGCCACAAAGGGGGACACCACAGCCCTCAGGGGGCTGTGCGCCCCCCCTGGGCCCTCTCCCCATGCGGCTAAGGGGGTGGGACCCCCTAGGGCTGGCCGCACCCTTTGGGCTTGGGGGGCAAGGCACCTAGGGGGGAAACCCTAGGGCCTGGGCGCCTCCCCCTGCCCTGGCCGCCGCCCCCTCCCCTTGCCCTGGCCGCCGGCCCCTAGGGGGAAACCCTAGGGCGCCCTAGCCTCTCCACCCCCCCTATATATAGTGGGGCAAAGGGAGGGCAGCCAACACAGTTTGTGCCTCGGTGCTGCCCTCCCTCTCCCGTCATATCTTCTTCTCCCGCAGTGCTTAGGCGAAGCCCTGCTGGAGTTCTTCTCCACCATCACCACCACGCCGTCGTGCTGCCGGTTCTCCATCAACCTCTCCTCCACCCCTTGCTGGATCAAGAAGGAGGAGACGTCCCCGAGCCGTACGTGTGAAGAACGCGGAGGCACCGTTGCTTCGGTGCTAGGTCTTCAGCGATCTGAATCGCGACGAGTACGACTCCATCATCCGCGTTCATAACGCTTCCGCTTAGCGATCTACAAGGGTACGTAGATCACACTCCCCTCTCGTAGTTGCTTCTACTAGATTGATCTTGGTGAACGGTAGGAAAATTTTTGTTTCCCATGCAACGTTCCCCAACAGTGGTATCAGAGCTAGGATCTTACGTAGATGCTTTCTCGAGTAGAACACAAAGAAGTTTGTGGCGTTGATGTTTAAATTGCTGCCCTCCTTAGTCTTTCTTGATTCAGCGGTATTATAGGATGAAGCGGCCCGGACCAACTTTACATGTCCACGTACATGAGACCGGTTCCATCGACAGACATGTGACTTTTGTTGCATAAGATGGCTGGCGGGTGTTTGTCTCTCCTATCTTAGTTGAATCGGAATAGAACAAGGCGGTCCTTGTAGAAGGTTAAATAGCAACTTGAATATCACCGTTGTGGTTTTGCGTAGGTAAGAAGCGTTCTTGCTAGATACCCATAGCAGCCACGTAAAACATGCAACAACAAATTAGAGGACGTCTAACTTGTTTTTGCAGGGTATGTATGTGATATGATATGGCCAATGACATGATGAAATATATTTTGATGTATGAGATGATCATGTTGTAATAGTTAACATCGACTTGCATGTCGATGCATACGGCAACCGGCAGGAGCCATAGGGTTGTCTTTATTTTTGTATGACCTGCGTGTCAATCATTAAGCGCTTTGTAATGCTTTACTTTATCGCTAAACGGTAGCAATAGTAGTAAGAGCATGGTGGGGCGCCGACAACCCCGATGGCAACACGATGATGGAGATCATGATGATGGAGATCATGGTGTGGCGCCGGTGACGATGGAGATAATGCCGGTGCTTTGGAGATGGAGATCAAAAGCACGAGTTGATGGCCATATCATGTCACTTATGATTTGCATGTGATCTTAATCCTTTTATGCATCTTATTTTGCTTAGGACGACGGTAGCATTATAAGGTGATCCTTCACTAAAATTTCAAGATAAAATTGTGTTCCCCCCGAGTGTGCGCCGTTGCGAAGGTTCGTCGTTTCGAAGCACCACGTGATGATCGGGTGTGATAGACTCTACGTTCGCATACAACGGGTGCAAGCCAGTTTTGCACGTGCAGAACACTCGGGTTAGACTTGACGAGCCTAGCATGTACAGACATGGCCTCGGAACACGGAGGACCGAAAGGTCGAGCATGAGTCATATAGTAGATATGATCAACATGTTGATGTTCACCATTGACACCACCTCATCTCACGTGATGATCGGACTTGGGTTGGTGAATTTGGATCATGTCACGCTCGAATGACCGGAGGGATGTCAATTTGAGTGGGAGTTATAATTAATTTGATTAGGTAATAACTCACTTATCATGAACAATAGTCTAAAATTGTCCTTGCAAATTTATGTTGTAGATGGCTCGCGCAGGAGTTCCCCTGAATTTTAATGCGTTCCTAGAGAAAGCTAAACTGAAAGATGATGGGAGCAACTTTGTGGACTGGCTCCGCAATCTGAGGATCATCCTCACAGCTGCCCAAAAGGTTTATGTCCTAACTGCACCGCTAGGTCAACCCCCCGCTCCTGGAGCCTCTGCAGACGATATGAACGTCTGGCAGACGCGTTCGGATGACTATTCGATAGTACAATGTGCCATGTTGTACGGCTTGGAAGGAGGACTCCAAAGGCGTTTTGAACGTCATGGTGCATATGAGATGTACACGGAGTTGAAATTCATCTTTGAGAAGAATGCTAAGATCGAGAGGTATGAGACCACCGATAAATTCTTCGCTTGCAAGATGGAGGAGAATTCGTCTGTCAGTGAGCACTTACTGAAGATGTCTGGGTACTATACCCGCATAGCTGATCTGGGACTTGTGTTCCCGGATGAGGCTATCATTGACAGAATTCTCCAGTCACTCCCTCCGAGCTACAAGAGCTTCGTCCAGCAGTACAACATGCAAGGGATGAATAAAACCATCGCCGAGCTGTTTTCGATGCTGAAAGTCGCTGAGGCAGACATCCAGAAGGAGTATCAAGTGTTGATGGTCAATAAGACCACCAGTTTCAAGAAGAATGGCAAGGGCAAGAAGGGTAACTCTAAGAAGGGTGGCAAAGCAGTTGCTAATCCAGTGAAGAAACCCAAGGCTGGGCCCAAGCCGGAGACTGAGTGTTTCTATTGCAAGGGGAATGGCCACTGGAAGCGGAACTGCCCCAAGTATCTGGCGGACAAGAAGGGGGCCAACAACAACAAAGGTATATATGATATACATGTTATTGATGTGTACCTTACCAACTCTCGTTGTAGTGCCTGGGTATTTGATACCGGTTCGGTTGCTCACATTTGCAACTCTAAACAGGAACTGCGGAATAAACGGAGGCTGGCGAAGGACGAAGTGACGATGCACGTGGGAAATGGTTCCAAGGTTGATGTGATCGCCGTCGGCACGCTCGCTCTTCGATTACCATCGGGATTAGTTATGAACCTGAATAATTGTTATTTAGTGCCTGCGTTAAGCATGAACATTATATCTGGATCTTGTTTATTGCGAGACGGTTACTCATTTAAGTCAGAGAATAATGGTTGTTCTATTTATATGAGTAATATCTTTTATGGTCATGCACCCGAAGTTAGGGGTTTATTCTTATTGAATCTCGATAGTGATGATACACATGTTCATAACATTGATGCCAAAAGATGTAGAGTAGATAATGATAATACCACTTTCTTGTGGCACTGCCGTCTCGGTCATATCGGCGTGAAACGCATGAGGAAGCTCCATGCTGATGGACTTTTGGAGTCTCTTGATTTTGAATCACTTGACACGTGCGAGCCGTGCTTCATGGGCAAGATGACAAGGACCCCGTTTTCAGGGACAATGGAACGGGCAAGTGACTTATTGGAAATCATACATACTGATGTGTGCGGTCCGATGAGTGTAACGGCGCGCGGTGGATATCGTTATTTCCTCACCTTCACTGACGACTTAAGTAGATATGGGTATATTTACTTAATGAAGCATAAGTCTGAAACTTTTGAAAAGTTCAAGCAATTTCAGAGTGAAGTTGAAAATCATCGTAACAAGAAGATCAAGTTCCTACGATCTGATCGAGGGGGAGAATATCTGAGTTATGAGTTTGGTGATCACTTGAGAAAATGTGGAATTGTTTCACAGTTGACGCCACCTGGAACACCACAGCGTAATGGTGTGTCCGAACGTCGTAATCGAACCCTATTAGATATGGTACGTTCTATGATGTCTCTTGCCGATTTGCCACTATCGTTTTGGGGATATGCGTTAGAGACAGCTGCATTCACTTTAAATAGGGCTCCATCTAAGTCCGTTGAGACAACGCCGTATGAACTATGGTTTAGTAAGAAACCGAAGTTGTCTTTTCTCAAGGTTTGGGGTTGCGATGCTTATGTCAAAAGGCTTCAGCCAGAAAAGCTCGAACCCAAAGCGGACAAATGTGTCTTCATAGGATACCCAAAAGAAACAGTTGGGTACACCTTCTATCTCAGATCCGAGGGCAAAGTGTTTGTCGCTAAGAACGGGTCCTTTCTCGAGAAAGAGTTTCTCTCGAAAGAATTGAGTGGGAGGAAGGTAGAACTTGATGAGGTTATTGAACCTCTGCTTCAACCAGAAAGTAGCGCAGCACAGAAAGATGTTTTTGTGGAGCCTGCAGAGATTGAAGAGGAAGCCAATGATGATGATCAAGAAGCTACTGATCAAGTTACTACCGAACCTCGTAGGTCGACAAGGGTACGCACTGCACCTGAGTGGTATGGTAACCCTGTCTTGGAGGTCATGTTGTTAGACAACGGTGAACCTACGAGCTATGGAGAAGCGATGGTGGGCCCAGATTCCGACAAATGGTTAGAGGCCATGAAATCCGAGATGGGATCCATGTATGAAAACAAAGTATGGACTTTGGAAGTATTACCTGAAGGGCGGAAGGCCATTCAGAATAAATGGATTTTTAAGAGGAAGACGGACGCTGACGGTAATGTCACCGTGTATAAAGCTCGACTTGTGGCAAAGGGTTTTTCACAAGTTCAAGGGATTGACTACGATGAGACTTTCTCACCCGTAGCGATGCTTAAATCCGTCCGAATCATGTTAGCAATAGCTGCATTTTTCGATTATGAAATTTGGCAGATGGATGTCAAAACAGCGTTCCTTAACGGTTTTCTTGAGGAAGAGTTGTATATGATGCAACCAGAAGGTTTTGTCGATCCAGAGAATGCTGACAAAGTATGCAAGCTCCAGCGTTCCATTTATGGGCTGGTGCAAGCATCTCGGAGTTGGAATCTTCGCTTTGATGAAGTGATCAAAGCATTTGGGTTTATACAAGTTTACAATGAAGCTTGTATTTACAAGAAAGTGAGTGGGAGCTCTATAGCGTTTCTAATATTATATGTGGATGACATATTGCTGATTGGAAACAATATAGAATTTTTGGATAGCGTGAAGGGGTATTTGAACAAGAGTTTTTCGATGAAAGATCTCGGTGAAGCTGCTTTCATATTGGGCATCAAGATCTATAGAGATAGATCAAGACGCTTGATAGGACTTTCACAAAGCACGTACCTTGATAAAGTTTTGAAGAAGTTCAAAATGGATCAATCCAAGAAGGGGTTCTTGCCGGTATTACAAGGTACAAAGTTGAGTAAGACTCAATGCCCAGTGACTACGGATGATAGAGAAAAGATGAGTGTCGTCCCCTATGCTTCAGCCATAGGCTCTATCATGTATGCAATGCTGTGCACAAGACCAGATGTCAGCCTTGCCATAAGTATGGCCGGAAGGTTTCAAAGTAATCCTGGTATGGATCACTGGACAGCGGTCAAGAATATCCTAAAGTACCTGAAAAGGACTAAGGATATGTTTCTCGTTTATGGAGGTGATCAAGAGCTCGTCGTAAAGGGTTACGTCGATGCAAGCTTTGACACTGATCCGGATGACTCTAAGTCTCAAACCGGATACGTATATATTCTCAACGGGGGAGCGGTAAGCTGGTGCAGTTCCAAGCAGAGCGTGGTAGCTGATTCTACATGTGAAGCGGAGTATATAGCTGCCTCGGAGGCGGCGAAGGAAGGTGTCTGGATGAAGGAGTTCATGACAGATCTTGGAGTTGTGCCTAGTGCACTGAACCCAATGACTCTGTTCTGTGACAACACTGGTGCCATTGCTCTAGCCAAGGAACCAAGGTTTCACAAGAGGACTAGACACATAAAGCGACGCTTCAATTCCATCCGCGATTCGGTCAAGGAGGAGGACATAAACATTTGCAAAGTACACACGGATTTGAATGTTGCAGATCCGTTGACTAAGCCTCTTCCACGGGCTAAGCACGATCAACACCAAGACTCTATGGGTGTTAGATTCATTACCTTGTAATGCTAGATTATTGACTCTAGTGCAAGTGGGAGACTGTTGGAAATATGCCCTAGAGGCAATAATAAAAGAGTTATTATTATATTTCCTTGTTCATGATAATCGTTTATTATCCATGCTATAACTGTATTGATTGGAAACTCAGATACACGTGTGGATGAATAGACAGACTTTGTGTCCCTAGTGTGCCTCTACAGGTCTAGCTCGTTGATCAAAGATGACCGCGGTTTCCAGGTCATAAGACATGAGTTGTCATTTGATAACGGGATCACATCATTAGGAGAATGATGTGATGGACGAGACCCAAACGTTAACATAGCTTTTGATCGTGTCAGTTATCGCTATAGTTTTCTGCATGTCAAGTATAAGTTCCTATGACCATGAGATCATGTAACTCACTGACACCGTAGGAGTGCTTTGTGTGTGCCAAACGTCGCAACGTAACTGGGTGACTATAAAGGTACTCTACAGGTATCTCCGAGGGTGTCTGTTGAGTTGACATGGATCGAGACTGGGATTTGTCACTCCGTGTGACGGAGAGGTATCTCCGGGCCCACTCGGTAATACGTCATCTCAATGAGCTCAAAGTGACTAAGTAGTTGGTCACGGGATTATGTATTACGGTAACGAGTAAAGAGACTTGCCGGTAACGAGATTGAACTAGGTATAGAGATACCGACGATCGAATCTCGGGCAAATAACATACCGACGAGACAAAGGGAACTGTATACGGGATTGCCTGAATCCTTGACATCGTGGTTCATCCGATGAGATCATCGAGAAACATGTAGGAGCCAATATGGGTATCCAGATCCCGCTATTGGTTATTGACCTGGGAGTATCTCGGTCATGTCTACATGGTTTCCGAACCCGCAGGGTCTACACACTTAACGTTCGGTGACGCTAGGGTTGTTAGTGAGAAGAGTGCATGGTTACCGAAGGTTGTTCGGAGTCCCGGATGAGATCCCGGACATGACGAGGGTCTCCGGAATGGTCCGGAGACGAAGATTGATATATAGGATGAAAGGTTTCGGAGTACCGGAAGTGTTCCGGGGAGCATCGGGAAATCGGCGGAGTACCGGGAAGGTTTTCGGGGGGTCCGGAAGGTGTTCTGGGCCTATTGGGCCACAAGGGGGGACACCACAGCCCTCAGGGGGCTGTGCGCCCCCCCTGGGCCCTCTCCCCATGCGGCTAAGGGGGTGGGACCCCCTAGGGCTGGCCGCACCCCTTAGGACTTGGGGGGCAAGGCACCTAGGGGGGAAACCCTAGGGCCTGGGCGCCTCCCCCTGCCCTGGCCGCCGCCCCCCTCCCCTTGCCCTGGCCGCCGGCCCCTAGGGGGAAACCCTAGGGCGCCCTAGCCTCTCCACCCCCCCTATATATAGTGGGGCAAAGGGAGGGCAGCCAACACAGTTCGTGCCTCGGTGCTGCCCTCCCTCTCCCGTCATATCTTCTTCTCCCGCGGTGCTTAGGCGAAGCCCTGCTGGAGTTCTTCTCCACCATCACCACCACGCCGTCGTGCTGCCGGTTCTCCATCAACCTCTCCTCCACCCCTTGCTGGATCAAGAAGGAGGAGACGTCCCCGAGCCGTACGTGTGAAGAACGCGGAGGCACCGTTGCTTCGGTGCTAGGTCTTCGGCGATCTGAATCGCGACGAGTACGACTCCATCATCCGCGTTCATAACGCTTCCGCTTAGCGATCTACAAGGGTACGTAGATCACACTCCTTCCTCGTAGTTGCATCTACTAGATTGATCTTGGTGAACGGTAGGAAAAATTTTTGTTTCCCATGCAACGTTCCCCAACAATATAATGACACAATGTGAAGGTTTTCCTTTTTTTTATTTTAAATTTCATGCCCATTTCAAAACGTGGTCAAAACGGCGGGCATAACCGTTCCTAGCTGGTGGCTGAATCTTGGAAAACTTTTGATGTTTCTCTCATTAAATAGACACTTTTGTACCTAAAAATGAGTTTAAAAAATAAATAGCAAACTATGTGGCAGCGGCAATTCAAATTTGACCCACTTCATGCTGAATTAATAGTTATTTTCTTTTTCAGGAGAGGTGGATCAAAGCTTTTGACACCCAACCATTTGGTCAGTTGTGCGTTAAATATGACCTAATATTTTTGAAAATTGATTGGGTCCAATTTTGCAACAAATATATGGTAGGTCCTTCACAAAAAACTCATTTGTGCACTCGGAAAATGGAAAATGAAATTTTCGTCCAAAGAAAATAAAAACTTCCTTAGGCAACATTGTTTGCCATTCCAAGATGCACCCTTGTGCACAATATGATCATTTGAACAAACTATGCCATGTATATGGCCATAAGATTGATCATTTGGCTTGAAAGCCATGAATCTTCACATATGATAGCTCATTTTTAGAACACTTTTTAAAAACAATTGTTGTCAAACGGTCGCCCCTCTGTAGCTGAAGCATCTTCTCCGACCAGGATGAGAGAGGTCATGGACAGAGGGTGAGTCACTCGGGGAGAGAAGAAAGCTAGCCTGCAGGGAGTGGGGAGAAAGAGAAAAGATCGGGCACATCTAGAGGATGAAGACGACTCGGGGAGAAGATAAGGTTACAAGGAGGGTGGTGTAGCGGTACTTAACATGAAGAAAGTTGTAGAAAATAACTAAACGTTTTGATGCTAAGCTTACGGTTGAGTCTTGTCCATCACATCATTCTTCTAATGATGTGATCCCATTATCAAATGACAACCCATGTCTATGGTTAGGAAACCTTAACCATCTTTTATCAACGAGCTAGTCGATTAGAGGCTCACTAGGGACATAGTATTTGTTTATGTATTCACACAAGTATTTAAGTTTTCGGTCAATACAATTGTATAATGAATATTAAATCTGTATCATGAATAAGGAAATATGATAATAACCAATTTATTATTGCCTCCAGGGCATATTTCCAACAATCTTGCCCTTGATCATGCCAACAACTGTCTGGCGGGTCAGGTCCAATAGCCCCTTGATGTCCAGGCAGTTTCAAGCATGTCCAACGAAGCAAAAATACATAAAGGAAGGCCAACGCAATAATCATTTCACTTCCAAGCATTACATTATTTCAGGTCCAAGTTACACCAAAGTAAGTAGGAAGGCCAAAGCAATAATCATCCGCAACCCAAAAAATGAAGAGGCAGACTATGCTCAGTTCTTTAGATACTCTAATTCATCACTAATCCATAGTTTGTGGAAGAACCTATTGACTGGAAATTATACCAGCAGCCTAGAAAGTCCAGAAAATAAAAACTTTAATATCAAGGAAACTCGACAATTTCTTATCATGGGTTGGGGAAAACATACAAAATCAATTTAACCAATCAGTACTCAATCCACAACCAGTAACAGAACACAAGCTGAATCACGAAAGAGTATCATAATAGCACAACTTAACATCTGATATAAGATGCACCAAAGTTGAAGGTTTAAGTTCTATTGCCAGTACAAGGTTCACATTCCAAGCACAATACCACAATAAAAATGAGTCCAGCCCATTTTTTAGTTTGCGGCGATCTAAAACAATTATTATTTATACCAAACATTTATACTTATTTAAAACTAAGTGTACCATAAAACAATTGTAATTAATATAATACTCTATTACTTAGAAGCATAACAATGTTTGCAAATAATAGTAATATTATTCGTTCTTATACTGTTAAAATGTACATAATTGAAAAACAATTGATTTTGAGAAATTTAAACTATAAGAGGTACCAAAAATAATCATTCTTGTAAAAAAAATATTCAAATTAATTTTCTACTATCTCATAAATTGTATAATGTATATACATATATTTGTGTATCTATGTGTGTGTTCATATATATTTTAATATTATTGAATGTCATGGTAGTGATTCGTAAATCATACAATAGTTGTTTCTACTGTATATCAGGCAACCATATTCGTAGAAACTTCTAGGGCATATCAAATTTTACATGCAAGTTGGGTACAGTAATAGTCATTGAAGAACCAACTATGTTCTTGATTCCACTTTTGCGTACTATTCGATTATTTGACATGCTCATAAAGATTCAGTTAGTTTGATTTGGTGCAAAACAGATCTCCTGCCCATTTCTCAAATGAAAATTTATGGATTGGTTTTAACAATGAAATCTAATTATCATATAAAACTAAGACACCCATTGAAAATAGAGACTAGTGTATCTAAAACTCAACTTCGCTAGTCGGATTCGTTTGCCTTCGCGTGGTATAAACTATTAGTATGTGGTGTGAACTTGTGCTCCTGCAAATTCAGGCTCTATTTTTTCACCACTTCCTGCGTCTCTTTATGTAATGTGTATTATTTTAGTCACGCTGACTATGGCACAAAATTATAGAGAATTTAGAACAAATTTATCCTTCACTAATTTGTTGGTTACCGGCAAGCAAATCAATTAAGCCAGGAAAAGGAAGAGATACACGCAGTCCGGAGAAAGATTCCTTTCTTTTGTTTTCCACGAGGAGAGATACATGCAATTGGAAGAGGCATACTTTCTTTTTTCCTACAGGTCTATAAATGTAATTACGAGAAATTAGAAAAAATGCACGTTACATTGTCAAATTTTATCAGAAAATAAATACACTTACCATAAACAAATACACTAAAAATTGTAAAAGGTATTCAATTAATACCCTTGTTTTTCATACTCAAAATTATGTTTATCAATACATTAATTGCAACGCATGCGTGCATGGCCACTAAATGATCAAGAACTTTTACATGCATTGTTTGGTTAATAAGGTACATTCGGCAGGTTGTAAGGATTAAACTATTGTATTTTTGTTTATTGGGTGAGAGAGAAGGGAAAGGGATTTATGTGATTATGTACATAGCAAGGGGACTTTCTAAAAGAACATGCCATGTCGGCACCTGACAGGCGGGCCCCGCCGATCAAACATACCGTCAATACGCGTTTATACGTGATTTAGACCTTTTTGTAACGGCTAGCCTCGGATTTGGCAGTGACATGCAAAAATTACAAAAAGTGGTGCAAATCCGCACCTAAGGGCAACTCCAACGCACGACCCCAAACGGACGTCTGTCTCATCCGCTTTTCGTCCTTTTGGGGCAGGAAAGCATACACGGTCGCCCGCTTGCGGTCGTGTGCTCGTCTGTGCGCCCAACGGGTCGGTCGCACCCCAAACGTTTCGTTTTTTTGGACGTGAATATAAACCCCCAAATAAACATTGAAAACAACTCATGAATCTTAATACAAACATTAAAATGTCCACATTACCCAAATTCAGCACATTGATATAAACAAGAACATTAAAAACATCAAAAAACTAGATAAGGGCCGTCGTCGCCACCGTGGCCTGTTGGGGATCGTAGCAGAAAATAAAAAAAATTCCTACGCATCACCAAGATCTATCTATGGAGTAATCTAGCAACGAGGGAGAGGGGAGTGCATCTACATACCCTTGTAGATCGCGATGCGGAAACGTTGCAAGAACGCGGATGAAGGAGTCGTACTCGCTGCGATTCAGATCGCAGTTGATTCCGATCTAAGCGCCGAACAACGGCGCCTCCGCGTTCAACACACGTGCAGCCCGATGACGTCTCCCACGCCTTGATCCAGCAAGGAGAGAGGGACAGGTTGGGGAAGACTCCATCCAACAGCAGCACGACGGCGTGGTGGTGGTGGAGGAGCGCGGGACTCCAGCAGGGCTTCGCCAAGCAATGCGAGAGACGAGGAGGGAGAGAGGTAGGGTTGCGCCAAGCGAAAGAGGTCAAAACCGTGTTATGGGCAGCCCCAAAACTCTCATATATATAGGGGGAAGGGAGGGGCTGCGCTCCCTCTAGGGTTTCCCACCCCTAGGGGTGCGGCCACCTCAGATCCCATCTGAGGGTGGCGGCCAGAGGGGGAGAGGGAGAGGGGGGCGCACCAGATTGGGCCCTAGGGCCCATCTGCCCTAGGGCTTGCCCCCCTCCCCTCTTGGAGGCGCCTTGGGCCTTGGTGGGGGGGGGGGGCGCACCAGCCCACCAGGGGCTGGTCCCCTCCCACACTTGGCCCACGTATGCCTCCGGGGCTGGTGGCCCCACCCGGTGGACCCCCGGGACCCTCCCGGTGGTCCCGGTACGCTACCGATAGCGCCCGAAACTTTTCCGGTGACCAAAACGGGACTTCCCATATATGAATCTTTACCTCCGGACCATTCCGTAACTCCTCGTGACGTCCGGGATCTCATCCGGGACTCCGAACAACATTCAGTAACCGCGTACATACTTTCCCTATAACCCTAGCGTCATCGAACCTTAAGTGTGTAGACCCTACGGGTTCGGGAACCATGCAGACATGATCGTGACAACTCTCCGGCCAATAACCAACAGCGGGATCTGGATACCTATGTTGGCTCCCACATGTTCCACAATGATCTCATCGGATGAACCACGATGTCAAGGATTTAATCAATCCCGTATACAATCCCCTTTGTCTATCGGTATAGCACTTGCCCGAGATTCGATCGTCGGTATATCGATACCTTGCTCAATCTCGTTACCGGCAAGTCTATTTACACCTTCCGTAACACATCATCCCGTGATCAACTCCTTGATCACATATTGTGCACATTATGATGATGTCCTACCGAGTGGGCCCAGAGATACCTCTCCGTCATACGGAGTGACAAATCCCAGTCTCGATTCGTGCCAACCCAATAGACACTTTCGGAGATACCTGTAGTGCACCTTTATAGCCACCCAGTTACGTTGTGACGTTTGGTACACCCAAAGCATTCCTACGGTATCTGGGAGTTGCACAATCTCATGGTCTAAGGAAAAAATACTTGACATATAGAAAAGCTTTAGCATACAAACTACACGATCTGTGCTAGGCTTAGTATTGGGTCTGGTCCATCACATCATTCTCCTAATGATGTGATCCCGTTATCAACGACATCCAATGTCCATGGTCAGGAAACCGTGACCATTTGTTGATCAACGAGCTATTCAACTAGAGGCTTACTAGGGACATGGTGTTTTTCTATGTATCCACACATGTATCTGGGTTTCCTATCAATACAATTCTAGCATGGATAATAAACGATTATCATGAACAAGGAAATATAATAATAACCAATTTATTATTGCCTCTAGGGCATATTTCCAACAATCTCCCACTTGCACTAGAGTCAATAATTTAGTTCACATCGCCATGTGATTAACACTCACAGGTCACATCGCCATGTGACCAACATCCAAAGAGTTTACTAGAGTCAGTAATCTAGTTCAAATCAATATGTGATTAACACTCAATGAGTTCTGGGTTTGATCATGTTATGCTTGTGAGAGAGGTTGTAGTCAACGGGTCTGCAACATTCAGATCCCTATGTACTTTGCAAAACTTTATGTCATATCGTAGATGCTGCTACCACGTTCCACTTGGAGCTATTCCAAACTGTTGCTCCATTATACGTATCTGGTATCTCTACCCAGAGTTATCCGGATAGGTGTTAAGCTTGCATCGACGTAACTCTTTACGTCGAACTCTTTATCACCTCCATAACCGAGAAACATTTCCTTATTCCTCTAAGGATAATTTTGACCACTATCTAGTGATCCACTCCTGGATCACCTTTGTACCCTCTTGCCAGACATGTGGCAAGGCACACATCAGGTGCGGTACTCAGCATGGCATACCGTATAGAGCCTATGACAAAAGCATAGGGGACGAAGGAACGACCTTCGTCCTTCCTCTTCCTTCTGCCGCGGTCAAGCTTTGAGTCCTACTCAACTGCACACCTTACAACTCAGGTAAGAACTCCTTCTTTGACTGATCTATTTTGAACTCCTTCAAAATCATGCCAAGGTGTGTGTTCTTTTGAAAGTATCATCAGGCGTCTTGATCTATCTCTATAGATCTTGATGCCCAATATGTAAGAAGCTTTATCCAGGTCTTCCTTTGAAAAAATTCTTTCAAAAAACCCTTTATACTTTCTAGAAATTCTACATCATTTTGGATCAACAATATGTCATTCACATATACTTATCAGAAATGTTGTAGTGCTCCCACTCACTTTATTGTAAATACAAGTTTCTAACAAACTTTGTATACCCAAAAACTTTTATCACTCCATCAAAGCATATATTCCGACTCCGAGATGCTTGCTCTAGTCCATAGAAGGATCGCTAGAGCTAGCATATCTTTTAGCATCCTTTGGATCGACAAAACCTTTCTAATTGTATCACATACAACCTTTCCTTACGAAAACTGGTAAGGAAACTTGTTTTTGACATCCATCAGCCAGATTTCATAAATGCAGCTAATGCTAACATGATTCCGACGGACTTAAGCATCGCTACGGGTGAGAAAATCGTAGTCAACTCCTTGAACTTGTGAAAAACTCTTTGCCACAAGTCGAGCTTCATAGACGGTGACATTACCGTCCACGTCCATCTTCTTCTTAAAGATCCATTTATCTCAATGGCTTGCCTATCATCGGGCAAATCCACCAAAGTCCATACTTTGTCTTGATACATGGATCCTATCTCGGATTTCTCGGCTTCTAACCATTTGTCGGAATATGGGCCCACCATCGTTTCTCCATAGTTCGTAGGTTCATTGTTATCCAACAACATGACATCTAAGACAGGATCACCGTACCACTCAGGAGTAGTACATATCCTTGTCGACCTACGAGGTTCGATAGCATCTTGATCCGAAACTTCATGATCACTATCATTAGTTTCCTCTTCAACAGTCGTAGGTTCCATAGAAACATCTTTTTGTGTTGCACTACTCTCCGGTTGAAGCGAGGGTTCGAAAACCTCATCAAGTTCTATCTTCCTCCCACTCAATTCTTTCGAGAGAAACTCCTTCTCGAGAAAGGACCCATTCTTAGTGACAAACATTTTTTCCCTTGGATCTGAGATGGAAGGTATACCCAAATGTTACCTTTGGGTATTCTATGAAGATGTATTTGTCCGCTTTGGGTTCGAGCTTTTTCCGGCTGAAGCCATAAGCATCGCAGCCCCAAACAACAAGAAACCGACCACTTTCGTTTCTTGCCAAACCATACGGTGTCGTCTCAACGGACTTAGATGGTGCCCTATCTAAAATGAGTGTAGCTGTCTCTAATGCATAACATCAAAATAATAGCGGTAGATCGGTAAGAGACATCATAGATCGCACCATATCTCATAAGGTTCGATTACGACGTCCGGACACAGCATTACGCTGTGGTGTTCCAGGTGGCTTCAACTGTGAAACATTTCCACAATGTCTTAAGTGATTGCCAAACTCATAATTCATAAAATCTCCCCTTGATCAGATCGTAGGAACATGATCTTCTTGTTATGATGATTCTTAATCTTCACTCTGAAATTGCTTGAACTTTTCAAACGTTTCAGACTTTTGCTTCATTAAGTAAATATACCCATATCTACTCAAATAGTCAGTGAAGATGAGAAAATAACGATATCCACCACACGCCTTAATTCTCATTGGATCACACACATCAGCATGTATGATTTCCAACAAGTCACTTTCCCATTTCATTGTACCTGAACACGGGATCTTAGTCATCCTGCCCATGAGGCATGGCTCGCATATGTCAAGCGATTCAAAATCAAGTGACTCCAAACATCCAGCAGCATGGAGTTTCTTCATGCATTTTATGCCAAAATGACCTAAGCGGCAGTGCCACAAGAAAGTGGTACTATCATTATAAACTCTACATCTTTTGGCGTTAATATTGTTATCATGTGTATTACTATGATCGAGATTCAATAAACGACTGGGTGCATGACCATAAAGGTATTATTCATGTAAATAGAATAACCATTATTCTCTAACTTAAATGAATAACCGTATTGCAATGAACACGATCTAATCATATTCATGCTCAACGTAGACACCTGGTAATATTTATCTAGGTTCAACACCAATCCCGAAGGTAGAGGGAGCGTGCGATGGTGATCTTATCAACCTTGGAAACACTTCCAACACACATCGTCACCTCGCCCTTAGCTAGTCTCCGTTCAGTCCGTAGCTTTTTCTTTAAGTCACTAATAATAGCAACTGAACCGGTATCCAATACCCATGTGCTACAAGGAGTACTAGTAAGTGACACATCAATAACACGTATATCAAATATACTTTGTTGAAGTTGCCAGCTTTTCTTATCTACCATGTATTTGGGGTAGTTCCGCTACCATGTGACCGTTCCCCTTACAATAGAAGCACTTAGTCTCGAGGTTTGGGTTCAACCTTGGGTTCCTTCATCAGAGCGACAACCGGTTTGCCATTCATGAAGCTTCCCTTCTAGACCTTGCCCCCTTTGAAACCAGTGGTCTTGTCAAACCATCAACACTTGATGCTCCTTCTTAATTTCTACTTTTGCGGTCTTAAGCACCGCTAATAGCTCCGGGATCATCTCCATCCTTTGCATGTCATAGTTCATCACGAAGTTCTAGTAGCTTGGTGATAGTGTCTAGAGAATTCCGTCAACCACTATTTCACCTGGAAGATTAACTCCCACTTGGTTCAAGTGATTTTAGCACCCAGACATTCTAAGCACATGCTCACTAGTTGAGCTATTCTCCTCTATCTTTTTGGCAAAAGAACTTGTCAGAGGTCTCATACCTCTCAACACGGGCATGAGCCTGAAATCCCAATTTCAGCTCTTAGAACATCTCATATGTTCTATGACGTTCAAAACGTCATTGGAATCCCGATTCTAAGCCGTAAAGTATGGTGCACTAAACTATCAAGTAGTCATCAGGACGTGTCTGTCAGGTGTTCACAACATCCACAGACAACATTGTAGGGGTTTGCACATCGAGCGGTGCATCAAAGACGTAAGCTTTCTGTGTAGCAGTGAGGACACTCCTCGGACTACGGACCTAGTCTGTATTATTGCTTACATTATCTTTCAACTTAGTCTTTCTCTAGGATCGTATTAAACAGGGAGCTACAACGCAGTTATTGGTCTACAACATAATTTGCAAAGACAACTTAGACCATTGTTCATGACAATTGAGTTCATCTAATGAACTCCCACTCAGATAGACATCTCTCTAGTCATCTAAGTGATACATGATCCGAATCGACTAGGCCGTGTCCGATCATCACGTGAGACAGACTAGTCATCAACGGTGAACATCTTCATGTTGATCGTATCTTCTATACGACTCATGTTCGACCTTTCGGTCTACCGTGTTCCGAGGCCATGTCTATACATGCTAGGCTCGTCAAGTCAACCCTAAGTGTATCGCATGTATAAATTTGGCTTACACCCATTGTATGCTGATGGCTTCTCGCCCCTCGTTGGTTACCCCAAGTGGAAGGTTTGAGATGCAGTGTAGCGGAAGTTTTCCCTTGGCAAAGATACCAAGGATCGATTTCCCTGAGACTCCCAGTTTCAACAAGAAGGTGTCAACTGCTAATGGCGCCAGATATTAGCAATCAACGTGGACCTGCACACAGATACAAATAACTTTGCTCCCAACGAGTATAGAGAGGTTGTCAATCCCTCCGGCCTTGTCGTTTACAAAGGATCAAACGCAAGTGATAATAGTGATAGGTATTGCTGCAATAGTAAGTAAAACGGAAAGTAAATAGCGGATGTGATCAGTGATGGTAATAGGGACCGGGGTCCCATGATGTTCACTAGTGATGTCTCTCTCCCAAAAGACGATAAAACAGTTATGTGAGGTAAACGAATTACAGCTGGGCAATTGACAGAATTATGTGCGCAAACCAATGCTAACTATGTTGCAAGAAAGGTAGAGGTTCAAAGCATGGGCGGTACGCCAAGGCAAGTAGACCGAAATCCATTTGCATCTACTACTAATCATCCACCTTGAGATATCTATCCAGAACATCTCGCTGGTATTAAGTTGCGAGTCCCAGCCATAGTGTAAACTCAAAGCAACAGACAACTGCATTAAAAGAACTTTGCGTAAAGTAAACAATCCTTGCACCCGCGGGCACAAGCACCGTTGTTTTCCCCCTTGTGGCAACAGCACATCCCCTAGACTCATGTTTCTGTCACTCAAACTAGTCATCGAGGGGCATGAACCCACAATCAAGCATAACGTTCCCTCTTGGAGTCACTACCTACTACTTGGCCAAAGCAATAAATAACAACGGAGAACATGCAAGAATTACTTACGAACATAAATATAAAAGAGGTGAATCAAATATATTACTCAAACACAATCTGAACATAATCTCACAATTCATCGGATCCCAGCAAACTCATCATAGCAACAACATAAGGATCACATATGTGCCTCGATCATGTAGGGCAGCTCACGAGGACTAATTAGTGAAGCACAAGAACGGGAGGAGAACATCACATAGCTACTGGTCATGGACCCATGGTCCAAGGGAGACTACTCACAACTCATCCGGGAGGCGTCCATGGTGGTGGAGAAGCTCCCGGTGGTGATCCTCCCCTCCGGCAGGGTGCCGGGAAGAGTTCTCCTGGTGCTCCCGATCTTGGAAGCGGCAGCGGCGGTGGAATAGAGATGAGATCGCGAAAAAGGGTTCCCCTCTCGAGGGTTTCGGGACACGATATAAATATATGCCAAAGGGGGGCATCAGCGGAGGCCTGGGGGGCCCAGGCGCCCCCCCGGCGCGGCCAGGAGGGGGGCCGCGCCACCAGGGCGCCTGGAGCCCTGGTGGCCCCCCTCCGGCTGTACTTCGGGTGCCGGGAAGCTTCTGGAACGCTGATTTTTTATATAATTTTTCCGGGATTTTTCTGGCAGTTCTCGTAATGGGAAAACCTGAAATACAAAAACAGCAGAAAACAGAAACTGGCACTGGGGTGCACTGAGTTAATAGGTTAGTCCAAATATGATCAAAAGTGTATGGAAGTGTATAAATATCATAGCAATATCACCCAAAAGAGGCATGGAGCAAGCAGAAATTATAGATACCTTTTGGACGTATCAACATCCCCAAGCTTAATTCCTGCTCGTCCTCGAGTAGGTAAATGATAATAAGAATAATTTCTGTGGTGACATGCTATTAACCATATAAGGATTTTTCATAGTCACATGACAAAAGCTTACTGAGACAATGAATGTGTAGTAATTAAGTTGCCTCATGAGAAAATCACAAAGAACTGAAAGTTTTACAATATGATACTGAAACATCAAATAGATTTGTAATGAGCATGGTGTGCAAATATGATAAAGTAATATCTCGCTTGCCCCCTTTAGTGAAGCAAAACATAAATGCAGGGGCACCTCCAAGTTTTAAGTGATGACTAGATACAATCATTTCAAAATAAACGATATCACAATCATGCAAAAGACAATGCTACTTTGGGACAATGCACATTACACTCAGAATGACAATCATGCTCTCAGTAGTTGGTGCTTTAAAAGAAGGTGGAGACTCTCGAACCGTGGCTTTTGTTGGCAAGGTTGAAAACCCGTAGTCGGAAACAAAGACAAAACATGTACCAGAGCTCTTGGTTTTAAAAACAGAGGTAATAATTATTATTTTAGATTATGCATGTTTCGTCAACGAATGCTAGCAGACAACTCAATCACTTCTTGAGATGGACAAGTTTCGAGGAACGGCTCCCGAATGAGGACGATCACATCCTCTTAATCTCCTTTGTTTATCACTGCCAAAGTTTTCTGATTTCTCATGAACAAAGCGTGAAGGAGGGTTTGTTTGTTATATTATTTTTGATCCGGGCGCACTCAATGCCAATTCCTTCTCGTATTATGGGTTTGCACATTATACATGCAATCCCGGGGTGAAGCTTGTCCAACTTAAAAAGATTATGAATTAACTACTACTTCCTCATGAACTTAAAACAGAGGCTCAAAATAGGAATGCATTTTTTTTGAATAATTTCGAGATGGTACATGAAAGTATTCGTTAGGAATGGCAGGTAAATACCATGTAGGAAGGTATGGTGGACTCATATGGCATAACTGGTTTAAAGGATTTTGGATGCACAAGCAGTCAGTCCGCTTAGTACAGGTGGAGGTTAGCAAAAGACTGGGAGCGACCAACTAAAAGAGCAATGACGGTCATAATCATGCAGAGCGACAAAGCAACATTGAATCAGGCATGGAAGTTATATCGCTACTCAGAAACAAAAGATCATCAAGGCTTGACAGACTTTCTTTACAGTCTTAAATATGCGTGAGCATACGCCAAGTCAATCAAAATAAATTCTCGAAGGAAGATATTACTAAACCATACCACATCATAGGCAAACAAATAATGTTGGTACTCAAATAACACATTGGGAACCCCCCAGCTTTTTGAGACTAACCATAAGAAAACATGAACTACTAAGCACCATTATGCACGTAGCATCTTTATCATAGACATATCAACCAATGCAACAGAAGCAAACTCTCTTAATAAGATAAGCATGATAACTAAAGAGAGTTCAAGCAACCAACTAAACAAAAGCTCTTTTAAAAGATAAGCATGAATACTAAGAGCTGAACATGATTGTAGCTATTGAAAGACAAAGAACACACACATCAAAGATAGACATGAAAATTCTATGTTATGTTCTAGGTAGAAGTGGAGCGTGTTTCTCTCCCACATAAAGAAAGCTGAGTTCCGACTCGTTATGAAAAGCTAAATGAAACTAAAAAGGAAAACTAAAAGCAAGACACTCCAAGCATAGCACATAACACATGAAGTGATAAAAATATAGTGGAACGAAAGACGAACTAATAATGTTGATGGAGAAGGGGATGCACGGGGGCATCCCCAAGCTTAGACGCTTGAGTCTCCTTGAATATTTCTTGGGGGTGCATGGGGGCATCCCCAAGCTTGAGCGTTTGACACTCCTGAATCTTTTTATCATCTTCCCTCGCACACTTGAAAACTCCCTTCATACATAACTCATCATAATCTGATTAGCGAGGTTAGTACCCATAATAAAATAATTGTTCCTTGCTGAAAATAAGGATATTCTTGAAGGTCTACTATTTCTCAAGATTGCCAAAAGGTTTTTGCAAAGAAAAAGCAAGCTCTAGGTTTGCAAAATGAAGGAAAGGGAAAACATGACAGAATCTGTGAAAAACAGAACAGCAGGTAGTAATTGATTTTTTCGGGGCACTTCTGCAACTCTAATAAAAAAACTCAGAACAGACGCACGAAAGACAATTGTATAGAGCACGCTGTCGAAACAATTCAGACCAAAAAGATGATCTGGTGATTTTATACGAATTTTTCTATCCAAGGACAGAATCTGTTTCCTGGACAGCACGTCACAACTTTTGAACTTTCTTGCAATCAGAGGCTACACTTGGCACAAAGTTGAAAAGCTAAGATACAATGATGATGCTACTGTATTAACAACATCAAGACACAACAAAAGCAAAATAAAAATTTATTCATGTGGGCTGCCTCCCAAAAGCGCTTTCTTTTATGCCTTTAAGCTAGGCATAATGCATAGAGATCAAGTTGTATCAATTGAACCATCATCAAGATCATCAAAAAGCTCTTCAATAATACAACTAGTCTTAAGAGGACTTTCAAATAAAGGCCTCATAGAGATACTTCTAGGGAGAAGACCAAAAGGATAAAAGTCAAGGGAAGATTCATTTATAAATTCATCAAAGAGAGGTGTTTCTTCCAAAGTCTTTACAGTTTCAACCCCTTTGGCAATAGATGGATTACTTTTAGAACGGGAAGCCTTTGGAACGTGAACGAACTTAGGCTCCCTCTTTGCCGGAGTTTTTACCTTTTTGGTTTTGATCGAGGAGAAAGTAGTTCCTAGAGTATCAAATATTTCCTCAATCTTGTCTATCCTAGAAGAGTCCAAGTCATGGTATTTGATGGTCTCCAAAGTTTTGAAAATTTTATGCATGGAGCTATCAAGCCTATTCAAATTCCCTTGGATCTTACGATCCAACTCATTTATCTTACTTATGTTTGGCATCTCTAGCTCTATCTTTTCAAGTTTTTTCATAATGTGAACTAGGGTGATGTCCTCTTGAATGCTAACAACAGGGGGATTCCCAACAAGATTTTCAATAATACTAAGAGACTCCCAAACTGGGGCCTCTAGGAAATTCCCATTGATAGCAGTATCTAGAATAAACCTATTCCAAGAAGTAATTCCAACATAAAAATTTCTAAGCGGGATAGTAGTAGGTTGCTTCTTGGTGGCTCTTTTTTGAGAATAATTAATTCTATACCAAGCATCTTTCAGACTTTCCCCACCTCTTTGTCTAAAGGTGAGAACTTCTGCCTCGTCAAAGACAAAAGGACCCGACATAATGACAACTAAAGAATGAGATAACTATTTTTGTGATTTTTGATAAAAGATACTAAAGCAAAACTGAAAGGTAAACTAACAAGACTAAAAGCAAAGGTAAAAGATAGCGTGCAACTCCCCTATATTGAAGAGTGGAGTCCCCGGCAACGGCGCCAGAAAACTTTGCTTGATGGCTTCTCGCCCCTCGTTGGTTACCCCAAGTGGAAGGTTTGAGATGCAGTGTAGCGGAAGTTTTCCCTTGGCAAAGATACCAAGGATCGATTTCCCTGAGACTCCCAGTGTCGGTGTACTAAGATAGGGGTACCTTAGTACCCCAACTTGTGCACGGGCAGTAGCAGCTTCCCGCGGCTGGGCTCACCACGTGCTCGCCGGAGACCTTTCTGGTCCCTTTTTAAGCCATCCAAAAACAAAGTATACAAGACAGAAGATCAAGACCCCGGCAAGTGGAGCTTGCCGGGAAGGCCGTCCCAGGCTCAAGATTACCTCATTAACTCAAGACCCTGGCAAGAGGAGCTTGCCAGGAAGACCAGAAGATTGCCTCTCAGAAGACACGCCTCAGCGCACCCTGCGCCCCGGCAAGACCCGGGGAGCGACAAGCTTCCCGGCCCGACAAGATCAAGACCCCGGCAAGGTGCTTGCCGGGGGAGGCTTGCACTGTGTGCCCGCGCTCCAGCTCATCGGCCCACGCGTCGCCCTGGGGCCCTTCCAGGGACGCGTGGCGGATGGCTGTGCAGCCTGGGGGGCACGGTGGCACTCCACGGTGACGAGGCTACCGCCGTGGCGAACGGAGACGCACGGGCGGGTGCTTTTGGGGTCGACGGCGACGGGCATTTAATGCTCTTGTCCCCCACTGTCAAAGTAGGTGGTGACCACTGTTCATCCACTGTTCACGCACTGTTCCCGCACTGTTACAACTACCACCAAAGTTACATTTTTGCCCCTCCTCTACGTTGACACCTGACGGTGACCCCTTGAGCTATAAAAGGAGGCCCATGCACAACGTAGAAAGGGTTCGGAACCTAGACAGCTTTCTCGCTCGGCATAGCTAGTTCTTCAAGCTCCCGAGCCCAAGAACATAATACAATCCAAGCAGGAGTAGGGTTTTACGCGTCCATCGCGGCCCGAACCTGGGTAAACTGCCCGCGTGTGTTCTACGATCTGCTCTTTGTGCTCCCTCCGCTCCCTTACCGCAACGTATAAGGGGCTCCGGTCCCATAGGTGCTCGTGGTGGACAGTTTCCCCCGACATCTTTGGCGCGCCAGGTAGGGGGCGTCGAGGTAGTGCGAACCTGATCCGGCGCTCACGCGGGCGCATTCTTCGTCAATTTCTCTAGCTTCATCAACAACTTCATCAGCAGCAACATGGCCCCGAAGAAGAAGGCTTCAGAGGTCGCAGGCCCGTCTGCGTCTGTTCCGCCGCCACCAGAACCAACGGTGGGCGGAGGAGACGCCGTCGGAAGGGTGGTTGCTGGCGAGGAAACTCACGGCGCCACCAAATCCAAGGATAAGACGGACGACCGAGCCTCGGTCTCCATGGACGCGCCACGCCCATCTCAGCAGACGACAACCCAGCAGCGCCGTGGTACGGGAGGTACCATCCGCTTGCTGGGGCAAGGACAAACCGGAGGTTCGCGGGATGCTCCAGGCCACCGAGCTGGCACGAGCAAGGCGCGGTCGCCGGGGCGAGAAACTGCTCCTTCTAACCCTGTTAGAAGTCCGAGCATATCTCACTCCTCGCACCGCTCGCCCCCGCTCCCCTCCTCTCTAGCAGAAGCACTCGCAAGAGCGCAGCTGCTCCTCGACTTCCCTCCAGCGGCAGACAAAGCCGAAGACTGGAGGGCAACGATCCAAAGCCTCATCGCCTTCGCCAACAACGACACGCCGCAGCAGCCGGCGACATCGCGGCCGCGGCAAGTCGAGAAGGCGAAGGCCGATGGCGACAAGACCGCCGGGGGTGCAACCATTGTGCACTTCCCGCCGCGGAAGTAGAAGACGCCTCCCCGCCGGATCAACGTCGACGACGACTCCACGGCGTCGTCGGATCCGCGGGCTCGTCGAGACCAGCGCCAAGTCCTTGACGATCGGCGACAAGAAGATGCTCGGACAACAATCCAGCGCCGCCGAGAAGCCCGGCGACAATCAGATCAGCGAGCTGGGACTGCTGTCGATACGCACGCGCCCGGTGAACCAGGCGACTTGCCGTACGCGGCAGGTTGCCCTGCGTTCACCCGAGAGCTGCGGCGCGTCCAGTGGCCCAGCATGAAGAACTTCAAGCCCGACGTACCCGAGAAGTACGACGGCAAGACGCACCCCTCGGAGTTTCTCAGCATCTACACCATCGCGGTGCAGGCTGCCGGGGGGCGCGACGAGAAGATACTGGCGAACTACTTCCCGCTGGTGCTTAAGCCAAACGTTCGTTCTTGGCTTATGCACTTGCCGGAAGGCTCCATTTCTTCATGGGCAGATCTTTGCCACCAGTTTGTTGGCGCCTTCACGGGCGGCCACAAACCCCACGGCCAGGAGAGCGATCTCCACATCTTGGCCCAGAAGTAAGGAGAATCTCTGCGCAAGTACATCCAACGATTCAGCCGCGTGCAGCACAACATCCCCGACGTCCACCCTGCTGCGGTTATTAGCGCGTTCCACCAGAACGTGCGTAACCGCCGCATGCGAGAAGAGATGGCCATGACCAAGATACGGGATGTCAGCGAGCTCTATGCTCTGGCTGATAAGTGCGCGCGCGCCGAAGAGGGGAGGAGACTCCCCGGAGAGGATGCTGGCGCAGGGGGAAGCGATAGCGAGGATGCCGCCCCGGCAAAGAAGAGCCGGCGGCGGAACAATAGGAAGAAGAAGAGTAAGGAGGTGCTGGTCGTCGAGAAGTCCGGCCAGGCGGCTCTCGCCAAGCAAGCACAGGCTGGCGGCTCCGGCAAGGAGCCTGCCCCTGTAGCGGCAGCCGACAAGCAGGACGGCTCCGACAAGCAATATTGCAAGATCCACCGCACCAAGGGTCACGACCTCTCCAACTGCAAGCGCGTCGAGTACCTCGTCGAGCAGCAGAAAGCCGAATACGAGCGGCGCGACAAGGAGAAGGCCCAAGGTGGCGGGGGAGAGCCCAGCAAGAAGCGGCCATTCAATGGCCGGGGAGGACGCCGCGGCAAGGCCAAGCAGCGGCAAGGTGATCGACCTCCCCGGGGCCGCGACAAGGACGAAGAAGACGACGACGATGACATGGAGGAAGATGATAACAGCGAGCAGGAGTTCCAGAAGGCCACGGAAGTCCTGTGTGTCGACGGGGGCGCCTCTCTGCACACTTCCCATCGCCAACTCAAGCAGTGGGTGCGGGAAGTCAACGCAGCTGAGCCGCCCGTCGAGTCACGCAAACTGCTGAAGTGGTCCAGCACGCCCATCATTTTTGATCTTGAGGACCACCCTGACCGCACCACTGCGGTCGGGTGTTTGCCGATGTTGGTTTCACCAACCATCCGCAACCTCAAGGTCACCAAAATGTTGGTTGATGGCGGGGCCGGCCTAAACTTGATCTCCTCAGCTGTGATCAAGAAACTCCAAATCCCGGATGGCGAGCTCGAAGAGACCGGTTCGTTCCAAGGAATAAACCCGGGAAGGAGCAAGCCCAAGGGGAAGATTACTCTGCCAGTGACCTTTGGCGGGGAACTGAACTTCAGGACGGAAAGGATAACCTTCGATGTTGCCGACATCCCATTGCCATACAATGGGATACTAGGACGTCCTGCCCTCGCCAAGTTCATGGCAGCTTCCCACTACGCCTACAATGTACTCAAGATGCCGGGGCCGATAAGCGTCATCTCTGTCCATGGCGAGAAGAAGGACGCGCTTATCTGCGCCGACAAGATATACCGGGATGCAACAGCCGCAGCGGAGAGCAGCACACTTGCCGCTGAAGCTCCCGGGGGGAAGAAGACCAAGACCAAGTCCGGCAAGTGCTCTGGAACCCACTCCGGCAAACGCACCTCTTCGGAGTGCTGCGCTGCCGTCGAGGACGTCCCATCGAGCTCCACTGGCAAGTGCAAGAAGGGGATGGCCGCTCCACCGGCAACCAAGAAGGTGTCCGCCAAGGAGGACGGCACTGGTGGTACCTTCACCATCAGTGCTACGCTTGACAGCAAATAGGAAAGCGCGCTCGTTGCCTTCCTGCGGGCGAATGTCGATGTGTTTGCGTGGCAACCATCTGACATCCCCGGCGTTCCTAGGAAGGTAATTGAGCACAAGCTTGCTGTTTGTCCTCATGCGCGGCCCGTCAAGCAGAAGGTCAGGAAGCAAGCCGTGGAGCGCCAAGAATTCATCGCCGAAGAAATCAAGAAGCTAGAAGCAGCGGGCCTAGTTAGAGGCGTGATTCATCCGACGTGGTTAGCAAACCCAGTCGTCGTGCGTAAGGCCAACGGGAAGTGGAGACTGTGTATAGACTTCACTGATGTGAATAAAGCATGTCCCAAGGATCCATTTCCCTTGTCGCGCATTGACCAGATTGTTGACTCCACTGCCGGATGTGAGCTGCTTTCCTTCCTTGATGCATATTCAGGCTACCACCAGATTTTCATGGCCAAGGAAGATGAAGAGAAGACTGCATTTATCACTCCATGCGGCACATATTGCTTCATACGCATGCCCTTTGGATTGAAGAATGCAGGCTCCACATTTGCAAGAGTAGTCTACACTGCTTTTGAGCCACAAATCCACAGAAATGTAGAGGCTTACATGGATGACATAGTGGTCAAGAGCAAGAGCAAAGATACCCTGATCCAAGATTTGGAAGAGACATTCGAGAATCTACGCAAGATCCAGCTTAAGTTGAACCCCGAGAAGTGCATCTTTGGAGTCCCCTCCGGCAAGCTTCTCGGGTTCTTCGTGTCCCAGAGAGGGATTGAGGCCAACCCCGACAAGATTAAAGCCATCGAGCAGATCGAAGCCCCGAGGCGCGTCAAGGACGTAAGGAGACTTGCAGGTTGTGTGGCTGCCCTCAGTAGGTTCATTTCGAAGTCTGCAGAACGCGCCCTTCCTTTCTTCAAAATCTTGAAGAAGGCAGGTCCTATGAAATGGACTCCAGAAGCGGAGGCAGCGCTGCAAGACTTGAAAGCATACCTATCCTCCACTCCAATACTTGTCGCACCTAGGACACAAGAGAAGTTGCTGCTATACCTAGCGGCAACCAATCAAGTGGTTAGTGCTGCGTTAGTAGCGGAGAGGGAGGCCGACGAGGGGCCCACACCACCGGCAAGCGAATCCAGCGACAAGCAGGGGGCTCCACCGGCAAGCTCTGGCCCCGACAAGGACAACTCTGCGCAGGAACAAGGAGAGGTGCGGAAAAAGATGGTGCAGCGCCCAGTGTATTTTGTGAGCTCCCTCTTGCAGGGGGCGAGATCAAGATACTCTGGGGTGCAGAAGTTGCTTTTAGGCCTCCTCATGGCCTCGAGAAAGCTGCGCCATTACTTCCAAGCACATGAGATAACAGTGGTCACTCGCTTTCCGTTGAAGAGGATATTGCACAATCCAGAAGCAACAGGCAGGATCGTCGAGTGGGCACTGGAGCTGTCAAGCTTTGGTCTCAAGTTTGAGAGTACTTCAACTATACAGAGCAGAGCTTTGGCAGAATTCATAGCTGAATGGACCCCAACGCCCGATGAAGAAGTTCCAGAGACAAGTGTTCCCGTACAAGAAGCGACAAGTGAATGGGTAATGTACTTTGATGGTGCCTTCTCGCTGCAAGGCGTCGGTGCCGGTGTGGTACTCATAGCGCCCACCGGAGAGCACCTCAAGTACGTTATCCAGATACACTTTCCCAGGGAGCAAGCGACAAACAATACTGCTGAGTATGAAGGCTTGCTCGCCGGCCTCAGGATTGCGGCCGAACTTGGGATCAAGAAGCTGATTGTGCGGGGAGATTCTCAGTTGGTGGTCCGACAAGTCAACAAGAGTTACCAGAGCCCTTTGATGGAAGCTTATGTAGATGAAGTGAGGAAGCTTGAAGAGCACTTTGAAGGTCTGCAGATGGAGCACGTCCCAAGAGCTCAGAATGATATTGCAGATGGCCTTTCAAAGTGTGCTGCGATGAAGTTACCTGTGGAACCAGGGACCTTCTTGCTCAAGCTAACTCAACCATCCGTTACACCATCAATTGGGCAGCACAAGAAGAGAAAGTTGGTTTCCGGCGACTACTTGCCGGCGGATCTCCCCGAGGCCGCCGCCAAGGTCCCCAAGATCGACAACCAGAACGCTGAGGAACAGTTTGCTCCTGCAGATCCGAGGGTCTGTACAGTTGAAGCAAACGTTCCCGACAAGCCTCGCCCCGGCGAGCTTGCCGGGGAACCGTCAGCTCCGGCAGAACCTGAGGTCCTTGCCGTGGAAGCTGGGGTTCCCGCAGCGGCCCTCATGCCTTTAGTCCTTGCCGTTGAGCCCCGCGCTCCAGCATGGGCACAGCAAATTGTCCGTTTTCTGCAAACTGGAGAACTTCCCGACGACCCAGAAGAAATAGAGAAAATAACCAGGCAGTCAAGTATGTACCAGTTCGTGGACAACGAACTGTACAAAAGAACACTCAATGGTGTCAGGTTGAAATGTATCTCCAGGGAAGATGGACAGAAGCTGTTGGCAGAAATACACGGAGGCATATCTGGCCACCACATTGGCGCAAGGGCACTTGCCGGGAAGGCGTTCCGGCAAGGGTTCTTTTGGCAAGAAGCCCTCCAAGATGCAACTGCACTAGTAACCAAGTGTGAAGCATGCCAGTTCCATGCCAAGCAAATTCATCAGCCAGCTCAAGCTCTCCAGACGATCCCTTTGTCCTGGCCCTTCTCGGTCTGGGGGCTCGATATCCTCGGCCCCTTCCCCCGTGCTGTCGGGGGCTTTGAGTACTTGTACGTAGCAATCGACAAGTTCACGAAGTGGCCAGAAGTGGAACCAGTGAGAAAGGTGACAGCACAGTCAGCAGTCAGGTTCTTCAGGTCAATTGTTTGCCGTTTCGGAATCCCTAACAGGATTATCACCGACAACGGCACACAGTTCACTAGTCGCACCTTCATGCAGTACGTCCAAGACCTTGGCGCCAAGGTCTGTTTCGCTTCCGTTGCTCACCCGAGGAGCAATGGTCAAGCGGAGAGGGCCAATGCTGAAGTGCTGTGCGGACTCAAGACAAGAACCTTCGACAGGCTGCGCAAGTGCGGAAGAAACTGGATAGAGGAGTTGCCGGCGGCTCTTTGGTCAATCAGGACGACACCAAATCGAGCCACCGGACAGACACCCTTTGCTCTAGTCTATGGAGCAGAGGCAGTTCTCCCCACGGAACTCGTATACGGATCTCCTCGAGTGCTCGCTTATGATGAGCTCGAGCAAGAGCAACTGCGACAAGATGATGCATTGCTCCTCGAGGAGGAACGTCTCCAGGCTGCTGTACGAGCTGCTCGATACCAGCAAGCCTTGCGCCGCTATCACAGACGCAAGGTTAAGGCCAGGAGTCTCGAGGAAGGTGACCTTGTTCTTCGGCGTGTTCAGTCCGCCAGGAATTCCAACAAGTTGACGCCGAAGTGGGAAGGCCCTTATCGGGTGAGACAAGTCACAAGGCCCGGCGCTGTCCGCCTTGAGACCGAAGAAGGCTTACCGGTGAGCAACTCCTGGAACATAGAGCATCTTTGCAAGTTTCACCCATAAGGCGCGGTTGCCGTGATCCGCTCCGGCAACCACCTTTTTGTACAAGTCTTGCCGCTGTTGCATGTAATCCTTTGTACAAAGCCGGGCGCAGATCCCGTGCATCAGTAAAGCTTTTGTGTTTCGCACTATTTGCCATTTCCATGCTTTTCTTCGATATTTGCATGCATTGTTTGGCATTTTTTGTGCAACACACATACCCGGTAAGCATTAGCACGCCGAAAGGCCCTATACTTGTTTCCCCTCTTCTTTTCCTTTCCCTCTTAAGCAGAAGGAATGTTCCTCGCGCACAAGTTTGCCGGGGGGGAAGGAGGCGGAGGACGAACCAAGTGCTGTTCAAGAAAGAGAAGCTTGCCGGAGAACGGACAAATTATGAAAGCTAAGTTACCAGAATTTGAGCAGTTCAAATTTTTAAACTTTAGTTATCTTCCTTGAACAACCACACTTTGTATGGAAAACCTGTGCGCGGAGGAACCTACCCGTAGCTAGCCGCACCTTTACTTTGTTTTCGAGTACGCTCAACGACTTAAGTGAGCTGCGACAAGTGTCGCGCCCTTACTTCGTTTTCGAGTTCGCTCAGCAAGCTAAGTGCGCTGCGACTAGCTGCGGCAAGGTTGCTTGCCGGTGAGATCCTTTGCCAGCAGGCTGCTCAGAGTCCAGTACTCAGCGCTCGCGGCAAAGGCCACTTACCGGCAAGTTCCCTAAAAGCGTAGGGTGGAAAGCATACAAAGTAAAGGACCAAAGCAAGGGAGATAACACCACATTGATTGCTCAGAAATAAGATAATATATTACAAGAGATAACTTGTCGCAATGACTAATAGATTCATGTTCATGACACACTTTGCAGCAGCAAAGGGAATAAAAAGAAAAAGGCCTAATCCACGCGATCGCCCTCACGCCTGGAGATCTTGTTCACCTTGGCGATGATGTGGGCGACCTGCGCCTTCAGTGCCTCCATATCTGCGTCGGCCGGCAAGCTGCGGAGGACGTTGACGAGATTTATACCAGGGTTGCGGTAGACAATCTTCGTCAGGACGCGCTCCATGGTACCCGCGCAGAGCTGGCGCGACTCCTCGGCCAGCTGCGCGGGAAGCTTCTCCTGCAGCCGTGCAAGTGCCGGCGCGATCCCCCTGAAGAAAAGACTGAGCTTGGCGCTGTGGGGGAGATTTGGATCCGGAGAGTACATGAGGTGCTCCACCCTCATCGCCATCAGCTCCTTGTCGATGTTGGCAGCAGAAGCCACCAGATCTTCAGTCCATATTTCGACGGTCCGGCGGAAGTTGTTAGCTGAAGTGGCGGCGCTATCCACCAGGCCTCGCTCCTTGCGGAGCTCGTCCTTCAGCTTCGTTTCACGATCCCGGGCGGCGTCCAGCGAGTCAGTCAACGTGGAGACCTTCAACTCCAGATCGGCAATTGAGTCCTTGGCGGCCTTGAGCTCGTCGCCCTGCTTGGAGAGGCGTACCTGGAGTTCTGAGTTGGTATGGGCGTCTTTCTCGCGCTCTATGTTGAGCGCGGTGACCCTCTCCGTGCTCGCTTTCAGGTACTCCTCCAGCTGCGCCACCTTAGCCTCAAGGTCCTTCTTGGCAGTCTCCGCGGTGGCTGCGGCGGCTTTCGCTTCCTTCAACTCTCCACCAAGGGCCTGCTCCCGGGCGGTAAGGTCGTCCTCATGAGCGTCGAGGTCGACCTTGCGCTGGGTGAGCTCTCCTTCTCGCCGGGACAGCTCTTCACCGACTAGTCGCTGCTGCTCCTCGGCCTCAGCTTTCTCCAGGAGGAATTCCTGCTGCTCTCCGGCAAGCCTCTCGTGCTCCTTCGCCAAGTCGCGGAGGGCCACCTGGTTGGCGGCACGGAGTTCAGCAGCGCGCTTCTCCAACTCTGCTGCAGCCTTGGCGGTGAGGGCTTCCCGAGACTCCAGTTTCGCCTGCCTGGCCCGGTAAAGGGCCAGCAGCCGGTGAAGCAGTTTCTCCTCCTCGGGCTCGTCGCTCCCGCCAGGCGTCTCAACGATCTTCAACCCCGCGGAGGCGAGGACCTCTCCATCAAAGGTCTCTCCCTCCTCGGGGGCTCGCGACGAGGACCCCCACGGCACTTGTATGAAGACGCCGTTGGGGGCCTCAAGATAGAAGCCCGACTGCTCCTTGCCGGCGGAGGGGTCGGCGGCCGGCGCAGCGCTCAACGCTCCTGCCGCCTCCGGGCCGGCAGTGTGGTCGCCGTCCCCCTCCCCGGCCGCGGCGTCTGCAGTCGGGGCAGTCTCCTCAGCGGCAGGCTCGTCGGCTCCTGCCATGTCCTCGACGACAGTGGCGTTGCCGGCGTCGCCTTGCGCGCCCTCCTCCTCGACGATGACCTCCGTCTCCATCCGCTCCGGGGGAGGAGGGTCTAACAGAAGAAGAAGAAAAGAAAAAGATCAAGCAAATATCCAAAAAGACAAGTCCAAGAAGACAAAGCTATAAGACTTACCTTCGTGGACTTCCTCGACAACTGGCTCCCTCGCCGGGGAGTCCTCCCTTGGCGGGGTGGCCACCCTCGTCGGGCTGCCCGTCCTTGGCGGGGTGCCCGTCCTCGTCGGAGCATCCTCCCTCGCCGGGGAGTTCGTTCTTGGCGGGGAGGGTGGAATCTGCAGCTCCTCGGGAGTGACCTCTGGTTGCTCCTGCGGCTGCGGCTCCATTCCTGCACAAGACAAGCAAGACAAACAGAGCAACGAGATGTTAGTACAAGGCAAAAACCTCAAGTGCGCCCGACGAGCAAACAGCTCAAGACCAGACTTACGCTGGGGGCTGCGCTGGGGGCTGCTCCTCGGAGCAGCGGTTGGGTCCGGCAAGTTCGTCGCCGGCGCGTCCCCTGTCGCCGCGACGGGCGAGTCGTCCTCGACCACTACCACGGGAACCTTGGCCTTCTTCGCCACCCGCTGGGCCAGGGTCCTGAAATCAAAGCAAGAAGCAAGATCAGAATCATCAAAGAAAGAATCAAGACTGGATCAAAGAAGTCACAAATTGCAAACACTTACTCCTCTTCCTCGTCGTCGTCGCTGAGGGCGGAGAAGTCGAACTCCACCTGAGGTGCATCCGCGCGAGGAGCAGGAGGAGAAGGCTCCCTCGGGCGCTTGGCGGTCCCCGGGGCTGGGGGCTGCGAAGCCCCAGCCTCTGTTGACGCCGAGGCCCGGGGAGCAGGCGGAGCAGCCGCTCCGCTCTGGGAGGATCCCCCTCCACTTGGCGCTGGTGCGCGGGGCGCCTCCGTCACAGTTTGGCTCGCTCTGGTGGCACGCGTCGCCCGGCGAGCAGGCTGTTGTCGGGGCGCCTGCGTCCTCGTCGCCGTAGCCGCCTTGTGGAGGCGCTTCAACGGCGTTCGCTTGGGACTCGCCCGTGGCGGGGAGTTCTCCGAGGACGAGGAGGCCTCGTCGTCGAGCCCCAGAGATCCACCAGTATCCTCGTCGGCCCCGGCGTCCTCCTCCTCCTCCTCGGTGGGCTCGCTAGGCCCGGCACCTTGCCCTGCGGCCCTGCTCCCTCCGGCGGCTCCGCTCCCTCCGGCACCTCTGCTTCCTCCGGCAACCTCGCCTCTTGCGGCGGCCTCGCTCACAACCCCGGGGATCCCAGCATGCCTCAGGGAGGGAACCCCGGCAAGCTCGTCGGGTGGAAGCTTAAGCAGTCTGCGGATCTCTGCCTCCTCGGCTTGGCACGACGCATCCTCAACCTCTGCCTCGTCGACGGTGAATCCGAAGTCTCCTGCCGCTGCGGCTGCGGCGGCCTCTTCCATCCGGGAAGCAATATAGGCTATGTCCCGATCCGTGGTGGCCCGGGTGAGACCCTTGATCTCCTCGGAGTTCTTCGGCACCTCAACTAAGTTATCAAAGAAGCTCATGATGGCATCCGGCGTGGGCACTATCCAAGTGGGGTCGACGCCATGAGAATCGCACGCGGGCATCATTGCGCGCAAGGCGTCCCGGGCGGTGCTGTTGCACAACGGCACCACTCCCCGGGGAGGTCTAAACCACTCCGGATGGGCCGGGTCGTGCTTGAAAAGCTCCCGGACCATCCCCTTCAGCTCCAGCGCCGTGAAGTTGAAGTTCAACCCCGGGCGCAACCTCATAATGTCCGCCGCATTGCCAAACTCCCATGCTGGCCTTTTCCTTTCTTGTAAAGGAGCAATGCGGCGGCGGAGGAAATCTGCTCCTACCTCTCCGATGGTCAATTTAGCTACCCGGAGACGAAGTATCCTGACAAGGGCAGCATTGAGCTTGACGTCATCCGGGGCCAACTCGCTCCAGTCCCTGCCGCGCACTATGGCCGTTGTGCGCGGCGCAGTAAAAGGCTCCGGCTTGTCCTCCACTACCCAGCACCAATCTGCGCGCCATTCTTCCCACTTGCCGCGGAGTTCTCCTTTCAGATAAGATTCCTTCTTATTCAAGCGGAAGATCCAGGAGATTCCTCCGGAGAGGGGAGCGCCAGCCTCTACTGTAGGCATAAAAAAATGGCGAAAGAGCGCTACGTTTGGATAGATCCCTATGTAGTTTTCGCACAGATGTGCGAAAACCGCCATCGTAAGGATGGCGTTGGGGGTGAAGTCTAAGAGGTGGAGGTTGTATGTGTTCATGATGTCACAGAAAAACTCCGAGAACGGAGGGCACAAGCCGCAGTGAAAGAAGACAGCAAAGAAGAAATACCCGCCGGGGTACGCATCTCTGGCGGCGGCCGGGTAGACTCTGGTGCGGGGATGCGCCTTGGTCTCCTTGGCCCAGAATAGATAGTACTTATTCCAGAGCTCCCTCGCGCTGAGCCTCGGCGCGAAGACGACGTTCCTCTTCCGCAGAAGAGCAAGCTTTGCCGCCTGCTCGGATTTCTCCTTCTTGGCCTTCTCCGCCTTCGCCTTCTCGGTCTTCGGGGCCATGGCGGAGGCGGCGGGGAAAGGAGCGAGAAGCTCGACGGCGCCGCGGATGCGGAAGACGGCGGAGGAGGAGATGTGGAGGCAAAAAGGCGCAGCGGGGGATTTCTGGAGGTTGAAGAAGCAATGAAGACGAAGGAAGGTAACGGCCCCTGCTTCCTCTGCTTTTAAGGGGGGAAGTGGGGGACGCTCCACATTTCCCATTAAAGAACAAGGCGATGATCTCCCCCACGACGCCGCAATCGACGCGTGCCGTTAGGGGGAGGGGATGCGGCAGATTCGGAAGGGGATTCGGCGTGCCGTGGGCCGCGCGTGCCCGTGCACTGTCTTGGGCCTGGCCCAACAGCGCTCGGCACCGTGTGTGGCCCAGGCCCGGGGGCTCCTGTCGGTGTACTAAGATAGGGGTACCTTAGTACCCCAACTTGTGCACGGGCAGTAGCAGCTTCCCGCGGCTGGGCTCACCACGTGCTCGCCGGAGACCTTTCTGGTCCCTTTTTAAGCCATCCAAAAACAAAGTATACAAGACAGAAGATCAAGACCCCGGCAAGTGGAGCTTGCCGGGAAGGCCGTCCCAGGCTCAAGATTACCTCATTAACTCAAGACCCTGGCAAGAGGAGCTTGCCAGGAAGACCAGAAGATTGCCTCTCAGAAGACACGCCTCGGCGCACCCTGCGCCCCGGCAAGACCCGGGGAGCGACAAGCTTCCCGGCCCGACAAGATCAAGACCCCGGCAAGGTGCTTGCCGGGGGAGGCTTGCACTGTGTGCCCACGCTCCAGCTCATCGGCCCACGCGTCGCCCTGGGGCCCTTCCAGGGACGCGTGGCGGATGGCTGTGCAGCCTGGGGGACACGGTGGCACTCCACGGTGACGAGGCTACCGCCGTGGCGAACGGAGACGCACGGGCGGGTGCTTTTGGGGTCGACGGCGACGGGCATTTAATGCTCTTGTCCCCCACTGTCAAAGTAGGTGGCGACCACTGTTCATCCACTCTTCACGCACTGTTCCCGCACTGTTACAACTACCACCAAAGTTACATTTTTGCCCCTCCTCTACGTTGACACCTGTCGGTGACCCCTTGAGCTATAAAAGGAGGCCCATGCACAACGTAGAAAGGGTTCAGAACCTAGACAGCTTTCTCGCTCGGCATAGCTAGTTCTTCAAGCTCCCGAGCCCAAGAACTTAATACAATCCAAGCAGGAGTAGGGTTTTACGCGTCCATCGCGGCCCGAACCTGGGTAAACTACCCGCGTGTGTTCTACGATCTGCTCTTTGTGCTCCCTCCGCTCACTTACCGCAACGTATAAGGGGCTCCGGTCCCATAGGTTCTCGTGGTGGACAGTTTCCCCCGACACCCAGTTTCAACAAGAAGGTGTCAATTGCTAACGGCGCCAGATATTAGCAATCAACGTGGACCTGCACACAGATACAAATAACTTTGCTCCCAATGAGTACAGAGAGGTTGTCAATCCCTCCGGCCTTGTCGTTTACAAAGGATCAAACGCAAGTGATAATAGTGATAGGTATTGCTGCAATAGTAAGTTAAACGGAAAGTAAATAGCGGATGTGATCAGTGATGGTAATTGGGACCGGGTTCCCATGATGTTCACTAGTGACGTCTCTCTCCCAAAAGACGATAAAACAGCTATGTGAGGTAAACGAATTACAGCTGGGCAATTGACAGAATTATGTGCGCAAACCAATGCTAACTATGTTGCAAGAAAGGTAGAGGTTCAAAGCATGGGCGGTACACCAAGGCAAGTAGACCGAAATCCATCTGCATCTACTACTAATCATCCACCTTGAGATATCTATCCAGAACATCTCGCTGGTATTAAGTTGCGAGTCCCACCCATAGTGTAAACTCAAAGCAACAGACAACTGCATTAAAAGAACTTTGTGTAAAGTAAACAATCCTTGCACCCGCGGGCACAAGCACTGTTGTTTTCCCCCTTGTGGCAACAGCACATCCCCTAGACTCATGTTTCTGTCACTCAAACTAGTCATCGAGGGGCATGAACCCACAATCAAGCATAACGTTCCCTCTTGGAGTCACTACCTACTACTTGGCCAAAGCAATAAATAACAACGGAGAACATGCAAGAATTACTTACGAACATAAATATAAAAGAGGTGAATCAAATATATTACTCAGACACAATCTGAACATAATCTCACAATTCATCGGATCGCAGCAAACTCATCATAGCAACAGCATAAGGATTACATATGTGCCTCGATCATGTAGGGCAGCTCACGAGGACTAATTAGTGAAGCACAAGAACGGGAGGAGAACATCACATAGCTACTGGTCATGGACCCATGGTCCAAGGGAGACTACTCACAACTCATCCGGGAGGCGTACATGGTGGTGGAGAAGCTCCCGATGGTGATCCTTCCCTCCGGCAGGGTGCCGGGAAGAGTTCTCCTGGTGCTCCCGATCTTGGAAGCGGCGGCGGCGGCGGAACAGAGATGAGATCGCGGAAAAGGGTTCCCCTCTCGAGGGTTTCGGGACACGATATAAATATATGCCAAAGGGGGGCATCAGCGGAGGCCTGGGGGGCCCAGGCGCCCCCCGGCGCGGCCAGGGGGGCCGCGCCACCAGGGCGCCTGGAGCCCTGGTGGCCCGCCTCCGGCTGTACTTCGGGTGCCGGGAAGCTTCTGGAACGCTGATTTTTTATATAATTTTTCGGGGATTTTTCTGGCAGTTCTCGTAATGGGAAAACCTGAAATACAAAAACAGCAGAAAACAGAAACTGGCACTGGGGTGCACTGAGTTAATAGGTTAGTCCAAATATGATCAAAAGTGTATGTAAGTGTATAAATATCATAGCAATATCACCCAAAAGAGGCATGGAGCAAGCAAAAATTATAGATACGTTTTGGACGTATCATATGCAAACGTTAGAACCTATCACACCCGATCATCACGTGGTGCTTCGGAACAACGAACCTTAGCAACGGTGCACAGTTAGGGGGAACACAATTCCTGAAATTTTTGTGAGAGATCATCTTATTCCCTACCGTCGGTCTAAGCAAATAAGATGTAAAACATGATAAACATCACATCCAATCAAATAGTGACATGATATGGCCAATATCATTTTGCTCCTTTTGATCTTCATCTTCGGGGCTCCATGATCATCATCGTCACCGGCATGACACCATGATCTCCATCATCGTGTCTTCATGAAGTCGTCTCGCCAAACATTACTTCTACTACTATGGCTAACGTTTAGCAATAAAGTAAAGTAATTACATGGCGTTATTTAGTGACACGCAGGTCATACAATAAATAAGACAACTCCTATGGCTCCTGCCGGTTGTCATTCTCATCGACATGAAAGTCGTGATTCCTATTACAAGAACATGATCAATCTCATACATCACATATATATCATTCATCACATCCTTTTGGCCATATCACATCACACGGCACATGCTGCAAGAACAAGTTAGACGTCCTCTAACTGTTGTTGCAAGTTTTTACGTGGCTGCTATAGGTTTCTAGCAAGAACGTATCTTACCTACGCCAAAACCACAACGTGATATGCCAATTTCTATTTACCCTTCATAAGGACCCTTTTCATCGAATCCGATCCGACTAAAGTGGGAGAGACAGACACCCGCTAGCCACCTTATGCAACTAGTGCATGTCAGTCGGTGGAACCTGTCTCACGTAAGAGTACGTGTAAGGTCGGTCCGGGCCGCTTCATCCCACGATGCCGCCGAATCAAGATAAGACTAGTAACGGCAAGTAAATTGACAAATCCATGCCCACAACTACTTTGTGTTCTACTCGTGCAAGAAACTACGCATAGACCTAGCTCATGATGCCACTGTTGGGGATCGTAGCAGAAAATCCAAAAAATTCCTACGCATCACCAAGATCTATCTATGGAGTAATCTAGCAACGAGGGAGAGGGGAGTGCATCTACATACCCTTGTAGATCACGATGCGGAAGCGTTGCAAGAACACGGATGAAGGAGTCGTACTCGCTGCAATTCAGATCGCGGTTGATTCTGATCTAAGCGCCGAACAACGGCGCCTCCGCGTTCAACACACGTGCAGCCCGATGACGTCTCCCACGCCTTGATCCAGCAAGGAGAGAGGGACAGGTTAAGGAAGACTCCATCCAACAGCAGCACGACGGCGTGGTGGTGGTGGAGGAGCGCGGGACTCCAGCAGGGCTTCGCCAAGCACTGCGAGAGACGAGGAGGGAGAGAGGTAGGGCTGCGCCAAGCGACAGAGGTCAAAACCGTGTTATGGGCAGCCCCAAGACTCTCATATATATATATATATATATATATATATATAGGGGGGAGGGAGGGGCTGCGCCCCCTCTAGGGTTTCCCACCCCTAGGGGTGCGGCCACCTCAGATCCCATCTGAGGGTGGCGGCCAGAGGGGGAGAGGGAGAGGGGGGCGCACCAGATTGGGCCATAGGGCCCATCTGCCCTAGGGTTTGCCCCCCTCCCCTCTTGGAGGCGCCTTGGGCCTTGGTGGTGTTGGGGAACGTACCAAAATTCAAAAAATTTCTATGTTTTCACCAAGATCCAACTAGGGAGACATCTAGCAACGAGCAAATAAGAGTGCATCTACATACCGTTATGGAGATTGCGAGCGGAAGCTTTTGAAGAAGCGTGGATGAAGTAGTCGTACTCTTCGCGTTCTTCGTCACCGATGATCTAGCGCCGAACGGACGGCACCTCCGCGTTCAACACACGTCCGGTACAGCAACGTCACCTCCTTCTTGATCCAACAAGGGGGGAGGAGAGGTCGTCAGAGATCCAGCAGCACAACGGCGTGGTGGTGGATGCAGTGGAGAATCCTGCAGGGCTTCGCCGGTGCCCTGCGTTAAGGAGACGGAGGTGTGACGGGAGGGGGAGAGGCACCAGGGGCAAGGGTGCGGCTGCCCTCTCCCGCCCACACATATATATAGGGGGGCAGGGGGGCGCGCCGGCCCTGCAGATGGCATCTGCAGAGTGGGGCGGCGGCCAGGGGGGGATCCTTGCCCCCCAAGGCAAGGTGGCGCCCCCTCCCCCCTAGGGTTTCAACCCTAGGCGCATGGGGAGGAGGGCCCATGTGGTGCGCCAGCCCACTAGGGCTGGCCACTTCCCCCTTGCGGCCTAGGGGCCCCACCGGGATGGGTGGCCCCACCCGGTGGACCCCCGGGACCCCTCTGGTGGTCCCGGGACACTCCCGGTGACTCCCGGAGATTACCCGATGGCCGAATTGGACTTCCTATATATCATTCTTTACCTCCGGACCATTCCGGAACTCCTCGTGACGTCCAGGATCTCATCCGGGACTCCAAACAACTTTCGGGTTTCCACGTGCATGTATCTCTACGACCCTAGCGTTACCGAACCTTAAGTGTGTAGACCCTACGGGTTCGGGAGACACGTAGACATGACCGAGACCGCTCTCCGGTCAATAACCAACAGCGGAATCTGGATACCCAAGTTGGTTCCCACGTGTTCCTCGATGATCTTCATCGGATGAACCACCGTGTCAAGGATTCACTCAATCCCGTATGTTATTCCCTTTGTCCATCGGTACGGTACTTGCCCGAGATTCGATCGTCGGTATTCCCGATACCTTGTTCAATCTCGTCATGGCAAGTCTCTTTACTCGATCCGTAATCCATCATCCCGTGACTAACTCCTTAGTCACTTTGAGCTCACTATGATGATGTCTTACCGAGTGGGCCCAGAGGTACCTCTCCGTCATACGGAGTGACAACATCCCAGTCTCGGTTCGTACCTTTCGGAGATACCCGATGCGTACGTTTTTAGCCACCCAGTTACGTTGTGACGTTTGGCACACCCAAAGTATTCCTACGGCATCCGGGAGTTGTACAACCTCATGGTCTAAGGAATAAATACTTGACACCGAAAAGCTTATGCATTACGAACTAAACGATCTCGTGCTATGCTCAGGATTGGGCCTTGTCCATCACATCATTCTCCTAATGATGTGATCCCGTTATCACTGACATCACATGTCCATGATCAGGAAACCGTGATCATCTGTTGATTAACGAGCTGGTAACTAGAGGCTCACCAGGGACTCATTGTGGTCTATGTATTCACACATGTACCGTTGTTTCCGTACAATACAATTCAAGCATGAATAACAGATGATTATCATGAACAAGGAAATATAATAATAATACTTTTATTATTGCCTCTAGGGCATATTTCCAATAGTCTCCCACTTGCACTAGAGTCAATAATCTAGTTACATTGTGATGAATCGAACACCCATAGAGTTTTGGTGTTGATCATGTTTTGCCCGTGGAAGAGGTTTAGTCAACGGGTCTGCGACATTCAGATCCGTATGCACTTTACAAATATCTATATCTCCATCTTGAACATAATTCCGGATGGAGTTGAAACGGCGCTTGATGTGCTTGGTCTTCTTGTGAAACCTGGGCTCCTTGGTAATAGCAATAGCACCAGTGTTGTCACAGAAGAGAGTCATCGGGCTTGACGCGCTTGGAATGACTCCTAGGTCGGTGATGAACTCCTTCATCCAGACTCCTTCCTGTGCTGCTTTGGAATCAGCTATGTACTCCGCTTCACATGTAGATGCTGCCACGACGCTTTGCTTGCAACTGCACCAGCTGACTGCCCCTCCATTCAAAATATACACGTATCCGGTTTGAGACTTAGAGTCATCCAGATCTGTGTCGAAGCTAGCATCGACGTAACCCTTTACGACGAGCTCTTCGTCACCTCCATAAATGAGAAACATATCCTTAGTACTTTTCAGGTACTTCAGGATGTTCTTGACCGCTGTCCAGTGTTCCGAACCGGGATCACTTTGGTACCTCCCTACCAAACTTATGGCAAGGTTCACATCAGGTCTGGTACACAGCATGGCGTACATGATAGAACCTATGGCCGAGGCATAGGGAATGACACTCATCTTTTCTCTATCTTCTGCCGTGGTCGGCGACTGAGCCTTGCTCAATCTCATACCTTGCAAAACAGGCAAGAATCCCTTCTTGGACTGATCCATATTGAACTTTTTCAATATCTTGTCAAGGTATGTACTTTGTGAAAGACCAATGAGGCGTCTTGATCTATCTCTATAGATTTTGATGCCTAATATGCCAAAAACTTTTATTCAAGTAGGCCTTTACATTTTCCAAGAATTCTATATCATTTCCCATCAGCAATATGTCATCCACATATAATATGAGAAATGCCACAGAGCTCCCACTCACTTTCTTGTAAATACAGGCTTCTCCATAAGTCTGTATAAAGCCAAACGCTTTGATCACATCATTAAAGCGAATATTCCAACTCCGAGATGCTTGCACCAGCCCGTAAATCGAGCGTTGGAGCTTGCATACCTTGTTAGCGTTCTCTGGATCGACAAAACCTTCCGGTTGCATCATATACAATTCTTCCTTGAGGAAGCGGTTAAGGAATGTTGTTTGGACGTCCATTTGCCATATCTCATAATCATAGAATGCGGCAATAGCTAACATGATTCTGACTGACTTCAGCATCGCTACGGGAGAGAAAGTCTCGTCGTAGTCAATCCCTTGAACTTGTCGATAACCCTTAGCGACAAGTCGAGCCTTATAGATGGTCACATTACCATCCGCGTCTGTCTTCTTCTTAAATATCCATTTGTTTTCTATGGCGTGCCTATCATCAGGCAAGTCCACCAAAGTCCATACTTTGTTTTCATACATGGATTCTATCTTGGATTTCATGGCTCCAAGCCATTTATTGGAATCCGGGCCCGCCATTGCTTCTTCATAGTTCGAAGGTTCACCGTTGTCTAACAACATGATTTCCAGGACAGGGTTGCCGTACCACTCTGGTGCGGAACGTGCTCTTGTGGACCTTCAAAGTTCAGTAGTAACTTGATCTGTTTCTTCATGATCATCATCATTAACTTCCTCCCTTGTCGGTGCAGGCACCTCAGGAACAATTTCCTGCGCTGCGCTACTTTCCGGTCCAGGAGGGGTGACTGTCACCTCATCAAGTTCTACTTTCCTCCCACTCACTTCTTTCGAGATAAACTCTTTCTCCAGAAAGCATCCATTCTTGGCAACAAAGACTTTGCCTTCGGATCTGTGGTAGAAGGTGTACCCAATCGTTTCCTTTGGGTATCCTATGAAGACGCATTTTTCCGATTTGGGTTCGAGCTTTTCAGGTTGAAGTTTCTTGACATAAGCATCGCAACCCCAAACTTTTAGAAACGACAGCTTCGGTTTCTTGCCAAACCAAAGTTCATACGGAGTCGTCTCAACGGATTTCGACGGAGCCCTATTTAAAGTGAATGCGACAGTCTCTAAAGCATAACCCCAAAAAGATAGCAGTAAATCGGTGAGGGACATCATAGATCGCACCATGTCCAACAGAGTACGATTTCGACGTTCGGACACACCGTTACGTTGAGGTGTTCCGGGCGGTGTCAACTGTGAAACAATTCCACATTTCCTAAGGTGTGTGCCAAATTCATGACTTAAATATTCACCCCCACGATCTGATCGTAAGAAATTTATTTTTCTGTCACGTTGATTCTCAACCTCATTCTGAAATTCCTTGAACTTTTCAAAGGTCTCAGACTTGTGTTTCATCAAATAGATATACCCGTATCTACTCAAGTCATCTGTGAGGGTGAGAACATAACGATAGCCTCCGCGAGCCTCAACACTCATTGGACCGCACACATCGGTATGTATGATTTCCAATAAGTTGGTTGCTCACTCCATTGTTCCGGAGAACGGAGTCTTGGTCATCTTGCCCAATAGGCATGGTTCGCACGTGTCAAATGATTCATAATCAAGAGACTCTAAAAGTCCATTTGAATGGAGCTTCTTCATACGTTTGACACCAATATGACCAAGGCGGCAATGCCACAAGTATGTGGGACTATCATTATCAACTTTACATCTTTTGGCATCTACACTATGAATATGTGTATCATCACGTTCGAGATTCATCAAAAATAAACCATTGACCAGCGGGGCATGACCATAAAACATATCTCTCAACTAAATAGAACAACCATTATTCTCCGATTTGAAAGAGTAGCCATCTCGCATAAGACGAGATCCAGATACAATGTTCATGCTCAAAGCTGGTACTAAATAACAATTATTAAGGTTTAAAACTAATCCCGAGGGTAGATGTAGAGGTAGCATGCCGACGGCGATCACATCGACCTTGGAACCATTCCCGACGCGCATCGTCACCTCATCCTTCGCCAGTCTCCGCTTATTCCGCAGCTCCTGTTTTGAGTTACAAATGTGAGCAACTGCACCGGTATCGAATACCCAGGAGCTACTACGAGTGCTGGTAAGGTACACATCAATAACATGTATATCACATATACCTTTGACGTTGCCGGCCTTCTTGTCTGCTAAGTATTTGGGGCAGTTCCGCTTCCAGTGACCCGTTCCCTTGCAATAAAAGCACTCTGTCTCAGGCTTGGGTCCATGCTTTGGCTTCTTACCGGTAACAGGCTTACCGGGCGCGGCAACTCCCTTGCCGTCCTTCTTGAAGTTCTTCTTACCCTTGCCTTTCTTGAACTTAGTGGTTTTATTGACCATCAACACTTGATGTTCTTTCTTGATGTCCACCTCCGCTGATTTCAGCATCGAATACACCTCGGGAATGGACTTCTCCATCCCCTGCATATTGAAGTTCAACATGAAGCTCTTGAAGCTTGGTGGGAGCGACTGGAGGATTCTGTCAACGACCGCTTCATCTGGGAGATTCATTCCCAGCTGAGACAAGCGGTTGTGCAATCCAGAAATCTTGAGGATGTGCTCACTGACAGAACTGTTTTCCTCCATCTTACAGCTATAGAATGCGTCGGAGACATCATATCTCTCGACTCGGGCATGAGCTTGGAAAACCATTTTCAGCTCTTCGAACATCTCATATGCTTCGTGGTGCTCAAAACGTTTTTGGAGCCCCGACTCTAAGCTGTAAAGCATGCCGCACTGAACCAGGGAGTAATCATCACTACGCGACTGCCAGACGTTCAAAACGTCTTGGGCCGCATCGGGAGCAGGTGCATCACCTAGCGGTGCTTCAAGGACATATGATCTCTTGGCAGCTATGAGGATAATCCTCAGGTTACGGACCCAATCCGTATAGTTGCTACCATCGTCTTTCAGCTTGGTTTTCTCTAGGAACGCGTTGAAGTTGAGGGAAACTGGAGCGTGGGCCATTTGATCTACAAGAGATATTGTAAAGAATTTAGACTAAGTTCATGATAATTAAGTTCATCTTAATCAAATTTTAATGAACTCCCACTCAGAATGACATCTCTCTAGTCATCTAAGTGATACACGATCCGAATCGACTAGCCCGTGTCCGATCATCACGTGAGACGGACTAGTCATCAACGGTGAACATCTTCAAGTTGATCGTATCTTCTATACGACTCGTGTTCGACCTTTCGGTCTTCCGTGTTCCGAGGCCATGTCTGTACATGCTAGGCTCGTCAAGTGAACCCTAAGTGTATCGCGTGTGTAAATCTAGCTTACACCCGTTGTATGCGAACGTTAGAACCTATCACCGATCATCACGTGGTGCTTCGGAGCAACGAACTTTAGCAACGGTGCACAGTTAGGGGGAACACAATTCTTGAAATTTTTAGTGAGAGATCATCTTATTTACTACCGTCGTTCTAAGTAAACAAGATGCATAAACATGATAAACATCACATGCAATCAATTAAAGTGACATGATATGGCCAATATCATCTTGCTCCTTGGATCTCCATCTTCGGGGCACCATGATCATCTTGTCACCGGCTCGACACCATGATCTTCATCATCGTGTCTTGAAGAAGTCGTCACGCCAACTATTACTTCTACTACTATAGCTAAGGTTTAGCAATGAAGTAAAGTAATTACATGGCGTTATTCAGTGACACGCTGATATGTCCAAAATGCATCACTATTTTGTATCATAATTTATCCTTATTCATTGATATATTTCACGTTATGATGATGTTCTTATGTTGTTTTGGTCTATTTTACATAGTTTGCAACTTTCCGATACCGGAACAGCAGACGCAGGATTCAGCAGGAAAAAGTGGATGCTGAGTTGCTGAAGAAGAACACCTCCAAATTACCTGAAAATTGACGGGAGGTATTTTTCAGACGAATAACGAAGACACGCAAAAGGGGAGTTAGAGGGGGGCCACAGGGTGCCCAGGCGGCCTGGGGGCGTCCCCCCTGGCCGCGCCGGGGGGGCGCCTGGAGCCCCTGGCCCACCTCTAGTCGCCCCCTTTTGAATAGATGTTCTCCGTTCTCCGAAAACCCTAGGCACGGGACTTTTTACGGAGTTCCGCCGCCGCTACGAGGCGGAAACCTACAGAGAAGAAAAGGGCACCTCCGGCGGGCAGATTCCGCCAAGGAGATCACCTCCCGGAAGGGGAGATCGTCGCCATCGTCATCACCATCGTCACGGGCATCATCGAGATCATCATCAACATCATCCCCAACACCAGCACCATCTCTATCTTCATCCAAATCTCATCTTACAATCGCAACTCGTGTTGTAACTCGTATTATCTATCCTCTCTACTCCATCGGTGTTGATTACTACTTTGTGGTGAATGCTATTGAGTTTTGTTGGAGAAATATTATTATGTCCAGATTGTTTATCACATATTTATCCCCACTGATCATGATCTCTTTTATGTCTTGTGAGTAGTTACCTTAGTTCTTGAGGACATGGGGAAAGTCTTGTTGTTAGTAGTCATATGCTGTTGAAGTAATATGTGTTGTTTGATACTTTAGTTGCGTTGTCATTCTACTAGTGGTGTTGTGTGAGTCGAACACCCAACACTTTGCCTTATTAAGGACCTAGGAGAATACATTGTGTATAAAGAATGCTTATGGTGGGTTGCCGGAGTGACAGAAACCTGAACCCCAGTTCGCACGCTTTTGCATAAGGGAATAATGGATCCTCGATCGTATTGCTATGGTTAGGCTTTTGCCTTAAATTCTATCTTGTATTTGCGGATGTTTGCAAGGTGTTTAATCATAAGAGTGCATTCGTCTTAGTCTAGAGAGTGCACTAGCATAGATCCACCCACTCAACACTTATCAACACATAACATAGTATCGATACGGAATATGGCGAAAGCACATGACTACCTCTCCCGTGTGTCCTCAAGAACGCTTTAGTCTTTATAAGTTCAGTTGCTAGGCCTCTCCTTTGCTAAGAAAGGATTGGGCCACTTGTTACTCTCAGTACCTTTTACATTACTTGCCTTTACATTCCTGCTGTTTATACCGAGAAAACCCCTAAAAGTTATCTTTCAGTGCTTGCAGTAATTCCTTGCTCAGAATCGCTTATCAATACCTTCTGCTCCTCGTTGGGTTCGACACTCTTACTTATCGAAAACGCTGCAACAGATCCCTTACGGTTGAGGGTCATCAAGTACCGTTTTCTGGCGCCGTTGCCGGGGAGCGCAGCGCTATTGGTAAAGTGAAACTGGTAATAAAGTCTTTTTATAATTCTGTTTTTATTTTTGCTATTGCTCCTCTTTGTCCTTATGGACAACCCTATTATTGGAGCGTTGCTTACGGGAAGACGCCCCACACCTGTGGTGGTTGATCCTCCCCCTACTGAAATTGTGCCTTATAAAATACCAGCTGGCATTATCGATTATGTTTTGGCTAATCGTTATGCAGGAGACAGACATCCCGGTGAACACTTGCTATATTTGTCACGACTATGTTCATTATTTAAGCTTGCAGGTGTATCGAGGGAGTTTGTCATGAGGAAATTGTTTTAGTATCACTTATAGATAAAGCTTCAGATTGGTATGGGCTTCTCGATAACTCACACTTGCTGGACTGGCAGGAGCTTATGTCTCTCTTTTATACTAAGTTTTATCCTCTTCATGAAATTCATCGAGACAGGAATTATATCTATAACTTTAGGTCTCGTGACGGAGAAAGCATTGCTCAAGCTTGGGGGCGATTGAAGTCTCTAATGCTCAAATGCCCTATTCATAAGCTTCCCAAGGAAATTATACTTACAAATTTTTATGCCAGGCTTTCTCGTCAGGATAAGGAGATGCTGGATGCCTCCTCTAGTGGGGTGTTTCAGAAGAAGAATGTTGAAGAAAGGTGGGATCTCCTTGAAAGAATCCAGAGGAATACCGAAGATTGGAAAATTGATAAAGGTATTGAACCCGCTATAAATTATGAACATGATTATATTGAGAGCTATGTGGAAACTGATTACTTCAATACTTTTTCCTCTAAGATTGGTCTTGATTCCCATCTAGTGATTGATTTGTGTATGAATTTTGCCTCTCACATTGATTCTTTTAAAAAGAAGAGAGACCAGCACCATGCACCTTTTAAAGAACCACCTATTGATATTTATGTTGTTGAGCCTATTTTGCCTGCAGTTATATATGAACAGCCTCCTTTTCCCACGAGGATAAAGGAGCACTCTCTTGTGACAGGCATAATAAATAAAAGTGAGAGAATAGTTGATGAGCCTGAGGACCAGATCAGGGTCGATCCTCAAGTTGCATTGATTAAAGACCTTGCTACTAATGATGTTTTGGATTCCAATATAATTTTTTTTGTTGATTCCACTAACCTTGTCACAGCCAAGAATAAAGGCCCAATTTCAGGTACTCCAGTGGTATCTGTTAAAATAGGAGATCACAATTATTATGGGCTATGCGATTTGGGATAGAGTGCAAGTGTTATTCCTTATTCACTTTATGATGAAATCATCGGTGAGATTTCCCCTTGTGAACTTGAAGAAGTTGATGTTACTATTCATCTTGCAAATAGAACAACTATCTCTCCTATCGGAATTGTGAGGGACGTTGAAGTCCTATGTGGAAAGGTAAAATACCCTACCGACTTTCTAGTGCTTGGTTCAGAAAGAGACAATTTTTGTCCCATTATTTTTGGTAGACCTTTTCTTAGAACTTGTGGAGCTATAATAGATTGCAAGAAAGGTAAAGTTTCTGTTGAATTCGATGGTGAGCCATATGAATTTAATTTTTCTAAGTTCTCTAAGCAGCCTCGTGGTACTGATTTACCTAGTGATGATAAAATTATTGAAAGTATTGCTTCTATTGCTATTCCCCCTAATGATCCTTTGCAGCAATACATGGAGGACCACGAGAATGATTTGCATATGCAAGAAAGAAATGAACTAGATGAAATATTCTTGAGGCAGCCTGCCATCCTGAAGCACAACCTTCCGGTTGAACCTTTGGGAATTTTATCAAAACCGAAAGAAGACCCGGTGTTCGATCTTAAACCTCTTCCCGATACGCTCAAGTATGCTTATTTAGATGAAAAGAAAGTATATCCTGTTATTATCAATTCTAACCTTTCAGGATATGAAGAAGAGCGATTATTGGAAGTACTTCGTAAACACCGAGGCGCAATTGGCTACACCCTTGATGACCTTAAGGGGATTAGTCCATCTATCTGTCAACATACTATCAACCTTGAGCCTGATGCTAAACCAGTTGTTGATCATCAACGACGGTTGAACCCGAAGATGATGGATGTCGTGAGAACTGAGATTCTCAAGCTTCTAGCCGCAGGTATTATCTACCCTATAGCTGATAGTAAGTGGGTAAGTCCGGTACATTGTGTTCCTAAGAAAGGAGGTACAACTGTGGTTCCTAATGATAAAAATGAACTAATACCTCAGAGAATTATTATTGGATATAGAATGTGTATTGATTACAGGAAGTTGAACAAGGCAACTAGGAAGGATCACTATCCGTTGCCGTTCATCGACCAAATGCTTGAAAGGTTATCCAAAAATACCCACGTTTGTTATCTCGATGGTTATTCTGGCTTCTCTCAAATTCATGTTAACACTGCCGATCAAGAGAAGACCACTTTTACTTGTCCTTTTGGTACTTATGCTTACAGACGTATGCCTTTTGGTTTATGTAATGCCCCTGCTACTTTTCAAAGGTGTATGTCTGCTATCTTTCATGGTTTCTGCGGGGATATTATGGAAGTCTTCATGGACGATTTCTCCGTCTATGGAACTTCATTTGGCCATTGTCTTCACAACCTTAATAAAGTTTTGCAGAGATGCGAGGAGACAAATTTGGAACTCAACTGGGAGAAGTGCCACTTTATGGTTAATGAAGGAATTGTTCTTGGTCACAAGATTTCCGAAAGGGGAATTGAAGTGGACAAAGCCAAGATCGAAGCTATTGAGAGGATGCCCTATCCAAGGGACATCAAAGGTATTCGCAGTTTTCTCGGTCATGTAGGTCTTTATAGAAGATTTATGAAAGACTTTTCTAAAACCTCGAGACCCCTCACTAATCTTCTCCAGAAGGATGTTCCTTTTGCGTTTGATGAAAATTGTAAGGAAGCTTTTGAAGTCCTTAAGAAAGCTTTAATAACTGCTCCTATAGTACAACCACCTGACTGGAATTTACCTTTTGAAATTATGTGTGATGCAAGTGATTTTGCAATTGGAGCTGTTTTAGGACAAAGAGTTGATAAGAAATTGAATGTTATACATTATGCTAGTAAAACTCTTGATAGTGCTCAAATAAATTATGCTACTACTCAGAAGGAATTCTTAGCTGTAGTTTTTGCTTGTGATAAGTTTAGGCAGTATATTGTGGATTCCAAAGTTATTATTCATACTGATCATGCTGCCATTAAGTATCTTATGACAAAGAAGGATGCCAAGCCAAGGCTTATCAGATGGGTACTCCTTCTTCAAGAATTTGATTTGCAGATTGTTGATAGGAAGGGGGAAGACAATCCGGTGGCGGACAATCTTTCAAGAATGGAAGATATACCACACGACCCCATCCTAGTTAACGATAGTTTTCCAGACGAGCAACTTGCCGTTGTAAAAGTACAACCTCTTTCCGATCCTTGGTATGCAGATTATGCTAATTTTATTGTTGCAAAGTATTTGCCTCCAGGTCTAACATTTCAGCAAAGAAAGAAGTTCTTTCATGATTTGAGGCACTACTTTTGGGATGACCCACATCTTTTCAAAGAAGGTCCCGACGGGATCGTGAGAAGATGCATTCCGGAACATGAGCAGAAGGACATTCTCCGACGGTGTCATGATAGTCCCTATGGAGGACATCATGCCGGTGAGAGGACTGCACATAAGGTTCTTCAATCAGGTTTTTATTGGCCTACTCTCTTTAAAGATGCTAGAAATTATGTTTTAGCTTGTGATAAATGCCAGAGAGTTGGTAACATTAGTAGAAGGAATGAGATGCCTATGAATTACTCACTAGTGATTGAACCTTTCGATTGTTGGGGTTTTGATTTTATGGGTCCTTTTCCTTCTTCGCACAAGTACACTCACATTTTAGTAGCTGTTGATTATGTGACCAAGTGGGTTGAAGCAATCCCCACTGAAAGTGCTGATCACAAAACATCTTTGAAAATGCTTAAAGATGTAATTTTTCCTAGGTTTGGTGTACTAAGGTATCTCATGACCGATGGAGGATCACACTTCATGCACGGAGCTTTTAGAAAAGCTTTGGCTAAATACGATGTTAATCATAGAATTGCTTCACCGTATCATCCTCAAATTAGTGGGCAAGTTGAGCTCACCAATAGAGAGATTAAGTTGATCTTGCAGAAAAAAGTAAACAGAAATAGGAAGGATTGGTCAAATAAATTAGGAGATGCTTTGTGGGCATATAGAACTGCTTACAAAAACCCCATGGGCATGTCCCCCTATAAGATGGTGTATGGCAAGGCTTGCCATTTGCCATTAGAGCTAGAGCACAAAGCTTTCTGGCCTGTTAGAGAGCTTAACGCTGACCCAAAACTAGCTGGTGAGAAGCGTCTCATGAACTTGACTTCTCTAGATGAATGGAGAAGTGAAGCTTACGAGAGCGCTAAAATGTTCAAGGAAAAGGTAAAAAGGTGGCATGATAGGAAGATTCTGAAACGTGAATTTAATGTTGGTGATAAAGTTTTGTTGTTTAGATCCCGTTTCAGGTTTTCTCCAGGTAAACTATTTTCCAGGTGGGAAGGACCAATTCATATTGAAGAAGTTTATCGGTCTGGTGCAATTAAGATTAATAATTTTGAAGGCACCAAACCTCAAGTTGTGAATGGGCAAAGACTTAAACATTACATAGCAGGAGACCCTGTCAATGTTGATGTGAATATAATATACACAACAACCCACGAAGAACATGTTGCAGCCCTGTTTCAGACGCCAGCAGTAGCAGAATAAAGAAAAGGTATGTAGTACGGTAAGAAAACACCGCAAACCATCATAAAAGTTCCGTATTACGAGTTTTTGTAAAATTAGTAAAATTCCGAGTCGAAGTGGAGCCGGAGACGACCTCCAGGGAGTCCAGGCGCCCCCCTGGCGCCCCCCCCCCTGGGCCGCGCCGGCAGGCCGCCTGGACACCCTGGAGCCCGTCTCCGACCCCGCTTTGGTCCGTTACCTTCCTTTCTGTGCATAAATTTTTCCTATATATTTGCCCGGATTGTTCCGGCAACGTATCTTGCGATTTCGCGTGTTTTCTCTTCGATCTGTTTCTGCCAGGAAATCTTTCAGCTAAATTTAGGTGCCATGGCTTCTCCAAGTTCCCCCAAGGACACGTTCGTCGTCAACGTCATCAACCCTTACCTCGCCGAGGTGAAGAAGCACCCTCAGGTTGTTCGGATGGAGGACGGTGTCCTTCATCAAGAGGATCTGAAGGGACCTATCAAGGAGGGGAGCGTCCAAGCCAGGCTGGAAGAAGTGGAACAAGAAGTCTTCGAGTACAAGAAGATGATCGAGCGTGGTGTTGAAGCTAACTTTGACATCACCAACGAGCTGAAGAACTACTTTCTGTAGGAGATGAAGGAGATGTGGGAAAGAATCGCCACGTCTGAAGACAGAATTATAGAACTCCAAGGGAAAATTAATGATCTACATAACCAGAACTGTGAGTATGAACTAAGGTTTCTGCGCATGGGTTTGGGTGCTGAATGCAGGATTCAGGAGATGAGCCTCTCACATGAGACTTTAGCAAGATATCCATGGAAGCGTTTCGCCAAGGACTACATGATTAACACCAACAAGCATGGGTGAAATCTCCTTGGGTAATGGCATTCCCTTGGCTTGTTCCAAGCTTGGGGGAGTGCCCGGTATCTTTATCTTTTACCTTTTGTCTTTTAGAAGTCAAGAAGAGTCGTATCATGTCTAGGGAGGTTGTTATATGAGATAGGTGTGTGCATTGAGGTCTATCGCTCCTTTGGTGAAGAATTGTATCCGTGAGTGTGGAGTCGTCTATGATGGAATATTAATGAGAAGTTTATCGGTTCCTTTTGCTGCACACGGTATTCTCTTCACGCAATCGACCTTATATGACGATTCTTATGGGGAGTATTGACCTTATGTCAGGTATGGCTATGAAACTTTATTTAATCTTGGCAAACATAGCTTTTGTCATAACAACAAGCATGATTTTCTTAAAGTATCAACATAGCCAAAACCTTTATGGTATTATGCTTGAAGTGTTATGTTGACAAGGAAGACAACTTGATGTGTTATGCTTATTTCAATGTTCATGCTTTATATTGCTTTGCATCTTAGTCATCATCAATTGTCTGCTCTCTCAAAACCTTTGCTAGCCTAACTCTGTACTAAGCGGAATTCTGCTTATGCATCCATACCCTTAAGCCAATACCTTCCATATGAGTCCACCATACCTACCTACTCGTGGTACTCCACTACCACCTCCTAAAAGTATATAATTTATGTGTTATCCTTAAAAGTTCAAAATCTTTTATTTTGTGCCTCTGTTTTAGCTCATGAGGAAGTAATAGCTAATTCATAGTCTTCTTGAGTTGGACGAGCTTCACCCCGGGATTGCATGTATAATGTGCAAACCCATAATACGAGAAGGAACTGGCAAGGAGTGCGCCCGGCTTAAGAATAATATAACAAACAAACCCTCCTTCACGCTTTGTTCATGATAAATCAGAAAACTTTGGCAGTGATAAACAAAGGAGAATAAGAGGATGTTATCGTCCTCATACGGGAGCCATTCCTCGAAACTTGTTCAGTTCAAGAAGCAACTGAGTTATTTATTAGCATTCGTTGACAAATCATGCACCTCTCGAAACTTGTTTTCATTCTGTTTGATTTGAGGATAGCACATGAGTTTTCCCTACTACCCTAGAGCAGGGCCTATCTTTTAATTTTAAATTGAGTCAGTTATTCCTACTTCCTTCTATTTCTCAAAGAGAGCAGACGTTTGATGTTGATAAGGATTCATTCATATAAAGCTGCATTAAGATTTGTCATATCATATCCTTGTTGACATTATCATTTGATAAGTAAGTTGTTTGTCATGCCCAGCTAAGGCAAATATCTTCCTTTGTGTTAACACTTTCACTTCTTGCTTATTAACATGTTATTTCAAAAAGCTTCAATTAATCCCATCAAAATATAAGAGCAAAAGTTAAAATTATTTGTTGTTCTTTGACCAAAGGACATGTTTGCCATGATATAATGAGTTTCCTTAGTCCTCTTTCGAATATAAGTGTTAACACTCTTTCATAAGAGCCTTATGAGCTGAAGATTGCTGCTGAGGATATTTGAGTTGGTAAAGAGACTATGATGCTTCTTGTCCGTATTCTATTTATCGACACTTCACTCTCTAAACTTGTGGACAGGTTTACCGAGTTCATATTCGCTTGGGGACAAGCGAGGTCTAAGCTTGGGGGTGTTGATACGTCCAAAATGCATCACTATTTTGTATCATAATTTATCCTTATTCATTGATATATTTCACGTTATGATGATGTTCTTATGTTGTTTTGGTCTATTTTACACAGTTTGCAACTTTCCGATACCGGAACAGCAGACGCAGGATTCAGCAGGAAAAAGTGGACGCTGAGTTGCTGAAGAAGAACACCTCCAAATTACCTGAAAATTGACGGGAGGTATTTTTCAGACGAATAACGAAGACACGCAAAAGGGGAGTCAGAGGGGGGCCATAGGGTGCCCAGGCGGCCTGGGGGCGCCCCCCTGGCCGCGCCGGGGGGGCGCCTGGAGCCCCTGGCCCACCTCTGGTCGCCCCCTTTTGCATATATGTTCTCCGTTCTCCGAAAACCCTAGGCACGGGACTTTTTATGGAGTTCCGCCGCCGCTTCGAGGCGGAAACCTACAGAGAAGAAAAGGGCACCTCCGGCGGGCAGATTCCACCGGGGAGATCACCTCCCGGAAGGGGAGATCGTCGCCATCGTCATCACCATCGTCACGGGCATCATCGAGATCATCATCAACATCATCCCCAACACCAGCACCATCTCCATCTTCATCCAAATCTCATCTTACAATCGCAACTCGTGTTGTAACTCGTACTATCTATCCTCTCTACTCCATCGGTGTTGATTACTACTTTGTGGTGAATGCTATTGAGTTTTGTTGGAGAAATATTATTATGTCCAGATTGTTTATCACATATTTATCCCCACTGATCATGATCTCTTTTATGTCTTGTGAGTAGTTACCTTAGTTCTTGAGGACATGGGGAAAGTCTTGTTGTTAGTAGTCATATGTTGTTGAAGTAATATGTGTTGTTTGATACTTTAGTTGCGTTGTCATTCTACTAGTGGTGTTGTGTGAGTCGAACACCCAACACTTCGCCTTATTAAGGACCTGGGAGAATACATTGTGTATAAAGAATGCTTATGGTGGGTTGCCGGAGTGACAGAAACCTGAACCCCAGTTCGCACGCTTTTGCATAAGGGAATAATGGATCCTCGATCGTATTGCTATGGTTAGGCTTTTGCCTTAAATTCTATCTTGTATTTGCGGATGCTTGCAAGGTGTTTAATCATAAGAGTGCATTCGTCTTAGTCTAGAGAGTGCACTAGCATAGATCCACCCACTCAACACTTATCAACAACATAGTATCGATACGGAATATGGCGAAAGCACATGACTACCTCTCCCGTGTGTCCTCAAGAACGCTTTAGTCTTTATAAGTTCAGTTGCTAGGCCTCTCCTTTGCTAAGAAAGGATTGGGCCACTTGTTACTCTCAGTACCTTTTACATTACTTGCCTTTACATTCCTGCTGTTTATACCGAGAAAACCCCTAAAAGTTATCTTTCAGTGCTTGCAGTAATTCCTTGCTCAGAATCGCTTATCAATACCTTCTGCTACTCGTTGGGTTCGACACTCTTACTTATCGAAAACGCTGCAACAGATCCCTTACGGTTGAGGGTCATCACACGCAGGTCATACAATAATTAAGACAACTCCTATGGCTCCTGCCGGTTGTCAAGTTCATCGACATGCAAGTCGTGATTCCCTATTACAAGAACATGATCAATCTCATACATCACATATATCATTCATCACATCTTCGTTTTGGCCATACCACGTCACATAGCACATGCTGCAAAAACAAGTTAGACGTCCTCTAATTGTTGTTGCAAGTTTTTACGTGGCTTCTATAGGTTTTCTAGCAAGAACGTTTCTTACCTACGCCAAAACCACAACGTGATTTGTCAATTTCTATTTACCCTTCATAAGGACCCTTTCCACCGAATCCGATCCGACTAAAGCAGGAGAGACAGACACCCGCCAGCCACCTTATGCAACTAGTGCATGTCTGTCGGTGGAACCAGTCTCACGTAAGCGTACGTGTAAAGTCGGTCCGGGCCGCTTCATCCTACAATACCGCCGAATCAAGATTGACTAGTAACGGCAAGAAAGTTGAACAAACTCAAACGCCCATAACTACTTTGTGTTCTACTCGTGCAAAATGCTACGCATAAGACCTAGCTCAGATGCCACTGTTGGGGAACGTAGCAGAATTCAAAAAAATTCTATGCTTTCACCAAGATCCAACTAAGGAGACATCTAGAAACGAGCAAATAAGAGTGCATCTACATACCGTTATGGAGATTGCGAGCGGAAGCTTTCGAAGAAGCGTGGATGAAGTAGTCGTACTCTTCGCCGATGATCTAGCGCCGAACGGACGGAACCTCCGCGTTCAACACACGTCTGGTACAGCAACGTCACCTCCTTCTTGATCCAGCAAGGGGAGGGGAGAGGTCATCGGAGATCCAGCAGCACAACGGCGTGGTGGTGGATGCAGTGGAGAATCCTGCAGGGCTTCGCCGGTGCCCTGCGTTAAGGAGACGGAGGTGTGACGGGAGGGGGAGAGGCGCCAGGGGCAAGGGTGCGGCTACCCTTCCCCCTCCCCACATATATATATAGGGGGCCAGGGGGGTGCGCCGGCCCTGCAGATGGCATCTGCAGGGTGGGGCGGCGGCCAGGGGGGATCCTTGCCCCCCAAGGCAAGGCGGCGCCCCCTCCCCCCTAGGGTTTCAACCCTAGGCGCATGGGGAGGAGGGCTCATGTGGTGCGCCAGCCCACTAGCGCTGGCCACTTCCCCCTTGCGGCCTAGGGGCCCCACCGGGATGGGTGGCCCCACCCGGTGGACCCCCGGGACCCCTCTGGTGGTCCCGGGACACTCCCGGTGACTCCCGGAGATTACCCGATGGCCGAAACTGGACTTCCTATATATCATTCTTTAGCTCCGGACCATTCCGGAACTCCTCGTGACGTCCGGGATCTCATCCGGGACTCCGAACAACTTTCGGGTTTCCACGTGCATGTATCTCTACGACCCTAGCGTTACCGAACCTTAAGTGTGTAGACCCTACGGGTTCGGGAGACACATAGACATGATCGAGACCACTCTCCAGTCAATAACCAACAGCGGGATCTGGATACCCATGTTGGTTCCCACGTGTTCCTCGATGATCTTCATCGGATGAACCACCGTGTCAAGGATTCACTCAATCCCGTATGTTATTCCCTTTGTCCATCGGTACGGTACTTGCCCGAGATTCGATCGTCGGTATTCCCGATACCTTGTTCAATCTCGTCATGGCAAGTCTCTTTACTCGATCCGTAATCCATCATCCCGTGACTAACTCCTTAGTCACTTTGAGCTCACTATGATGATGTCTTACCGAGTGGGCCCAGAGGTACCTCTCCGTCATACGGAGTGACAACATCCCAGTCTCGGTTCGTACCAACTCAACAGACACTTTCGGAGATACCCGATGCGTACCTTTTTAGCCACCCAGTTACGTTGTGACGTTTGGCACACCCAAAGTATTCCTACGACATCCGGGAGTTGTACAACCTCATGGTCTAAGGAATAAATACTTGACACCGAAAAGCTTATGCATTACGAACTAAACTATCTCGTGCTATGCTCAGGATTGGGTCTTGTCCATCACATCATTCTCCTAATGATGTGATCCCGTTATCACTGACATCACATGTCCATGATCAGGAAACCGTGATCATCTGTTGATTAACGAGCTGGTAACTAGAGGCTCACCAGGGACTCATTGTGGTCTATATATTCACACATGTACCGTTGTTTCCGTACAATACAATTCAAGCATGAATAACAGACGATTATCATGAACAAGGAAATATAATAATAATACTTTTGTTATTGCCTCTAGGGCATATTTCCAACAGGTGGGGGGCGCACCAGCCCACCTGGGGCTGGTCCCCTCCCACACTTGGCCCACGTATGCCTCCAGGGCTGGTGGCCCCACCCGGTGGACCCCCGGGACCCTCCCGGTGGTCCCGGTACGCTACCGATAGCGCCCGAAACTTTTCCGGTGACCAAAACGGGACTTCCCATATATGAATATTTACCTCTGGACCATTCCGGAACTCCTCGTGACGTCCGGGATCTCATCCGGGACTCCGAACAACTTTCGGTAACCGCGTACATACTTTCCCTATAACCCTAGCGTCATCGAACCTTAAGTGTGTAGACCCTACGGGTTCGTGAACCATGCAGACATGACCGTGACAACTCTCCGGCCAATAACCAACAGCGGGATCTGGATACCCATGTTGGCTCCCACATGTTCCACGATGATCTCATCGGATGAACCACGATGTCAAGGATTCAATCAATCCCGTATACGATTCCCTTTGTCTATCGGTATATCACTTGCCCGAGATTCGATCGTCGGTATACCGATACCTTGCTCAATCTCGTTACCGGCAAGTCTCTTTACTCGTTCCGTAACACATCATCCCGTGATCAACTCCTTGATCACATATTGTGCACATTATGATGATGTCCTACCGAGTGGGCCCAGAGATACCTCTCCGTCATACGGAGTGACAAATCTCAGTCTCGATTCGTGCCAACCCAACAGACACTTTCGGAGATACCTGTAATGCACCTTTATAGCCACCCAGTTACGTTGTGACGTTTGGTACACCCAAAGCATTCCTACGGTATCCGGGAGTTGCACAATCTCATGGTCTAAGGAAAAAATACTTGACATATAGAAAAGCTTTAGCATACGAACTACACGATCTGTGCTAGGCTTAGGATTGGGTCTGGTCCATCACATCATTCTCCTAATGATGTGATCTCGTTATCAACGACATCCAATGTCCATGGTCAGGAAACCGTGACCATCTGTTGATCAACGAGCTAGTCAACTAGAGGTTAACTAGGGACATGGTGTTTGTCTATGTATCCACACATGTATCTGAGTTTCCTATCAATACAATTCTAGCCTGGATAATAAACGATTATCATGAACAAGGAAATATAATAATAACCAATTTATTATTGCCTCTAGGGCATATTTCCAACATGGCCGCCGTCTACTCGTCGTCGTCGTCACTGGTGAGGTTGACGTATGGAGGTGGCTGCCATCGGTGGGATGGCGGCCCCTACCAGGCTAGAGGCGCATGCGGTGCAAACTACGGTGGCGCCTGCACGACGTCCACCTCGGGTGTGCACGTCACGGTCTCCTACACGTCCAGGACTGCCCAACCAATGTCGGGTTCCATCCAGACGGCTCCTCCGTCGCCGCCTCTAGCCGCACCTCATCCATGGCCTCCTCCTTGATGTAGGCGTCAGGATCGGGGAAGGCGACGTCGTCGGCCGCTAACAGGGTCTTCATCTCCTGGAGGCCCTGCCATTGGCGCTCGTCGTGGGTGTGGAGGGAGTCCTCCATCTCCTGCCTCATGAGGTCCTCCTCTTTGGCGGCTATCATTGGCTTAGGTGGTGGCGGGGACGGTGACGACGATGGCGTAGGGGTGAGGCCGCGAACCAGCTTACGCTCGCGCGACTGGAGCGGGCTGGGAGCGCGCGGGGTAGTCAGCGCGCACCGCTGCGGGCTCGGTGGACAGCCTGCAAAGTACGACTACCGACGGATGTCATTCTCATCGCGGAGCCATGTATCCCACAACGGCGAGTCGACGACATACCACCAGTCGTCGACGAGATCCGGGGGTAGGCGGGCGCAATCGCCCGCCAGGACCGGTGGGATAGGAACCCTATCTCAGAGAGGTGCCAGTTGTTGGGGATGTGCACGTCGCCCCACGGCAACGGCGTTCACGTCTCCTAATACCTCTTGCACACCTCCCCCTTCACTTACGGCCGCTGAAGAGGTGGGGCGCCGCCCGACGCGATATGGAATGCGAGCGCTGGAGGTGGAGCTGGAGTGGGGGAGCGGCGACGCCGGCCGGACGACGACCCGGCCTCGTGGTCGTGCCTCGTCTTGCGGCCGGGGACCAACGACCCACAATTGTCGCCAGCGGAGAGGTGGAGGAGTTGTTACGGTTTGCTCGTGTAGGGGCTCGAGGAGGCAGGACAACAAGAAAGTGGAAACTGTGAACTGGCCGGTCCAGGACTTCCAATTTAAGAAGGACGACGACCCTCTGCCCGTGTGACTGGCAACCGGGGCGCGCCATGCGTGCGCATTGATTTTGAGCGGTGGAGGTAGTTGGAAGGCCGCCACGTGTCCTCAAAGTGGGCGCCGAGCAAGCACGTGCCCATCCGTTCGACGTCCATGTGGACGAAAGCCGGACGCATGTTTGCGCCAGAAATGAAGCGGTCAGACACCAAAAGAACAAGATTTTAAAATGCGGTCGCGCGTTGGGCCATGTCATCTGACCGTTTTGGACCAAAAGGACAAACACGGACTGGATAGGGCCGTGCGTTGGAGTTGCCCTAATTCCCGAATTGTGGTACATCGGTGCAATTAACCCAATTGCACAATTTGGCACCCGAGTACGAAATAAACAGAGTGCAACGATTGTATAGGTTCATCACTCTTCGCCTGCAAATTCTATGATAGGTGCCCCCATCGATGGTGTCAACCGTTGGTAGATAGACCACCAATCTTATCATGGGATGGACTTGAATAGTTTTGTACTCTTTCCGTTTCTTTTTATTCTGCACTAGCAAAAGAGCCCGTGCGTTGCAACGGGATAGAAAAAAACACACGTTTTTAACCCAATAACCACGACTCGAGACCCTGGTAGGTAGATGTTCTTTATTTTAAAATGGCATCACATTTGTGTTCCTGATGGTGGTCTCAAACGTATTTGAATATGGTCAGTCCTAAGGCGTCTCTCTCTCTAACACATGTACGCGCGCTCGCACGCACACAATCGCTCAGAATAAGATGAAAAAAATGTTATTTTTTCCCGTGAGGTTTTTCAGAGTTGTGTGTGCGTGGTTATCAATTTTTTTTTCCTCTCAATCTGGTTTTAATGTGTGTTTATTTGCAATTTGGATCGCCATCAGTGCGAAAGAAAAACGGACCGTGCACTATAGATTAAGTTTGCACCCAAATTAATAGTTTAGAAATATTTAACAGCTAGAAGTAACAGTTTATTTAGATTCTACACATTTTTCTAATCAAATTTCATATATAATATGTTAAAATCGGAGTTACGGTTTAAAAGATAAGGATATTTTTGTTTTAGATAAACTGCAGATTAATTAACCAAAACATTAGGCGTTTTTCTGTTAAAACAAAATAAAACGATTCGGCTGACTTAAGTATGGATGGCGGGTTGATTACATGAAACCTGAGGGGGTTTTATGCGAAAATGCCAAAAAACGGTTCGGTATGACTTAAACGTGTAGTGCGGGTTAATTTATAGAAAACAGAGGGGCTTTTCTGCAAAGTGACATGACGGACGGACTGAAACCCAACTTTCTTTATTATTAGGTAAAGATATAAGATTTAGTCAAAGTCAAAGTTTGTAAAATTTGACCAATTTTATAGAAAAAAATATCAACATCTACAAGACTAAAGCTATATGGTATGAAAATTAATTTCATGATGCACCTAACAATATTGATTTCATTTTGTGAATCTCGACTTTTTTTCTATAAACTTAGTCAAAGTTAACAAAGTCTGACTTTGACCAAATCTTATATACAGACTAAAAAAACGTAGGAAATACTGTACTCATCAGTAGATCACAGGAAAAGATTCCTGCAGAAAGAATCAGCGTACCGTTATGTTGAGCGCGCGTGCGCATACGTACGTTGTTGAACTCCGTTATGTGAGACCCGTCGTATCGTAGTCGTAGCATTACGTGACGCGCCATGCCGTCGGTCGAATCCGAGTCGGAGCTACTGTTACGCGCGCACGCAATTGCATCGCTCATGGACATGGTCATAGCGACGCCGGCGGTTAACGTGGGCTGTTGGTCACCGCCGGCCGCACGTACGCGACCGCCATGCATGGCTGCCTCCCTTTTCAAAGAACGGCCGGCATCGGCATGTTTGCCGTTTCGGCTGGACGTACGCCGACCGGAGGAGACCTCGATTGCTCCGGTCCGGCCACGATAGGCGTCAAAGATCGGTGTTGCTTAGCCGAAAAGGAAGAAGCGGGTTCGTTGGCATGCTCGGAATCTCGCGGCGCCCCCGTTCTTGGCGGGCGTTGAACGTGCCTTGGAGGCGTCCAAATCCAATACGATCTCATTCTCATCGGGAACATGGGCAGGGTTGCCCTTTCCACGAGGTTTCCTATATGCCGCCCGACTTGGCTCCCCGGCCGGCCCGATTCACGGGACGTTGCTTCGCCCGAGGGGTCATCCTCTGCACTGCATCTGCATGCATGTGTGCGCTGTGCGTATCGCGTATGGCTCCGGCAGGCGGCATACGCACGCGTGCCTTGCGTATCCCCGCACCGCACGTCTCCCTCCCTAGCCTAACCAGGCACCTATCGCATCCGTATGGTCCTGCAACAGCCACTTGCGAGGGTTCCTTTTCGGTGCCCGTCTTCTCCTGCCGGGCACATCATTTTTTTTTTAAATCAGTACAGACGCAAGCGCTCATATACACGCGCATACACTCACCTGTATGAACGCACACACGCACACCCTATCCCTATGAGCACCTCCGAGAGACTGAGCCGGCATATCATCTTGAGATTTACGAAGTTATTGTAAGCGCCTCGTTGTCGACGGGAACGTCTACTCGCACTGAAAGCGCATCGCCGGAAATCCTAAAATAAATCCAGAAATAATGCGAGCACCAGGATTTGAACCCTGGTGGGTTGGGGATACCACTGTCCACCTAACCATCTCAACCACAGGTTGATTCGCGCCGGCCACATCATAAAACATGCTACTACTACTACTTCAAGTTGTTGGAATGCCCTGGAATAAAGTGCGCCGTCCCCGGGAAAGTGAAAAGGCAAAACGAATGCTCCACTACATGGAAAACAACATTTCAACGACATGATATGGTTATCAGAGCATCTCCAACAGCCGCGCTACGCGCCGCGCCCAAAAAACGCATTTGCCGCGCGCGCTTCGGCTGGTTTGCCGCGCCGCGCAGCGTTGGCTCCAGCGGCAGCTCTAAAATGCAACGCGCACGCTCCGCTCCAGCAGCGCGCAAAAATGCAGCGCGCGCCGCTACAGCAACGCCAAATATGGCATTTGGACACAAAATAGTTTGAAACATTCAATCAAAATGCAATGAACATGTGAAATTTAATACAAACAAGTTGATGAATACATAAAAAGTCAGGCCCACAAGTTCATTCAACCAAGTTCCAAATGCAAACCAAGTTCAACCAACAAAGTTCAAGACATATAAACACATCAACCATCTTCCTCGTCTTCTTCGTCTTCTTCCTCTTCTTCCGCCGACGATTCTTCCTTTTCTTCCACCGATGAATCTTCCTCCCTAACTTCATCACGCACCGCATCACTTGTAGCTCCGACGGTCTTGGCAAGTTCTTCAACGGCATTTTCATGGGTATGTGTGTGAGGCACATCGAAAGACATTCCACTCCTCATGGTCGGAGGTGCACCCATGCCTCCCATGGCGGCCGGAGGTGCACCCATGCCTCCCATGAGAGAAGCAAAACTCATGCCACCCATGCCTCCCATAACGTTGGAGGGTGCTCCAAATGTGACGCCCGAGACTGACGTCCCAAAAGATTCCAGAAGATTCCAGAAGATTCCAGATGTTCCGGGTTGCCCGTGTGTTCTTTGTGCTTGTGTTATTTATTTTTGCATTGCATCATGTCATTATGCCATCATGTCATTTTAATTCTTGCATCTCAACCTAATAAATCGTGTGGACCTTCGGTCCATTTAAATCGAGGGAAGTTCGTCTTCTCTTTAAAACATATAAAAGTCTCTCAATATTTAGGGAGCTATATTTATTAATTATTCCATTGCTTCGGAATCACCATAACACACTTGCATAATTTTCCCCATGTCTTTTCACTTCGAGTTTCACCTTATAAATCTTGCCAATAATTCTTTTCTCGTTTTTCGAGGTCCTTCCAAACCCTCCAGCAATTTTATTAAATTCCTTACATTTTTGCGAGGCCGGGAAATTTGACCTCATGTCCTAATTCCTTCCCTAACCTCTTTTACTTTCTTTCTCTTCTTTGTTGTTTTATTTTAAATAAGGAAGAGGCCAGCCAGCCTCTTGGGCCTCCCCCTTCTACCCAGCCATCCGTCCCTCCTGGCCCAATAGGCCCGGGTCTCCTAACCCTAAGCCAACCACGCAGCAGTCCATCTCCCCTCGTCCCCCTCAGCCGCAGCAGCCTTCCTTCGATCTCACCTCTCGCCCCGATCTCCCCGCTCCCTCTCCTTCGATCTCCTGTCCCCTCGTCCCCCCGCTCGACCCCGAGCCCTCTCCCTCTCAAACCCCGCAGCCCGACTCCATCCTCCTCTGGTCGTCGCCCGCAACGCCAGGGCCGCCGCTCGCCTCGGTTGCCTCGCTCCTCTCCCGAGCGCCTGGCTGCACCAGCGTCGCCAAGGCCTCGCCGTGGCCTCCCTCCGGGCCGATTCCCTCGCGCTGTGTTCCCCCATCAGCGCCGCTGCCAGAAGCCAGCCCCCCAGCTCCATCTCCTCGCTCCCGCCTTCCTCGCCCGTCCAGCCAGGGCCCCGAGCAGCGCCCGGCCTCGTCCCTCCAGGGCGCCGGCCGCCTCGCCTGGTTCTCCTCGCCCTCTCCCAGAGAGAGAGCTCGGCGCCCCGTCGCCCCTTCCTCGCAGCGCGGACGCGCCCCTCCTCGTCTCCAGGCCCCTGCCTCGGCCTCTTCCTCGTCTGGCCCGAGCCAGCAGCCGCGCCCTCCTCCCGTCGAGGCCGTCCAGCACCTCCTCGCCTTGGCGCACAGCCGCGGCCATGAGCAGCGCCGAGCCGCGACCCGCACCTCTCCGTCGCCCGCAGCTTTTCCCTTGTTTTGTTTTGTTTTTGCTGCTGTTTTGTTATCTTAAACAACCAGGAAACTACAAGTTTGTCTTCTTTTGGACCCGAACGTCTACCGTCGCCTTGTGTACCTCTACGGCTACGAAACGTGTACGACTACATGTGTGATGCGCCAAGTACCACTACCGTCGACAAGTTCGGAGACCACAAGTACCACTACCGTCGCCCCGAAGGTGCCCGACGTCGGAAGTACCACGACACGTAACGTGAACGTCTACCGTCGCCGGAGAACCGTGAACAACTACTTCCTCTTCGGTCGTGTACCACTACTTCCTCTACGAGTTGCGAGAACGACTACCTCCACTACTTCCCTCTACGGAACGACTTCTTCCACTACGTCTCGAACCGCCCCGAAACGCATGCTTCGAAGGTATAACCCGAGACGATGACCCGTGTGTTGCTTGTTGTGGTTGTATGAAATGTTTGCCTTGTGTGCACCGTGTCCGTTTCGTCCCTTTTGTCATGTTCCTCGGTTGCCTCGTCGCCGACCCGTGGGAACCCGGTGACGGGATCACCCCCACCTCTTTCATCTCGTTTGACTCGCTCACGCCGTCTTACCTTTTGCACCGGTCTCGCAACGAGTTACCGGCACCGATATGATGCCGTTGCATCATTTTCGGATCGTTGCCGTGGCACCCTTTTTCATTCCACCACGGTGACGATGCTCCTTATCTCTATTAAGCCAACCTTTTAATAATTGCATAAACTTGATCATGTCATCCGCATCATGTTAACAACCTTTAATGTTGAATTGTTGTTGCTTAATCACTAAACATGCTCATGGGGATTTTCCGGATATGTTGTTGTTCTTCCGGCCCCATTTAAAATGCCTAAATAGTGTAGTTTCTTTATGCTTCACCTCTTGCCATGCTAAAAACATTTGATCTTGTCTTGTAAATTAACGAGAGTCAATTAAATAAATAAATGTGGTGTTTCGTCAATATGCAACTCGTTGCATATTGAGCTCCACTTAACTTGCAGTTTTGTTTGTGCACTTTGCCATGCCATGCATATTTAAACCAGACATGCATCATACTTGGATGTGCATCGTATGCCATGTTTATGCTTGTGTGTTTACCGTGTTGTTTTGCTTCTTTCCGGTTGCTTCTCTTGTTAGCTTCGGTTTCGTTCCGGAGTTGTGAGGATTCGCTCGACTGTTGCTCCGTCTACTTCGTGGATCCGTTCTTCTCCCTTATGGAATCCCAGGCAAGATGATCATACCCTTGGATACCTTTACTACCATTGCCATGCTTAGTTGTCTCGATGCTATCGTTACATGTCGCGATACCCATCTTTTATGTCAGCCTCTCCTTGTTGCCATGAAACCTCTAACCTTGACACCTTCCTAGCAAAACCACTGTTTGGCTATGTTACCCGCTTGCTCAGCCTCGCTTGCTCAGTCCCTCTTATAGCGTTGTTAGTTGCAGGTGAAGATGAAGTCCGTTCCAGGAAGGAACTTGTTGTTGGTTATATCACAATATCTATTAATATTATTAACACACCTATATACTGGGCATGGGTGGAAGGCTTGGCCTTTTGCTCGGTGTTTTGTTCCACTCATGCCACCTTAGGCGCCGATAAACCGGCATTATGTTCCTTGATTTTGCGTTCCTTACACGATGGGTGGATGGGGACCCCTTGACAGTTCGACTTTGAATAAAACTCCTCTAGCAAGGCCCAACATTGGTTTTTAATTTGCTCATAATAACAACTTAATTAATTAATTAAATTTGCATAGGGAGTTAGCGCTACCCGAGGATTCTTAATTCTACATAGCAGGGGGGGCCAGTGCTGATGGTGTTGGTCCCAAACTAGAGCCACTTGCGGATGCCACCCAGTTCCCTGGGATCTTCGGTATCTGTACGTACTGCTCATCCGGACGTGGCCTGAGACGAGATACGCGCGGCTACTATCAGGGTGTCGGCACGCCGGGAGGTCTTGCTGGACTTGTTTTACCATTGTCGAAATGACTTGTGCTACAGGGATTCCGAGCCTGATCGGATTTTCCCTAAGATAAGGAGTGATGATATTATATTTATCACTTCAGCTAATCGTGAGAGCTTGTGATGGGCTAAGTTGGAACACCCCTGCAGGGTTATGATCTTTCGAAAGCCGTGCCCGCGGTTATGTGGCAGATTGGAATTTGTTAATGTCCGGTTGTAGAAAACTTGACAGATGATCCGAAGTAAAAGACCCAACTGTGTGAGTAACCGTGACTGTCTCTTTTCACTTTGAGAAGAGAACACGGTGGGGTTATGCTTGACTCGTATGTAGTTAGGATCTTTAGCGATCACCTCTTTTGCGACCGTTTGCGTAGATTCTCATCTTATTCTGGTACTCGTAAGCTAGCCACCATATTATGCTTAGCCGCTGCTGCAGCCTCACCACTTTACCTCTTCCTACCCATAAAGCTTTGCTAGTCTTGTTACCCATGGTTATGGGATTGCTGAGTCCTCGTGGCTCACAGATACTACAACACCAGATGCAGGTTCAACCGAGTATGAAGCAGGAGCTGGTTCAGTACTTCTCTGGGAGCTCGATGAAGAGTTTGTCCGTGTGCTTGTGTCGTTTCGACGATCAGTAGTGGTTTCTACTAGGATTCGATCCTGACCTGTGGCTTTATGTTGTTTTGGTATCTTTCTTTTGGATCTTCACCCGTAGTCGGGTTGTGATGTTTTGAATGATGTTCTGCTTATGTAATGTATTGTGTGAAGTGGCGAGTGTAAGCCAACTATCTCCTTTTGCAATTTAGTCCCTCTTTTACATGAGTCGTGCAAAGATACCAAACTTGAGATCATTCTAGGATGGGCTCATACCTTTAAGTCGTGCCTCGACACGTAGGAGGTATAGTCCCATCCTGGGCATTACAAGTTGGTATCAGAGCCTTCTCCGACCTAGAAGCCCCCACTGATTGATCGAATCGTTGACGGTTGAGTCTAGGCACACACTGAAAACTTTTTGAGTCCTATATTATATCGGAGAGTAGGATTTCTTTGCTTCTCATCCCCTTTCTCTCTGGTGAGGACTCCTGACGTCTACTCTTGCCTCTTCTACTTTCAAAAATTGCACCAAAATTTTTTTAAGAACCCCGCGAGTATTCTGGGATTGTTTCGATGTTCTTGTGACAAGGATATTGTTCCCGATGCCTCCTGTTACCGAGGAGTTGAGCTTCGGGGTATTGTTGTCACAAGCATATCGCGGCAGTACTAAATACTTAAGACGGCCGACATCGAAAATCTCTCCTATACGGCCAGTGGCAAGATAACCCCGACATCACCCAGTACTGGGGAGGTAGTTCGGGAGTATTGCCATAGCTTGTTATAGTGGATGCTTTTCGAAGGTCCGAGGTAAACAGTTTCCGAGAAAGACTGGTTATGTGTTGAAGGATGGATACACCTGGATGTAGGTTTAGAGTTGATTGCGCGGTGCTTCCCGTGTATCCCCAACACCTGATTGCATAACTGGAAACTTTCGGAAATCTATAGGTGGGTTCATCTAGTAGTTCTAGGCATTCTTCCAACGAATGCTCGATATGAAGTTTGGGGTTCTACATTGAGTGAAGTGGTTTTATGGGCTTGTTCCGATCGGGAGTTGCATCTTAAAGGGTCCTTGGCTATGCTGATCCGGGGATTGCAAAACCCTTTTGTAACACGTTCCATGAGCTTTCAGCACGAAGATGTCGAACGAAGCTTCTATCTTGTATTTGTTCTATCTGTTCCTTGTTCCTTTTTATTTACTTTTTGTTCTCCAAGTGGCTTCTCGTCAAGTTGATGTACCTACGGAATTCATTCGTTCAATTCTCTGTCCGGATGATATTGTGAAGATCATGTTGCATATCTATCCTTTGTTCTTGTTTTGATTCTGGTATTCGAGTTGCTTCGATGTCAAATGTTGATTCCATACCTTTCCTTATCAGTGTTCTCATATTTCTATGGGAGTGCTAATTCTTATTGACCATCAAGATCTTCATGTAAATTCTTTTCAACCGGTGTGCCTTCTCTTCAAGTTTTCCATACGGACGCCGTTGAGAAATCCGACGATTTGTCTGTTTTATTCATCCCAAGTTGTCTTTTTTTCCCACCCTCCCACCCTTCTTCTTCTTGGAGCCAGAAAATCTCAGATGAAGTATCCATTTTATTCATGTGATATTTCTTCATTCATTCCCTTCAATGTTCTTATCCGGTGATTTATCGTGAAGATGCTCAAGAGCTTCAAGTTCATCATTCTTAATTCTAATATTCTGCCAGTGGATGTAATTCAAGATTTTGGTGTTCATCTTATCCTTTTCCTCATTTCACAATGCTTTCTTATTCCGGTGCACCAATTAGTCATTCTCCTCTTGCTATTCATATCCGGAGAGCTCAAGATATCTCAGAAGATTCATAATTCCATTCTTAATCCATTCAAGCTATTTTGGGACTGCTATCTTACTCTAGTCATTTAATTCAACCGGTGCAATATCTCTTAAGCAATCTTTTTCAATGGTGATTTCTTTAGTGGGCCCTAACCCACAGGCCTTTTCCCAGGATCTTACCTGACTCTTCTTTTCTGGAGTTATACTCAAATTCTTTTGAAAGTGTGACGTAAGAATGATTCCCATCAGTCACATGCCTTCTCCAAATCGCTTTCAAATTCTTGTTCATCATTGGTTCAACCTTTTAATTCTTCATTCCGGAGTGCTCAACAATTCTTCTTGGCATTTCTCGCCTTCACTCTCAACATTTCAAGATCGGAGAAGAGCTTCTCTTAAATTTTGACCCGTTCTCTTGATGAGTTGTGATTCTAGCTTCATGCCATCCTCATAATTGTTTTCGATTGTGGGAGTTGTTTTCATGCCCCTTCAGAGCAATTCTTGAATTCTTTTCTTTGTGATCCTCCGAAGGCCTGCATTTCAGAATATTTCTTCGTTCTCAGTTTTCAACTTCGTTCTCCAAATATTCTTCATTGATGCCTCTTCGTTCGTCTCCCTATTCTTACGGTGGTTCTTTCAAGATTTCTCTTCCGTTGTTATCGTTTTAATTCATTTGTTCTTTTCATAATCCTACCGGTGCTTCGTTGAAGATTTACCCAAGTTTGGCTAGATCTCTCTTAATCCGTTCCAACGAGAATAAGTATTATGTCAAATCCTTTGGTTGTCATCATTCTAAATTGGTGAAGGAGATGCATAACATAATTCTTATTCTTATTCCTTCAAGGTGATTTAATTCTTTTGTCTGGAGCTTGTTCATCATATCATATCCTTGGTTCTAAGTTTTTCATCTTCTTTTCCGGAGCTCCATGTTATTTCTATTATATCATTCCAAAGCTCAATCTAATTCATCCCAGGCCTTGAACCTTATTCTTTTCATCTTTCACTTCTCATGCTTTCATTGCCGGAGTTCTTCATGGTGGTTCATCATGTTTTAAATCATCCTCGTAGTATTCATTAGGATTCTTGTTGGAGCTCAAGCATTCTTCATCATGCTTTCCAATTGCAATTCTTTCTCCCGTATCTTTTCAGATGGTGGTATGTCATTTTTGACAATTCCTTCATGTTTTATGATTCATAAGTTGTCAAGAATGAGATATTTAAACCCATCATTTTCTTTATTCAGGAGATCTTTCCAACCATTCAAATTATTCGTTCGAGTTATCTTGGGTTGTATTTCACCTAAAAGCTCTCCCTAAGGATTGTTGCTATTATGGTGATTATAATGATCCAAGTTCTTCATTTATCCTTCCGGTGAAATAAGTTTTTCATCTCCTTGTTGATCTCAATCCAATCAAATGTTTTCGTCAGTGGCTGGTTGTCACCTCATAATTTTGAGATGTTTTCCATAAGCCCACTTCAAGCTTATTCGTTTTTGTTGTTGATTTTTCCAACAACTCCGTTCAACCCTTCTTCGTAAGGATGTGTTTCATATTCATTTGTCGGAGAAGTTGTCTTTTTCTATCCGTTCAATTCTTTCATGGATCTATATTCTATTCTTTCATTCCGGAGGCATTGTGATATTGCTCTTTGGACCATCATCTCGTTTTTATCAAGATCTTATTCTCCCTTGCTTGTCATATAACCGGAGTGTTGTGTCCTCCATTCTAGTTCTCTCATCTTATCAAGTTTTGCCTATCTTTTTAACCGGAGTGTTGTCTGAATCTTCCTTACACCTTGTGCCATTCTTTTAATTGTTTCGGATGCAATATGTTGTTGTTTTCATCAAGTATCACTCCATCTCCTCAAGTTCTTGTTAATTTCTTCCATTTTCGGACGGAGTGCTGTCCAAATTCTGTCATTCTTATTCCTTGGCTATACCATTGAGGTTTCATATTCTTTTGGTTCCTAAGCTCTTGTTTCATGTCTTTCAACCTGCAAGGTTCTCGTGATGTTCCTTGTTCCCTTTCCTAACGGAGTTTTCATATTTGTTCATCTCCGTTGCATTCTTTCTTTCAAGATTGTTCTACCTCTCATGGTTCCTGGTTTCACTCGTCTGTCAAAGAAGCAACTTTGTTTTACCTCCTCTTTTTTTCGTTATTACCCGATGATATCTCTAGGATCTCGGGTCGAGATCCTCTGTTAGTGTGGGAGAGTTGTGACGCCCGAGACTGACGTCCCAGAAGATTCCAGAAGATTCCAGAAGATTCCACATGTTCCGGGTTGCCCGTGTGTTCTTTGTGCTTGTGTTATTTATTTTTGCATTGCATCATGTCATTATGCCATCATGTCATTTTAATTCTTGCATCTCAACCTAATAAATCGTGTGGACCTTCGGTCCATTTAAATCGAGGGAAGTTTGTCTTCTCTTTAAAACATATAAAAGCCTCTCAATATTTAGGGAGCTATATTTATTAATTATTCCATTGCTTCGGAATCACCATAACACACTTGCATAATTTTCCCCATGTCTTTTCACTTCGAGTTTCACCTTATAAATCTTGCCAATAATTCTTTTCTCGTTTTTCGAGGTCCTTCCAAACCCTCCAGCAATTTTATTAAATTCCTTACATTTTTGCGAGGCCGGGAAATTTGACCTCATGTCCTAATTCCTTCCCTAACCTCTTTTACTTTCTTTCTCTTCTTTGTTGTTTTATTTTAAATAAGGAAGAGGCCAGCCAGCCTCTTGGGCCTCCCCCTTCTACCCAGCCATCCGTCCCTCCTGGCCCAATAGGCCCAGGTCTCCTAACCCTAAGCCAACCACGCAGCAGTCCATCTCCCCTCGTCCCCCTCAGCCGCCGCAGCCTCCCTTCGATCTCACCTCTCGCCCCGATCTCCCCGCTCCCTCTCCTTCGATCTCCTGTCCCCTCGTTCCCCCGCTCGACCCCGAGCCCTCTCCCTCTCAAACCCCGCAGCCCGACTCCATCCTCCTCTGGTCGTCGCCCGCAACGCCAGGGCCGCCGCTCGCCTCGGTTGCCTCGCTCCTCTCCCGAGCGCCTGGCTGCACCAGCGTCGCCAAGGCCTCGCCGTGGCCTCCCTCCGGGCCGATTCCCTCGCGTCGTGTTCCCCCATCAGCGCCGCGGCCAGAAGCCAGCCCCCCAGCTCCATCTCCTCGCTCCCTCCTTCCTCGCCCGTCCAGCCAGGGCCCCGAGCAGCGCCCGGCCTCGTCCCTCCAGGGCGCCGGCCGCCTCGCCTGGTTCTCCTCGCCCTCTCCCAGAGAGAGAGCTCGGCGCCCCGTCGCCCCTTCCTCGTAGCGCGGACGCGCCCCTCCTCGTCTCCAGGCCCCTGCCTCGGCCTCTTCCTCGTCTGGCCCGAGCCAGCAGCCGCGCCCTCCTCCCGTCGAGGCCGTCCAACACCTCCTCGCCTTGGCGCACAGCCGCGGCCATGAGCAGCGCCGAGCCGCGACCCGCACCTCTCCGTCGCCCGCAGCTTTTCCCTTGTTTTGTTTTGTTTTTGCTGCTGTTTTGTTATCTTAAATAACCAGGAAACTACAAGTTTGTCTTCTTTTGGACCCGAACGTCTACCGTCGCCTTATGTACCTCTACGGCTACGAAACGTGTACGACTACATGTGTGATGCGCCAAGTACCACTACCGTCGACAAGTTCGGAGACCACAAGTACCACTACCGTCGCCCCGAAGATGCCCGACGTCGCAAGTACCACGACACGTAACGTGAACGTCTACCGTCGCCGGAGAACCGTGAACAACTACTTCCTCTTCGGCCGTGTAACACTACTTCCTCTACGAGTTGCGAGAACGACTACCTCCACTACTTCCCTCTACGGAACGACTTCTTCCACTACATCTCGAACCGCCCCGAAACGCACGCTTCGAAGGTATAACCCGAGACGATGACCCGTGTGTTGCTTGTTGTGGTTGTATGAAATGTTTGCCTTGTGTGTACCGTGTCCGTTTTGTCCCTTTTGTCATGTTCCTCGGTTGCCTCATCGCCGACCCGTGGGAACCCGGTGACGGGATCACCCCCACCTCTTTCATCTCGTTTGACTCGCTCACGCCGTCTTACCTTTTGCACCGGTCTCGCAACGAGTTACCGGCACCGATATGATGCCGTTGCATCATTTTCGGATCGTTGCCGTGGCACCCTTTTTCATTCCACCACGGTGACGATGCTCCTTATCTCTTTTAAGCCAACCTTTTAATAATTGCATAAACTTGATCATGTCATCCGCATCATGTTAACAACCTTTAATGTTGAATTGTTGTTGCTTAATCACTAAACATGCTCATGGGGATTTTCCGGATATGTTGTTGTTCTTCCGGCCCCATTTAAAATGCCTAAATAGTGTAGTTTCTTTATGCTTCACCTCTTGCCATGCTAAAAACATTTGATCTTGTCTTGTAAATTAACGAGAGTCAATTAAATAAATAAATGTGGTGTTTCGTCAATATGCAACTCGTTGCATATTGAGCTCCACTTAACTTGTAGTTTTGTTTGTGCACTTTGCCATGCCATGCATATTTAAACCAGACATGCATCATACTTGGATGTGCATCGTATGCCATGTTTATGCTTGTGTGTTTACCGTGTTGTTTTGCTTCTTTCCGGTTGCTTCTCTTGTTAGCTTCGGTTTCGTTCCGGAGTTGTGAGGATTCGCTCGACTGTTGCTCCGTCTACTTCGTGGATCCGTTCTTCTCCCTTGTGGAATCCCAGGCAAGATGATCATACCCTTGGATACCTTTACTACAATTGCCATGCTTAGTTGTCTCGATGCTATCGTTACATGTCGCGATACCCATCTTTTATGTCAGCCTCTCCTTGTTGCCATGAAACCTCTAACCTTGACACCTTCCTAGCAAAACCACTGTTTGGCTATGTTACCCGCTTGCTCAGCCTCGCTTGCTCAGTCCCTCTTATAGCGTTGTTAGTTGCAGGTGAAGATGAAGTCCGTTCCAGGAGGGAACTTGTTGTTGGTTATATCACAATATCTATTAATATTATTAACACACCTATATACTGGGCATGGGGGGAAGGCTTGGCCTTTTGCTCGGTGTTTTGTTCCACTCATGCCACCTTAGGCGCCGATAAACCGACATTATGTTCCTTGATTTTGCGTTCCTTACACGATGGGTGGATGGGGACCCCTTGACAGTTCGACTTTGAATAAAACTCCTCCAGCAAGGCCCAACATTGGTTTTTAATTTGCTCATAATAACAACTTAATTAATTAATTAAATTTGCATAGGGAGTTAACGCTACCCGAGGATTCTTAATTCTACATAGCAGGGGGGCCAGTGCTGATGGTGTTGGTCCCAAACTAGAGCCACTTGCGGATGCCACCCAGTTCGCTGGGATCTTCGGTATCTGTACGTACTGCTCATCCGGACGTGGCCTGAGACGAGATACGCGCGGCTACTATCAGGGTGTCGGCACGCCGGGAGGTCTTGCTGGACTTGTTTTACCATTGTCGAAATGACTTGTGCTACAGGGATTCCGAGCCTGATCGGATTTTCCCTAAGATAAGGAGTGATGATATTATATTTATCACTTCAGCTAATCGTGAGAGCTTGTGATGGGCTAAGTTGGAACACCCCTGCAGGGTTATGATCTTTCGAAAGCCGTGCCCGCGGTTATGTGGCAGATTGGAATTTGTTAATGTCCGGTTGTAGAAAACTTGACAGATGATCTGAAGTAAAACACCCAACTGTGTGAGTAACCGTGACTGTCTCTTTCCACTTTGAGAAGAGAACACGGTGGGGTTATGCTTGACTCGTATGTAGTTAGGATCTTTAGCGATCACCTCTTTTGCGACCGTTTGCGTAGATTCTCATCTTATTCTGGTACTCGTAAGCTAGCCACCATATTATGCTTAGCCGCTGCTGCAGCCTCACCACTTTACCTCTTCCTACCCATAAAGCTTTGCTAGTCTTGTTAGCCATGATTATGGGATTGCTGAGTCCTCGTGGCTCACAGATACTACAACACCAGATGCAGGTTCAACCGAGTATGAAGCAGGAGCTGGTTCAGTACTTCTCTGGGAGCTCGATGAAGAGTTTGTCCGTGTGCTTGTGTCGTTTCGACGATCAGTAGTGGTTTCTACTAGGATTCGATCCTGACCTGTGGCTTTATGTTGTTTTGGTATCTTTCTTTTGGATCTTCACCCGTAGTCGGGTTGTGATGTTTTGAATGATGTTCTGCTTATGTAATGTATTGTGTGAAGTGGCGAGTGTAAGCCAACTATCTCCTTTTGCAATTTAATCCCTCTTTTACATGAGTCATGCAAAGATACCAAACTTGAGATCATTCTAGGATGGGCTTATACCTTTAAGTCGTGCCTCGACACGTAGGAGGTATAGTCCCATCCTGGGCATTACACCAAAGCCACCCATGCCTCCCATAGCATTGGAGGGTGCTCGAAAGCCACCCATGTCTCCCATGGCGGCCGGAGGTGCACCCATGCCTCCCATGGCGGCCGGTGCACCCATGCCTCCCACGGCGGCCGGAGGTGCACCCATGCCTCCCATGGCTCCGAAGCCACCCAAGCCTCCCATGGTGCCGAGGCCCATGCCTCCCATGCCGCCAAGGCCACCGCCACCCATGCCGCCACCCATTGTGTGGATCATGGCTCTTTTTTGAATCAAGACTTCTTCACGGGCAAGGTTGACATATTCCATTTGCGCTTCATTGAACAAAGATGTGTCCAAGAAGAACAAGTGTTTTTCCCATTCCATCAACTTAGTTCGCTCCTCCATGCCCACCTTCCTCTCCTCCAATGCCACTTTCCTCTCCTCGGCGGCCACCCTCCTCTCCTCGGCCGCCAACCTCCTTTCCTCGACTGCGGCATCTTGGTTCCTTGCCATTTTCCTCACCTCGTTCGCTTCTTTTCTTGCCTTCACAATAGCTTCCATAGCATTTGTGAGCTCATCATCTCCTTTCCTCTTCTTCTTTTCGGTTTTGTCCTTCTTGCACCCATCCGGTCGTTTTGGTTTCGAGTATGAAACCGAGTTGGGTGTGGGGCTTCTCTTGCCGTCCTCACTTGATGCATCATCCTCCTCATCATCATCATTCAACTCAATTGTGCGCTTGCGTTTGTTGCTCAAATGTAAATCATCCAAATCTTCACGCTTCTTCCATTTCTCATCATCCTTCAACACTTCATAGCAATGAGGCAAGGTAAAGATCTTTCCTTTCTTGATCTTCCCCTTCTTGGTTGTCCTCGTCTTTTCTCTGAACAAGTTTTGTGCAATGTTGTACTACAAGAAAAACAAAACAAGTTAGCACTTCGGACACCAAAAAAAGTATGATGAACATGTATGAGATGCCACTTACTCTATCATCCTCATTTGTCCCACTTGGGTTAAGCTTGTCAACTGCCTTTTGTGTGGACGCCCACTTTTGACAATCCGAGTTGATTGTCCACCATCGGGACCGAAGTGATATCTCGGAGCGGTCAATTCCACTCACGTTCTGAGCATCAAAGTGTTATTTCATTCGCCCCCAATAAGCATCTTTACTTTGATCACCTCCAACGGATGGATCCCTCGACACTTGCAACCAAGTATTGCATAGTAATTTGTCATCATTGGTGGTGTAATTGCCCGCTCTTCCTTTCGGCGCCTCGACAATGCCCTCACCCTCCTCGTCCACCTCAAACTCATGGTCGTCCAAATGGATTTCATTGGTTTGAGACCAATGCGAATTGTTGGACCCAACACCCATAGTTGACATGTATGCATCATCGTTGAGACTACAAATGCAAATATATAGAAATATATATGATGAAGAATTGAACAAATAACAAGAAAATAAAAGTTGGAATTTTTTTAACCTTGGGGGCATTTCGTCGAGCACGTGGTGCGCGTCGGCCGCTGGCTCAACTATTGAGCTCGCCGGCGCTTCGGTAGACACCGGAGCCGTCCGCCGCCCTGCAAGCTTCTTCTTCTTCGAGGTGCCGGAGCCGTCCGTTGCCTTCTTCTTCGCGGATATTTTTCTTTTCTTCGGCTCCATCGCATTGGGGAGCTTTGACGGTGCGGCGGTAGCACGGGACGACGCCGGCGCGACGCCACTCGTTGGCGTGGTCATCCGCGGCGGCAAGAAGAGGCTGCGCGCGAGGCCGACCGATGGCGGAGCTCCGGTGGCGGCGGCGGCGCCAACGCCAACGCTCGCCGTGTTACGGTTTTCGGCGGCGGCGGCGGCGGCTGCGGCGGCGGCGGGAGGATCGCGGCTGTACAGCGGGGTGAGCGGGGTTCCGGTGTGCGCATCCATGGTGGAAGGGGCGCCGGAGCCGGCGCGCGCGGGTGGGAAGGAGGAAGAAAGGAGAGTTCGCGCGCGCGCTCGAGTCTGCCGCGCGCGGAAGTGGACGCCCCAAATCAACAGCGCGGGATGGGGCTTTCACGAGTGCGTCCAACTCGTTTTAGCGCGCGCGCGGTTTTTGCGCGCCCGCTGAAGCTGTCCGGCGCGTTGCGCGCGCGCTAAAATTGTGTTTTTTGCGGCGCGGCGCTAGTATAGTGCGGCTGTTGGAGATGCTCTCAGAGAATACTACGGAAGGACAAGGGCGCCCTGGAAGCATTTCTTTTAAGAGCAAGTCCTTGGTTAATTATCATCTACTTTATTTAGGGAAAGAAAATTACAGTATACTTATCATGTGTTGCACCGCACAGATCATTATTTTGTTCCTCGTAATAAAAAAATAGTTCATGCATGTGCGCTAGCTGATATACATTGCTTCACACCATTGTTCTCCTCTGAGTTACTACTACTTCTCAAATGATTAAATTGAAATAATATGCATTGCTTGACACTATTGTCCTCCTCTGATATGACTCGTTGCTCTACGCTATCCAGTAATCAAAGCCTCGTCAGATCGATCAAATTTCGATCTTCTTTCGTCTTTGTCGTGGTGGGCCATGTCATTGCTTTCAAAAGTAGGAGTAAGTTCAGCAAATCTTACAAACAAGATAATTCTTGTTTTTCCCCTAGGGCGTACCTAGGGTTCCACATATCCCCGGCGGCGCGCTGCTAGGGTTCCAGATCTACCCCCCAGAAAACACATAATCTCACGTCCGATCTTCTCCGGAGGATTGCCCACGTGATTCCACTGGTGTGTGGCTAGCGCTAAGCGAAGGTGCATGGCTGGATTAGCGAAGGAGATGACGGGATCGGAGACGGGAGAGCCAAGGCAAGCAGGAACGGACGGTTCGGCAAGCAGTGGAGATGGGTCGAGGGGACGAGGGTATGATGCAGTCCTGGAGGATAGATTCGATGGTCTGAACCTCCATGGTGAGGAGGAGGAGGAACTTGACCTCTCCGGCGAGATCGATGACTTGATTGCCGAGACGAGATGGATAGCAATCTTCAAAGTTCATACCCAGAAGCCGTTTAGTCATGTTTCACTTTTCAAGTCTATGCGCAATGCATGGGCGGCGGCACAGGGTGTTACCTTTAAACCTAAAGGGGAAAACCTGTTCCTGGCACAATTCTTATGCTTGGGAGATTGGAACCGCGTTATGAATGGAGGTCCATGGTTATTTCGTAACTCAGCTGTGGTTCTGGAGGAATATGATGGCCTGACTAATGTGCAAGAGTATAAGCTTGATCGCATCCCAGTATGGGCGAGAATCACTGGGATCCCAGAGGGGCTTATGAAGAAGACGGAGATAGCGGAGAAGATAGCAAAAAAGGTTGGTGTACCGCCAGTTAAAGTGATTGTTAATGAGGGCCGGATTAACCCAACAAAATATCTGAGGGCTCGAGTGTTTGTCAAGCTGGATACTCCGTTAGTTCGTTTCGTCCCCCTGACTTTGAAGGAGAGGAAAAAGTACCCAGTCACATATGAAAAGCTTCCAGATTTTTGTGAATTCTGTGGACTCATAGGCCATGTCGCTACTGAATGCGGCGATGGCATACACCCAGCTGAGGAGTGTCAATGGGGGGATTGGCTGATGGCTAACTTTGATTCCCCGTTTGGTCGAGGAGAGGGCAGAGGTGGAGCACGTGGAGGTGATGTACAAGGCAGAAACCGAGACTTTGGTACTTGGCGCGGGAACCCTGGGGACTCCAACCCTCAGGAGAACACGGATATGGAAGTGGAGTCTGAGGGTAACAAAGTTGTAGTTCCAATGGCACGAAAGAGGTTAATAGACCAAAACGGCAATATTGTGACTAGTGGTAGGGCTGTCGGGCATGAGCCTGTTGAAAATCCACCCGCCCGAGGCTTTGTGAGTGACAAGGTTAATCTGCTTGAGTACGGGGTAACCGAGACAACAGATAAGAGTTTGATGAGCACGCCTCAAAAGATACATGACCTGAAGAGGATGAAACCAGCGATTGATGGTGAGACAAGTTCAAATAGCATATCGGCGACGCCCCTAGAGGGTGATCGCCGGGAGCAATGAAACTTATCAGTTGGAACTGTCGGGGCATACTGGGAGCCTCGACAGTTCGCTCGCTTCTGGACCTTCAGAGGCGCTATGAACCGGATGCGATTTTTCTGTCTGAAACGCATTTGGATGAAGCTAAGGCAGAAGAGTTGAGGAGGAAATTACATATGGATGAGATGATTGTTGCTCCCAGTTTAGATGGAAGAAAGGGTGGACTACTTATGGTCTGGAAGAAGGAGGTGAGGATCTACTCCCGGGCCTCCACCCTAGATTTCATCGATGTTTCGGTAGAAGAGGAGAATGGAGATATGTGGAGACTCACTGGGATCTATGGTGAGCCAAGATGGGAACACAAGGACCGTACATATACACTGCTGCGTGACCTCCATGCCCAATCCAGGTTACCATGGGCTGTGATAGGGGACTTCAATGAGATCCTTCTCTCCTCGGAGAAGGAGGGAGGCGCTGCCCGCGCTCATCCTCGTATCAAGGCTTTTCAGGATGCGCTGTCTGATTGCTCGCTGGAAGATCTAGGATACGAAGGAGACAAATTCACTTGGTTCCGAGGAGGTTTACGAGAGAGGTTGGACAGGGCAGTCTCAAATGCGGAGTGGCAACTAATGCACCCTTGGGCGGGTCTGAGTAATCTTGAGATGGGGAAGTCTGATCATCGGCCCATATGCTTGGACACCTCTCACTTAGCGGGAGTAGCAGAGAATAGGCCGAACTACAAAAGGAGCTTTGAAGCCAGGTGGTTAGCAGAAGAGACCGTCGAAGAAGTGGTGAAAACAGCTTGGTTAAAAGCTGGGCAGCTGGGTATAGGCCCCGGTACAGGAGCTAAACTATCCGCTGTCCATAAGGACATGCATGCATGGGACAGATCTGTTCTGAAGGAACCAAGATCAAGATTGAGAACTGCACAAAGAGAACTTGAAACCCTCATGCAAGCTAGCCCGACGCCCGGTACAGTTTTGAAACAGAAAGAACTCTCCTTGTTGATCGAGAATCTTCTTGAACAGGACGAGATATATTGGGCACAGAGAGGAAAGGTTAGCTGGCTGCGCAGAGGAGACCGCAACATAGCCTACTTTCATCACTCAGCCTCAGCGCGTCGGCGGAGGAAGTTAATTAAAAAGCTTAAAAATGAGGATGGTAATTGGATAGAGGGTAATGACAATCTTATGCCTATGATCCAGCAGTACTTTCATGATCTCTTTACATCTGGTTCTACAGAGGTGAGCCAGGACTTGTTAAACTCTGTAAACCCTGTGGTTACTAATGAAATGAATAATTTGCTGATGGCGGAGTATACCAGAGAAGATGTTCGAAAGGCTTTGTTTCAGATAGGAGATATGAAAGCTCCGGGGCCTGATGGACTTCATGCAATCTTTTTTAAAAGATTCTGGCATATAGTGGGTGATGAACTGACAGATGAGGTTCTCAACTCTATTAATACCAGGAAGATCCCTGAGGGTTGGAACTCTACCAATATTGTGCTTATTCCAAAAGTTAACAGCCCAGAACTGATCACACAATACAGACCTATCAGTCTCTGTAATGTGATGTATAAAATAATCTCAAAGATGCTTGCTAACAGATTGAAACGAATTCTTCCTGAGATCATATCCCCAACACAGAGCGCATTCGTGCCAGGTAGACTCATCACTGACAATGTGTTGGTAGCCTATGAAAGTTTCCATGCGATCAAAAAGAAAACTCAGGGATCAAACGGCCTTTGTGCTGTTAAGCTGGACATGAACAAAGCATATGACAGGGTGGAGTGGAATTTTTTGGAGAAAATTATGTTGAAGATGGGTTTTGATCCACTTTGGGTAGAGCTGATCATGGAATGCGTATCTTCGGTAAGTTACCAAGTACGCTTTAATAATACCGAGTCTGAAGAATTCTCTCCCTCAAGAGGACTGCGGCAGGGAGACCCATTGTCTCCATATCTATTTTTGCTTTGCTCGGAAGGGCTAACTAGCTTGCTAGCTCATGAACAGGAGATTGGAGGACTTGAGGGAGTTAGGGTATGTAGAAATGCCCCTGCTATTTCTCACCTGTTATTTGCAGATGATTCACTGATCCTTATGAAGGCAGACTCACACAATGCGGGCACTCTGAAGAGGATCCTTGATACTTATTGCCTGAGCTCAGGACAGCTGGTGAGTAATGCCAAGTCAAATATTTTTTTCAGCCCAAACACAAGTGTCCATGTCAGAGAGACGGTTTGCCAAGAGTTAAACATCATGACAGAAGCACTTTCGGACACATATTTGGGTCTTCCTACTATGGTAGGGGTGGACAGGAGTGACTGCTTTCAGCACTTAGTTGATAGAATCTGCCAGAGGTTGAAAGGATGGAAGGAGAAGACTCTTTCTATGCAAGGTAAGGAGATTTTGGTAAAATCTATAGCACAAGCAATACCTTCATATGCCATGTCGGTTTTTAAATTACCAAAGGGTATATGCAAATCTATTACCGATGAAATTTCTGGCTTTTGGTGGGGAGATTCGGAAGAGAAAAGGAAAATGCATTGGTTTGCGTGGTGGAAACTTTGTGTTCCGAAGAAGGAAGGGGGACTTGGCTTTAGAGACTTGCACAGTTTCAATCTTGCTTTGTTAGCAAAACAGTGCTGGCGACTAATCCAGAACCCGGACTCCTTATGTGCACAAGTTCTCAAGGCAAAGTATTACCCAGACGGAGATATCCTCAAAGCAGGGCCAAAAAAAGGCTCTTCTTTTACTTGGCAAAGCATCGTAGCGGGAATCCAAACTTTCAAGAGGGGCTGTATCTGGCGAGTGGGAACAGGATCAAAAATTGATATCTGGCAAGACCCATGGATAGCTTCGAGTGTGACACGAAGGGTAATCACGGAGAAGGGGGCAACACTTCTCACCAAAGTAGAAGATCTAATTGATCCATATACGGGGCAGTGGGATGAGGACCTCATTCATGATATTTTCTCACCGGTGGATGTTTACAGGATACTGCAGATTCGGTTATCTAGTAACCTGACAGAGGACTTTGTGGGTTGGAACTATACCCGCTCTGGCACTTTCTCGGTGAGGTCGGCGTACCACAGGGAATTTGAGCACCAATACGGTCCACGCATTATGCGATCAGACGGGCAAGGAAGACAACAGATAAACGAGGTTTGGAAAGATATGTGGAGCCTCAAAGTACCAGGGAAAATAAAGCACTTTGCTTGGAAAGTATTGCATGGAACTCTTCCTTGTCTAGGAGTCCTAGCAAATCGGCACGTCCCTTGCTCTCCACAATGCCCGGTGTGTTCTGTTGGTGACGAGGATATACAACACTGCTTGTTTAAATGCCAAAGAGCAACTGAAGTATGGGATAGCTTGGGGCTGTTGCAAGATATTCAGAGAGCTGTCAGCGAGGATAGATCGGGGTCTATAACCATGGAGATCATCTCAAAATTGAGAGGGCAAGATGGAGAACTCCCAAAGGCAGAGTTGGCTGTAATTGCCGCATGGTACATATGGTGGCAGAGAAGACAAGCTGTGAAGGGGGTTCAGGTTCAGAACCCGGAGAGAACTGCTATCTCGATCAAGGTGCTAGCAACGAACTACATTAGATCGTTCAAAATGAATGGACCTGTCAGGAAGAATGATGAGTCCTGGACAAAACCGCTACATGGGATGATCAAGATAAACGTTGATGCGGCTTTCCAGGCCGAAACCCTCTCTGGCGCTTGTGGAGCGATTGCTCGGGATGAATGGGGGAATTTTCTTGCTGCTGCAGGCTGGTTTTTACCCACCGTTACTGACGTGGATTCGGCGGAGCTAATCGCGATCAGGAACGGCATGTACTTGGCGAGTATGATTGGCAGTTCCAGGGTTATGTTTGAATCAGACTCATCCTTTGTCATACAGGTTCTAAACCAACTGGAGGAATACCTGGGGCCGGAAGTAGCTACCATCGCTGAATGCAAGAACCTGATGCTAGACTACGAGAAAATTTCTTTTCACCATTGTGTCAGGGAAGCAAACATGGTAGCTGATGCATTAGCAAAGTACTCTTTTCATAATAGATCTTCTGTAGTTTGGGAGAATGAAACTCCGGGCTTTATCTCTCATCTTCTTGTAAACGACATGTCTATCATATGAGAAATAAAGCTTTTACTGTCGGAAAAAAAAGGAGTAAGTTCAGCAGGTAAGGCTCAAAAGAGGGAAGACGCATTTGACTTTGAGTTGGTAGTGGAGCTCATGTCCATCGCGCGTCCCAACGCTTTTCCACATTCATTTCATCGTGAAAGTATTTTTTTTCTGAATAATCATGAGAGTAAATTAGCTATTAACGTAACTTACCTCAAGATAAATTTGCTTATGTGACAAATAACTAATACTACCTTCGTTCTGATTAATTCGTTCTCTTTGTAATTTGTGCCACATTTTTGATCAAATATTTAGCTAACAAAATGTTAATGCATGTTAACAAAAGTTATACTATTGGATTAGTATTTTAACATAATTTTTAATGATATATTTTTTTGGTGACAAGCATGAACTTTTTTTACTTAAATGTATGGTCAAAATTTAGCACAAAATACAATAGGAGCCAATAAACCAAGACAGAGGTAGTAAGAAGAAAGGTGGTTGTCGGAATATAAGAGCATGGTTAATAACACAAAATGTTGCCATGTCATAGTCAATGTATAGTGGTTAGCAGTATAAGGAAGTACTACTTTATTATGTTAAATAATTCAAAAAAAATTGGAGCCTGTGCTATAGCTAACTGCCTCGCAATGGATGTGCAACATCGGGTGCTGTCGGACGCATACATGGCGGTGGTCTAGACACCTGCAAAACTTTCTGGTTCGTGTTCGGTTTGCAAGATTTTGGACAATCGGACGCGTCCATGAACATGTAGGGTACCACAAACGGTAATTACACACCGTTCGCTTTTCTTTCTTCCGCCAGAAGAAAGAAAATGCGACCTCGCCGCCAGGAGTCTTCCCCGCCGCAGCTGTCCGGCGGCCTCGGTCATCGATGCTAGGGGGGGGGGGGGGGGGGTCATCGGATCCACGTGTGTGGATCGTTTTCTCTCTCATAGATTAAGATTTTAGGCCGCTCAACGTCTTGGCTTCGGCGGCGGCGATGGCGGCGTTGAATAAAGTTTCTTCGGATCCTACTTCAATGAGGCGATCGATCTTATCGTTGGGGATGGATTTAAAAATTAGTCTGTTTAAGCAAGGATGGTATGACGGCGGCGACATCCTTGTGGTGGACCCGTGTCCTCGGGCTCCGCCACTGCGACGACGTTTGCTCCAGCCTCGCCGTAGAGCTTGGAAGGTAGTCCAGGAGCGGATGCAGATTGTGGTCTGCATCTGGAAGATGGTGGATCGTGTGCTGGGTTCGCGGTTCGTGAATGACAGATGTGGTTTTCTCCTCCGGCGTTCTAGTCGTGTGGGGGTGCCGGATCTGGAGTTTGATGACGTGTCCGGGGTGTTGCCCCGGACTGATTCGTTCAACGGTAATGGTTTTGCCTTTGGTGAGCCACATTGAAAGTCTGCAAAGCTGTATATCGACGATGTAGCCGCTACGAACTCATGTGTGAAGGTGATTCGTCATTTTTTTCTTTAATGGCTGATGTGGTCGTTCCAGGGGCAGCTAACGGGACTTGGTGTCAAATTCAGAGATTTCTTCAATCTTGATTGTAATTTTACTTCTTAGTTGTTGTTCCTTGATGTAAATGCTAGTTTATGCTGTTTTTTCAGTTTTGTCGGATCGGTTACTTGACTTGTATTATGATAGTTATGATATAAATAAGACACGCATTATCATGCATACAAAAACGTACTACGTCTACGTGAAGCGCGCGCCATCCGTTGGATTGGAAGATGCATGCACGAAGATTCCTGGTTCGTTACTGACGAGCTCGCGCAACACGCCTGGCACCGCGGTAGTCCGTCGTCGTATGCTCTTAGCAACCGTTACCCACGCAATGGCACTCTGGGTCTGGTACCAACGGTTAACGTGGACTGCTGGTCACCGCCGTACGTACGTGTCCGTGCGTGCATGCATGCCACGGCGACTTCCAGGCCAGTCGCCTTTTCAAGAACGGTTCCGGTTGGACGCGAACCGGCTACGATAGGCGTCAAATCGGGTCGATGTTGCTTAGCCGGAAAGGAAGAAGCGGATGAAAACTTGGAACCTCCTCGCCGTTGAACGTGCGTGCGTGCGGTGGCCGCTCGACATGCCGGCCGGCCCTTTCGCCTTTGAGGCGCACTCCAATCCAACCCCAACGACAACCCGATCTCATCGGGAACCGGAGCCTGCCTGCCCGCGAGAACATGTACCGACGGAGCCTTTGCCGGTGGAAAGTGTACCCCTTTGGACGAGGTTTCCTAGGCCGATTTTGCTTCCCGGACGCACTCACAGGACGTTGCTTCATCCGAGGGAGGGGTCATGCCCGGGCTGTGAGGCTCCGGCGCCGCGCCATACGTACGCGTTCCTTGCGTATCCGCACACATCTCCCTACCCAGTACCCACCCTACCCAGGCATCTATAGAGATGTACCGTAAAAAGTCTCCATCTGAGATCTTTTACGGTACATCAAATTAATTTGGGCCGTTCGTTTATGTGGTTTGGAGGGCCCAGATGAGTGGATACCACACTAGGTTTTGGGTAGTATATTTACTACTTAGGGGCATTTTAGGTACTTCAATATTTATCAATCACGTGGCCAGGTTTCTTCCCCGCCATGGCCAACCTTTCCTCCCGTCATCTCTTGCCCAGTCCACGCCGGCAAGCAGCCCTGTACTTTGCGGTGACAAGCCATGGCGGACGACGAAGCAAATCTGACGGCCTCGGTTCGTGCCCCAAGCTGGAATTTCCCTCACGTACACAGCACACAACGATGTAGAAAAGCTCCGCCGGCCGGATAGACAATCACGTCACGCACATATACAAGTAATCAGATCACTGCTTGCTCTCGTAACACAAGTGCGCACGCGAGACGCTTGTTGATGGCCACAAGCACCTATTGTCCCCTGTGATTTTCTTTATTGCATCAACTCACCTTGCGATTACAAGGCCGGTGGCGTTGAGCATAGCTCCAGGAGGGCGGGATCGAAGATGGGCACTTGATAAGTCTCCATTCATCCTTCTACTCCTCGGGCTAAGTCAACGCCGGACACTTCCGGGCCGACAAGCTGTCCGACACTCTTGGCTGCAATCAGGGGTTCCGCAATCCGCACCATGCGCCTGAAGCCCTGAACCAGGCCCGTCACCGTCGCCGCGCCTTTCTCGCGGGGCAGCTCCGGCAGCCCGAGGGAGCAGCTGTGACGTGGGCCGCTCGTGCCTCCCCGCAATGAGGCCTGGGAATGCACCGAGGGAGTTATCGAACTTGTCAATCTCCGCGCAGCACCACCCCTCCCACTACTTCAGACGTCCGTCGCACACCCGCGCTGCCTTGCTCGCCATCGCCCTGTCAGCCGCGTTGCCGTTGCTACTCATCAAAAGAAAGTCAAATCGGCTAGTGCATCGGGCGCGACATGAAGCCGTGTTGTTCTGTGTGCACGCACTGGCTGCAAGGGAGTAGGTATAGCGGAGGTCCTTGCGCCGGCGAGTCGCATGGAGATTTTGCGGCGGCGTGGCATCGCCAGCAGCGGAGGAACAGTGTCGCGTCAGATGGGATTAACTTAATTAATTAGATTAATATAATTGTGATTAAAACTAAAACAGAATAAATCTACCTCTGATTGAGAATTACTAATATGCCCTTGAGTGAAAATTTTATCGACCCGTACTGACCATTGGATCAACTAAATACTACCCACTATGTTGGGTAGTATGATGTACCTCCATCTATAGTATCGCACCCATATGATATGGTCCTACAACTTCGGTGGGGTGCCTGTCTTCTCTCCACGGCCACATCATTAACTTTTTTTAACACAATACAACTGGAGATGTCAACATACACGCACGCCCGCTCAATCGCACGCATGCAGGGGCAGAGCCACGATGAAAAATGAGAGGGGCATGGGGGCAAAGAGGTAAACGTTTTTTTTCTTCAAAAACATGCATAAGGGTAACTCAAACGCACCGATGCAAACGAACGTGGATTTTGTCTGCTTTTTGTCCGTTTGAGTCAGTGTTTTCGGCAGCAACCGCCCGATCCATGTTTGGGTGGTTAGTGCGCCCAAGGGGACAAAGTATTTTCATCCACACGGCTGATATGCAGCCATATTTCTGCACCTTATTTTGCATACATATCAAAAACATTGCCCAAAGTTCACATAATTCATATCCAAGAAAAAATATTATAGTTTTTATAACAAAATATAAATCTCATCGTTTACGAATCAAATGGGATTTAAATTGTCACAAATACATTGCAAAGAAAAAGAGCCGATACATCTGTTGGTTGCCAAGGTGAGCCCGCATATGCTCAACCAAATCATCTTGGAGTTAAATGTGAGTTGCCCAATCACCCATTTCATGATGAAATTAGGAGAGGGGTGTGCTACGACGGTGGCGAAAACAGGCCACCAACGCCAACAAGAGCGTCCGTCGGGAGCGGCATGCTGCTGGGGAATGTTGGTGGGTGCAAGCGGCGGTGGCCTGGCAGTGTCCAACCGGCCGAAACTGGGCGATAGTGCCGAGGGCGAGGTGGTCGGGTGTATTGGATGTGGATAGGAGAGGGGGGAGGTGAATGGCCAATGTGCCACCAACTGGTGGGCCAGGGGAGGGCAAGGGCGGTCATCGTGCATCCGCGCCAACGTAAACCCAACCCAAATTTGAGCCTGAAATGGGTCACGCGCGGATAATAAGCAAACACTCCTCCGTTTGTGTCGGCGCGTTGGACCGCGATTTGTGTCTGTTTCGATCCAGACGGATGCGCACGTGCAAAATGCGTTAGTGGGTTGCAGTTTCCCTAAGAACTACTGGCTAGATCATTTAGAAAAAAAATCAACCACACGGGCATATACATATAGTGTGTAAGAGGTAAATTCATATAGTTCCTTATTATAAGATAATAAAAGCAAACTAACCACTTAAGGGAAAATAACTTGAGAAATATAAATATGTTGTTCCTTTCTTTGGTAGGTACCATGATTTCTAGCCTTCATTAATCTCGGGTGCCCCCTCTCTGTCTAGCTCTAGTGTTTGATCTAGACTTGAACACGTTCTAGTTCTGCACGCTTGTACTCTGTGGAGATGTCGTGCTTTCGGTCTTTCGTTTGAGGTATCATTTGTGAGCGGTCAAAGGGATCATTCATCTACGGTTTGAGAGCTTCAAGTACGATCTCCACTGATTCATCTTCTTCCGCTTCAACTTGGAGTCGGTAACGATCTGATCCAAACCATTTATTGCATCTTCATAGTGTTCTTGGGTGATCATAGGGAGATTTTGTTTCTACTACATTTCCCAATAGGTGTAACATATGATCGCGTGCAGACACGAATATGCTTGACTTTGGTTACTAGAGCTCAAAAAATCTCTGAATGAAGGGGATTTCAGAAAGGTTTTGGTCAGCTTATGGTCTATTTGGTGGGCACACCGGCGGGCTATCCATGAGCATGAGTTTCAGTCACCACTGTCCACTCGATCGTTCATTCATTAGTACCTTTCAGATTTATCTATGATTCTGAGAAGCGAAGATCGGGAAGGCTGGTTGCGGCCATCCCCAGGATCAAACGATGGCACCCACCGGTGACAGGTTTTGCAAAAATAAACACTGATGCATGATCGCGAAGAATCATCGGAAGGGCTTTTTTGCTGCTATCTGCTAGAATGAGCAAGGAATATATATGGGTGCTTGTGTAGTTTTGTAGCAAACTTGACAGAACCAAAAAGTCTGGAGGCTATGTCATGCAATGAAGGACTAAACCTAGCATCAGACCTATACCTTCATAAAGTGGAAATGGAAATTGATTGCCTTGCGACAGTCAAACACCCGAAGGAGGAATACCGGGTGCCGGTAGCATGATTATTCAAGACATCAAAGCCAAGAATGTTGAGTTTTCTGAGATATGGTTTATGCATGAGATGAGAGAAGAAAACTTTGAGGCACACGCTCTTGCAAAAGCTGCAGCCTCTTTGGAACCTGGGCATTATGTGTGGCTTGTAAATACACCAGACATTGCTTGTATTCCCCATTCTATCTCAGATTGAATTAAGTCGACGGGAATGCCCTTTTCTACTGACCAAACATCACCGAAAAATTGAAATATCCAGGAAAATGTGAACATCGGTGTTACGTCTAAGACTTGAAGCCTAGTGGACTTGTTCCACCACAAAGAACCTAACCAACCATCTGTGTTACGCTTAGTTTGTACCGCACCACCAACTGTGTAACGAGTCCCCTCACATAATGAGGATTTCCTTTTTTGGGGATGGGCATAACGAGGATTTCCTTTTTGTGGATGGATATAACAAGGATTTACTTTTTTGGATGGAGTATTTCTCAAAGGCGGATATAATTGAGAAAAGGCTCCAACACAATCACCTACGCCGATGAGTGAAAGCACTGTATTATAAACTTCAATGAAATCTATATACGCACGGTTTCTAGTGGAAGGAGTGAAATACTTTGATTCCTAGAGAAAAAGTGAAAACTGAGTATGACCTACACATGAACTTGGGGATGGATCTGCTTCTCTCAATTATATATAACACTTTAGTACTATAATTCATTTTTTGTTGTCCAACTTCTTCGGCTATACTGCATGTTAAAAATTCTGTAGCTACTTCAATTATATATAACACACTTTGGCACAAGCCTAAACCTAGAATGAAGTGATGAACAAATGTCAGATCCGGTAATATATCGTCTAGTGTGCCTTTAACTATAAACAACTAGGGCACAAGAACACAAACATGCGAGCTGAGAAGTGCAAACCAGCAACACATAGACGAAAGAGCCAATCGTACCCAGGACCAGATGCAACAGAAGGGTACGATCACAAGAAACAAGCAAGGAAACCAATCACAGAAGACAACATAAATATCATGACGAACGATAGAACTAGCATTTAGTGTAGAATAGACCAGCTTTCTCATCACCAGGTTCAAAGAGTGCACCAGAATACCACCAAAACGGGACAAAATCAACGAATGGTATCGAACGAAACTATAACCTACTTACAAATCCCCCTAGCATAGTTTCTTCAAACCACAGACAGTTAATAGCTCGACCAAGGCACCAAAGATTGTTTCCTCGTTGGTTATTCACATCGTCTTGGTGTTGAAGGTGTTCCGGATTTCCTCAAGAGTCTTGTTGTTGATCACTGTCTGGCAGGTCAAGTCCAGCAGCTCCTTGATGTCCAGGTAGTTTCAAGCCTGTCTAGCAAAGCAAAAAATACATGAAGAAAGGCCAACACAATAATCATTTCACTTCCAAGCATTACACCATTTCATTTCCAAGCTACACCAAAGTAAGTAGGAAGGCCAACGCAATAATCATCAGCAACAAAAATACATGAATAGGCATGCCATGCTCAATTCATTAGATTCTCTAATGTATCGTCTATCCACAGTTTGGGGAAGAAGCTATCGACTATAAATTAGACCAGTAGCCTAGAAAGTCCAAAAAGTTTTGAGAGGAGGTGTTGTTTTATGAGTGAACAAAATCCAGCAAATAACAAATTTATTATCAAGGAAACTCGATAAATTCTTATTATGTGTTGGGGAAATATACAAAAATGAATTTAACCAATCAGTGCTTAATCAACAATCACTAATAGAACACAAGCTGAATCTCGAAAAGGTACCATACCAGCAATTCCTCGCATTTGTTATAAGATGCAACAAAATTGAAGGTTCAGGTTCAATAACTAGTCCTAGATTCACATTCCAAGCACAATACCGCAATAAAAACTATAGTCTAGGCCCCCCTAAAATAGGACAAGGAATCCAATCAAATACAAATGACTTACATTCCACCAAAGTGTGGTATCCAATTCCTGGATCAAACGCCTAGAAGTCTAGAGTGAAGCAAGAACAAAACTATAGCTAATATGATACTCCGACAGTCATGCAAGGAAGAAGCAAAGCTTGTACGCACCTTTCATAGAGCAAAGCTTCAGTGATTTAGAACAATCGATACCATGTGTCCATACTAGAGACTATCAATTACATGTGGTTTCTTTAGCTTTTTATAGGTGAACTCTTTAGTTTTAGAACAATATATCATTATAAGTAGGAAGGAGCTGCAAGGGGTGTACCTAGTTTTGCCTTTCAAGGGGCAAGATTGAAAACTTTTTTTCTTCAAGGCAGACAGCTATCCAATTCTTGATCTTCAATTTTAAATGCTCACTCAGCCTCGCGTTCCCAGCATCAATGCACATCTCCTCCAAAACTTTTGCATTCTTCACAAAAAAACTTGACAAGTTTGGCTACAAAGGAGCTCTTCTCACCCTGCCAGAACTGTAGCGCAATCCTTTTGAGTGCAACCACTCAAACTGGCGATTACTGAGTTCCAGCAGCTCAGAAAAACCTCGTCAAAGTAATGACGCTCTCTGACTGGCAGAGAACACATTTGTACTTGAAGCGCTACAGCCTAGTAGCAAAGATCTGAAGAATCTCCTCCTCCCTGAGGCAGCACTTGTTGATCGCAAGTGTCATGGCCGTCAGACAATCGTGGGAGTGCACTGGTGTGTCCTTCCAAGAATAGTTGGAATCAGTCACCCTTCAGCATCACATACTCTAAGTGGATGGAGGCTAGATCCTACAAGCCATTTTTAGGCTCGGGCAGTACAAAACAATTTATTTTATACCGAACATTTATACTTATTTAAACTAAGTGTACTATATATCAATTTAATTAGTGTAAATTTTTTATTACTTATCCACATAAAATTGTTTCTAAAAACTAGTTATATCAATCGTTGTTATATAGTTGTAATTTACATTATTTAAAATTTTGATTATGCAAAATTTAAATTATATGATGTACCAAAAAATATCTTTCTTGTTAAAAATCATTTGAATTAGTTTTCCAATATTGCATAAATTGTATAGTGTATATACATATATTTTCATAACTATGCATGTGTTCATTTTTTTAATAGTATTGAATGTTGTACTAATAATTTATAGATCATACATATTTTAGTAGTGGTTTCAAATATATATTAGGCAACCGTATTCGTAGAAACTTCTAGGGCATATCGAATCTAACATGCAAGTTGCTTTCAGTAATAGAATTATCGAAGAACCAAATATGTTTTTGATTCTACTTTTGTGTACGATATGATTATTTGACATGCAAGTTTGATTTGGTGCAAATGAGATATACGCGACTGTTTTGTATTAGGCAAATTAGTAGTTGTTTCTACTATATATTAGGCAACCATATTCGTAGTAACAAAATATGTTCTTGATTCAGTAATAGACAAGTTTGATTCTGTTTCAGCCATCCCACCCCAGTCGGTTTACTCGTGATTTAAGGATGGCAATTTTACCCATAGGTACGGGTATCCGTGGATACCGTCCCCGTATGCGCAGGGTATGGGCATAATTTTATACCCACGGGTAGTACCTGTTGGGGAACGTAGTATTTCAAAAATTTCCTACGATCACGCAAGATCTATCTACTAGATGCATAGAAACGAGAGGGGAGAGTGTGTCTACGTACCCTCGTAGACCGAAAGCGGAAGCGTTTATCAACGCGGTTGATGTAGTCGTTACACCTTCACGATCCGTCCTGATCTAGTACCGAACGTACGGCACCTCCGCGTTCAGCACACGTTCAGCTTGATGACGTCCTCGCCTTCTTGATCCAGCAAGACGGGCGAAGTAGTAGATGAGTTCCGGCAGCACGACGGCGTGGTGACGGTTGTTGATGAAGAACAATCTCTGCAGGGCTTCACCAAGCACTAAAGAAACTAGACGGAGGATGAACTAGAGGGTCGGGGTTGCCGGCACACGGCTTGGTGTATCTTGATGTGTCTTGGGTGCTAGCCCTACCTCTCTATTTATATATTGAGCCTTGGGGTCGAAACTTGGAGTAAAAGCCTTCACAAAGTCGGTTTCACCCGAAAGGCTCCTTCTCGGACTCCAGGGCCAGACGCCAGGTTTCCCGGCGTCTGGACCCAGACGCCAGAGATCCTGGCGTCTGGCCCCTGGACTCCGCAAAACTTCCTTTTGCACTTTCCAAAAACCTTGTGTGCTTTCCCTTTTGGCCCAAATAAAGTGTTCTCGTACCCAAACATTTCGGGAAACATCCGGAACCCCTTCCGATGAATTCCGGAACCCTTTCGGAGGTCAAACACTATTATCCCATATATTAATCTTTATCTCTGAACCATTCCGGAGTTCCTCGTCATGCCTGTGATCACATCCGGGACTCCGAATAACATTCGGTCACCAACATACATAACTCATTAAATACTATATCGTCAACGGGCGTTTAAGCGTGCGGACCCTACGGGTTCGAGATCTATGTAGACATGACCGAGACATCTCTCCGGTCAATAACGAATAGCGGAACCTGGATGCCCATATTGGCTCCTACATATTCTACGAAGATCTTTATCGGTCGAACCGCATAACAACATGCGTTGTTCCCTTTGTCATCGGTATGTTACTTGCCCGAGATTTGATTGTCGGTATCTCAATACCTAGCTCAATCTCGTTACCGGCAAGTCCCTTTACTCGTTCCTTAATACATCATCTCGTGACTAACTCATTAGTCATTTGCTTGCAAGGCTTATTATGATGTGCATTACCGAGAGGACCCAGAGATACCTCTCCGACACACGGAGTGACAAATCCTATTCTTGATCTATGCCAACACCACGAACACCTTCGGAGACACCTGTAGAGCATCTTTATAATCACCCGGTTACGTTGTGACGTTTGATAGCACACAAGGTGTTCCTCCGGTATTCGGGAGTTGCATAATCTCATAGTCATAGGAACATGTATAAGTCATGAAGAAAGCAATAACAGTAAAACTAAACGATCATAGTGCTAAGCTAACGGATGGGTCTTGTCCATCACATCATTCTCCTAATGATGTGATCTCGTTGACGAAATGACAACTCATGTCTATGGCTAGGAAACATAACCATCTTTGATCAATGAGCTAGTCTAGTAGAGGCATACTAGGGACATGCTGTTTTGTCTATGTGTTCACACATGTACTAAGTTTCCGGTTAATACAATTCTAGCATGAATAAAAGACATTTATCATGATATAAGGAAATACAAATAACATCTTTATTATTGCCTCTAGGGCATATTTCCTTCAGTCTCCCACTTGAACTAGAGTCTATAATCTAGATTACAAAGTAATGATCCTAACACCCATGGAGTCTTGGTGCTGATCATGTTTTGCCCGTGGAAGAGGCTTAGTCAACGGGTCTGCAACATTCAGATCCGTATGTATCTTGCAAATTTCTATGTCTCCCTCCTTGACTAGATCGCGGATGGAATTGAAGCGTCTTTTGATGTGCTTTGTTCTCTTGTGAAACCTGGTGTCGGGGAAACTGACCGCCCACGAACACCTATGGGACCGGAGCCCCTTTTCGGTACGGCAAGGGAGCGGAGGGTGCACGAAGAGCGGATCGAGGCACACACGCGGGCAGTTTACCCAGGTTCGGGCCGCACGGATGCGTAAAACCCTACTCCTGCCTTGGTTGTATTGAGTTCTTGGCTCGGGAGCAAGAAGAACTACAGTGCTGGTTGCTAGCTACACCGAGCGTGAGAGCGATCTGGGATCGGAACCTCCCATACGTTGCGCATGGGCCTCCTTTTATAGGTCAAAGGGGTCACCGACAGGTGGCTGTTGGGGAACGTAGCATAATTCAAAAATTTCTACGTCTTCACCAAGATCCAAGTATGGAGACATCTAGCAACGAGCAACTAAGAGTGCATCTACATACCGTTATGAAGATTGCGTGCGGAAGCTTTCAACGAAGCAAGGATGAAGTAGTCGTACTCTTCACGTTCTTCGTCACCGATGATCTAGCGCCGAACGGACGGCACCTCCGTGTTCAACACACGTACGGTGCAGAAACGTCACCTCCTTCTTGATCCAGCAAGGGGGGAGGAGAAGTCGTCAGAGATCCGGCAGCACGACGGCGTGATGACGGATGCAGTGGAGATCGCAGCAGGGCTTCGCCGGGCTGCCCTGCAAAGGAGTTGGGAGGTGTGACGGGAGGGGGAGAGGCGCCAGGGCTGAGGTGCGGCTGCCCTCTCCCCCCCCACATATATATAGGGGGCCAGGGGGGCGCCAGCCCCTTGCAGATCCAATCTGCAAGGGGGGGCGGCGGCCAGGGAGGAGTCCCCCTCCCCCAAGGCAAGTGGTGGCCCGCTTCCCCTTAGGGTTTTATCCCTATGCGCATGGGGAGGTGGGGCCCCCTTGTGGTGCGCCAGCCCAGAGGGCTGCACACATCCCCTCGCGGCCTAGGGGCCCCACCGGGATGGGTGGCCCCACCCGGTGGACCCCCGGGGCCCCTCCGGTGGTCCCGGGACGCTCCCGGTGACCCCCGGAGATCACCCGTTGGCCGAAACTGGACTTCCCATATATCAATCTTTACCTCCGGACCATTCCGGAACTCCTCGTGACGTCCGGGATCTCATCCGGGACTCCGAACAACTTTCAGGTTTCCACGTGCATTAATCTCTACGACCCTAGCGTTACCGAACCTTAAGTGTGTAGACCCTACGGGTTCGGGAGACACGTAGACATGACCGAGACCACTCTCCGGTCAATAACCAACAGCGGGATCTGGATACCCATGTTGGTTCCCACGTGTTCCTCGATGATCTTCATTGGATGAACCACCGTGTCAAGGATTCACTCAATCCCGTATGTTATTCCCTTTGTCCATCGGTACGGTACTTGCCCGAGATTCGATCGTCGGTATTCCCAATACCTTGTTCAATCTCGTTATGGTAAGTCTCTTTACTCGATCCGTAATCCATCATCCCGTGACTAACTACTTAGTCACATTGAGCTCATTATGATGATGTATTACCGAGTGGGCCCAGAGGTACCTCTCCGTCATACGGAGTGACAACATCCCAGTCTCGGTTCGTACCAACTCAACAGACACTTTCGGAGATACCCGATGCGTACCTTTATAGCCACCCAGTTACGTTGTGACGGTTGGCACACCCAAAGCACTCCTACGGTATCCGGGAGTTGTACAACCTCATGGTCTAAGGAATAAATACTTGACACTGAAAAGCTTATGCATTACGAACTATATGATCTCGTGTTATGCTCAAGTTTGGGTCTTGTCCATCACATCATTCTCCTAATGATGTGATCCCGTTATCACTAACATCTCATGTCCATGGTCAGGAAACCGTGACCATCTGTTGATCAACGAGCTGGTTACTAGAGGCCTACCAGGGACTCATTTTGGTCTATGTATTCACACATGTATCGCTGTTTCCGTACAATACAATTCAAGCATGAATAACAGACAATTATCATGAACTAGGAGATATAATAATAATGCTTTTATTATTGCCTCTAGGGCATATCTCCAACAGTCTCCCACTTGCACTAGAGTCAATAATCTAGTTACATTGTGATGAATCGAACACCCATAGAGTTCTGGTGTTGATCATGTTTTGCTCGTGAAAGAGGTTTAGTTAACGGGTCTGCTACATTCAGATCCGTATGCACTTTACAAATATCTATGTCTCCATCCTGAACATAATTCCGGATGGAGTTGAAACGGCGCTTGATGTGCTTGGTCTTCTTGTGAAACCTGGGCTCCTTGGTAATAGCAATAGCACCAGTGTTGTCACAGAAGAGAGTCATCGGGCTTGACGCGCTTGGAATGACTCCGAGGTCGGTGATGAACTCCTTCATCCAGACTCCTTCCTGCGCTGCTTTAGAAGCAGCTATGTACTCCGCTTTACATGTAGATGCTGCCACCACGCTTTGCTTGCAACTGCACCAGCTGACTGCCCCTCCATTCAAAACATACACGTATCCGGTTTGTGACTTAGAGTCATCCAGATCTGTGTCGAAGCTAGCATCGACGTAACCCTTTACGACGAGCTCTTCGTCACCTCCATAAACGAGAAACATATCCTTAGTCCTTTTCAGGTACTTCAGGATGTTCTTGACCGCTGTCCAGTGTTCCGTACCGGGATCACTTTGGTACCTCCCTACCAAACTTATGGCAAGGTTCACATCAGGTCTGGTACACAGCATGGCATACATGATAGAACCTATTGCCGAGGCATAGGGAATGACACTCATCTTTTCTCTATCTTCTGCCGTGGTCGGCGACTGAGTCTTACTCAATCTCATACCTTGCAAAACAGGCAAGAATCCTTTCTTTGACTGATCCATATTGAACTTCTTCAATATTTTGTCAAGGTATGTACTTTGTGAAAGACCAATGAGGCGTCTCGATCTATCCCTATAGATTTTGATGCCTAATATGTAAGCAGCTTCTCCAAGGTCCTTCATTGAAAAACTTTTATTCAAATAGGCCTTTACATTTTCCAAGAATTCTATATCATTTCCCATCAGCAATATGTCATCCACATATAATATGAGAAATGCTACAGAGCTCCCACTCACTTTCTTGTAAATACAGGCTTCTCCATAAGTCTGTATAAAGCCAAACGCTTTGATCACCTCATCAAAGCGAATATTCCAACTCCGAGATGCTTGCACCAGCCCGTAAATCGAGCGCTGGAGCTTGCATACCTTGTTAGCATTCTCTGGATCGACAAAACCTTCCGGTTGCATCATATACAACTCTTCCTTGAGGAAGCCATTAAGGAATGCTGTTTTGACGTCCATTTGCCATATCTCATAATCATAGAATGCGGCAATAGCTAACATGATTCTGACTGACTTCAGCATCGCTACGGGAGAGAAAGTCTCGTCGTAGTCAATCCCTTGAACTTGTCGATAACCCTTAGCGACAAGCCGAGCCTTATAGCTGGTCACATTACCATCCGCGTCTGTCTTCTTCTTAAATATCCATTTATTTTCTATGGCGTGCCTATCATCAGGCAAGTCCACCAAAGTCCATACTTTGTTTTCATACATGGATTCTATCTCGGATTTCATGGCTCCAAGCCATTTATTGGAATCTGGGCCCACCATCGCTTCTTCATAGTTCGAAGGTTCACCGTTGTCTAACAACATGATTTCTAGGACAGGGTTGCCGTACCACTCTGGTGCGGAACGCGCCCTTGTGGACCTTCGAAGTTCAGTAGTAACTTGATCTGTATCTTCATGATCATTATCATTATCTTCCTCCCTTGTCGGTGCAGGCACCTCAGGAACAGTTTCCTGCGCTGCGCTACTTTCCGGTACAGGAGTGGTGACTATCACCTCATCAAGTTCTACTTTCCTCCCACTCACTTCTTTCGAGAGAAACTCTTTCTCCAGAAAGTATCCATTCTTGGCAACAAAGACTTTGCCTTCGGATCTGTGGTAGAAGGTGTACCCAATAGTTTCCTTTGGGTATCCTATGAAGACGCATTTCTCCGATTTGGGTTCGAGCTTTTCAGGTTGAAGTTTCTTGACATAAGCATCGCAACCCCAAACTTTCAGAAACGACAGCTTCGGTTTCTTGCCAAACCAAAGTTCATACGGAGTCGTTTCAACGGATTTTGACGGAGCCCTATTTAAAGTGAATGCGGCAGTCTCTAAAGCATAGCCCCAAAAAGATAGCGGTAAATCGGTGAGGGACATCATAGATCGCACCATGTCCAACAGAGTACGATTTCGACGTTCGGACACACCGTTACGTTGAGGTGTTCCGGGCGGTGTCAATTGTGAATCAATTCCACAGCTTCTAAGGTGTGTGCCAAATTCATGACTTAAATATTCACCCCCATGATCTGATCGCAAGAACTTTATTTTTCTGTCACGTTGATTCTCAACCTCATTCTGAAATTCCTTGAACTTTTCAAAGGTCTCAGACTTGTGTTTCATCAAATAGATATACCCGTATCTACTCAAGTCATCCGTGAGGGTGAGAACATAACGGTAGCCTCCGCGAGCCTCAACACTCATTGGACCGCACACATCGGTATGTATGATTTCCAGCAAGTTGGTTGCTCGCTCCATTGTTCCGGAGAACGGAGTCTTGGTCATCTTGCCCAAGAGGCATGGTTCGCACGTGTCAAATGATTCATAATCAAGAGACTCTAGAAGTCCATCCGAATGGAGCTTCTTCATACGTTTGACACCAATATGACCAAGGCGGCAATGCCACAAGTATGTGGGACTATCATTATCAACTTTACATCTTTTGGCATCTACACTATGAATATGTGTATCACTACGTTCGAGATTCATCAAAAATAAACCATTGACCAGCGGGGCATGACCATAAAACATATCTCTCAAATAAATAGAACAACCATTATTCTCCGATTTGAAAGAATATCCATCTCGCATAAGACGACATCCAGAAACAATGTTCATGCTCAAAGCTGGTACTAAATAACAATTATTCAGGTTCAAAACTAATCCCGAGGGTAGATGTAGAGGTAGCGTGCCGACGGCGATCACATCGACCTTGGAACCATTCCCGACGCGCATCGTCACCTTATCCTTCGCCAGTCTCCGTTTATTCCGCAGCTCCTGTTTTGAGTTACAAATGTGAGCAACTGCACCGGTATCGAATACCCAGGAGCTACTATGAGTGCTGGTAAGGTACACATCAATAACATGTATATCATATATACCTTTGACGTTGCCGGCCTTCTTGTCTGCTAAGTATTTGGGGCAGTTCCGCTTCCAGTGACCCGTTCCCTTGCAATAAAAGCACTCTGTCTCAGGCTTAGGTCCATACTTTGGCTTCTTCCCAGCAACAGGCTTGCCAGGCGCGGCAACTTTCTTGCCGTCCTTCTTGAAGTTCTTCTTTCCCTTGCCTTTCTTGAACTTAGTGGTTTTATTGACCATCAACACTTGATGTTCTTTCTTGATATCTACCTCCGCCGATTTCAGCATCGAATACACCTCGGGAATGGACTTCTCCATCCCCTGCATATTGAAATTCAGCACGAAGTTCTTGAAGCTTGGTGGGAGCGACTGGAGGATTCTGTCAACGACCGCTTCATCTGGGAGATTCATTCCCAGCTGAGACAAGCGGTTGTGCAATCCTGAAATCTTGAGGATGTGCTCACTGACAGAACTGTTCTCCTCCATCTTACAGCTGTAGAATGCGTCAGAGACATCATATCTCTCGACTCGGGCATGAGCTTGGAAAACCATTTTCAGCTCTTCGAACATCTCATATGCTCCATGGTGCTCAAAACGTTTTTGGAGCCCCGATTCTAAACTGTAAAGCATGCCGCACTGAACCAGGGAGTAATCATCACTACGCGACTGCCAGACGTTCAAAACGTCTTGGTCCGCATCGGGAGCAGGTGCATCACCTAGCGGTGCTTCTAGGACATATGATCTCTTGGCAGCTATGAGGATAATCCTCAGGTTACGGACCCAATCCGTATAGTTGCTACCATCGTCTTTCAGCTTGGTTTTCTCTAGGAGCGCGTTGAAGTTGAGGGAAACCTGAGCGTGGGCCATTTGATCTACAAGAGATATTGTAAAGAATTTAGACTAAGTTCATGATAATTAAGTTCATCTTAATCAAATTATAATGAACTCCCACTCAGAATGACATCTCTCAAGTCATCCAAGTGATACACGATCCGAATCGAGTAGTCCGTGTCCGATCATCACGTGAGACGGACTAGTCAAAAACGGTGAACATCTTCATGTTGATCGTATCTTCTATACGACTCGTGTTCGACCTTTCGGTCTTCCGTGTTCCGAGGCCATGTCTGTACATGCTAGGCTCGTCAAGTGAACCCTAAGTGTATCGCGTGTGTAAATCTGTCTTACACCCGTTGTATGTGAACGTTAGAACCTATCACACCCGATCATCACGTGGTGCTTCGGAACAACGAGCTTTAGCAACGGT
>LR738710.1:904704073-904827238 GCA_902687465.1 Secale cereale | reverse complement strand
CACAGTTAGGGGAAACACATTACTTGAAATTTTAGTGAGAGATCATCTTATTTACTACCGTCGTTCTAAGTAAACAAGATGCAAAAACATGATAAACATCACATGCAATCAATTATAGTGACATGATATGGCCAATATCATCTTGCTCCTTGGATCTCCATCTTCGGGGCACCATGATCATCTTGTCATCGGCTCGACACCATGATCTTCATCATCATGATCTCCATCATCGTGTCTTGAGGAAGTCGTCACGCCAACTATTACTTCTACTACTATAGCTAACGTTTAGCAACGAAGTAAAGTAATTACATGGCGTTATTCAGTGACACGCAGGTCATACAATAATAAAGACAACTCCTATGGCTCCTGCCGGTTGTCAAGTTCATTGACATGCAAGTCGTGATTCCCTATTACAAAAACATGATCAATCTCATACATCACATATATCATTCATCACATCTTCGTTCTTGGCCATACCACGTCACAAAACACATGCTGCAAAAACAAGTTAGACGTCCTCTAATTGTTGTTGCAAGTTTTTACGTGGCTTCTATAGGATTTCTAGCAAGAACGTTTCTTACCTACGCCAAAACCACAACGTGATTTGTCAACTTCTATTTACCCTTCATAAGGACCCTTTTCATCGAATCCGATCCGACTAAAGTAGGAGAGACAGACACCTGCCAGCCACCTTATGCATCTAGTGCATGTCTGTCGGTGGAACCAGTCTCACGTAAGCGTACGTGTAAGGTCGGTCCGGGCCGCTTCATCCCACAATACCACCGAATCAAGATTGACTAGTAACGGTAAGAAAGTTGAACAAGATCATACGCCCACAACTGCTTTGTGTTCTACTCGTGCCAAGATGCTACGCATAAAACCTAGGCTCAGTTGCCACTGTTGGGGAACGTAGCATAATTCAAAAAAATTCTACGTCTTCACCAAGATCCAAGTATGGAGACATCTAGCAACGAGCAACTAAGAGTGCATCTACATACCGTTATGAAGATTGCGTGCGGAAGCTTTCAACGAAGCAAGGATGAAGTAGTCGTACTCTTCACGTTCTTCGTCACCGATGATCTAGCGCCGAACGGACGGCACCTCCGCGTTCAACACACGTACGGTGCAGCAACGTCACCTCCTTCTTGATCCAGCAAGGGGGGAGGAGAAGTCGTCAGAGATCCGGCAGCACGACGACGTGATGACGGATGCAGTGGAGATCGCAGCAGGGCTTCGCCGGGCTGCCCTGCAAAGGAGTTGGGAGGTGTGACGGGAGGGGGAGAGGCGCCAGGGCTGAGGTGCGGCTGCCCTCTCCCCCCCCACATATATATAGGGGGCTAGGGGGGGCGCCAGCCCCTTGCAGATCCAATCTGCAAGGGGGGGCGGCGGCCAGGGAGGAGTCCCCCTCCCCCAAGGCAAGTGGTGGCCCCCTTCCCCTTAGGGTTTTATCCCTATGCGCATGGGGAGGTGGGGCCCCCTTGTGGTGCGCCAGCCCAGAGGGCTGCACACATCCCCTCGCGGCCTAGGGGCCCCACCGGGATGGGTGGCCCCACCCGGTGGACCCCCGGGGCCCCTCCGGTGGTCCCGGGACGCTCCCGGTGACCCCCGGAGATCACTCGTTGGCCGAAACTGGACTTCCCATATATCAATCTTTACCTTCGGACCATTCCGGAACTCCTCGTGACGTCCGGGATCTCATCCGGGACTCCGAACAACTTTCGGGTTTCCACGTGCATTAATCTCTACGACCCTAGCGTTACCGAACCTTAAGTGTGTAGACCCTACGGGTTCGGGAGACACGTAGACATGACCGAGACCACTCTCCGGTCAATAACCAACAGCGGGATCTGGATACCCATGTTGGTTCCCACGTGTTCCTCGATGATCTTCATCGGATGAACCACCGTGTCAAGGATTCACTCAATCCCGTATGTTATTCCCTTTGTCCATCGGTACGGTACTTGCCCGAGATTCGATCGTCGGTATTCCCAATACCTTGTTCAATCTCGTTATGGTAAGTCTCTTTACTCGATCCGTAATCCATCATCCCGTGACTAACTACTTAGTCACATTGAGCTCATTATGATGATGTATTACCGAGTGGGCCCAGAGGTACCTCTCCGTCATACGGAGTGACAACATCCCAGTCTCGGTTCGTACCAACTCAACAGACACTTTCGGAGATACCCGATGCGTACCTTTATAGCCACCCAGTTACGTTGTGACGGTTGGCACACCCAAAGCACTCCTACGGTATCCGGGAGTTGTACAACCTCATGGTCTAAGGAATAAATACTTGACACTGAAAAGCTTATGCATTACGAACTATATGATCTCGTGTTATGCTCAAGTTTGGGTCTTGTCCATCACATCATTCTCCTAATGATGTGATCCCGTTATCACTGACATCTCATGTCCATGGTCAGGAAACCGTGACCATCTGTTGATCAACGAGCTGGTTACTAGAGGCCTACCAGGGACTCATTTTGGTCTATGTATTCACACATGTATCGCTGTTTCCGTACAATACAATTCAAGCATGAATAACAGACAATTATCATGAACTAGGAGATATAATAATAATGCTTTTATTATTGCCTCTAGGGCATATCTCCAACAGTGGCAACGTAGGTGAGGGTAAAAATGTAAAAATGTTGGTAGTTGTAACAGTGTATGTACAGTGTACGCACAGTGGTCTATACCTAACCCTGACGGCAGGGGACAAGGGCATTGAATGCCCGTCGCTGTCGCCCCCAAACAGTGCAAAAAGCGTCTGTCCGGGCGTCTCCGTTCGCCACGATGGTGGCCTCGTCACCGTGGCTTGCCACCGTGTTCCCCAGGCTGCACGGCCATCCGCCACGTGCCCCTGGAAGGGCCCCAACGGCGACGCGTGGCCAGATGAGCTGGAGCGCAGGCACACAGTGAAAGCTTGCCGCGGTAAGCGCCTTGCCGCGGCCGGAAGCTTGTCGCTTTCCGGGCCTTGCCGGGGCGCGCGATGCGCCACGGCAAGTCTTTTGAAATGCCATGCTTTGGCCTTCCTGGCAAGCTCCTCTTGCCAGGGTCTTGTGCTAAAAGGGGTGGTCTTGAGCCTGGAGCGGCCTTCCCGGCAAGCTCCTCTTGCCGGGGCCTTGTTTCTCTGACTTGTATACTTTGTTCTTGAATGGCTCCGAAGGAACCAAAGCGGGCCTTGGCGGGCGCGTGGCAAGCCCTGCCACGGGACGTTGCTACTGCCCGTGCACAAGTCGGGATACTAAGGTACCCCTACTTTAGTACACCGACAGGAGCCCCCGGGCCTGGGCCACACACGGTGCCGAGCGCTGTTGGGCCAGGCCCAAAACAGTGCACGGGCACACGCGGCCCACGGCGCGCCGCAGCCCTCTCCGTATCCGCCGCATCCCTCCCTAACGGCACGCGTCGATTGCGGCATCGTGGGAGAGATCGTGGCATGTTTCTTTAATGCGGAAAATGCTGAACGTCCCCTTCTCCCCTTGAAAGCAAAGGAAACAGGGGCAGTTTCCCCCATTGCTTCATTGCGTCTTCAACTTCCAGAAACCCCCGCCGCTGACATCGACAGGGAGATGGCGGCGCTGGGGACGGAGCACCTCATGTACTCCCCCGACGCGAACCTCCCTCACAGCGCCAAGCTGAGCTTATTCTTCAGGGGAATAGCACCGGCCCTCGAGCAGCTCCGGGAAAGGATCCCAACGCAGCTGGCGGACGAGGCGCGCAGGCTTTGCACGAGGGTTGTAGAGAGAGTGCTGACGAATATAGTCTACCGCAACCCCGGGATCAACCTCAACAATGTCCTCCGGACCTTGCCGCCCGAAGCCGACCAGGATGCGCTGAAGGCTCTTGTCGCCCCCATCGTGGCCAAGGTGGGCAAGATCAGGAGAGTTGATGGTGACCGTGTAGATTAGGTCGTTTTCCTTTCCGTTTCCCTTGTCGCTGTGAACCATGTCATGGACAGTAGTCTATTAGAACAGCGGCAAGTCATCTTGTAATATAACTTTATTTTGGGTAGTTAATGCAGTGTTACTCCCTTTGTTTGACTTCTTTACTTTGTATGGTTTTTACCCTACGCTTTTAGAGGACTTGCCGGCAAAGGAGCCCTTGCCGCGAGCGCTGAGTGCGGGACTTCAGCAGCCTGCCGGCAACGCCTCTGCCGGCAAGAAACCTTGCCGCAGCTAGTCGCAGCACACTTAGGTTGTTGAGCGAACTCGAAAACGAAGTAAGGGTGCGACACTTGTCGCAGCTCACTTAAGCCGTTGAGCGTGCTCGAAACAAAGTAAGGGCGCGGCTAGCCACGGGTAGGTTCCTCCGCGCACAGGTTTTCCATACAAAGTGTGGTCGTTCAAGGAAGGTAACTTAAAAATTTAAAAATTTGAAAGCTCAAACTTTGGCAACTTAGCTTTTGTGTTGTTTGCTTCCCGGCAAAGCGAGGCTTTCTTGAACGGCACTTGGTCCACATCACTGTCTCCTTCCCCCCCGGCAAACTTGTGCGCGAGGAACAACTTCTTCTGCTTGAGGAAAGAAAGAAAAGGGAGGAAACATAGATATGGAACCTTGCGGCTCGTTACTGCTTACCGGGGGTGTGTGCTGCACAAAGTGTCAGATAGTACATGCAAGAAAAACAAAAAGCATGAAACGACGAGTTGTGCGAGGCACAAAAGCTTTACTGATGCACGGGGTCTGCGCCCGGCTTTGTACAAAGGTTTACAAGCAACAGCGGCAAGACTTGTACAAAAGGTGGTTGCCGGAGCGGATCACGGCAACCGCGCCTTATGGGTGAAACTTGCGAAGGTGCTCAATGTTCCAGGAGTTGCTCACCGGTAAGCCCTCTTCGGTCTCAAGGCGGACAGCGCCGGGCCTCGTGACTTGCTCACCCGATAAGGGCCTTCCCACTTCGGCGTCAACTTGTTGGAATTCTTGGCGGACTGAACGCGCCGAAGAACAAGGTCGCCTTCCTCGAGACTTCTGGCCTTAACTTTGCGGCTATGGTAGCGGCGCAAAGCTTGCTGGTATCGAGCAGCTCGTACAGCAGCCTGAAGACGGTCCTCCTTGAGGAGCAGTGCATCATCTTGCCGCAGCTGCTCTTGCTCGAGCTCATCATAAGCGAGCACTCGAGGAGACCCGTATACGAGTTCCGTGGGGAGAACTGCCTCTGCTCCATAGACAAGAGCAAAGGGCGTCTGCCCGGTGGCTCGATTTGGTGTCGTCCTGATTGACCAAAGAGCCGCCGACAACTCCTCAATCCAGTTTCTTCCGCACTTGTGCAGCCTGTCGAAAGTTCTTGTCTTGAGCCCGCGCAGCACTTCAGCGTTTGCCCTCTCCGCTTGACCATTGCTTCTCGGGTGAGCAACAGAAGCGAAGCAGACCTTGGCGCCAAGGTCTTGGACATATTGCATGAAGGTGCGACTTGTGAACTGCGTGCCGTTGTCGGTGATGATCCTGTTAGGGATTCCGAAACGGCAAACAATTGATCTGAAGAACTTGACTACTGACTGTGCGGTCACCTTTCTCACTGGTTCCACTTCCGGCCACTTTGTGAACTTGTCGATGGCGATGTACAAGTACTCAAAGCCCCCGACTGCGCGGGGAAAGGGGCCGAGGATGTCGAGCCCCCAGACCGAAAAGGGCTAGGACAAAGGGATCGTCTGGAGAGCTTGAGCTGGCTGGTGTATTTGCTTGGCATGGAACTGGCACGCTTCACACTTGGTTACTTGTGCAGTTGCATCTTGGAGGGCTTCTGGCCAAAAGAAACCTTGCCGGAACACCTTGCCGGCAAGTGCTTTTGCGCCAATGTGGTGGCCACATATGCCTCCATGTATCTCTGCCAACAGCTTCTGTCCATCTTCCCAGGGAATGCACTTCAATCTGACACCATTGAGTCTTCTTCTGTATAGTTCGTTGCCGACGAACTGATACATACTTGACTTCCTGGTTATTCTCTCTGCTTCTTCTGGCTCTTCGGGAAGTTCTCCAGTTTGAAGAAAATGGACAATTTGCTGTGCCCATGCTGGAGCCTGCGGCTCGACAACAAGGACTAAAGGCATCATTGCTGCTGCGGGGACGTCAGCTTCTACGGCAAGAACCTGCGGCTCTGCCGGAGCTGGACGTTCCCCGGCAAAATTGTCGGGGCAAGACTTGTCGGGAACGCCTGCTTCAACTGTACGGACCCTTGGGTCCGCAGGAGCAGATTGTTCCTCAGCAACTTCATCGTTGATCCTGGGGACCTTGGCGGCGGCTTCAGGAAGATCCGCCGGCAAGTAGTCGCCGGAGACCAACTTTCTCTTCTTGCTTTGCCCCACTGATGGTGTAACAGATGGCTGAGCTAGCTTGAGCACGAAGATCCCTGGTTCCACAGGTAGCTTCAGTGCAGCACACTTTGACATGCCGTCTGCGATGTCATTTTGAGCTCTTGGAACGTGCTCCATCTGCAAGCCTTCAAAGTGCTCTTCAAGCTTTCTCACTTCGTCGACGTAAGCTTCCATCAGTGGGCTCTGGTAGTTCTTGTTCACTTGTCGGACAACCAACTGCAAATCTCCCCGCACAATCAGCTTCTTGATCCCAAGTTCTGCTGCAATTCTGAGGCCGGTAAGCAAACCTTCATACTCTGCAGTATTGTTTGTTGCTTGCTCCTTGGGAAAGTGCATCTGGACAACGTACTTGAGGTGTTCCCCGGTGGGTGCGACAAGCAGCACACCAGCACCGGCGCCTTGCAGCGAGAAGGCACCATCAAAGTACATTACCCATTCTTTGCTCGCTTCTTTGACGGGGATGCTTGTCTCGGGAACTTCTTCGTCTGGCGTTGGTGTCCATTCTGCTATGAACTCTGCCAATGCTCTGCTCTGGATAGTTGAAGTGCTTTCAAACTAAAGACCAAAGCTTGACAGCTCCAGTGCCCACTCGACAATCCTGCCTGTTGCTTCTGGATTCTGCAATATCCTTTTCAGCGGAAAGCGAGTGACCACTGTTATCTCATGTGCTTGGAAGTAGTGGCGCAACTTTCTCGAGGCCATGAGGAGGCCGAAAAGCAGCTTCTGCACGCTAGAGTATCTTGACCTAGCCTCCTGCAAGAGGGAATAAACTGATCGCTGCACCATCTTCCTCCGCACTTCTTCTTGCGTCTGCGCAGTCTCATCCTTGTCGGGGCCAGAGCTTGTCGGGGAAACCCCCTGCTTGTCGCTGGACGTGCTTGCCGGGGCCGTGGGCTCCTCCTCAGCCTCCCTTTCCGCTACTAACGCAGCACTAACCACTTGATTGGTTGCTGCTAAGTACAGCAGCAACTTCTCTTGCGGCTTAGGTGCGACAAGTATTGGAGTGGAGGACAGGTATCCTTTCAAGTCCTGCAGTGCTGCCTCCGCTTCCGGAGTCCATTTCATTGGTCCTGCCTTTTTCAAGATTTTGAAAAACGGCAGGGCGCGTTCTGCAGACTTAGAAATGAACCTGCTGAGAGCAGCCACACAACCAGCGAGCCTCCGCACATCCTTGACGCGTTTCGGAGCTTCGATCTGCTCGATGGCTTTGATCTTGTCGGGATTGGCTTCAATCCCCCTCTGGGACACAAAGAACCCGAGAAGCTTGCCGGAGGGGACTCCGAAGACGCACTTCTCGGGGTTAAGCTTGAGTTGTATCTTGCGCAGATTCGCAAAGTTTTCATCTAGGTCTTGAATCAGGGTATCATTGTCCTTGCTCTTGACCACTATATCATCCATGTAAGCTTCTACATTCCTGTGTATCTGTGGCTCAAAAGCAGTGTGGACTACCCTTGCAAACGTTGAACCCGCATGCTTCAATCCAAAGGACATGCGTATGAAGCAGTAAGTGCCACATGGAGTAATGAATGTGGTCTTCTCTTCATCCTCTTCAGCCATGAATATCTGGTGGTATCCAGAGTATGCATCCAGAAATGAAAGCAACTCACATCCAGCCGTGGAGTCAACGATCTGGTCAATACGCGGCAAGGGAAATGGATCTTTAGGACAAGCTTTATTCACATCAGTGAAGTCTATACAAAGCCTCCACTTCCCATTTGCTTTGCGCACGACGACAGGGTTGGCCAACCACGTGGGATGAAGTACACCTCTAACCAGGCCCGCTGCTTCCAACTTCTTGATCTCCTCGGCTATGAACTCTTGGCGCTCCACTGCTTGCTTCCTGACCTTCTGCTTGATGGGCCGCGCGTGAGGACAAACAGCAAGCTTGTGCTCAATCACTTTCCTGGGAATGCCGGGGATGTCAGACGGTTGCCATGCAAACACGTCGACATTCGCCCGCAGGAAAGCAACGAGCGCGCTTTCCTATTTAGGATCGAGCATGGCACTGATGGTGAAAGTACCACCAGTGCCGTCCTCCTTGGCGGACACCTTCTTGGTTGCAGGTGGAGCTGCCATTCCTTTCTTGCACTTGCCGGTGGAGCTCGATGGTGCGTCCTCGACGGCAGCGCAGCACTCCGAAGAGGTGCGTTTGCCGGAGTGGGCCCCAGAGCTCTTGTCGGACTTGGTCTTGTTCTTCCCCCCGGGAGCTTCAGCGGCAAGTGTTTTGCTATCTGTTGCGGCTGCTGCATCCCGGTAGATCTTGTCGGCGCAGATAAGCGCGTCCTTCTTGTCGCCGGGGACAGAGATGACGCTTATCGGCCCCGGCATCTTGAGCATGTTGTAGGCATAGTGAGAGGCTGCCATAAACTTGGCGAGTGCCGGACGGCCAAGTATCCCATTGTATGGCAATGGGATATCGGCAACGTCGAAGGTGATCCTCTCAGTCCTGAAGTTAAGCTCTCCGCCGAAGGTTACTGGCAGCGTAATCTTCCCCTTCGGCTTGCTCCTTCCCGGGTTGATTCCTTGGAAAGTTCCGGTCTCCTCGAGCTCGCTGTCGAGGATCTGTAGCTTTCGGACTACAGCAGAGGAGATCAGGTTTAGGCCGGCCCCGCCGTCAACCAGCATCTTCGTGACCTTGAGGTTGCGGATGGTTGGTGAAACCAACATCGGCAAGCACCCGACCGCAGTTGTGCGGTCAGGGTGGTCCTCAATGTCGAAGATGATGGGCGTGCTGGACCACTTCAATAGCTTGCGCGACTCGACGGGTGGCTCTGCTGCATTAACTTCCCGCACCCATTGTTTGAGTTGGCGGTGGGAAGTATGCAGAGAGGCACCTCCATCGATGCACAGAACTTCTGTGGCCTTCTGGAACTCCTGCTCGCTGTTGTCTCCGTCGTCCATGTCATCGTCGTCGTCTTCTTCTTCGTCCTTGTCGCGGCCGCGGGGAGGTCTATCTCCTTGCCGCTGCTTGGCCTTGCCGCGGCGTCCTCCCCGGCCATTGAATGGCCGCTTCTTGCCGGACTCTCCTCCGCCTCCCTGGGCCTTCTCCTTGTCGCGTCGCTCGTACTCAGCCTTCTGCTGCTCGACGAGGTATTCGACCCTCTTGCAGTTCTGGAGATCGTGGCCCTTGGTGCGGTGGATCTTGCAGTACTGCTTGTCGGAGCCGTCCTGCTTGTCGGCGGCGGCCACAATGGCAGCCTCCTTGCCGGAGCCACCAGCCTGAGCCTTCTTGGCGCCAGCCTCCTTGCCGGACTGCTCGACAACCAGTACTTCCTTGTTCTTCCTTTTCTTGTTATTCCGCCGTCGGTTTTTCCTTGCCGGGGCGGCATCCTCACTGTCCGTTCCTCCTGCTCCAGCATCCTCTCCGGGGAGTCTCCTCCCCTCTTCAGCGCGCGCACACTTGTCAGCCAGAGCATAAAGCTCGCTGACGTCTTGTATCTTGCACATCGCCATCTCCTCCCTCATCCGGCGGTTACGCACGTTCTGGTGGAACGCGCTGATAACCGCGGCAGGGTGGACGTCCGGGATGTTGTGCTGGACGCGACTGAATCTTTGGATGTACTTTCGCTGGGACTCTCCTTCCTTCTGGGCAAGTATGTGGAGATCACTTTCCTGGCCATGGGGCTTGTGGCCACCCGTGAAGGCGCCGACAAACTGGTGGCACAGGTCGGCCCAAGAAGAGATGGAGTTTTCCGGCAAGTGCATAAGACAAGATCTGACGTTTGGCTTAAGCACGAGCGGGAAGTAGTTAGCCAGTATCTTCTCGTCTCGTCCCCCGGCAGCCTGCACCGCAATGGTGTAGATGTTGAGGAACTCCGAGGGATGGGTCTTGCCGTCGTACTTCTCGAGTACGTCGGGCTTGAAGTTCTTCATACTGGGCCACTGGACCTGCCGCAGCTCACGAGTGAACGCAGGACAACCTGCCGCGTACGGCAAGTCGCCTGGCTCTCCGGGCGCGTGCAAGTCGACAGCGGTCCCAGCGCGCTGGTCGGACTGTCGTCGCGCTTCTCTTCGACGCTCGATGCGAGTTCGAGCGTCTTCTTGGCGTCTGTCGTCGAGGACTTGGCGTTGATCGCGGCGAGCTCGCGGATCCGACGACGCCGTAGAGTCGTCGTCGACGTTGATCCGATGAGTCGGCGATTTCGGCCTTCGCGACGGGGAGTGCACGGTAGTTGCACCCCGGCGATCTTGTCCCCGGCAGTCTTGTCTCCATCAGCCCGCGCCTGGCTGACTTGCCGCGGCTGTGACGTCGCCGGCTGCTGCGGCGTGTCGTTGTTGGCGAAGGCGATGAGGCTTTGGATAGTAGCCCTCCAGTCTTCGGCCTTGTCTGCCGCTGGAGGGAAGTCGAGGAGTAACTGAGCTCTAGCTAGAGCTTCCGCTGGAGTGGAGGGGAGCGGTGGTGAGCGGTGCGAGGAGCGAGATATGCTCGGACTCCTAATAGCGTTAGAAGGAGCAGGATCTCGTCCCGGCGACCGCGCCTTGCTCGTGCCAGCGCGTTGGCCTTCAGCGTCCCGCGACCCGCCAGCTTGCCCTTGTCCCAGCAAGCGGATGGTACCCTGCGTACCACGCCGCTGCCGTTCCGGCACCTCCTGAGAGGGGCGCGGTGCGTGCACGGACACCGAGGTCTTGGAGTGCGCTCGGTCGTCCGTCTTGTCCTTGGACTTGGCGGCGTCGTGAGTTTCCTCGCCAGCGTCCGTCCTTCCGCCAGGGTCTACCCCACCAACCATCGGTTCTGGTGGTGGTGGGATCGACGCGGATGGGCCTCCTACCTCCGAAGCTTTCTTCGTCGGCGGCATGTCGATGAAGTTAACGAAGTTGATGAGGTTGCTGAAGATTGCGCCCGCGTGAACGCCGGATCAGGTTCGCACAACCTCGACGCCCCCTACCTGGCGCGCCAAAGATGTCGGGGAAACTGACCGCCCACGAATACCTATGGGACCGGAGCCCCTTTTCGGTACGGCAAGGGAGCGGAGGGTGCACGAAGAGCGGATCGAGGCACACACGCGGGCAGTTTACCCAGGTTCGGGCCGCACGGATGCGTAAAACCCTACTCCTGCCTTGGTTGTATTGAGTTCTTGGCTCGGGAGCAAGAAGAACTACAGTGCTGGTTGCTAGCTACACCGAGCGTGAGAGTGATCTAGGATCGGAACCTCCCCTACGTTGCGCATGGGCCTCCTTTTATAGGTCAAAGGGGTCACCGACAGGTGGCAACGTAGGTGAGGGTAAAAATGTAAAAATGGTGGTAGTTGTAACAGTGTATGTACAGTGTACGCATAGTGGTCTATACCTAACCCTGACGGCAGGGGACAAGGGCATTGAATGCCCGTCGCTGTCGCCCCCAAACAGTGCAAAAAGCATCTGTCCGGGCGTCTCCGTTCGCCATGATGGTGGCCTCGTCACCGTGGCTTGCCACCGTGTTCCCCAGGCTGCACGCCCATCCGCCACGTGCCCCTGGAAGGGCCCCAAGGGCGACGCGTGGCCAGATGAGCTGGAGCGCAGGCACATAGTGAAAGCTTGCCGCGGTAAGCGCCTTGCCGCGGCCGGAAGCTTGTCGCTTTCCGGGCCTTGCCGGGGCGCGCGATGCGCCACAGCAAGTCTTTTGAAATGCCATGCTTTGGCCTTCCTAGCAAGCTCCTCTTGCCAGGGTCTTGTGCTAAATGGGGTGGTCTTGAGCCTGGAGCGGCCTTCCCGGCAAGCTCCTCTTGCCGGGGCCTTGTTTCTCTGACTTGTATACTTTTTTCTTGAATGGCTCCAAAGGAACCAAAGCGGGCCTTGGCGGGCGCGTGGCAAGCCCTGCCACGGGACGTTGCTACTGCCCGTGCACAAGTCGGGATACTAAGGTACCCCTACTTTAGTACACCGACAGGAGCAAGATGTCGGGGAAACTGACCGCCCATGAACACCATTGGGACCGGAGCCCCTTTTCGGTATGGCAAGGGAGCGGAGGGTGCACGGAGAGCGGATCGAGGCACACACGCGGGCAGTTTACCCAGGTTCGGGCCGCACGGATGCGTAAAACCCTACTCCTGCCTTGGTTGTATTGAGTTCTTGGCTCGGGAGCAAGAAGAACTACAGTGCTGGTTGCTAGCTACACCGAGCGTGAGAGTGATCTGGGATCGGAACCTCCCCTACGTTGCGCATGGGCCTCCTTTTATAGGTCAAAGGGGTCACCGACCGGTGGCAACGTAGGTGAGGGTAAAAATGTAAAAATGGTGGTAGTTGTAACAGTGTATGTACAGTGTACGCACAGTGGTCTATACCTAACCCTGACAGCAGGGGACAAGGGCATTGAATGCACGTCGCTGTCGCCCCCAAACAGTGCAAAAAGCATCTGTCCGGGCGTCTCCGTTCGCCACGATGGTGGCCTCGTCACCGTGGCTTGCCACCGTGTTCCCCCGGCTGCACGGCCATCCGCCACGTGCCCCTGGAAGGGCCCCAAGGGCGACGCGTGGCCAGATGAGCTGGAGCGCAGGCACACAGTGAAAGCTTTCCGTGGTAAGCGCCTTGCCGCGGCCGGAAGCTTGTCGCTTTCCGGGCATTGCCGGGGCGCGCGATGCGCCACGGCAAGTTTTTTGAAATTCCATGCTTTGGCCTTCCTGGCAAGCTCCTCTTGCCAGGGTCTTGTGCTAAAAGGGGTGGTCTTGAGCCTGGAGCGGCCTTCCCGGCAAGCTCCTCTTGCCGGGGCCTTGTTTCTCTGACTTGTATACTTCGTTCTTGAATGGCTCCAAAGGAACCAAAGCGGGCCTTGGCGGGCGCGTGGCAAGCCCTGCCACGGGACGTTGCTACTGCCCGTGCACAAGTCGGGATACTAAGGTACCCCTACTTTAGTACACCGACAGGAACCCTACTTTAGTACACCGACACCTGGATTCCTTCGCCAAGGCTATTGCTCCAGTGTTGTCACAAAAGATTTTCATTGGACCCGATGCACTAGGTATCACACCTAGATCGGATATGAACTCCTTCATCCAGACTCCTTCATTTGCTGCTTCTGAAGCAGCTACGTATTCCGCTTCACACGTAGATCCCGCCACGACGCTTTGCTTGGAACTGCACCAACTGACAGCTCCATAGTTCAATAAAAACACATATCCGCGAGTCATCCGGATTAGTGTCAAAGCTTGCATCGACGTAACCGTTTACGACAAGCTCTTTGTCATCTCCATATACGAGAAACATATCCTTTGTCCTTTTCAGGTACTTCAGGATGTTCCTGACCGCTGTCCAGTGATCCACTCCTGGATTACTTTGGTACCTCTCTGCTAAACTTATAGCAAGGCACACATCAGGTCTGGTACACATCATTGCATACATGATAGATCCTATGGCTGAGGCATAGGGAATGACTTTCATTTTCTCTCTATCTTCTGAAGTGGTCGGGCATTGAGTCTTACTCAACTTCACACCTTGTAACACAGGCAAGAACACTTTCTTTGACTGATCCATTTTGAACTTCTTCAAAACTTTATCAAGGTATGTGCTTTGTGAAAGTCCAATTAAGCGTCTTGATCTATCTCTATAGATCTTAATGCCTAATATGTAAGCAGGTTCACCGAGGTCTTTCATTGAAAAATTCTTATTCAAGTATCCTTTTATGCTATCCAGAAATTCTATATCATTTCCAATCAACAATATGTCATCCACATATAATATCAGAAATGCTACAGAGCTCCCACTCACTTTCTTGTAAATACAGGCTTCTCCAAAAGTCTGTATAAAACCATATGCTTTGATCACCTCATCAAAGCGTATATTCCAACTCCGAGATGCTTGCAACAGTCCATAGATGGATCGCTGGAGCTTGCACACTTTGTTAGCACCTTTAGGATCGACAAAACCTTCTAGTTGCATCACATACAACTCTTCTTTGAGATATCCATTCAGGAATGCAGTTTTGACATCCATTTGCCAGATTTCATAATCATAAAATGCGGCAATTGCTAACATGATTCGGACAGAATTAAGCTACGCTACTGGTGAGAAAGTCTCATCGTAGTCAACTCCTTCAACTTGTCGAAACCCTTTCACAACAAGTCGAGCTTTGCAAACAGTAACATTACCGTTAACGTCGGTCTTCCTCTTGAAAATCCATTTATTTTCGATGGCTTGCCGATCATCGGGCAAGTCAACCAAAGTCCACACTTTGTTCTCTGATACGTCTCCAATGTATCTATAATTTTTGATTGTTCCATGCTATTATTTATGAAGTCTTGGATGTTTAATGGGCTTTATCATTCACTTTTATATTATTTTTGGGACGAACCAACTAACCCAAAGGCCCAGTCCAGATTGCTGTTTTTTGCCTATTTCAGGGTTTTGCAGAAAAGGAATATCAAACGGAGTCCAAACGGAATGAAACCTTCGTGAGAGATATTTTTGGAGGAAATCACGCTCGGGAAACGTCAGGACCAAGTCAGGGGGCAAGGGCCAGCCCTCGAGGGTGGGGGGCGTGCCCCCCTTCCCAGGGCGAGCCCCCTGCCTCGAGGTTGGCCCACACGGGCCTCGGTGCCCTCCTTCTTCCTATATATACCTACGTACCCCAGAAACTCCATACGCAGAGAGAAAACCCTAATTCCACCGCCGTAGCTTCTGTTCCCGTGGAGATCCCATCTTGGAGCCTGTTCCGGGGGGGGGGATCCATCACGGAGGCCTTCATCATCATCATCATCATCGCCCTCACCATGAGTTGTGAGTAGTTTACCACAGATCTTCGGTTCCATAGCTAGTATCTAGATAGCTTCTTCTCTCTCTCTGGATCACAATACAAAGTTCTCCTTGGTCTTCGAGGAGATCTATTCGATGTAATCTCTTTTTGTGGTGTGTTTGTCGAGATCCGATGAATTGTGAGTTTATGATCAAGGTTATCTATGAAAGATATTTGGTTCTTCTCTGAACTTTTTATGTGTGCTCATAATATCCTTACTAGTCTATTCGAATTATTGGTTTGGTTTGGCCTACTAGATCTATAGTTCTTGCAATGGGAGAAGTGCTGGCTTTGGGTTCAATCTTGCGGTGTCCTTTCCCAGTGACAGTAGGGGCAGCAAGGCACGTATTGTATTGTTGCCATCGAGGATAAAAAGATGGGGTTTTCATCATATTGCTTGAGTTTATCCCTCTACATCATGTCATCTTTCTTAAGGAGTTACTCTGTTCGTATGAACTCAATACACTAGATGCATGCTGGATAGCGGTCGATGTGTGGAGTAATAGTTGTAGATGCAGAATCGTTTTGGTCTACTTGTCTCGGACGTGATGCCTATATACAATGATCATGCCTAGATAGTCTCATAATTATTTGATTTTCTATCAATTGCTCGACAGTAATTTGTTTACCCGTCGTAGAATACCGCTATCATGAGAGAAGCCACTAGAGAAAACTATGGCCCCCGGGTCTATTCTCAACATATCAATCTACATCTACTTTACTTTTCTTGCTTTTATTTGCTGTTTCATTAAACCAAAATACCAAAAAATATAATTATCATCTCTATCAGATCTCACTCTCGTAAGTGACCGTAAAGGGATTGACAACCCCTTATCGCGTTGGCTGCGAAGTTCTTATTTGTTTGTGCAGGTGCGAGGGACTCGCGCGTGGTCTCCTACTAGATTGATGCCTTGGTTCTCAAAAACTGAGGGAAATACTTACGCTACTGTGCTGCATCTCCCTTTCCTCTTCGAGGGAATACAACGCAAGCTCAAGAGGTAGCAAGAAGAATTTCTGGCGCCGTTGCCGGGGAGGCTTACGCAAAAGTCATATACCAAGTACCTATCACAAACCCTTATCCTTCGCATTACATTGTTTGCCTCTCGTTTTCCTCTCCCCCACTTCACCCTTGCCATTTTATTCGTCCTTCTTCCGCCGTGTGTTTATCGTTCACTTGCCTCTTGTTTGCTTGTGTGCTATGTGCCCTCAATTTGCTTGCATCTTCGCTTGATAAAGTATGGATCCTCATCCACTTGCTAATCTCTTTAAGAGATCCCATTATGTTGAACCTATTGCTAGTGAGCTGCGTGCACTAGATTATCTTTATGAGGTTTTGCTCGAAATTTATGAATCTGAAAATTGTGACGAAGTATTGAAAGAAAAACATAAATTGATTCACGATAGCTCTTTGAGTAAAAAGCACGATTGCAATGATGTCATTATAAATTCTATTAATGTCAATTGTGCTAATGATACGCAAAACCCTAAGCATGGGGATGCTTGTATTGCTATGTCCACTACTTGTTGCAATGATCATGATTGGGGTGATTCTTCTTATGGTCTTGGAAATTTATTTAATCCCCATGATGAATATAAGATTGATAATAATGTTTGCATTAATATTGAAAGTGGGTTTGGAAGAGTGTCAACTTTAGATCCCACATACTTGGAGAATGTTCAATCTTATGAAACTTTTGATAAAAGTGGGTTTGGAGAGGTCGTCACTTTAGTTAATGTTAATCCCACTATTTTGAAAGAGTGTCAACTTTGCATGCATGTGGATCGTGTTGAGAATATGTTATGTGACAGCTATTTTGTTGAATTTTATCATGATCCTACATGTAGTTATTATGAGAGAGGGAAATATGGTTGTAGAAATTTTCATGTTACTAAATTACCTCTCGTTAGGTTGAGATTGCTATTGTTTCTTTCTCCTTCCTTGCATATGCTAGATCTTGCTTGTCTTGGTAATTTGTTTTCCTATAAGATGCCTATGCATAGGAAGTTTGTTAGACTTAGACATGTTTGTCACATGTCTTATGATGCTCTCCTTGTGCTTCAATCCTTGTCCTTTATGTGAGCATCATTGAATTATCGTACCTAGCTAGGGGCGTAAAACGATAGCGCTTGTTGGGAGGCAACCCAATTTTATGTTTTTTTTATTTTGTTGCTGTTAGGGAATAAGTATTGCATCTAGCCTCTGATTAGATGTGTTTTCATGTTTTGTTTAGTGTTTGTGCCAAGTAGAACCTTTGGTAGGACTTGTGTGAAGTTTATTTGATCTTGCTGTGAAAAACAGAATCGTTAGTGCTCGCTAAAGTAGACTTCAGATTTTACTGGAGCATTATTTTTAGTTGATTCTTTTTGCTGCTGATTGGTAGACAAATTTCGCAAATTTACCAATTTAGTTTGAATTTGTTGGAGTTCCAGAAGTAGGCGTACCCAGCAGATTACTACAGACTGTTCTGTTTTTGACAGATTCTGTTTTTCGTGTGTTGTTTGCTTATTCCGATGCATCTATGAGTAATATTGGAGGATATAAATCATAGAGAACTTGGATTACAGTAGGTTTAACACCAATATAAACAAAGAATGAATTACTTGCTGTAACTTTGAGTGGTGGTTTCCTTTCTCTTACTAACGGAGCTCACGAGAATTTTTGTCTAAGTTTTGTCTTGTGAAGTTTTCAAGTTTTGAGTATTGCTTTGATGGACTATGGAACAAGGAGTAGCAAAGGCCGAAGCTTGGGGATTCCCATGGCATCCCAAGTAAAATCAAGATAATCAAATTCCTAAGCTTGGGGATGCCCCGGGAAGGCATCCCCTCTTTCGTCTTCATCCATCGATAACTATACTTGGAGCTATATTTTTATTCGCAACATGCTATGTGTTTTGCTTGGAGCGTCTTGTATAATTTGAGTCTTTGCTTGTTAGCTTGCCACAATTATCCTTGCTGTACACACCTATTTGAGATAGTTAAATATGGCCTAGAAATTATTAGAACACTCTATGTGCTTCACTTATATCTTTTGAGTTGAATAGTTTTTGCTCTAGTGCTTCACTAGTATCTTTTAGAGCACGGTGGTGGTAATATTTTGTAGAAATTGTTGAACTCTCATGCTTCACTTATATCTATTTGAGAGTCCATTAAAACAGCATGGTAATGTGTTTTGGCTAAAGAAACTAGTCTTCACATGATAAATATCCAATGTCAATGTAGTAAAATTTTCACACCAAGTGCATTGAATAGAAGGAGATGTTGGATGCTTGATAATTGTTTTGAAACATGAGGATAGTGATATTAGAGTCATGCTAGTGGAGTTATTATGAAATTGATGAATACTTGTGTTAAGGTTAGTGATTCCCGTATCATGCACGTATGGTGAACCGCTATGTGACGAAGTTAGAGCATGAGGTACTTGTAGAGTGCCAACCTTTGTGTGGAGGTCGGGGGGCGGGCGATGGTTAACTCCTACCAACCTCCCCCCTAGGAGAATGCGTTGATTGCATAGTTTTTGATGACTCGTAGATTTTTGCAATAAGTATATGAGTTCTTATGACTAATGTTGAGTCCATGAATTATACGCACTCTCACCTTTCCACCATTGCTAGCCTCTCTTGTACCGCGCAACTTTCGCCGATACCATAAACCCACTATATATCCTTCCTCAAAACAGCCACCATATTGTTCCTCAAAACTGGCACCATACCTACCTATCATGGCATTTCCATAGCCATTCTGAGATATATTGCCATGCAACTTTCCACCGTTCCGTTCATATGACACGCATCATATTGTCATAGTGACATGCATGATCATGTAGTTGACATTGTAATTGTGACAAAGCCACCATGCATAATTTTTCATATTTGTCGCTCTTGATTCATTGTTTATGCTGGTACACCGCCGGAGGCATTCATGTAGAGTCAAGCTTGTTGTAATATCAAGTTGTAATTTCAAGTTGTAACAAAAAGTGTGATGTTCATCATTATTAGAGCATTGTCCCGTGTGAGGAAAGGCCAATAAAAAAAAGAGAAGGCCCAAAAAAATAGAGAGGGGCTAATAAAAAAAGCCCCTCCAAAAAATGAGAGAAAAGAGAGAAGGGACAATTTCTACTATCTTTTCCCACACTTGTGCTTCAAAGTAACACCATGATCATCATTGTAGAGAGTCTCATGATTAGTCACTTTCATATACTAGTGGGAATTTTCATTATAGAACATGGCTTGTATATTCAAACAATGGGCTTCCTCAAATGCCCTAGGTCTTCATGAGCAAGCAAGTTGGATGCACACCCACTAGTTTCTTTTTGAGCTTTCATTCATATTTAGCTCTAGTGCATCCGTTGCATGGCAATCCCTACTCACTCACATTGATATCTATTAATGGGCATCTCCATAGCCCGTTGATACGCCTAGTCGATGTGAGACTATCTTCCTCTTTTTGTCTTCTCCACAACCACCTCTATTCCACCCATAGTGCTATATCCATGGCTCACACTCATGTATTGCGTGAAAGTTGAAAGGTTTGAAAAAGATAGAGTATGAAAACAAATGTTTGGCTGAAATCGGAGTTGTGCATGATATGAATATTTTGTGTGCTGAAGAGGGAGCATAGCCAGACCATGTTTAGTCACTTTACATTATAGAACTTGGCTTGTATATTCCAACGATGGGCTTCCTCAAATGCCCTAGGTCTTCGTGAGCAAGCAAGTTGGATGCACACCCACTAGTTTCTTTTGTTGAGCTTTCATTCATATTTAGCTCTAGTGCATCCGTTGCATGGCAATCCCTACTCACTCACATTGATATCCATTGATGGGCATCTCCATAGCCCGTTGATATGCCTAGTTGATGTGAGATATCTCCCTCTTTTTATCTTCTCCACAACCACCTCTATTCCACCCATAGTGCTATATCCATGGCTCACGCTCATGTATTGCGTGAAAGTTGAAAGGTTTGAAAAGATAGAGTATGAAAACAAGTGCTTGGCTGAAATCGGGGTTGTGCATGATATGAATATTTTGTGTGAATAACAAGGGAGCATAGCCAACACTATATGATTTTGTAGGGATATTTTCTTTAGCCATAGTATTTTGAGAAGACATGATTGCTTTGTTAGTATTGCTTGAAGTATTGTTATTTCTTATGTCAATATAGACTTTTATCTTGAATCCTTCAGATCTGAATATTCATGCCACAATTAAGAGAATTACATTGAATAACTATATTGGTTAGCATTCCACATCAAAAATTCTTTCTTTATCATTTACCTACTTGAGGACGAGCAGGAATTAAGCTTGGGGATGCTTGATACGTCTCCAACATATCTATAATTTTTTATTGTTCCATGCTATTATTTATGAAGTCTTGGATGTTTAATGGGCTTTATCATTCACTTTTATATCATTTTTTGGACTAACCTACTAACCCAAAGGCCCAGTCCAAATTGCTGTTTTTTGCCTATTTCAGGGTTTTGCAGAAAAGGAATATCAAACAGAGTCCAAACGGAATGAAACCTTCGCGAGAGATATTTTTGGAGGAAATCATGCTCGGGAAACGTCAGGACCAAGTCAGGGGACGAAGGGCCAGCCCTAGAGGGTGGGGGGCGCGCCCCCTGCCTCGAGGCTGGCCCACACGGCCCCCGGTGCCCTCCTTCTTCCTATATATACATATGTACCCCAGAAACTCCATACGCATAGAGAAAACCCTAATTCCACTATCGTAGCTTCTGTTCCCGTGGAGATCTCATCTTGGAGCCTGTTCCGGGAGGGGGATCCAGCACGGAGGCCTTCATCATCATCATCATCGCCCTCACCATGAGTTGTGAGTAGTTTACCACAGACCTTCGGGTCCATAGCTAGTATCTAGATGGCTTCTTCTGTCTCTCTCTGGATCTAAATATAAAGTTCTCCTCGGTCTTCGAGGAGATCTATTCGATGTAATCTCTTTTTGCGGTGTGTTTGTCGAGATCCGATGAATTGTGAGTTTATGATCAAGGTTATCTATGAAAGATATTTGGTTCTTCTCTGAACTTTTTATGTGTGCTCATAATATCCTTGCAAGTCTCTTCGAATTATTGGTTTGGTTTGGCCTACTAGATCTATAGTTCTTGCAATGGGAGAAGTGCTTGGCTTTGGGTTCAATCTTGCGGTGTCCTTTCCCAGTGATAGTACGGGCAGCAAGGCACGTATTGTATTGTTGCCATCGAGGATAATAAGATGGGGTTTTCATCATATTGCTCGAGTTTATCCCTCTACATCATGTCATCTTGCTTAAGGCGTTACTCTGTTCGTATGAACTCAATACACTAGATGCATGCTGGATAGCGGTCGATGTGTGGAGTAATAGTAGTAGGTGCAGGCAGGACTCGGTCTACTTGTCTCGGACGTGATGCCTATATACAATGATCATGCCTAGATAGTCTCATAATTATTCGCTTTTCTATCAATTGCTCGACAGTAATTTGTTTACCCGTTGTAGAATACCGCTATCATGAGAGAAGCCACTAGAGAAAACTATGGCCCCTGGGTCTATCTTTATCATATTACTTTCCGTCAACTAGCCAATTTCTGCCGCCATTGTTTATTTGCTTTCTTTACTTTCTGTTTCTATATCAAAAATACCAAAAATATTATCTTATCATCTCTATCAGATCTCACTCTCGTAAGTGACCGTAAAGGTATTGACAAACCCTTATCGCGTTCGCTGCGATGTTCTTATTTGTTTGTGCAGGTGCGAGGGACTGGCGCGTGGTCTCCTACTGGATTGATACCTTGGTTCTCAAAAACCGAGGGAAATACTTATGCTACTGTGCTGCATCTCCCTTTCCTCTTCGAGGGAATACAACGCAAGCTCAAGAGGTAGCACACAGCACCAAACTTTAAGAAACGACAACTTTGGTTTCTTGCCAAACCATAGTTCATAAGGCGTCGTCTCAACGGATTTAGATGGTGCCCTATTTAACGTGAATGCAGCTGTCTCTAAAGCATAACCCCAAAATGATAGTGGTAAATCGGTAATAGACATCATAGACCGCACCATATCTAATAAAGTACGGTTACGACGTTCAGACACACCATTACGCTGTGGTGTTCCGGGTGGCGTGAGTTGTGAAACTATTCCACATTGTTTCAACTCGTAACTCAAATATTCACCTCCACGATCAGATTGTAGAAACTTTATTTTCTTGTTACGATGATTCTCTACTTCACTCCGAAATTCTTTGAACTTTTCAAATGTTTCAGACTTGTGCTTCATCAAGAAGATATACCCATATCTGCTTAAATCATCAGTGCTGGTCAGAAAATAACGATACCCGCCGCGAGCTTCAACACTCATCGGTCCACATACATCAGTATGTATGATTTCCACTAAATCTATTGCTCGCTCCATTGTTCCAGAGAACAGAGTTTTAGTCATCTTGCCCATGAGGCATGGTTCACAAGCACCAAGTGATTCATAATCAAGTGATTCCAAAAGACCATCACTATGGAGTTTCTTCATGCGCTTTACACCAATATGACCTAAACGGCAGTGCCACAAATAAGTTGCACTATCATTATTAACCTTACATCTTTTGCCTTCAATATTATGAATATGTGTATCACTACAATCGAGATCCAACAAGAATAGACCACTCTTCAAGGGTGCATGACCATAAAAGATATTACTCATATAAATAGAACAACCATTATTCTCAAATTTAAATGAATAACCATCTCGCAATAAACAAGATGTAGATATAATGTTCATGCTTAACGCTGGCACCAAATAACAATTATTCAGGTCTATAACTAATCCCGAAGGTAGATGTAGAGGTAGCGTGCCGACGGCGATCACATCGACTTTGGAACCATTTCCCATGCGCATTGTCACCTCGTCCTTAGCCAATCTTCGTTTAATCCGTAGTCCCTGTTTCGAGTTACAAATATTATCAACCGAACCGGTATCAAATGAAGGAAATATGCCCTAGAGGCAATAATAAAGTTATTATTTATTTCCTTATATCATGATAAGTGTTTATTATTCATGCAAGAATTGTATTAACTGGAAACTTAGTACATGTCTGAATACATAGACAAAACAGAGTGTCCCTAGTATGCCTCTACTAGACTAGCTCATTGATCAAAGATGGTTGTGTTTCCTAGCCATAGACATGAGTTGTCATTTGATCAATGGGATCACATCATTAGGAGAATGATGTGATGGACTAGACCGATCCGTTAGCTTAGCACTATGATCGTTTAGTTTTACTGCTATTGCTTTCTTCATGACTTATACATGTTCCTATGACTATGAGATTATGCAACTCCTGAATACCGTAGGAACACCTTGTGTGCTATCAAACGTCACAACGTAACTGGGTGATCATAATGATGCTCTACAGGTGTCTCCGAAAATGTTCGTGGTGTTGGCATAGATCAAGAATAGGATTTGTCACTCCGAGTGTCGGAGAGGTATCTCTGGGCCCTCTCGGTAATACACAACATAATAAGCCTTGCAAGCAAATGACTAATGAGTTAGTCACGAGATGATGTATTACGGAACGAGTAAAGAGACTTGCCGGTAACGAGATTGAACTAGGTATTGAGATATTGACGATCGAATCTCGGGCAAGTAACATACCGATGACAAAGGGAACAACGTATGTTGTTATGCGGTTTGACCGATAAAGATCTTCGTAGAATATGTAGGAGCCAATATGAGCATCCATGTTCCGCTATTGGTTATTGACCGGAGATGAGTCTCGGTCATGTCTACATAGTTCTCGAACCCGTAGGGTCCGCACGCTTAACGTTTGATGACGATCGGTATTATGAGTTTATGTGTTTTGATGTACCGAAGATAGTTCGGAGTCCCGGATGAGATCGGGGACATGACGAGGAGTCTCGAAATGGTCGAGACGTAAAGATCGATATATTGGACAACTATATTCGGACATCGGAAAGGTTTCGAGTGATTCGGGTATTTCTCGGAGTACCGGAGAGTTACGGGAATTCGCCGGGGAGTATAATTCGCCAGGGAGTATATGGGCCTTATTGGGCTTTAGGGGAAAGGGAGAGAGGAGGCTGCGCCCCTCCCATGGCTTAGTCCGAATTGGACTAGGGAGAGGGGTTGCGCCTCCTCCTTCCTTCTCTTCTCTTTCCCTTTCCTTCTCTCCTACTCCTACTACTTGGAAGGGCTCCTAGTTCTACTAGGAAAGGGGGAATCCTACTCCCTGTGGGAGTAGGACTCCCCTAGGGCGCGCCATAGAGAGGGCCGGCCCTCCCTCTCCCCCACTCCTTTATATACGGGGGTAGAGGCACCCCATAGAGACACAAGTTGATCAGTTGATCTCTCCCAACCGTGTGTGGTGCCCCCTCCACAGTAACACACCTCGGTCATATCGTTGCAGCGCTTAGGCGAAGCCCTGCGACGGTAACTTCATCATATCCGTCACCACGCCGTTGTGCTGAAGAAACTCTCCCGTGAAGCTCAACTGGATCAAGAGCTCGTGGGACGTCATCAAGCTGAACGTGTGCTGAACGCGAAGGTGTCGTACGTTCGGTACTTGATCGGTTGGATCGCAAAGAAGTTCGACTACATCAACCGCGTCACTAGACGCTTCCGCTCCCGGTCTACGAGGGTACATAGACACACTCTCCCCTCTCGTTGCTATGCTTCTAGTAGATAGATCTTGTGTGATCGTAGGAAATTTTTGAAATACTACGTTCCCCAACAGTGTTATCAGAGCCAGGTCTATGCGTAGATGATATGCACGAGTAGAACACAAGTGAGTTGTGGACGATAGTAGTCATACTGCTTACCAGCATGTCATACTTTGCTTCGGCGGTATTGTGAGATGAAGCGGCCCGGACCGACATTACGCGTACGCTTACGCGAGACTGGTTTCACCGTATGAGCACTCGTTGCTTAAAGGTGACTGGCGGGTGTCTGTCTCTCTCACTTTAGCTGAATCGAGTGTGCCTACGCCCGGTCCTTGTGAAGGTTAAAACATCACATACTTGACGAAACATCGTTGTGGTTTTGTACGCATAGGTAAGAACGGTTCTTGCTAAAGCCCGTAGCAGCCACGTAAAACTTGCAACAACAAAGTAGAGGACGTCTAACTTATTTTTGTAGGGCATGTTGTGATGTGATATGGTCAAGACATGATGAGTTATACGGTTTTGTATGAGATGATCATGTTTTGTAAAGTTATCGGCAACTGGCAGGAGCCATATGGTTGTCGCTTTATTGTAAGAAATGCAATCGCCATGTAATTGCTTTACTTTATCACTAAGCGGTAGCGATGGTCGTAGAAGCAATAGGTGACGAGACAACAATGATGCTACGATGGATATCAAGGTGTCGCGCCGGTGACGAAGGTGATCATGACGGTGCTTTGGAGATGGAGATCAAAAGCACAAGATGATGATGGCCATATCATGTCACATATTTTGATTTGCATGTGATGTTTATCTTATTATGCTTCTTATTTTGCTTAGAATGATGGTAGCATTATAAGATGATCCCTTACAAATTTCAAGGTACACGTGTTCTCCCTGAGTATGCATCGTTGCGAAAGTTCATCGTGCCGAGACACCACGTGATGATCGGGTGTGATAAGCTCTATGTTCAAATACAACGGGTGTATGACAGTTTTGCACATGTAGAATACTCTGGTTAAACTTGACGAGCCTAGCATATGCAGATATGGCCTCGGAACACTGGAGACCGAAAGGTCGAGCGTGAATCATATAGTAGATATGATCAACATAAGATGTTCACCATTGAAAACTACTCCATCTCACGTGATGATCGGACATGGTTTAGTTGATTTGGATCACGTGATCATTTAGATGACTAGAGGGATGTCTATCTAAGTGGGAGTTCTTTAGTAATATGATTAATTAAACTTTAATTTATCATGAACTTAGTCCTGGTAGTATTAGCATATCTATGTTGTAGATCAATAGCTCGTCATGTAGCTCCCCGTTTGTTTTATATGTTCCTAGAGAAAACTAAGTTGAAAGATGTTAGTAGCAATGATGCAGACTTGTTCCGTGATCTGAGGATTTTCCTCATTGCTGCACAGAATTATTATGTCCTTGATGCACCGCTTGGTGACAGACCTATTGCAAGAGCAGATGCAAACGTTATGAACGTTTTGACAAAAGCTTGGTATGATGACTACTTGATAGTTTAGTGCACCATGCTTTACGGCTTATAACTGGGACTTCAAAAACGTTTTGAACGCCACGGAGCATATGAGATGTTCCAAGAGTTGAAATTAGTGTCGTGGAATTAGCACGGCAGATGTCCGGTTTAGCGGACTTAGTCGTGAGGCCGCGCATCTATGTAGTAGCTTGAGAGGGGTTGAGCAGAATCGAGAGACGCGATGCAAGACAAGGGTTTAGAACGCTTCGGGCCCCGGAAAACATCATCCGGTAATATCCCTACATGCTGTTTGAGGCTAGGTCTCATTATGATCCTCATGGTGTCGCCGGTAAACCGGCTCTTTGTGTCTAGCCCTAGAAACTTGTGAGAACTTGTCCCTCTTTGGGGAGCCCTGCCCCTCCTTATATATGTTGAAGGGGCGGGTTACATGACTAGTCCTAGTAGGGCTAGGATTACTCTATAACAAGGAGTCCTAGTCTTGCTTCCTTTGTAGGAGAATATTCCTTGTGCTTTCTTCATAAACCAGCCCACCATACATGAACCGGCCTTCTGGGCCTTTGGCCTTGTCATCCGTTATCCGCCCGCCGGGTTACCAGTGAATTGTTGATACGTCCAAAACGTATCTATAATTTTTGCTTGCTCCATGCCTCTTTTGGGTGATATTGCTATATTATTTATACACTTCCATACACTTTTGATCATATTTGGACTAACCTAGTAACTCAGTGCACCCCAGTGCCAGTTTCTGTTTTCGGTTGTTTTTGTATTTCAGGTTTTCCCATTACGAGAACCGCCAGAAAAATCCCGGAAAAATTATATAAAAAATCAGCGTTCCAGAAGCTTCCCGGCACCCGAAGTACAGCCGGAGGGGGGCCACCAGGGCTCCAGGCGCCCTGGTGGCGCAGCCCCCCTCCTGGCCGCGCCGGGGGGGGCCTGGGCCCCCCGAGCCTCCGCTGATGCCCCCCTTTGGCATATATTTATATCGTGTCCCGAAACCCTCGAGACGGGAACCCTTTTTCGCGATCTCATCTCTGTTCCGCCGCCGCCGCGCTTCCAAGATCGGGAGCACCAGGAGAACTCTTCCCGGCACCCTGCCGGAGGGGAGGATCACCACCGGGAGCTTCTCCACCACCATGGACGCCTCCCGGATGAGTTGTGAGTAGTCTCCCTTGGACCATGGGTCCATGACCAGTAGCTATGTGATGTTCTCCTCCCGTTCTTGTGCTTCACTAATTAGTCCTCGTGAGCTGCCCTACATGATCGAGGCACATATGTAATCCTTATGCTGTTGCTATGATGAGTTTGCTGGGATCCGATGGATTGTGAGATTATGTTCAGGTTGTGTTTGAGTAATATATTTGATCTACCTCTTTTATATTTATGTTCGTAAGTAATTCTTGCATGTTCTCCGTTGTTATTTATTGCTTTGGCCAAGTAGTAGGTAGTGACTCCAAGAGGGAACGTTATGCTTGATTGTGGGTTCATGCCCCTCGATGACTAGCTTGAGTGACAGAAACATGAGTCTAGGGGATGTGCTGTTGCCACAAGGGGGAAAACAACGGTGCTTGTGCCCGCGGGTGCAAGGATTGTTTACTTTACGCAAAGTTCTTTTAATGCAGTTGTATGTTGCTTCGAGTTTACACTATGGGTGGGACTCGCAACTTAATACCAGCGAGATGTTCTGGATAGATATCTCAAGGTGGATGATTAGTAGTAGATGCAGATGGATTTCAGTCTACTTGCCTTGGCGTACCGCCCATGCTTTGAACCTCTACCTTTCTTGCAACATAGTTAGCATTGGTTTGCGCACATAATTCTGTCAATTGCCCAACTGTAATTCGTTTACCTCACATAGCTGTTTTATCGTCTTTTGGGAGAGAGACATCACTAGTGAACATCATGGGACTCCGGTCCATATTGCCATCACTGATCACATCCGCTATTTACTTTCCGCTTTTATTTACTATTTACAGCAAAACCTATCACTACTATCACTTGTGTTTGATCCTTTGTAAACGACAAGGCCGGAGGGATTGACAACCTCTCTGTACTCGTTGGGAGCAAAGTTATTTGTATCTGTGTGCAGGTCCATGTTGATTGCTAATATCTGGCGCCGTTAGCAGTTGACACCTTCTTATTGAAACTGGGAGTCTCAGGGAAATCGATCCTTGGTATCTTTGCCAAGGGAAAACTTCCGCTACACTGCATCTCAAACCTTCCACTTGGGGTAACCAACGAGGGGCGAGAAGCCATCAAGCAAAGTTTTCTGGCGCCGTTGCCGGGGATTCCACTCTTCAAGATAGGGGAGTTGCACGCTATCTTTTATCTTTGCTTTTTAGTCTTGTTAGTTTACCTTTCAGTTTTCTTTATGTCTTTTCACTAGTTTTGCTTAATGGAAAACAACAAAAATATGAGAGAGCTTTATAAGCTCTACCTTGCTTTGGGACATGATGTGTTTGAAGAGAAAATTAAAAAACCTATGGAACTTTATTATTTGCATAACAATCATGATGGTGGTGATGTTATTAGTATGCTTTCTTTGAATATCAATATTGCTAATGACATGGAAAGCTCTAAGCTTGGGGATGACACGTTTGATGAACATGATATTTTTAGTCCCTCAACTTTTGAAGAGAAAATTTACTTTGATGATACTTTGCTTCCTATATATGATTACAATGATGAATATGATGTTTTCAGTCCACCTACTATTGAGGATAAAATTTATTATGATTATGATATGCCTCCTAAATACAATGATTTCCATGATGGTTATGATTGCTTTACTCTCACTATTCCTAATAAGAAAGATTTTGCTTATATGAAGAGTAATGATACCTTTTTGCATGTGGATCATGGTAACAATGCTTTATGTGATGCTTATATTTGTTGAGTTTATTCGTGATCCCACTGAAAATTATTATGAGAAGGGAACATATGCTTATAGATATTTCAATAATATCAAGTTCCCTCTCTTTATGTTGAAGGTTTAGAAGCTGCACTTGTTTTGTCTTCCTATGCTTATTGCTTTGTGCTTCAATGAATTATTGTATTGCAATATTCCTATGCATAGGAAGCATGTTAGGCTAAAATGTGTTTGGTATTTGCTTCTTGATGCTCTCTTTTGTTCTTCAATTCTTATTCCTACGAGAGCATCATTAAAGTCTTAAGCCTATCTTTATGGCTATAAAGAAAGAGCTCTAGGGAGACAACCCTTGTTATCTTTGCTTTCAGTTTGTTCTTTCAGTTTTAGTGGTCTTGATGTTTGTTACTACAGTAGCATCATCATTGTATCTTTGCTTTTCAACTTTGTGCCAAGTGTAGCCTCTGATTGCAAGAAAGTTCAAAAGTTGTGACGTGCTGTCCAGGAAACAGATTCTGTCCTTGGATAAAAAAATTCGTATAAAATCACCAGATCCTCTTTTTGGTCTGAATGTTTTCGACAGCGTGCTCTATATAATTGTATTTCGTGCATCTGTTCTGAATTTTTTGATTAGAGTTGCAGAAGTACCCCGAAAAAATCATTTACTACCTGCTGTTCTGTTTTTCACAGATTCTGTCCTGTTTTGCCTTTCCTTCATTTTGCAAACCTAGAGCTTGCTTTTTCTTTGCAAAAACCTTTTGGCAATCTTGAGAAACAGTAGACCTTCAAGAATATCCTTATTTCCAGCAAGGAACAATTATTTTATTATGGGTACTAACCTCGCTAACCATATTATGATGAGTTATGTATGAAGGGAGTTTTCAAGTGTGCGAGGGAAGATGATAAAAAGATTCAGGAGTGTCAAAAGCTCAAGCTTGGGGATGCCCCCATGCACCCCCAAGAAATATTCAAGGAGACTCAAGTGTCTAAGCTTGGGGATGCCCCCATGCATCCCCTTCTCCATCAACATTATCAGTTCGTCTTTCGTTCCACTATATTTTAATCACTTCATGTGTTATGTGCTATGCTTGGAGCGTCTTGCTTTTAGTTTTCCTTTTTAGTTTTCTTTAGCTTTTCATAATGAGTCGGAACTCAGATTTCTTTATGTGGGAGAGAAACACGCTCCACTTCTACCTAGAACTTAACATAAAATTTTCATGTCTATCTTTGCTGTGTGTGTTCTTTGTCTTTTAATAGCTACTATCATGCTTAGCTCTTAGTATTCATGCTTATCTTTCTAAAGAGCTTTTGTTTAGTTGGTTGCTTGAACTCTCTTTATTTATCATGATTATCTTATTAAGAGAGTTTGCTTCCGTTGCATTGGTTGATATGTCTATGATAAAGATGATACGTGCATAATGGCGCTTAGTAGTTCATGTTTTCTTATGGTTAGTCTCAAATAGCTGGGGGGTTCCCAATGTGTTATTGGAGTACCAACATGATTTGTTTGCTTATGATGTGGTATGGTTTAGTAATATCTTCCTTCAAGAATTTATTTTGATTGACTTGGCGTATGCTCACGCATATTTAAGACTGTAAAGAAAGTCTGTCAAGCCTTGATGATCTTTTGTTTCTGAGTAGCGATATAACTTCCATGCCTGATTCGATGTTGCTTTGTCGCTCTGCATGATTATGACTGTCATTGCTCTCTTAGTTGGTCGCTCCCAGTCTTTTGCTAACCTCGACCTCTACTAAGCGGACTGACTGCTTGTGCATCCAATTTCTTTAAAACCAGTTATACCATATGAGTCCACCATACCTTCCTACATGGTATTTACCTGCCATTCCTAACGGAGACTTTCATGTACCATCTCGAAATTATTCAAAAAAAATGCATTCCTATTTTGTGCCTCTGTTTTAAGTTCATGAGGAAGTAGTAGTTAATTCATAATCTTTTTAAGTTGGACAAGCTTCACCCCGGGATTGCATGTATAATGTGCAAACCCATAATACGAGAAGGAACTGGCATTGAGTGCGCCCGGCTCAAAAATAATATAACAAACAAACCCTCCTTCACGCTTTGTTCATGAGAAATCAGAAAACTTTGGCAGTGATAAACAAAGGAGATTAAGAGGATGTGATCGTCCTCATTCGGGAGCCGTTCCTCGAAACTTGTCCATCTCAAGAAGTGATTGAGTTGTCTGCTAGCATTCGTTGACGGAACATGCATAATCTAAAAAAAATTAGTATCTCTGTTTTTAAAACCAAGAGCTCTGGTACATGCTTTGTCTTTTTTTCCGACTACGGGTTTTTAACCTTGCCAACAAAAGCCACGGTTCGAGAGTCTCCACCTTCTTTTAAAAGCACCAACTACTGAGAGCATGATTGTCATTCTGAGTGTAATGTGCATTGTCCCAAAGTAGCATTGTCTTTTGCATGATTGTGATATCGTTTATTTTGAAATCATTGTATCTAGTCATCACTTAAACCTTGGAGGTGCCCCTGCATTTATGTTTTGCTTCACTAAAGGGGGCAAGCGAGATATCACTTTATCATATTTGCACACCATGCTCATTGCAAATCTATTTGATGTTTAAGTATCATGTTGTAAAACTTTCAGTTCTTTGTGATTTTCTCATGAGGCAACTTAATTACTACAGATTCATTGTCTCAGTAAGCTTTTGTCATGTGACTATGAAAAAGTCCTATATGGTTAATAGCATGTCACCACAGAAATTATTCTTGTTATCATTTACATACTCGAGGACGAGCAGGAACTAAGCTTGGGGATGTTGATACGTCCAAAACGTATCTATAATTTCTGCTTGCTCCATGCCTCTTTTGGGTGATATTGCTATGTTATTTATACACTTCCATACACTTTTGATCATATTTGGACTAACCTATTAACTCAGTGCACCCCAGTGCCAGTTTCTGTTTTCGGCTGTTTTTGTATTTCAGGTTTTCCCATTACGAGAACTGCTAGAAAATCCAGGAAAAATTATATAAAAAATCAGCGTTCCAGAAGCTTCCCGGCACCCGAAGTACAGCCGGAGGGGGGCCACCAGGGCTCCAGGTGCCCTGGTGGCGCGGCCCCCCTCCTGGCCGCGCCGGGGGGGCGCCTGGGCCCCCCGAGCCTCCGCTGATGCCCCCCTTTCGCATATATTTATATCGTGTCCCGAAACCCTCGAGATGGGAACCCTTTTTCGCGTTCTCATCTCTGTTCCGCCGCCGCCGCGCTTCCAAGATCGGGAGCACCAGGAGAACTCTTCCCGGCAGCCTGCCGGAGGGGAGGATCACCACCGAGAGCTTCTCCACCACCATGGACGCCTCCCGGATGAGTTGTGAGTAGTCTCCCTTGGACCATGGGTCCATGACCAGTAGCTATGTGATGTTCTCCTCCTGTTCTTGTGCTTCACTAATTAGTCCTCGTGAGCTGCCCTACATGATCGAGGCACATATGTAATCCTTATGCTGTTGCTATGATGAGTTTGCTGGGATCCGATGGATTGTGAGATTATGTTCAGATTGTGTTTGAGTAATATATTTGATCTACCTCATTTATATTTATGTTCGTAAGTAATTCTTGCATGTTCTCCGTTGTTATTTATTGCTTTGGCCAAGTAGTAGGTAGTGACTCCAAGAGGGAACGTTATGCTTGATTGTGGGTTCATGCCCCTCGATGACTAGCTTGAGTGACAGAAACATGAGTCTAGGGGATGTGTTGTTGCCACAAGGGGGAAAACAACGGTGCTTGTGCCCGCGGGTGCAAGGATTGTTTACTTTACGCAAAGTTCTTTTAATGCAGTTGTCTGTTGCTTCGAGTTTACACTATGGGTGGGACTCGCAACTTAATACCAGCGAGATGTTCTGGATAGATATCTCAAGATGGATGATTAGTAGTAGATGCAGATGGATTTCGGTCTACTTGCCTTGGTGTACCGCCCATGCTTTGAACCTCTACCTTTCTTGCAACATAGTTAGCATTGGTTTGCGCACATAATTCTGTCAATTGCCCAGCTGTAATTCGTTTACCTCACATAGCTGTTTTATCGTCTTTTGGGAGAGAGACATCACTAGTGAACATCATGGGACTCCGGTCCATATTACCATCACTGATCACATCCGCTATTTACTTTCCGCTTTTATTTACTATTTGCAGCAAAACCTATCACTACTATCACTTGTGTTTGATCCTTTGTAAACGACAAGGCCGGAGGGATTGACAACCTCTCTGTACTCGTTGGGAGCAAAGTTATTTGTATCTGTGTGCAGGTCCACGTTGATTGCTAATATCTGGCGCCGTTAGCAGTTGACACCTTCTTGTTGAAACTGGGAGTCTCAGGGAAATCGATCCTTGGTATCTTTGCCAAGGGAAAACTTCCGCTACACTGCATCTCAAACCTTCCACTTGGGGTAACCAACGAGGGGCGAGAAGCCATCAATTGCCAAGTGTAAACCGTCTCTCAAGTAAACCGCAAAGTCCGGCCGGGTCATATTTCCGGCTGGTTCATACCGCGGGGTATATCCCCGACATTAGCCCCCGAGTGCCTGGGGGACTCGAAGAGTCGCGCAGGGGCTCCAATCTATGTTAACTACTGTAGTGCGTGTCACTTTTATGAGCTGCATGATATCTGTAAGATGTACTTTGTAAGTATGGACTCGAGGCGTCGTCGAGTGAGCACTCGAGCCTTCGTCGGGTGAATGGTCTTGTACAAGTAACATGATCGATGCATCATTTGCTGATGAGCAGTCGAAGTTGCCGCGAGTATGCTCCCGATGGGAGTATTTGGATGAAGCATCGAAATTGCAGTCGAGTTCGTCTTCTTGTAGGATGTGCGAGCAGCGGTCGTCGGGTGCGCGTCAGGGCTCCCGATAGGAGTAGCCCCCGAGGCTATGCGTGACTCGTAGAGTCGAGCATAGGCTCAAGTTGTTTGTTAAGCTAACCCCGTCTTCCTTGTCAGATGCACGATTAGTGTTCGTCGGGTGCGCGTCAGCGCTCCCGATGGGAGTAGCCCCCGAGGCTATGGTCGACTGCTTGCAGTCGAGCATAGGCTCAAGACTTTTTCGTTGTCGAGTAACTGTCATCCGAGGAAGTGCTCGACTCGGGTCTTGTACCGTACGCGTGAGTTGTTGTAGAGACCGGTCGTGGACGAGGAGGTTAGCGTCGCCGTGTCACGACGGCGCCCAGCCCCCATGCATCTGCCGAGAAGGAGAAAAGGTGCAACTGTATTAAGGTGTACTTGCACGATATACAGAACAATTGTGAGATGCGTGATTTGTAGATGTTGCACTTTTGTTATGTGGATAATGTAGCAGCATATAAGGTTTATGCATGTCTTTTCATGAGTAGGCGGACCTCCGACAGCATACTCTTGTCGGGTAACAGGGACGCGATGCCAGACTTGTTGAACCCGGAGACAAGGTCGGCCTTTTGGTATCCAGCCTCACTACTTCGAGAACGCGAATAAACATCATATAAAACTGAGGATGATCCAAAAGATGGTTTTGTAGCCCCGAGAGGGTTGTGTGTGACTGCATAGTCGGCTTTGGCGATTGATCGAGAATGCATATAGGTTTAGAAATCATAGCATATAAGAGTGTAAAGAAACTTAGCTGTAGAATCGACGTGGCGAAGAGAGTCGAAGATGAGCAGTCGAAGACGAGCAGTCTGTGATGAGCAGTCGACGTGGCGAAGCGGAGTCGATGCAGTTGTAGTCGTTGTTGATGTCGAAAACGCCAGCCCTCGAGTGTCAAGTGTGTTTCGAGGCACTCGCGATTTTTCCGCTGCGTGTGGGATCCGTCGATGTAGAAGCCTTTGCGAGTCATCCACGGCATGTCGAGTTGGAAAGGTGCTGGTCCAGCAGAGCCACGCGGATGGGCGGCACTCAGAGACACGCCCGGTCGATGGCGTGTTGAGCCTCACCAAAACATGAAGTCATTCACGTATTTCTTCGACCGGTTGACGCAAATCATACGGCACAGGGCCGCGAGCTCGGGTGACTCGGAACAGTGCCAAGCCGGGGCAACTCAGCAGCGGTGGCTGGATACTGGCCGCAGTCCAAGCGGTTCATCGCGCGGCGGAAACAAGGCGGCTTCAAGGCGAGGACGAGCTGCGGCGACACCAGCGAGAGTACGCCGCAGCGGCGGTTCACGGCGAATGGTGGAAACGGCGTGAGGCCGTGGAGGCGAGGCCCGGCGGCGGGGCCGTGGAGACAAAGACTCAACGGTGGCCGTCTTGCGACCTTGCGAGTGAAGCCGCGACCGTCGGGGTGAAGGAAACCGGGTTGTGAGCCATCCGTGTCCGAGTCCGTCTCATGGCGGAGGAGGTGATAGCAAGGCCAGGCAACATCGGGGGCACGACAGTCCGGGTTGAGCTCGGCAGCGGCTCGGGGACGGATGACGTGAGAGCCGGTCCGGAGAGGCGGAGGCAGATGCTTGAGGTACAGCCCGGACATGGTTAAAGGGCTTACCGCCTAACTCCAACGGATCATGGGGTGAGTTGCGCCGCCAGTTTATCAAAAATTTCAAGGACACGTGCAAACAGCCAATGTCAGTAGTAGACTTAGCGGCATATGTTCAAGGAGAGCAGGAGCCTACGAGCGCATGGGTGCGGCGAGTGTCAGAAATCTTACACTCTTCAAACAGTATCAGTCCCAGTACGGCAATAGTAACATTGGAAAACAATTGCCGGTTCGAGTCTCGGAAGCTGAAGCTGGGACGGCTTAAGCGGGATTGTAATGACATGGGGACACTCATGAGCGCTTTGGTGAAGTATGGGGACTCTGACAACACTAAATACCCAGAAGCGGAGGGAGACAAATCCGGAAAAGCAAATAAGGCTGGTAAACCGGCGCAGGTTAATCCGGCAGGAACAAGCTTCAATGGTAAGCGAAAGGCAGAAGGTGGCTCTGATTTTGTGGCCAATACCAGTGTTCAAGGAAACTTTCAGCACCGCAAGGGTAGACCGCCTCCACAGAGCGGCAGAGGATTCATTAATCTGGATCAACAGTTGAACGAGCCTTGCCCGAAGCACAGCACGGAGGAACGCCCAGCTAAACACACATGGGGGCAATGCCGGGTCATGATGGAGGCCATAAACCGGGCCAAATTCAACAACGGACCATCGGGCGGCGGTTCGGGTCCCAGATTTCATGGTCCGGGTCACCAGGGTAATGGCTCTGGATCAGGATATCATGGTGGCAATAATGGCTACAACCAAGGCAATCATCAGCATGGTCAGGGCGGTTACAATAACCAAGGCAATCATCAGCATGGTCAGGGCGGTTACAATAACCAAGGCAACCATCAGCATGGTCAGGGCGGTTATAATAACCAAGGCAACCAACAGCATGGCCAGGGTAATCACAATAACCAAGGCAATCAGCAGCGACAGCAGCAGCAGCAATCCGGATATCAGAGTAATCCGAAGAGTTGAGTAGTGGACAGTATCATGTGTTTACTACGAGTTTGTGCAAACGAGATCAAAAAATCCTAAAGCGGGCGGTACACACGGTTGAACCGGCAACACCACGATTCATGCGCTGGTCGGAACAACCTATCGTGTGGAGCAGAGAGGATCACCCGCCGCGGGTTGATAATCCGGGCCAGTTGGCCTTAGTGGTGGCACCACAGGTGGGTGGCTACAAATTCACTAAGGTACTCATGGACGGCGGCAGCAGCATCAACATCTTATATTACGAGACTTTCCGTCGCATGGGGTTAACGGACAAGAAGCTAAGACAGTCAAATACAGTGTTCCATGGAGTGGTGCCAGGTAAATCAGCTTACCCAGTTGGGAAAATTGATCTAGAAGTTACCTTTGGAGATGAACAGGATTCCAGGTCAGAGACGATAACCTTTGAAGTGGTAAAAATCCGGAGCCCATATCATGCCCTATTTGGACGGCCGGTTTACGCCAAGTTTATGGCTAGACCGTGCTATGTTTATCTACATCTCAAGATGCCGGGTCACGAAGGAACTATCACGGTTCATGGAAGTCGCAAGATTGCATTGGAGTGCGAGGAAGGAGACGCTGCTTATGCAGAGGCAGTATGTGCTACGGAGGAGTTGAAGTTCTATAAAGACAACGTTGATTCGGCAGATATGTCCCCGTTGAAGAAGCCAACTACAGAGCATGATCCGGCGTTGAAGTTTAAATCGGCAGAGGAAACCAAGCAAGTCGACTTTGTACCGGGCGACTCATCCAAGCAGTTCACTATCAACACTAACCTTGACCCCAAATAGGAAAGCGCGCTCATCGAGTTCATCCGTGAGAACCGGGATATCTTTGCATGGAAACCTTCTGACATGCCAGGTATACCGAGGGAACTCGCTGAGCACAGTCTTAATATTGATCTGAAGTTCAAATCGGTCAAGCAGTATCTGCGCCGCTTCAATGAAGAAAGGCGCAAGGCTATGGGTGAAGAAGTGGCCAGGCTTTTGGCCGCAGGGTTCATAGTTGAGGTATTCCACCCGGAGTGGTTGGCTAATCCGGTTCTGGTGTTAAAGAAAAATGGAAAGTGGAGGATGTGTATGGATTACACAGACTTAAACAAGGCTTGTCCAACCGATCCTTTTGCTCTCCCCCGTATTGATCAGATCATTGATGCTACAACGGGATGTGAGCGGCTATGTTTTTTTGGATGCATATTCAGGGTATCATCAGATCAAGATGGAGATTAAAGACCAGGAGAAGACAGCCTTCATCACTCCTTTTGGCGCTTTTTGCTACGTATCTATGCCTTTTGGGCTCAAGAGTGCCCAAGCAACTTACCAGCGTTGCGTGCAGAACTGTCTTAAGGGGCAGATTGGGAAAAATGTCCATGCCTATGTGGATGACATTGTGGTAAAGTCAAGGAAGGAGGAGACGTTGATAGAAGACCTCAAGGAAACCTTTGATAACCTTCGGGTCTATAAGATGATGCTTAATCCGGAGAAATGCGTTTTTGGTGTTTCAGCTGGCAAGCTCCTTGGATTCTTGGTGTCAAACAGAGGAATAGAAGCCAATCTGGAGAAGATCAAGGCAATCACATCCTTGACTAAACCAGTTGCATCAATGATGTCCAGCGTATCGCCGGCCGGATTACAGCGTTATGCCGATTCATCAGTCATCTGGGAGAAAAGGAAATTCCGCTTTATCAGATGCTGAAAAAGACAGACCGTTTTATATGGAGCGATGCGGCAAACGCCGCGTTTGAGGACTTGAAGCGGCAACTGGCAGAACCACCGGTCCTTGATGCCCCTGTTGATAAGGAGCCGCTGCTGTTATACGTGGCCGCCAATGCCCGGGCAGTTAGCGTTGCAATTGTGGTCGAGCGCAAAGAAGCAGGCAAGGAATATCCGGTTCAGCGACCGGTTTTATTATGTCAGTGAGGTTCTAATTGAGTCAAAACAAAGGTACCCACATTGGCAGAAGCTGGTGTATGGCGTGTTCATGGAAAACCGGAAGTTGAAGCACTACTTCCAAGGCCACCCAATAACTGTTGTTAGTTCAGCTCCGTTGGGGGATATAATCCAGAACAGAGAAGCCACTGGCAGAGTAGCAAAGTGGGCCATTGAGCTTAGTCCACACGGATTGAAGTATGTGCCACGCACCGCTATCAAATCCCAAGCATTGGTAGATTTTATCAATGATTGGACAGAGTTGCAAGCACCAGAGGAAAAGCCGGATCATACATACTGGACTATTCACTTTGACGGTTCAAGACAATTAGAAGGCTCGGGGGCTGGAGTTGTGTTAACTTCCCCGTGAGGTGACAAATTTTGTTATGTCCTCCGTCTAATGTTTCCTTGTACTAATAATGCAGCAGAATATGAGGCATTGCTTCATGGCCTGCGGATGGCTAAGGAGATGAACTTGAGCCGGGTCAAGTGTTTTGGTGATTCAGATTTAGTGGCACAGCAAGTATCCGGCAAGTGGGATTCTAAAGACCCTCTCATGGCAGCTTACAGACGAGAAGTTGAAGCAGTCGCAGGATATTTCAAAGGATATCAGGTGGATCACATAGGCCGGAGAAAAAATGAAGCGGCCGATGCTCTAAGCCGGCTGGGTTCTCAGCGTAAACCGGTGCCACCGAATACTTTTTTGGACGAGCTACACAGTCCATCAGTTCAGGTACCATCGGAGGAAGATTTGGAGGTTCCTGATCCGGAAGCACAACTGGTTGCGGCACTTCATGTTATTCCGGATTGGACACTCCCTTACTTGGCGTACCTGAGCCGAGGAGAGTTCCCAGATGATGAGATTGAAGCAAGGCAGATAATCCGGCGGTCCAAATCCATGACAATTGTAAGCGGAGAACTCCATCACCGCAGCGTTTCTGGAGCGTTTCAGCGGTGTGTATCATCCGAGGAATGCTGTGACATCCTTCGAGAGATTCATGAAGGGGATTGTGGTCATCACGCCGGTTCAAAATCCTTTGTAGCTAAAGCTTTCCGTCATGGGTTCTACTGGTTGACAGCCCATGCTGATGCGGAGGATCTAGTCCGGAAATGTGATGCCTATCAGAAGTTTTCACGGCGTGCTCTTGTTCCGGCACAGGAGCTGCGGATGATTCCAATTACTTGGCCGTTTGCGACTTGGGGGCTTGATATGGTTGGGCCTTTTAAACGATCCCAAGATCAAAAAACTCACCTGTTGGTCGCAGTGGATAAGTTTACAAAGTGGATTGAGGCAGAGCCTGTGAGCAAGTGTGATGCGGCAACAGCGGTTAAATTCATCAAGAAGGTAATTTTCCGGTTTGGCTTTCCACACAGCATCATCACTGACAATGGCACCAATCTATCTAAAGGATAGATGGAAGAGTTTTGTCAAAGGGTGCATATTCGCCTAGATGTGTCTTCTGTAGCTCACCCTCAATCCAATGGTCAAGCTGAAAGGGCCAATCAAGAGATTTTGCGAGGTATCAAGCCCCGGCTTATGACTCCCTTGCAAAGAACGCCAGGGTGCTGGGTTGAGGAATTGCCCTCTGTCCTCTGGAGCATCAATACTACACCGAACAGGTCCACAGGTTACACACCTTTCTTCATGGTGTACGGTGCTGAAGCGGTTCTTCCAAGCGATATCCGCCATGACTCACCACGGGTGGCGGCTTATGTTGAAGCAGCCAATGAGCAAGCAAGACAGGACAGTTTGGACCGGCTGGATGAAGAGCGTGACATAGCAGCAGCAAGATCTGCAATTTATCAGCAGGACCTGCGCAGATATCATAGCCGCCGGGTTAAAACCAGGACGTTCCAAGAGGGGGACTTAGTACTCCGGCTCATCCAGGACCAGACTGATATGCACAAGCTATCCCCACCTTGGGAAGGACCCTTTGCGGTCAGCAAGAACCTACACAACGGTTCATACTACCTAGTGGACGTTCGAGAGCACAAAGACTCACGGACATCAGAAGAAGAGACGAAGAGGCCGTGGAACATTGCCCTCCTGCGGCCTTACTACACCTGAGCCATGAGCTCCGCTTTTTGTATCCTATATATATTATGATTAATAAATAAACCGACACCCCCGGTAAACCGGGGGATCAGCCTTTTTTCCTCTAAATATATGTCTTATGAAATTTAATACGGATACTTCGAACAGTTTATTTTGTTATGCAGGATAATGCTACAAGAGACCAAACAGGACTTGCCTTCCAAGTGCAACTCCTTCATAGGAACCCTACCTCAAGGATCACTAGGGGGCTACGGATCACATGTGAATCCTTGCTTAAATCTCTTCTGGTCCGGTTTACATGATTATCTTCACATCAGCGCCCTTTGGATTACATCCATCGATTGGCCAACAATGTTCTTGTCCCTATGGGTACTTCCTTTGATGGCAAATGCAAAAATTATTGCCCCTTGGTTGATTACTTCCTTTGATGGCAAAAGAAAAAAATGTTCTTGTCCCTAGGGGTACTTCCTTTGATGGCAAATGCAAAAATTCTTGCCCCTTGGTTGATTACTTCCTTTGATGGCAAAATAAAAAAACTGTTCGTGTCCCTAGGGGGTACTTCCTTTGATGGCAAATGCAAAAATTCTTGCCCCTTGGTTGATTACTTCCTTTGATGGCAAAAGAAAATATGTTCTTGTCCCTTGGAGTACTTCCTTTGATGGCAAATGCAAAAAATCTTGCCCCTTGGTCGATACATCCTTTGATGGCAAAAGAAAAAGTTCTTGTCCCTTGGAGTACATCCTTTGATGGGAAAAGAAACAGTTCTTGCCCCTTGGAGTACATCCTTTGATGGCAAAAGAAACAATCATAGCCCTTTGGATTACACCCATTAATTGGCACATATGAAGCCTGGCAGCTCGTAAAAAGCCTCGACTACATGGTCTTATTTGCAAACTGTGTTTTGTGTTTTGTGATTTTTCAATGTTTTCTATGGTTTTTTGATCCGGAGCTGGGCAGCTGGAAAAGTTGACCACATAAGTATAAAAAGTCTGGTCATAGAGCACCAGCATGATTCAAACCGGTAGTTATTATAACCCGGAATAATCATTGGGTACACACCAACAGAGCCACGAGCCTCCTCAGAATCTACAATGTTCGCCGGATTAAGGATGTCAAGCATACTTAATCCAAGGTATGAAATTATTTTTGGTATAAAGCAGATACTCGTTCGATATATATACATATGAGAGCACTTTAATCAGTCCGGCGGTAAACCGCCATGACATTTTTTCAGTGTTATCTATGCAGATACAGATAATATAAAGGATCAACCATAGCAGACAAAGGATTCAAATTGGCAGACGCCAAATCAAAATTATGACATCCGAGTTAAAGATAAGCAATGTTTCGAGCTATTCTATTACAAGGCACTTGAAGGCCTGGACGGATTACAGCAGATAAAAATAAAATGAAGTGACTTATGCTTCTTCCTGCTGCGAAGGCTGAGGATCGACTTGTTCCGGAACTTCTTCTTCCTCTTGAAGCGGCTGAAAATCGGGAACGCGCCAGTCGATCTTGGATAATGCACGAAAGTACATCTCTTCAGTAATGAGATCGGACGGATCAACATCTGGGGCGAAAGTATGGGCGCGCACTGGCGGGATTAGATTCTCGGTGTCATAAACCGGCCGGTCCACCCGCTCATTCTTTAAGTCATATGCCGGATGATACCTGGTCAGGTCCGCTTCATCAGCAAGCTTGCTCGCAAGTGGACGCATTTCTTTAGTCAAAGCATGAAGGTCTTTGCCAGAAAAGGCAGATCCATCCTCCTTGTTGCTGGGGTACCCGTTCATAGCTTCCTCCGGATCAAAGTCCGGAACCCACGCCTTGGCTCTAGTCAGCGCTTGATACGTCCAAAACGTATCTATAATTTCTGCTTGCTCCATGCCTCTTTTGTGTGATATTGCTATGATATTTATACACTTCCATACACTTTTGATCATATTTGGACTAACCTTTTAACTCAGTGCACCCCAGTGCCAGTTTCTGTTTTCTGCTGTTTTTGTATTTCAGGTTTTCCCATCACGTAAACTGCCAGAAAAATCCCGGAAAAATTATATAAAAAATCAGCATTCCGGAAGCTTCCTTGCGGCCAAAGTAGGGCCGGAGGGGGGCCACCAGGGCTCCAGGCACCCTGGTGGCGCGGCCCCCCTCCTGGCCGCGCCGGGGGGGCGCCTGGGCCCCCCAGGTCTCCGATGATGCCCCCCTTTGGCATATATTTACACCGCGTCCCGAAACCCTCGAGGACGGAACCCTTTTTCGCGATCTCATCTCTGTTCCGCCGCCGCCGCGCTTCCAAGATCGGGAGCACCAGGAGAACTCTTCCCGGCACCCTGCCGGAGGGGAGGATCACCACCGGAAGCCTCTCCACCACCATGGACGCCTCCCGGATGAGTTGTGAGTAGTCTCCCTTGGACCATGGGTCCATGACCAGTAGCTATGTGATGTTCTCCTCCCCTCTTTGTGCTTCACTAATTAGACCTCGTGAGCTACTCTACATGATCGAGGCACATATGTAATCCTTATGCTGTTGCTTTGAGTTTGCTGGGATCCGATGGATTATGAGATTATGTTCAGATTGTGTTTGAGTAATATATTTGATTTACCTCTTTTATATTTATGTTCTTGAGTAATTCTTGCATGTTCTCCGTTGCTTATTATTGCTTTGGCCAAGTAGTAGGTAGTAACTCCAAGAGGGAACGTTATGCTTGATTGTGGGTTCATGCCCCTCGATGACTAGCTTGAGTGACAGAAACATGAGTCTAGGGGATGTGCTGTTGCCACAAGGGGGAAAACAACGGTGCTTGTACTCGCGGGTGCAAGGATTGTTTACTTTACGCAAAGTTCTTTTAATGCAGTTGTCTGTTGCTTTGAGTTTACACTATGGGTGGGACTCGCAACTTAATACCAGCGAGATGTTCTTGATAAATATCTCAAGGTGGATGATTAGTAGTAGATGCAGATGGATTTCGGTCTACTTGCCTTGGCGTAACGCCCATGCTTTGAACCTCTACCTTTCTCGCAACATAGTTAGCATTGGTTTGCGCACATAATCCTGTCAATTGCCCAGCTGTAATTCGTTCACCTCACATAGCTGTTTTATCGACTTTTGGGAGAGAGACATCACTAGTGAACATCATGGGACCCCGGTCCATATTACCATCACTGATCACATCCGCTATTTACTTTCTGCTTTTACTTACTAGTTGCAGCAATACCTATCACTATTATCTTTTGCGTTTGATCCTTTGTAAACGACAAGGCCGGAGGGATTGACAACCTCTCTGTACTCGTTGGGAGCAAAGTTATTTGTATCTGTGTGCAGGTCCGGTTAATTGCTAAGTATCTGGCGCCATTAGCAGTTGACACCTTCTTGTTGAACCTTGGAGTCTCAGGGGAATTCGATCCTTGGTATCTTTGCCAAGGGAAAACTACCGCTACACTGCATCTCAAACCTTCCACTTGGGGTAACCAACGAGGGGCGAGAAGCCATCAAGCAAAGTTTTCTGGCACCGTTGCCGGGGACTCCACTCTTCAAGATAGGGGAGTTGCACGCTATCTTTTATCTTTGCTTTTTAGTCTTGTTAGTTTACCTTTCAGTTTTCTTTATGTCTTTTCACTAGTTTTGCTTAATGGAAAACAACAAAAATATGAGAGAGCTTTATAAGCTCTACCTTGCTTTGGGACATGATGTGTTTGAAGAGAAAATTAAAAAACCTATGGAACTTTATTATTTGCATAACAATCATAATGGTGGTGATGTTATTAGTATGCTTTCTTTGAATATCAATATTGCTAATGACATGGAAAGCTCTAAGCTTGGGGATGACACGTTTGATGAACATGATATTTTTAGTCCCCCAACTTTTGAAGGGAAAATTTACTTTGATGATACTTTGCTTCCTATACATGATGATCACAATGATGAATATGATGTTTTCAGTCCACCGACTATTGAGGATAAAATTTATTATGATTATGATATGCCTCCTAAATACAATGATTACCATGATGGTTATGATTGCTTTACTCTCACTATTCCTAATAAGAAAGATTTTGCTTATATGAAGAGTAATGATACCTTTTTGCATGTGGATCATGGTAACAATGCTTTATGTGATGCTTATATTGTTGAGTTTATTCGTGATCCCACTGAAAATTATTATGAGAAGGGAACATATGCTTATAGATATTTCAATAATATCAAGTTCCCTCTCTTTATGTTGAAGGTTTTGAAGCTGCACTTGTTTTGTCTTCCTATGCTTATTGCTTTGTGCTTCAATGAATTATTGTATTGCAATATTCCTATGCATAGGAAGCATGTTAGGCTTAAATGTGTTTGGTATTTGCTTCTTGATGCTCTCTTTTGTTTTTCAACTCTTATTCCTACAAGAGCATCATTAAAGTCTTAAGCCTATCTTTATGGCTATAAAGAAAGAGCTCTAGGGAGACAACCCTTGTTATCTTTGCTTTCAGTTTGTTCTTTCATTTTTTAGTGGTCTTGATGTTTGTTACTACTGTAGCAACATCATTGTATCTTTACTTTTCAGCTTTGTGCCAAGTTTAGCCTCTGATTGCAAGAAAGTTCAAAAGTTGTGACGTGCTGTCCAGGAAACTGATTATGTCCTTGGACCGAAAAAATCGTATAAAATCACCCGATCATCTTTTTGGTCTGAATTTTTTCGACAGCGTGCTCTATACAATTGTCTTTCGGGCGTCTGTTTTGAGTTTTTTGATTAGAGTTGCAGAAGTGCCCCGAAAAAATCATTTACTACCTGCTGGTCTGTTTTTCACAGATTCTGTCATGTTTTGCCTTTTCTTCATTTTGCAAACCTTGAGCTTGCTTTTCCTTTGCAAAAACTGTTGGAAATATGCCCTAGAGGCAATAATAAATTGGTTATTATTATATTTCCTTGTTCATGATAATTGTTTATTATCCATGCTAGAATTGTATTGATAGGAAACTCAGATACATGTGTGGATACATAGACAAACACCATGTCCCTAGTGAGCCTCTAGACGACTAGCTCGTTGATCAATAGATGGTTACGGTTTCCTAACCATGGACATTGGATGTCGTTGATAACGGGATCACATCATTAGGAGAATGATGTGATGGACAAGACCCAATCCTAAGCCTAGCACAGATCGTGTAGTTCGTATGCTAAAGCTTTTCTATATGTCAATTATATTTTCCTTAGACCATGAGATTGTGCAACTCCCGGATACCGTAGGAATGCTTTGGGTGTACCAAACGTCACAACGTAACTGGGTGGCTATAAAGGTGCACTACAGGTATCTCCGAAAGTGTCTGTTGGGTTGGCACGAATCGAGACTGGGATTTGTCACTCCGTATGACGAAGAGGTATCTCTGGGCCCACTCGGTAGGACATCATCATAATGTGCACAATATGTTATCAAGGAGTTGATCACGGGATGATGTGTTACGGAACGAGTAAAGAGACTTGCCGGTAACGAGATTGAGCAAGGTATCGGTATACCGACGATCGAATCTCGGGCAAGTGCTATACCGATAGACAAAGGGAATCGTATACGGGATTGATTGAATCCTTGACATCGTGGTTCATCCGATGAGATCATCGTGGAACATGTGGGAGCCAACATGGGTATCCAGATCCCGCTGTTGGTTATTGGTCGGAGAGTTGTCTCGGTCATGTCTACATAGTTCCCGAGCCCGTAGGGTCTACACACTTAAGGTTCGATGACGCTAGGGTTATAGGGAAAGTATGTACGCGGTTACCGAATGTTGTTCGGAGTCCCGGATGAGATCCCGGACGTCACGAGGAGTTCCGGAATGGTCCGGAGGTAAAGATTCATATATGGGAAGTCCCGTTTTGGTCACCGGAAAAGTTTCGGGCGCTATCGGTAACGTACCGGGACCACCGGGAGGGTCCCGGGGGTCCAGCAGGTGGGGCCACCAGCCCCAGAAGGCTGCGTGGGCCAAGTGTGGGAGGGGACCAGCCCCAGGTGGGCTGGTGCGCCCCCCCACTAAGGCCCAAGGCGCATGGAGAGTGGGAAGGGGGCAAACCCTAGGTCCAGATGGGCCTTAAGGCCCACCCTAGGGCGCCCCCTCTCTCTCCCCCCCTTGGCCGCACCCTAGATGGGTTTTGGGGGCTGCCGCCACCCCTAGGGAGGGAACCCTAGATGGGGGCGCAGCCCCTCCCCTTCCCCTATATATAGTGGGGGTTTTGGGGCTGCTAGACACACGAGATGGTCTCTCTCTTGGCGCAGCCCTACCCTTCTCCCTCCTCGTCTCTTGCAGTGCTTGGCGAAGCCCTGCTGGAGTCCCGCGCTCCTCCACCACCACCACGCCGTCGTGCTGCTGTTGGATGGAGTCTTCCCCAACCTCTCCCTCTCTCCTTGCTGGATCAAGGCGTGGGAGACGTCACCGGGCTGCACGTGTGTTGAACGCGGAGGCGCCGTTGTTCGGCGCTTAGATCGGAATCAACCGCGATCTGAATCGCAGCGAGTACGACTCCTTCATCCGCGTTCTTGCAACGCTTCCGCATCGCAATCTACAAGGGTATGTAGATCCACTCTCCTTTATGCTCGTTGCTAGATTACTCCATAGATAGATCTTGGTGACGCGTAGGAAAAATTTTGATTTTGTGCTACGATCCCCAACAGTGGCATCATGAGCTAGGTCTATGCGTAGTATCTTGCACGAGTAGAACACAAAGTAGTTGTGGGCGTAGATCATGTCAATTCTCTTGCCGTTACTAGTCTTATCTTGATTCGGCGGCATCGTGGGGTGAAGCGGCCCGGACCGACCTTACACGTACTCTTACGTGAGACAGGTTCCACCGACTGACATGCACTAGTTGCATAAGGTGGCTAGCGGGTGTCTGTCTCTCCCACTTTAGTCGGATCGGATTCGATGAAAAGGGTCCTTATGAAGGGTAAATAGAAATTGGCATATCACGTTGTGGTTTTGGCGTAGGTAAGAAACGTTCTTGCTAGAAACCTATAGCAGCCACATAAAAACTTGCAACAACAATTAGAGGACGTCTAACTTGTTCTTGCAGCATGTGCCGTGTGATGTGATATGGCCAAAAGGATGTGATGAATGATATATATGTGATGTATGAGATTGATCATGTTCTTGTAATAGGAATCATGACTTGCATGTCGATGAGAATGACAACCGGCAGGAGCCATAGGAGTTGTCTTATTTAATGTATGACCTGCGTGTCACTGAATAACGCCATGTAATTGCTTTACTCTATTGCTAAACGTTAGCCATAGTAGTAGAAGTAATGTTTGGCGAGACGACTTCATGGAGACACGATGATGGAGATCATGATGATGGAGATCATGGTGTCATGCCGGTGACAATGATGATCATGGAGCCCCGAAGATGAAGATCAAAAGGAGCAAAATGATATTGGCCATATCATGTCACTATTTGATTGCATGTGATGTTTATCATGTTTTTCATCTTATTTGCTTAGAACGACGGTAGTGAATAAGATGATCTCTCACTAAAATTTCAAGAATTGTGTTTCCCCTAACTGTGCACCGTTGCTAAGGTTCGTTGTTCCGAAGCACCACGTGATGATCGGGTGTGATAGGTTCTAACGTTCGCATACAACGGGTGTAAGCCAGATTTACACACGCAATACACTTAGGGTTGACTTGACGAGCCTAGCATGTACAGACATGGCCTCGGAACACGGAAGACCGAAAGGTGGAACATGAGTCGTATAGAAGATACGATCAACATGAAGATGTTCACCGTTGATGACTAGTCCGTCTCACGTGATGATCGGACACGGGCTAGTTGATTCGGATCATGTATCACTTAGATGACTAGAGAGATGTCTATCTGAGTGGGAGTTCATTAGATGAACTTAATTGTCATGAACAATAGTCTAAGTTGTCTTCGCAAATTATGTTGTAGACCAATAACTGCGTTGTAGCTCCCTGTTTAATACGATCCTAGAGAAAGACTAAGTTGAAAGATATTGTAAGCAATGATGCGGACTGGGTCCGTAGTCCGAGGAGTGTCCTCACTACTGCACAGAAAGCTTACGTCTTTGATGCACCGCTCGATGTGCAAACCCCTACAACATTGTCTGTGGATGTTGTGAACACCTGACAGAGACGTCCTGATGACTACTTGATAGTTTAGTGCACCATACTTCATGGCTTAGAATCGGGATTCCAATGACGTTTTGAAATGCCATAGAACATATGAGATGTTCTAAGAGCTGAAATTGGGATTTCAGGCTCATGCCCGTGTTGAGAGGTATGAGACCTCTGACAAGTTCTTTTGCCAAAAAGATGGAGGAGAATGGCTCAACTAGTGAGCATGTGCTCAGAATGTCTGGGTGCTAAAATCACTTGAACCAAGTGGGAGTTAATCTTCCAGGTGAGATAGTGGTTGACAGAATTCTCTAGACACTATCACCAAGCTACTAGAACTTCGTGATGAACTATGACATGCAAAGGATGGAGATGATCCCGGAGCTATTAGCGGTTCTTAAGACCGCAAAAGTAGAAATCAAGAAGAAGCATCAAGTGTTGATGGTTTAACAAGACCACTGGTTTCAAAAGGGTAAAGGCTAGAAGGGAAACTTCATGAATGGCAAACCTGTTGTCGCTCTGATGAAGGAACCCATGGTTGAACCCAAACCTCGAGACTAAGTGCTTCTATTGTAAGGGGAACGGTCACATGGTAGCGGAACCACCCCAAATACATGGTAGATATGATAGCTGGAAACTTCAACAAAGTATATTTGATATACGTGTTATTGATGTGTACCTTACTAGTACTCCTTGTAGCACCTGGGTATTAGATACCGGTTCAGTTGCTATTATTAGTGACTTGAAGCAAAAGCTACGGACTGAACGGAGACTAGCTAAGGGCGAGGTGACGATGTGTATTGGAAGTGTTTCCAAGGTTGATAAGATCACCATCGCACACTCCCTCTATTTTCGAGATTAGTGTTGAACCTAGATAAATGTTATCGGGTGTCTACGTTGAGCATGAATATGATTAGATCATGTTCATTGCAATACGGTTATTCATTTAAGTCAGAGAATAATGGTTATTCTGTTTACATGAATAATACCTTTATGGTCATGCACCCAATGGTTTGTTGAATCTCTATCATAGTAATACACATGATGATAATATTAATGCCAAAAGATGTAGAGTTAATAATGATAGTACCACTTTCTTGTGGCACTGCCGCTTAGGTCATTTTGGCATAAAATGCATGAAGAAACTCCATGCTGATGGACGTTTAGGAGTCACTTGATTTTGAATCGCTTGACACATGCGAGCCATGCCTCATGGGCAGGATGACTGAGATCCCGTTTTCAGGTACAATGAAACGGGCAAGTGACTTGTTGGAAATCATACATGCTGATGTATGTGATCCAATGAGAATTAAGGCGTGTGGTGGATATCGTTATTTTCTCATCTTCACTGACGATTTGAGTAGATATGGTATATTTACTTAATGAAGCAAAAGTCTGAAACGTTTGAAAGGTTCAAACAATTTCAGAGTGAAGATTAAGAATCATCATAACAAGAAGATCATGTTCCTACGATCTGATCAAGGGGATATTTTCTGAATTATGAGTTTGGCAATCACTTAAGACATTATGGAATTGTTTCGCAGTTGAAGCCCCTGGAACACCACAACGTAATGGTGTGTCCGGACATCGTAATCGAACCTTATGAGATATGGTGTGATCTATGATGTATCTTACCGATCTACCGCTGTTATTTTGAGGTTATGCATTAGAGATAGCTGCATTCACTTTAGATAGGGCACCATCTAAGTCCGTTGAGACAACGTCGTATGGTTTGGCAAGAAACCGTAGTTGTCGTTTCTCAATGTTTGGGGCTGCGAGGCTTATGGCTTCAGCCGGGAAAAGCTCGAACCCAAAGCGGACAAATACATCTTCATAGGATACCCAAAGGTAACAGTTGGGTATACCTCCTATCTCAGATCCAAGGGCAAAAAATGTTTGTCCCTAAGAACGGGTCCTTTCTCGAGAAGGAGTTTCTCTCAAAAGAATTGAGTGGGAGGAAGATAGAACTTGATGAGGTTGTCGAACCCTCACTTCAACCGGAGAGTAGTGCAACACAGAAAGATGTTTCTGTGGAACCTACGACAGTTGAAGAGGAAACTAATGATAGTGATCATGAAGCTCCAGATCAAGTTGCTATCGAACCTCGTAGGTCGACAAGGATATGTACTACTCCTGAGTGGTACGGTGATCCTGTCTTAGAAGTCATGTTGTTGGACAACAATGAACCTACGAACTATGGAGAAGCGATGGTGGGCCCATATTCCGACAAATGGTTAGAAGCCGAGAAATCCGAGATAGGATCCATGTATCGAAACAAAGTATGTACTTTGGTGGACTTGCCCGATGACCGGCAAGCCATTGAGATAAATGGATCTTTAGGAAGAAGACGGACGTGGACGGTAATGTCACTGTCTATGAAGCTCGACTTGTGGCAAAGAGTTTTTCACAAGTTCAAGGAGTTGACTACGATGAGATTTTCTCACCCGTAGCGATGCTTAAGTCCGTCGGAATCATGTTAGCATTAGCTGCATTTATGAAATCTGGCAGATGGATGACAAAACAAGTATCCTTACCAGTTTTTGTAAGGAAAGGTTGTATGTGATACAATCAGAAAGGTTTTGTCGATCCTAAGGATGCTAAAAGATACTCTAGCTCCAGCGATCCTTCTATGGACTAGAGCAAGCATCTCGGAGTCGGAATATATGCTTTGATGGAGTGATCAAAGTTTTTGGGTATACAAAGTTTGTCAGAAACTTGTATTTGCAATAAAGTGAGTGGGAGCACTACAACATTTCTGATAAGTATATGTGAATGACATATGGTTGATCCGAAATGATGTAGAATTTCTGGAAAGCATAAAGGGTTGTCTAAAAGGTGTTTTTCAAAGGAATACCTGGATAAAGCTGCTTACATATTGGGCATCAAGATCTATAGAGATAGATCAAGACGCCTGATGATACTTTCAAAAGGAACACACACCTTTGACATGATTTTGAAGAAGTTCAAAATAGGTCAGTTAAAGAAGGAATTCTTACCTGAGTTATAAGATGTGAAGTTGAGTAAGACTGAAAACTTGACCACGGCAGAAGGAAGAGGAAGGACGAAGGTCGTCCCCTATGCTTTTGTCATAGGCTCTATACGGTATGCCATGATGAGTACCGCACCTGATGTGTGCCTTGCCACATGTCTGGCAAGAGGGTACAAAGGTGATCCAGGAGTGGATCACTAGATAGTGGTCAAAATTATCCTTAGAGGAATAAGGAAATGTTTCTCGGTTATGGAGGTGATAAAGAGTTCGACGTAAAGAGTTACGTCGATGCAAGCTTAACACCTATCCGGATAACTCTAAGCGGAGATACCGGATACGTATGATGGAGCAACAGTTCGGAATAGCTCCAAGTGGAACGTGGTAGCAGCATCTACGATATGACATAAAGTTTTGCGAAGTACATAGGGATCTGAATGTTGCAGACCCGTTGACTACAACCTCTCTCACAAGCATAACATGATCAAACCCAGAACTCATTGAGTGTTAATCACATATTGATGTGAACTAGATTACTGACTCTAGTGAACTCTTTGGATGTTAGTCACATGGCGATGTGACCTATGAGTGTTAATCACATGGCTATGTGAACTAGATTATTGACTCTAGTGCAAGTGGGAGACTGTTGGAAATATGCCCTAGAGGCAATAATAAATTGGTTATTATTATATTTCCTTGTTCATGATAATTGTTTATTATCCATGCTAGAATTGTATTGATAGGAAACTCAGATACATGTGTGGATACATAGACAAACACCATGTCCCTAGTGAGCCTCTAGACGACTAGCTCGTTGATCAATAGATGGTTACGGTTTCCTAACCATGGACATTGGATGTCGTTGATAACGGGATCACATCATTAGGAGAATGATGTGATGGACAAGACCCAATCCTAAGCCTAGCACAGATCGTGTAGTTCGTATGCTAAAGCTTTTCTATATGTCAAGTATATTTTCCTTAGACCATGAGATTGTGCAACTCCCGGATACCGTAGGAATGCTTTGGGTGTACCAAACGTCACAACGTAACTGGGTGGCTATAAAGGTGCACTACAGGTATCTCCAAAAGTGTCTGTTGGGTTGGCACGAATCGAGACTGGGATTTGTCACTCCGTATGACGGAGAGGTATCTCTGGGCCCACTCGGTAGAACATCATCATAATGTGCACAATATGTGATCAAGGAGTTGATCACGGGATGATGTGTTACGGAACGAATAAAGAGACTTGCCGGTAACGAGATTGAGCAAGGTATCGGTATACCGACGATCGAATCTCGGGCAAGTGCTATACCGATAGACAAAGGGAATCGTATACGGGATTGATTGAATCCTTGACATCGTGGTTCATCCGATGAGATCATCGTGGAACATGTGGGAGCCAACATGGGTATCCAGATCCCGCTGTTGGTTATTGGCCGGAGAGTTGTCTCGGTCATGTCTACATGGTTCCCGAGCCCGTAGGGTCTACACACTTAAGGTTCGATGACGCTAGGGTTATAGGGAAAGTATGTATGCGGTTACCGAATGTTGTTCGGAGTCCCGGATGAGATCCCGGACGTCACGAGGAGTTCCGGAATGGTCCGGAGGTAAAGATTCATATATGGGAAGTCCCGTTTTGGTCACCGGAAAAGTTTCGGGCGCTATCGGTAACGTACCGGGACCACCGGGAGGGTCCCGAGGGTCCACCAGGTGGGGCCACCAGCCCCAGAAGGCTGCGTGGGCCAAGTGTGGGAGGGGACCAGCCCCAGGTGGGCTGGTGCGCCCCCCCACCAAGGCCCAAGGCGCATGGAGAGTGGGAAGGGGGCAAACCCTAGGTCCAGATGGGCCTTAAGGCCCACCCTAGGGCGCCCCCTCTCTCTCCCCCCCTTGGCCGCACCCTAGATGGGTTTTGGGGGCTGCCGCCACCCCTAGGGAGGGAACCCTAGATGGGGGCGCAGCCCCTCCCCTTCCCCTATATATATTGGGGGTTTTGGGGCTGCTAGACACACGAGATGGTCTCTCTCTTGGCGCAGCCCTACCCTTCTCCCTCCTCGTCTCTTGCAGTGCTTGGCGAAGCCCTGCTGGAGTCCTGCGCTCCTCCACCACCACCACGCCGTCGTGCTGCTGTTGGATGGAGTCTTCCCCAACCTCTCCCTCTCTCCTTGCTGGATCAAGGCGTGGGAGACGTCACCGGGCTGCACGTGTGTTGAACGCGGAGGCGCCGTTGTTCGGCGCTTAGATCGGAATCAACCGCGATCTGAATCGCAGCAAGTACGACTCCTTCATCCGCGTTCTTGCAACGCTTCCGCATCGCAATCTACAAGGGTATGTATATCCACTCTCCTTTATGCTCATTGCTAGATTACTCCATAGATAGATCTTGGTGACGCGTAGGAAAATTTTTGATTTTCTGCTACGATCCCCAACAAAAACCTTTTGGCAATCTTGAGAAACAGTAGACCTTCAAGAATATCCTTATTTCCAGCAAGGAACAATTATTTTATTATGGGTACTAACCTCGTTAATCAGACTATGATGAGTTATGTATGAAGGGAGTTTTCAAGTGTGCGGGGGAAGATGATAAAAAGATTCAGGAGTGTCAAACGCTCAAGCTTGGGGATGCCCCCATGCACCCCCAAGAAATATTCAAGAAGACTCAAGCGTCTAAGCTTGGGGATGCCCCCGTGCATCCCCTTCTTCATCAACATTATCAGTTCGTCTTTCGTTCCACTATATTTTTATCACTTCATGTGTTATGTGCTATGCTTGGAGCGTCTTGCTTTTAGTTTCCTTTTTAGTTTTCTTTAGCTTTGCTTGCTTTTCATAACGAGTTGGGACTCAGCTTTCTTTGTGTGGGAGAGAAACACGCTCCACTTCAACCTAGAACATAACATAGAATTTTCATGTCTATCTTTGCTGTGTGTGTTCTTGGTCTTTCAATAGCTACTATCATGCTTAGCTCTTAGTTTTCATGCTTATCATTTTAAAGAGCTTTTGTTTAGTTGGTCGCTGGAACTCTCTTTATTTATCATGCTTATCTTGTTAAGAGAGTTGGCTTCTGTTGCACTGGTCGATATGTCTATGATAAAAATGCTACGTGCATAATGGTGCTTAGTAGTTCATGTTTTCTTATGGTTAGTCTCAAATAGTTGGGGGGTTCCCAATGTGTTATTGGAGTACCAACATGATTTGTTTGCCTATGATGTGGTATGGTTTAGTGATATCTTCCTTCAAGAATTTATTTTGATTGACTTGGCGTATGCTCACGCATATTTAAGACTGTAAAGAAAGTCTGTCAAGCCTTGATGATCTTTTATTTCTGAGTAGCGATATAACTTCCATGCCTGATTCAATGTTGCTTTGTCGCTCTGCATGATTATGACCGGCATTGCTCTCTTAGTTGGTCGCTCCCAGTCTTTTGCTAACCTTCGCCTGTACTAAGCGGACTGACTGCTTGTGCATCCAAAATCCTTTAAACCAGTTATGCCATATGAGTCCACCATACCTTCTTATACATGGTATTTACCTGTCATTCCTAACGAAGACTTTCATGTACCATCTCGAAATTATTCAAAAAAGCATTCCTATTTTGTGCCTCTGTTTTAGTTCATGAGGAAGTAGTAGTTAATTCATGATCTTTTTAAGTTGGACAAGCTTCACCCCGGGATTGCATGTCTAATGTGCAAACCCATAATACGAGAAGGAACTGGCATAGAGTGCGCCCGGCTCATTAAAAACAATACAAACAAACAAACCCTCCTTCACGCTTTGTTCATGAGAAATCAGAAAACTTTGGCAGTGATAAACAAAGGAGATTAAGAGGATGTGATCGTCCTCATTCGGGAGCCGTTCCTCGAAACTTGTCCAGCTCAAGAAGTAATTGAGTTATCTGCTAGCATTCGTTGACGAAACATGCATATCCAAAAAATAATAATTATTACCTCTATTTTCAAAACCAAGAGCTCTGGTACATGTTTTGTCATTGTTTCCGACCACGGGTTTTCAACCTTGCCAACAAAAGCCACGGTTCGAGAGTCTCCACCTTCTTTAAAGCACCAACTACTGAGAGCATGATTGTCATTCTGAGTGTAATGTGCATTGTCCCAAAGTACCATTGTCTTTTGCATGATTATGATATCGTTTATTCTGAAATCATTGTATCTAGTCGTCACTTAAACCTTGGAGGTGCCCCTGCATTTATGTTTTGCTTCACTAAAGGGGGCAAACGAGGTATCACTTTGTCATATTTGCACACCATGCTCACTACAAATCTATTGAGTGTTTTGTTGGAAATATGCCCTAGAGGCAATAATAAATTGGTTATTATTATATTTCCTTGTTCATGATAATCGTTTATTACCCATGCTAGAATTGTACTGATAGGAAACTCAGATACATGTGTGGATACATAGACAAACACAATGTCCCTAGTAAGCCTCTAGTTGACTAGCTCGTTGATCAACAGATGGTCACGGTTTCCTGACCATGGACATTGGATGTCATTGATAATGGGATCACATTATTAGGAGAATGATGTGATGGACAAGACCCAATCCTAAGCCTAGCACAGATCGTGTAGTTCGTATGCTAAAGCTTTTCTAAATGTCAAAGTATCTTTTCCTTAGACCATGAGATTGTGCAACTCCCGGATACCGTAGGAATGCTTTGGGTGTACCAAACGTCACAACGTAACTGGGTGGCTATAAAGGTGCACTACAGGTATCTCCGAAAGTGTCTGTTGGGTTGGCACGAATCGAGACTGGGATTTGTCACTCCGTGTGACGGAGAGGTATCTCTGGGCCCACTCGGTAGGACATCATCATAATGTGCACAATATGTGATCAAGGAGTTGATCACGGGATGATGTGTTACGGAACGAGTAAAGAGACTTGCCGGTAACGAGATTGAGCAAGGTATCGGTATACCGACGATCGAATCTCGGGCAAGTGCTATACCGATAGACAAAGGGAATCGTATACGAGATTAATTGAATCCTTGACATCGTGGTTCATCCGATGAGATCATCGTGGAACATGTGGGAGCCAACATGGGTATCCAGATCCCGCTGTTGGTTATTGGCCGTAGAGTTGTCTCTGTCATGTCTGCATGGTTCCCGAGCCCGTAGGGTCTACACACTTAAGGTTCGATGACGCTAGGGTTATAGGGAAAGTATGTACGCGGTTACCGAATGTTGTTCAGAGGAGTTCCGGAATGGTCTGGAGGTAAAGATTCATATATGGGAAGTCCCGTTTTGGTCACCGGAAAAGTTTCGGGCGCTATCGGTAGCGTACCGGGACCACCGGGAGGGTCCCGGGGGTCCACCGGGTGGGGCCACCAGCCCCGGAGGCATACGTGGGCCAAGTGTGGGAGGGGACCAGCCCCAGGTGGGCTGGTGCGCCCCCCCCCACCAAGGCCCAAGGCGCCTCCAAGAGGGGAGGGGGGCAAACCCTAGGGCAGATGGGCCCTAGGGCCCAATCTGGTGCGCCCCACTCTCCCTCTCCCCCTCTGGCCGCCACCCCTAGATGGGATCTAGGGTGGCCGCACCCCTAGGGGTGGGAAACCCTAAAGGGGGCGCAGCCCCCCCTTCCCCCTATATATATGTGAGGTTTGGGGCTGCCCATAACACGGTTTTGACCTCTGTCGCTTGCCGCAGCCCTACCTCTCTCCCTCCTCGTCTCTCGCAGTGCTTGGCGAAGCCCTGCTGGAGTCCCGCGCTCCTCCACCACCACCACGCCGTCGTGCTGCTGTTGGATGGAGTATTCCCCAACCTCTCCCTCTCTCCTTGCTGGATCAAGGCGTGGGAGACATCATCGGGCTGCACGTGTGTTGAACGCGGAGGCGCCGTTGTTCAACGCTTAGATCGGAATCAACCGCGATCTGAATCGCAGTGAGTATGACTCCTTCATCCGCGTTCTTGCAACGCTTCCGCATCGCGATCTACAAGGGTATGTAGATGCACTCACCTTCCCCTCGTTGCTAGATTACTCCATAGATAGATCTTGGTGATGCGTAGGAATTTTTTTGATTTTCTGCTACGATCCCCAACATGTTTCAATATCATATTGTAAAACTTTCAGTTCTTTGTGATTTTCTCATGAGGCAACTTAATTACTACAGATTCATTATCTCAGTAAGCTTTTGTCATATGACTATGAAAAGTCCTTATATGGTTAATAGCATGTCACCACAGAAATTATGCTTGTTATCATTTACCTACTCGAGGACGAGCAGGAATTAAGCTTGGCGATGTTGATATGTCCAAAACATATCTATAATTTCTGCTTGCTCCATGCCTCTTTTGTGTGATATTGCTATGATATTTATACACTTCCATACACTTTTGATCATATTTGGACTAACCTATTAACTCAGTGCACCCCAGTGCCAGTTTCTGTTTTCTGCTGTTTTTGTATTTCAGGTTTTCCCATCACGTAAACTGCCAGAAAAATCCCGAAAAAATTATATAAAAAATCAGCGTTCCGGAAGCTTCCTTGCGGACAAAGTAGGGCCGGAGGGGGGCCACCAGGGCTCCAGGCGCCCTGGTGGCGCGGCCCCCCTCCTGGCCGCGCCGAGGGGGCGCCTGGGCCCCCCAGGTCTCCGCTGATGCCCCCCTTTGGCATATATTTACACCGCATCCCGAAACCCTCGAGGACGGAACCCTTTTTCGCGATCTCATCTCTGTTCTGCCGCCGCCGCGCTTCCAAGATCGGGAGCACCAGGAGAACTCTTCCCGGCACCCTGCCGGAGGGGAGGATCACCACCGGGAGCCTCTCCACCACCATGGACGCCTCCCGGATGAGTTGTGAGTAGTCTCCCTTGGATCATGGGTCCATGACCAGTAGCTATGTGATGTTCTCCTCCCCTCTTTGTGCTTCACTAATTAGACCTCGTGAGCTGCCCTACATGATCGAGGCACATATGTAATCCTTATGCTGTTGCTATGTTGAGTTTGCTGGGATCCGATGGATTATGAGATTATGTTCAGATTGTGTTTGAGTAATATATTTGATTTACCTCTTTTATATTTATGTTCTTGAGTAATTCTTGCATGTTCACCGTTGCTGTTTATTGCTTTGGCCAAGTAGTAGGTAGTAACTCCAAGAGGGAACGTTATGCTTGATTGTGGGTTCATGCCCCTCGATGACTAGCTTGAGTGACAGAAACATGAGTCTAGGGGATGTGCTCTTGCCACAAGGGGGAAAACAACGGTGCTTGTACTCGCGGGTGCAAGGATTGTTTACTTTACACAAAGTTCTTTTAATGTAGTTGTCTGTTGCTTTGAGTTTACACTATGGGTGGGACTCGCAACTTAATACCAGCGAGATGTTCTCGATAGATATCTCAAGGTGGATGATTCGTAGTAGATGCAGATGGATTTCGGTCTACTTGCCTTGGCGTACTGCCCATGCTTTGAACCTCTACCTTTCTCGCAACATAGTTAGCATTGGTTTGCGCACATAATCGTGTCAATTGCCCAGCTGTAATTCGTTCACCTCACATAGCTGTTTTATCGACTTTTGGGAGAGAGACATCACTAGTGAACATCATGGGACCCCGGTCCATATTACCATCACTGATCACATCCGCTATTTACTTTCTGCTTTTACTTACTAGTTGCAGCAATACCTATCACTATTATCTCTTGCGTTTGATCCTTTGTAAACGACAAGGCCGGAGAGATTGACAACCTCTCTGTACTCGTTGGGAGCAAAGTTATTTGTATCTGTGTGCAGGTCCGGTTAATTGCTAAGTATCTGGCGCCATTAGCAGTTGACACCTTCTTGTTGAACCTTGGAGTCTCAGGGGAATTCGATCCTTGGTATCTTTGCCAAGGGAAAACTACCGCTACGCTGCATCTCAAACCTTCCACTTGGGGTAACCAACGAGGGGCAAGAAGCCATCAGCGCTACAAGAGAACCGGCCCGTGCAGCAGATTTCTTCACTTCTTCCAAGCGTACATGCAGTATAGAAAGCTTATCTAAAGTACCTTGGATAGTAGTGGGGGCCGCTTTATAATGGGACATTGCACTTATAATCCTTTGAGCGCCGGAATACAGCTGCTCAACCAGAGTATAAGAGGCCTTGAGTTTCTTCCGGAGGTCATCCCCAAGATGGGTGACGCGTCGCCCCGCATATGATTATTACAGTTAAACCGGAGCAAAATAAAGATTGCAGAGGTGGAAGCATATAAGTACTTACCAAAGATAGCAGAGGTCATAAGCTCTATTTGCTGCCTTAAACCGGTCAGCTCTTGCGTCACCGGGTTAAGGGCCTCTTCAGCATTCTTTGCTCTTTTTTCAAGAGCATTCCTCTGCACTTCCCAGACTGATCGCTCCGCTTCAAAATCTTTTTTCAATTGTTCAGCATTGGTTAAGCTTAGCGCTAGATCATCTTTGGCTTTGGAAGAGGCAGTTTCAGTCACAGCAAGTCTATTCCGGAGCTCAGTTATTTCTGCAGCCCTCTGGGTCAAGTCAGCCTACAAGAAAATCAAGTGGAATAAATGACAGTTCAGACAAGTCTCAAGCACATAACCAAGTTATCCACTTGACACTTGGGGGCTAATAGGCAGCTGAAGTATCAAAAGAGAAACTCAAACAAGTCTCAAGCACATAACCAAGTTATCTACTTGACACTTGGGGGCTAATGGGCAGTTGAAGTATCAATAGAGAGATTCAGGCAAGTCCCAGGCACATAAAACAAGTTATGCTCCTGGCACTTGGGGGCTAATGTAAGATTCATTTTCATACATTTGGAAGTACCAGTTCACCTACAACGAAGCTAAACCGGAACTTGGGGGCTACTATGACATAGACAGAAATATAAAGAAGGCAAAGCAAAGAAAAGTGAAGGAAGGTACCTCGTATTTATCCTTCATCATATTCACCAAGCCCAGTTCATAGTCTCGACTGGTATGAAGCCGGTTCAAATACCCGGAGTAAAGTTCCTGGGCACTCAATTCGGCATAGTTGGACAAATCCGTGCTCCACTTGTTCTTCTCTTGCTAAAGCTTCTCCGCTTTAGCAGTGTGCTTGGCCAAGATGATAGGCTCAGCAGGAGCGGTAAAGCCTGACCCGGTTATTTGAACATCCGGAGTAGAAGCAGTGGTTGGCTGCGAAGGGGCAGCAGTAGGAGCCGGACTAGCAGGAGCCGGGTTAGTCCGAGGAGGGCTAACCCGGACAAGACTCGCCGGTTCAACGATATTTTCTACATGTGTATCTTCAGGAGCAGCAATGTCATCATGGTCCATGGGAGCAGGATCATCAAGCTGAATGGCAGGATCGCTCTCTGGAGGGATGACCTCATCCGGATCAGCCACCGGATCAGCAGTAGCAGTCTCGGCAGCCGCTTTGGTGGCCTTCGCCTTTTTGCTGGGCTTGGGCTTGCTGAAAGAAATTGAAGGAACAATAAGAATTATCAAGGAACAAATGCAAATATAAACCGGATGTGGAAAGGGACTTACCCAGGCACAGTCTTCAATACAGGGACCTGCGTGGCAGTCGATTCACCAAAGGATGACAAAGGTGTCTCCTGATAGTTAGGATCAGACGGTTTAAGAGGTTTGCATATAAGTCCGGCCTTTCGATGGAGAAGAGTTGGAAAAAGTAAAATCTCAGAGCGGCGCCTGCGAGCCGGAGTGAGAGATATTCCGGAAGATTCCACTACATGGCCACTGTGGCGCGTAGTCCGGTGTGCTTCATGCTAGTGCTTCTTCAAAAGAAATTTGGGTTCCAGTTGAGCATAAGGATGAGAAAAAGGGTACTTCCGGGATGCCCGACGAATTTTGGGCACCGGCGGTTCAGAGTCTGAAGAAAGAGAGATTACCTCAACTTCTGCCGCTTTGCTTCCTTCAGCCAAATCCTGTGAAAAGACACTGTTAACATAAATCTGGATAAAGAGAGATCAAAACATATCAGGATCAACTCATACCTCAGAATCCGGATCATCCTCTTCAAGGTGTTAACCGGAGCCAGCAGCTGCCTTCTTCTTCTTGACAGCACAAGTCTTCCGGCGTGGCTATTTACCTGACTTGTCCTGAGATTTTCTTTTCCAAAAAGGATCGTTGGCCTGTGCAGAAGATGAAAGATAAATAGAAGATAATTGATATGAACGGATTAGAAACAAACAGAAGAGGTCAGAAAAAACTTACGGCTGGCAGCTTGTTTTTCTCATAGTATGGAGCCAATCCGATTTGGCTACACTCTTCCAGAGAAATATTGAGCATTTTCTTTGCGGATTCAATGACTTCCTTCTCAGGAAGCACTATATCAATATGGCGTTGAGGGTCATCCGTCTTTCCGGTATACTCATACATCAAACCGGAGCGCCGGCTCAAAGGAAGAATGCTCCAGGCAAGCCAACATCGGACGAAATCCAGTCCGGTCAAACCGTTGGCCATAAAGACTTAAGCTTGGCAAGCTGAGGGGCAAACCGGGCCCGCTCCGAGGAAGTAAGACGCTGCAGCAGGGGATGATCCTTAGGAAGATGATGTTCGCGGTAACCCGGTAGTGGGTTTTCTCCTTCAGGCGAGGTATCTTTGCAGTAGAACCAAGATTGGTTTCAGTCCTTGGGGTGTGTATGGAGAGCAGCATGAGGAAAGACCACGTCTCTTCTCTTCTGAATACTGACCCCGCCCAGCTCTTGATGTGGTCCGGCAGTAAACTCTGTCCGCCGGTTTAAGTGGAAAAAATCCCGGAACAAGTCCACTGACGGCTCTTCTTGAAGGTACACTTCGGAGAAGACTTGGAAATTGCAGACGTTTGATATGGAATTTGGACCTATGTCCTGAGGATGGAGCTGAAAAGCGGCCAGCACATCCCGGAATTTTTTTGAACCGGGAGGGCTAAAACCCCGGGCCATATGATCAAAGAAAACAATGACTTCTCCTTCTTTAGGGGTAGGAGGACATTCATTTCCTGGGGCCCGCCATTTCAGAACCGCTTTAGGGCCCAGAGTACCAATTGAAGCGGCATTGGTTAAGTCTTCTTCCGTGATGCGGGAAGGAGCCCAGTTGCAATAAACAAACTGTTTGACAGTCATCTGAGCACAAGGAAAACTCTGAAAAGGTACGGTGCAAAATCCAGATTATTAAGTACTGAAGCATAAACCGGAGTGTACTATCAAGTTATATCGATGGTTTAGACAGGGGACTAATGGCGTTGGCAACCCGGAAGCAGATGTGAAACGAATTGCTACCAGTTTATGATAAACAAACAAGAGGAAGCTAAACCGTCTGGCTCATGGTTAAATCTTTGCAAGAGGAATATATGATTGGTTAAACCGGTGAGTAGCTTGTAGATCTATCAAAGATGAAGAAACAGGTTTTTAGAGAAGGCTAAAGTAAAAGTGGATCTGAGCGGTAAGAAAAAGATGAAATATATGCAAGTCTATCACAGGAAGAACTACGAAGGATTTCTACAGATCAAATGAATCTAAGTTTTAACTACGGAGCAGGAGCGCGTTCGAAACAAATCAAGGATTTAAATCTACTGCAGATATAACTTACAAGATGAACAGCAGAGCTTTGAGGTCTCATGGCAGAAGCAATGGAGGAACCCTAGATTAAAGATCTGCGGCGAGAGAAAAGGAATACCTGAGAAGGAAAGGGACGGCGGCGGAGTACTCTGGTCGCGTTTCAGGGTGATGCAGCGGCCTGACTGGACGACGACGACGAGCTCGAAGGCAGCGGCGGAGCTTCGGGCGACGGAGGAAGAAGAAGTGCGGAAGGAAGAAAAATGATAAAGCTCAGCAGTATTTATAAAGGCGGAGAGGTGAAACGGCAAGCGCGGGAATCAAGGAGGTCAGAGATTGGATAAAGATTCTATTGTTGCCTCGATTTTCGGGATAGCCTTTAAACAAAGGTAACAAACAGCTGTGAGCAATAAATGCGGAGGTGATGTCACGACCGAATAAAATGATTTCCGGAGATGACGTCATAGCCGGTTTACAAGGCAGAGAAGATACAAAGAAGAAGTTTATGCAAGATTTAGAAGACTGACATGAACAAGTTCAAATCATTCTGGGGCCTAATGTCAGGGATATTACTAGCAGGTATAAACCGGCTAGGGAGATCCGGATTATGGTAATGTAGCTGTGTTGTTATAAGCTCAGTAGAGGTTACGGCCCATGAAGGCTTAGGGCCCATGTGTAAAGTTTACGGTTTATGAACCGTCCTATCATGTAACTTGAGGTACAAGGAAGAAAGAGTAGAGACCGAGGCGGACACGATTATGAGCCGGCCTCGGGACTCTGTAAACCGTACCGGGCGTTGCCTCCTATATAAAGGGACGACCCGGCGACGGTTCAGAGACAGGCAACAACCCATCGAGAGACAGGCAAGCAATCTGCTCCCTGTTCATCGACGCCCAAGCAATACCAAACCAAACTAGACGTAGGCTTTTACCTTCATCGAAGGGGCCGAACTAGTATAAACCCTCTGTGTTCTTTGTGTGCTTTAACCTCTTCAAGCTAACCCGCGCGATGGCTCCACACCTAAGTCCTCTAAACCGGACATCTGCCATGCTAATTCCACGACAATTAGTATTTCATACTCATGCCCGTGTCGAGAGGTATAAGACCTCTGACTGTACTTTGACAACAAGATGAAGGAGAATAGCTCAACCAGTGAGCATGTGCTCAGATTGTCTGGGTACTACAATTGCTTGAATCAAGTGGGAGTTAATCTTCTAGATAAGATAGTAATTGACAAAGTTCTCTAGACACTATCACCAAGTTAATAGAACTTCGTGATGAACTATAATATGCAAGGGATGATGAAAGTAATTCCCGAGCTCTTCGCGATGCTGAAATCGGCGAAGGTAGAAATCAAGAAACAACATCAAGTGTTGATGGTTAACAATACCACTTGTTTCAAGTAAAGGGCAAAGGGATAGATGGGGAACTTCAAGAAGAATGACAAGTAAGTTGTCACTCCCGTGAAGAAACCCAAAAACTAAACTCAAGCCTGAAACTAAGTGCTTCTACTGCAAAGGAAATGGTCACTAGAAGTGGAACTGCCCTAGATACTTGGTGGATAAGAAGGATGGCAAAGTGAGCAAAGGTATATTTGATATACAGATTATTGATGTGTACTTTACTAGTGTTCATAGCAACCCCTGGGTATTTGATACTGGTTCAGTTGCTAAAATTAGTAACTCGAAACGGGAGTTGCAGAATGAATAGAGACTAGTTAAAGGTGAAGTGACGATGTGTGTTGGAAGTGGTTCCAAGATTGATATGATCGTCATCGCACACTCCCTATACTTTCGGAATTAGTGTAGAACCTAAATGTTATTTGGCATTTGCGTTAAGCATGAATATGATTTGATCATGTTTGTTGCAATACGGTTATTCATTTAAAGTCATAGAATAATTGTTATTCTGTTTACATGAATAAAGCCTTCGATGGTCATACACCCAATGAAAATAGTTTGTTGGATCTCGATCGTAGTGATACACATATTCATAATATTGAAGCCAAAAGATGCAAGGTTAATAATGATAGTGCAACTTATTTGTGGCACTGCCGTTTAGGTCATATTGGTGTAAAGCGCATGAAGAAACTCCATAGTGATGGACTTTTGGAATCACTTGATTATGAATCACTTGGTGCTTGCGAACCATGCCTCATGGGCAAGATGACTAAAACTCCGTTCTCCGGAACAATGGAGCGAGCAACAGATTTGTTGGAGATCATACATACAGATGTATGTGGACCAATGAGTGTTGAAGCTCGCGGTGGGTATCGTTATTTTCTGACCTTCACTGATGATTTGAGTAGATATGGGTATATCTACTTGATGAAACACAAGTCTGGAACATTTGAAAAGTTCAAAGAATTTCAGAGTTAAGTAGAGAATCATCGTAACAAGAAAATAAAGTTTCTACGATCTGATCGTGGAGGTGAATATTTGAGTTATGAGTTTGGTCTTCATTTGAAACAATGTGGAATAGTTTCACAACTCACGCCACCCGGAACACCACAGCGTAATGGTGTGTCCGAACATCGTAATCGTACGTTATTAGATATGGTGCGGTCTATGATGTCTCTTACCGATTTACCACTATCGTTTTGGGTTATGCATCAGAGACAGCTGCATTCATGTTAAATAGGGCAACATATAAATCTGTTGAGACGACACCTTATGAACTGTGGTTTGGCAAGAAACCAAAGTTGTCGTTTCTTAAAGTTTGGGGCTGCGATGCTTATGTGAAAAAGCTTCAACCTGATAACCTCGAACCCAAGTCGGAGAAATGTGTCTTCATAGGATACCCAAAGGAGACTGTTGGGTACACCTTCTATCACAGATCCGAAGGCAAGATATTCGCTGCTAAGAATGGATCCTTTCTAGAGAAGGAGTTTCTCTCGAAAGAAGTGAGTGGGAGGAAAGTGGAACTTGATGAGGTAATTGTACCTTCTCCCGAATTGGATAGTAGTACATCACAGAAACTGGTTCCAGTGATTCCTACACCAATTAGTGAGGAAGCTAATGATGATGATCATGAAACTTCGAATCAAGTTACTGCTGAACTTCGAAGATCAACCAGAGTATGTTCCGTGCCTGAGTGGTACAGCAACCTGTTCTGGAAGTCATGTTACTAGACCATGATGAACCTACAAACTATGAGGAAGCGATGATGATCCCAGATTCCGCAAAATGGCTTGAGGCCATGAAATCTGAGATGGGATCCATGTATGAGAACAAAGTGTGGACTTTGGTTGACTTGCCCGATGATCGGCAAGCCATCGAAAATAAATGGATCTTCAAGAGGAAGACCGACGCCGATGGTAATATTACTGTCTACAAAGATCGACTTGTTGCGAAAGGTTTTCGACAAGTTCAAGGAGTTGACTACGATGAGACTTTCTCACCCGTAGCGATGCTTAAGTCTGTCCGAATCATGTTAGCAATTGCCGCATTTTATGATTATGAAATCTAGCAAATGGATGACAAAACTGCATTTTTGAATGGATATCTCAAAGAGGAGTTGTATATGATGCAACCAGAAGGTTTTGTCAATCCTAAAGGTGCTAACAAAGTGTGCAAGCTCCAGCGATCCATCTATGGACTGGTGCAAGCATCTCGGGGTTGGAATATACGCTTTGATGAGGTGATCAAAGCATATGGTTTTATACAGACTTGTGGTGAAGCCTGTATTTACATGAAAGTGAGTGGGAGCACTACATCCTTTCTGATAAGTATATGTGAATGACATATTGTCGATCGGAAATGATGTAGAATTTTCTGGAAAGCATAAAGGAGTGTTTGAAAGGAGTTTTTTCAAAGAAAAATCTCGGTAAAGCTGCTTACATATTGAGCATCAAGATCTATAGAGATAGATCAAGACGCTTGATAAGTTTTTTCAATGAGTACATACCTTCACAAGATTTTGAAGTAGTTCAAAATGGAACAGTCAAAGAAAGAGTTCTTGCATGTGTTGCAAGGTATGAAGTTGAGTAAGACTCAAAACCCGACCACTGCAGAAGATAGAGAAAGAATGAAGGTCATTCCCTATGCCTCAGCCATAGGCTCTTTAAAGTATGCCATGCTGTGTACCAAACATGTTGTGTACTTTGCCATGAGTTTGGCAAGGAGGAACAAAAGCGATCTAGGAGTAGATCACTGGACAGCGGTCAAAATTGTCCTTAGTTACTGGATGACTAAGGAAATATTTTTCGGTTATGGAGGTGATAAAGAGTTCGTCGTAAAGAGTTACGTCGATGCAAACTTTAAACACCGATCTGGATGACTCTGAGTCTTGATCTGGATGCATATTGGAAGTGGGAGCAATTAGCTAAAGTAGCTCCATGCAGAGCATTGTAGACATAGAAATTTGCGAAATACATATGGATCTGAATGTGTCAGTCCCGTTGACTAAACTTCTCTCACAAGAAAAACATGATCACACCTTATTACTCTTTGGGTATTAATCACATGGCGATGTGAACTAGATTGTTGACTCTAGTAAACCCTTTGGGTATTGGTTGCATGGCGATGAGAACTATGGGTGTTAGTCACATGGTGATGTGAACTAATAGGTGTTAATCACATGGTGACGTGATCTAGATTATTGACTCTAGTGCAAGTGGGAGACGGAAGGAAATATGCCCTAGAGGCAATAATAAAGTTATTATTTATTTCCTTATATCATGATAAGTGTTTATTATTCATGCTAGAATTGTATTAACTGGAAACTTAGTACATGTGTGAATACATAGACAAAACAGAGTGTCCCTAGTATGCCTCTACTAGAATAGCTCATTGATCAAAGATGGTTATGTTTCCTAGCCATAGACATGATTTGTCATTTGATCAATGGGATCACATCATTAGGAGAATGATGTGATGGACTAGACCCATCTGTTAGCTTAGCACTATGATCGTTTAGTTTTACTACTATTGCTTTCTTCATGACTTATACATGTTCCTATGACTATGAGATTATGCAACTCCCGAATACCGTAGGAACACCTTGTGTGATATCAAACGTCACAACGTAACTGGGTGATCATAAAGATGCTCTACAGGTGTCTCCCAAAGTGTTCGTGGTGTTGGCATAGATCAAGAATAGGATTTGTCACTCCGAGTGTCGGAGAGGTATCTCTGGGCCCTCTCGGTAATACACATCATAATAAGCCTTGCAAGCAAATGACTAATGAGTTAGTCATGAGATGATGTATTACGAAACGAGTAAAGAGACTTGCCGGTAACGAGATTGAACTAGGTATTGAGATACTGACGATCGAATCTCGGGCAAGTAACATACCGATGACAAAGGGAACAACGTATGTTGTTATGCGGTTTGACCGATAAAGATCTTCGTAGAATATGTAGGAGCCAATACGAGCATCCAGGTTCCGCTATTGGTTATTGACCGGAGATGAGTCTTGGTCATGTCTACATAGTTCTCGAACCCGTAGGGTCCGCACGCTTAACGTTTGATGACGATCGGTATTATGAGTTTATGTGTTTTGATGTACCGAAGGTAGTTCGTAGTCCCGGATGAGATCAGGGACATGACGAGGAGTCTCAAAATGGTCGAGACGTAAAGATCGATATATTGGACGACTATATTCGGACATCGGAAAGGTTCCGAGTGATTCGGGTATTTTTTGAAGTACCGGAGAGCTACGGGAATTCGCCGGGGAGTATATGGGCCTTATTGGGCTTTATGGGAAAGGGAGAGAGGAGGCTGCGCCCCTTCCATGGCTTAGTCCGAATTGGACTAGGGAGAGGGGCTGCGCCCCCTCCTTCCTTCTCTTCTCTTTCCCTTTCCTTCTCTCCTACTCCTACTACTTGGAAGGGCTCCTAGTTCTACAAGGAAAGGGGGAATCCTACTCCCGGTGGGAGTAGGACTCCCCTAGGGCGCGCCATAGAGATGGCCGGCCCTCCCTCTCCTCCACTCCTTTATATACGGGGGTAGAGGCACCCCATAGAGACACAAGTTGATTAGTTGATCTCTCCCAACCGTGTGCGGAGCCCCCCTCCACGGTAACACACCTCGGTCATATCGTTGCAGCGCTTAGGCGAAGCCCTGCGACGGTAACTTCATCATATCCGTCACCACGCCGTTGTGCTAACAAAACTCTCCCGTGAAGCTCAACTGGATCAAGAGCTCGTGGGACGTCATCAAGCTGAACGTGTACTGAACGCGGAGGTGCCGTACGTTCGGTACTTGATCGGTTGGATCGCAAAGAAGTTCGCCTACATCAACCGCATCACTAGACGCTTTCGCTCCCGGTCTACGAGGGTACATAGACACACTTTCCCCTCTCGTTGCTATGCTTCTAGTAGATAGATCTTGTGTATCGTAGGAAATTTTTGAAATACTACGTTCCCCAACATCAAATACCCAGGTACTACTACGAGCATTAGTAAGGTACACATCAATAACATGTATATCACATATACCTTTGTTCACCTTGCCATCCTTCTTTTCCACCAAATACTTGGGGCAGTTCCGCTTCCAGTGTCCAGTCCCTTTGCAGTAGAAGTACTCAGTTTCAGGCTTCGCTCCAGACTTGGGTTTCTTCACGGGAGTAGCAACTGTCTTGCTATTCTTCTTGAAGTTCCCCTTCTTTCCCTTCCCCTTTTTCTTGAAACTAGTGGTCTTGTTAACCATCAACACTTGATGCTCCTTTTTGATTTCTACCTCCGCAGCTTTGAGCATAGCGAAGAGCTCGGGAATTGTCTTTTGCATCCCTTGCATATTATAGGTCATCACGGAGCCTTTATAGCTTGGTGCTAGGCTTCTCGCCCCTCGTTGGTTACCCCAAGTGGAAGGTGTGAGATGTAGTGTTGCGGAAGTTTTTCCCTTGGCAAAGATACCAAGGATCGAATCCCCAGAGACTCCTAGGTTCAACAAGAAGGTGTCAACTGCTAATGGCGCCAGATATTAGCAATCAACGTGGACCTGCACACAGATACTAATAACTTTGCTCCCAACGAGTACAGAGAGGTTGTCAATCCCTCCGGCCTTGTAGTTCACAAAGGATTAAACACAAATGATAGTAGTGATAGATAATGTTTGCAATAGTAAATAAAAGCGGGAAGTAAATAGCGGATGTGATCAATGATGGTAATATGGACCGGAGTCTCATGATGTTCACTAGTGATGTCTCTCTCCCAAAAGACGATAAAACAGCTATGTGAGGTAAACGAATTACAGCTGGGCAATTGGCAGGACCACGAACGCAAACCAATGCTGACTACATTGCAAGAAAGGTTGAGGTTCAAAGCATGAGCGGTACGCCAAAGTAAGTAGACCAAAATCCATCAATATCTACTACTAATCATCCACCTTGAGATATCTATCCAGAACATCTCGCTGGTATTAAGTTGCGAGCCCCACCCATAGTGTAAACTCAATGCAACAGACAACTGCATTAAAAGAACTTTGCGTAAAGTAAACAATCCTTGCACCCACGGGCACAAGCACCGTTGTTTTCCCCCTTGTGGCAACAGCACATCCCCTAGACTCATGTTTCTGTCACTCAAACTAGTCATCGAGGGGCATGAACCCACAATCGAGCATAACGTTCCCTCTTGGAGTCACTACCTATTACTTGGCCAAAGCAATAAATAACAACGGAGAACATGCAAGAATTACTTATGAACATAAATATAAAAGAGGTAGATCAAATATATTACTCAAGCACAATCTGAACATAATCTCATAATCCATCGGATCCCAGCAAACTCATCATAGCAACAGCATAAGGATTACATATGTGCCTCGATCATGTAGGGCAGCTCACGAGGACTAATTAGTGAAGCACAAGAACGGGAGGAGAACATCACATAGCTACTGGTCATGGACTCATGGTCCAAGGGAGACTACTCACAACTCATCCGGGAGGCGTCCATGGTGGTGGAGAGGCTCCCGGTGGTGATCCTCCCCTCCGGTAGGGTGCCGGGAAGGGTTCTCCTGGTGCTCCCGATCTTGGAAGCGGTGGCGGCGGCGGAACAGAGATGAGATCACGAAAAAGAGTTCCTGTTTCGAGGGTTTCTCAAGACGCTTTAAATATATGCCAAAGGGGGGCATCGGAGGAGCCTCGGGGGGCCCAGGTGCCCCCCCGTCGCGGCCCAGGGGGGGCGCGCCGCCAGGGCGCCTGGAGCCCTGGTGCCCCCCCCCCCCCCCGGCTGTCCTTCGGGCGCACGGTAGTTTCTGGAACGCTGATTTTTTATATAATTTTTCTGGATTTTTCCTGGCAGTTCTCGTAATGTGAAAACCTGAAATACAAAAACAGCAGAAAACAGAAACTGGCACTGGGGTGCACTGAGTTAATAGGTTAGTCCAAATATGATCAAAAGTGTATGGAAGTGTATAAATAACATAGCAATATCACCCAAAAGAGGCATGGAGCAAGCAGAAATTATAGATACGTTTTGGACGTATCAACATCCCCAAGCTTAATTCCTGCTCGTCCTCGAGTAGGTAAATGATAACAAGAATAATTTCTGTGGTGACATGCTATTAACCATATAGGACTTTTTCATAGTCATATGACAAAGGCTTACTGAGATAATGAATCTGTAGTAATTAAGTTGCCTCATGAGAAAATCACAAAGAACTGAAAGTTTTACAACATGACATTGAAACATCAAATAGATTTGTAATGAACATGGTGTGCAAATATGATAAAGTGATATCTAGCTTGCCCCCTTTAGTGATGCAAAACATAAATGCAGGGGCACCTCCAAGGTTTAAGTGATGACTAGATACAATGATTTCAGAATAAACGATATCACAATCATGCAAAAGACAATGCTACTTTGGGACAATGCACATTACACTCAGAAGGACAATCATGCTCTCAGTAGTTGGTGCTTTTAAAAGAAGGTGGAGACTCAACATAAAAGTAAAAGAATGGCCCTTCGCAGAGGGAAGCAGGGATTACTCATGTGCTAGAGCTTTTTATTTTGAAAACATAAAAGCAAATTTGTCAACGGTAGTAGTACTTCATATGTGTTATGCATAAGACATCCTATAAGTTGCAAGCCTCATGCATCGAATACCAATAGTGCTCGCACCTTGTCCTAATTAGCTCGGATTTCCATGGATTGTCATTGCATTACATATGTTTCAACCAAGTGTCACAAAGGGGTACCTCTATGTCACCTGTACAAAGGTCCAAGGAGATAGATCGCATTTGATTTCTCGTTTTTTGATAGATCTCAACTTGAGGACATCCATACCGGGACAACATAGAAAATAGATAATGGACTCCTCTTTAATGCTTAAGCATATTCTCATAAGAGATTGAGGATTAATGTCCAAGCTAAAACTTCCACCATGATACATGGCTTTGGTTGGCGGCCCAATGTTCTTCTCTAACAATATGCATACTCAAACCATTCAACTCATGGCAAATCACCCTTACTTCAGACAAGACGAACATGCATAGCAACTCACATGATATTCAACAAAAGTGTAACAGTTGATGGCGACCCCAGAAACATGGATACCGCTCAGCAAGCAACTTATAAGAAATAAGATACACAAGTGACATATTCTTTACCACAATAGTTTTTAAACTACTTTCCCATGAGTTATGTATTGCAAAAACTGAAGGTTTTAAAGGTAGCACATGTAAATTTACTTGGAGTGGCGGTGAAATACCACATATAGGTTGGTATGGTGGACTCATATGGCATAACTGGTTTAAAAGGATGTGGATGCACAAGCAGTCAGTCCGCTTAGTACAGGTGGAGGTTAGCAAAAGACTGGGAGCGACCAACTAAGAGAGCAATGACGGTCATAATCATGCAGAGCGACAAAGCAACATTGAATCAGGCATGGAAGTTATATCGCTACTCAGAAATAAAAGATCATCAAGGCTTGACAGACTTTCTTTAGAGTCTTAAATATGCGTGAGCATACGCCAAGTCAATCAAAATAAATTCTTGAGGGAAGATATTACTAAACCATACCACATCATTGGCAAACAAATCATGTTGATACTCCAATAACACATTGGGAACCCCCCAGCTATTTGAGACTAACCATAAGAAAAACATGAACTACTAAGCGCCATCATGCACGTAGCATCTTTATCATAGAAATATTAACCAATGCAACGGAAGCAAACTCTCTTAATGAGATAAGCATGATAATTAAAGAGAGTTCAAGCAACCAACTAAACACAAGCTCTTTAAAAAGATAAGCATGAATACTAAGAGCAGAGCATCATAGTAGCTATTAAAAGACAAAGAACACACACAGCAAAGATAGACATGAAAATTCTATGTTATGTTCTAGGAAGAAGTGGAGCGTGTTTCTCTTCCACATAAAGAAAGCTGAGTTCCGACTCGTTATGAAAAACTAAAAAGGAAACTAAAAGCAAGACGCTCCAAGCATAGCACATAACACATGAAATGATTAAAATATAGTGGAACGAAAGACGAACTGATAATGTTGATGGAGAAGGGGATGCACGGGGGCATCCCCAAGCTTAGACGCTTGAGTCTCCTTGAATATTTCTTGGGGGTGCACGGGGGCATCCCCAAGCTTGAGCGCTTGACACTCCTGAATCTTTTTATCATCTTCCCTCGCACACTTGAAAACTCCCTTCATACATAACTCATCATAATCTGATTAGCGAGGTTAGTACCCATAATAAAATAATTGCACCTTGCTGGAAATAAAGATTCTCAAGATTGTCAAAAGGTTTTTGCAAAGAAAAAGCAAGCTCTTGGTTTGCAAAATGAAAGAAAGGCAAAGCGGGACAGAATCTGTGAAAAACAGAACAGCAGGTAGTAAATGATTTGTTCGGGGCACTTCTGCAACTCTAATAAAAAAACTCAGAACAGACGCACGAAAGACAATTATATAGAGAACGCTGTCGAAATAATTCAGACCAAAAAGATGATCTGGTGATTTTATACGAATTTTTCTATCCAAGGAGAGAATCTGTTTCCTGGACAGCACCTCACAACTTTTGAACTTTCTAGCAATCAGAGGCTATACTTGGCACAAATATGAAAAGCAAAGATACAATGATGATGCTACAGTAGTAAACAACATCAAGACACAACAAAAACAAAATAAATTTATTCATTGGGCTGCCTCCCAAGAGCGCTTTCTTTTATGCCTTTAAGCTAGGCATAATGCATAGAGATCAAGTTTTATCAAGAGTAAAAGAATAGCTAGCCCGTACAACGGACTCAAAAGGTAACTTGATCTTCTTTCGAGGGAAGTGTTCCATCCCTTTCTTGAGAGGAAACTGAAATTTTATATTACCCTCTTTCATGTCAATGATAGCACCAACGGTGCGCAAAAAGGGACGTCCCAAAATAATTGGACAAGAAGGATCACATTCAATATCCATAATAGTAAGCAAGCAAGATAACTATTTTTGTGATTTTCGATAAAAAGGTACTAAAGCAAAAACTAAAAGGTAAACTAACACGACTAAAAAGCAAAGGTAAAAGATAGCATGCAACTCCCCTATCTTGAAGAGTGGAGTCCCCGGCAACGGCGCCAGAAAAACTCTTGCTAGGCTTCTCGCCCCTCGTTGGTTACCCCAAGTGGAAGGTGTGAGATGTAGTGTTGCGGAAGTTTTTCCCTTGGCAAAGATACCAAGGATCGAATCCCCAGAGACTCCTAGGTTCAACAAGAAGGTGTCAACTGCTAACGGCGCCAGATATTAGCAATCAACGTGGACCTGCACACAGATACAAATAACTTTGCTCCCAACGAGTACAGAGAGGTTGTCAATCCCTCCGGCCTTGTAGTTCACAAAGGATTAAACACAAATGATAGTAGTGATAGATAATGTTTGCAATAGTAAATAAAAGCGGGAAGTAAATAGCGGATGTGATCAATGATGGTAATATGGACCGGAGTCTCATGATGTTCACTAGTGATGTCTCTCTCCCAAAAGACGATAAAACAACTATGTGAGGTAAACGAATTACAGCTGGGCAATTGACAGGACCACGAACGCAAACCAATGCTGACTACATTGCAAGAAAGGTTGAGGTTCAAAGCATGAGCGGTACGCCAAAGTAAGTAGACCGAAATCCATCAATATCTACTACTAATCATCCACCTTGAGATATCTATCCAGAACATCTCGCTGGTATTAAGTTGCGAGCCCCACCCATAGTGTAAACTCAATGCAACAGACAACTGCATTAAAAGAACTTTGCGTAAAGTAAACAATCCTTGCACCCGCGGGCACAAGCACCGTTGTTTTCCCCCTTGTGGCAACAGCACATCCCCTAGACTCATGTTTCTGTCACTCAAACTAGCCATCGAGGGGCATGAACCCACAATCGAGCATAACATTCCCTCTTGGAGTCACTGCCTATTACTTGGCCAAAGCAATAAATAACAACGGAGAACATGCAAGAATTACTTATGAACATAAATATAAAAGAGGTAGATCAAATATATTACTCAAGCACAATCTGAACATAATCTCATAATCCATCGGATCCCAGCAAACTCATCATAGCAACAGCATAAGGATTACATATGTGCCTCGATCATGTAGGGCAGCTCACGAGGACTAATTAGTGAAGCACAAGAACGGGAGGAGAACATCACATAGCTACTGGTCATGGACTCATGGTCCAAGGGAGACTACTCACAACTCATCCGGGAGGCGTCCATGGTGGTGGAGAGGCTCCCGGTGGTGATCCTCCCTTCCGGCAGGGTGCTGGGAAGGGTTCTCTTGGTGCTCCCGATCTTGGAAGCGGCGGCGGCGGCGGAACAGAGATGAGATCGCGAAAAAGAGTTCCTGTTTCGAGGGTTTCTCGAGACGCTTTAAATATATGCCAAAGGGGGGCATCGGAGGAGCCTCGGGGGGCCCAGGCGCCCCCCCCGGCGCGGCCCAGGGGGGCGCGCTGCCAGGGCGCCTGGAGCCCTGGTGCCCCCCTCCCCCCCGGCTGTCCTTCGGGCGCACGGTAGTTTCTGGAACGCTGATTTTTTATATAATTCTTCTGGATTTTTCCTGCCAGTTCTCGTAATGTGAAAACCTGAAATACAAAAACAGCCGAAAACAGAAACTGGCACTGGGGTGCACTGAGTTAATAGGTTAGTCCAAATATGATCAAAAGTGTATGGAAGTGTATAAATAACATAGCAATATCACCCAAAAGAGGCATGGAGCAAGCAGAAATTATAGATACGTTTTGGACGTATCACTTGGTTGCAGTGATTGAAGAACTCTATCAATAACACTATCCTCGTCAACTTTGCAACCAAGTTGAGTCATATGATTGTAGTACCCAGACATTCTGAGCAAGTGTTCACTGATAGAACTATTCTCCTCCATCTTGCAGCTATAGAACTTATTAGAAATCTCATATTTCTCAATCCGGTCATTTGCTTGAAATATTAACTTCAACTCCTGGAACATCTCATATGCTCCATGACGTTCAAAACGTCGTTGAAGTCTCGGTTCTAAGCCGTAAAGCATGGCACACTGAACTATCATGTAGTCATCAGACCGCGTATGCCAGACGTTCAAAGCATCCACATTAGCGGGAGGGGGCTTGTCACCTAGCGGTGCTTCAAGGACACAATTCTTCTGTGCAACAATGAGGATAATCCTCAAGTTACGGACCCAGTCCGTGTAATTGCTGCCATCATTTTTCAACTTAGCTTTCTCTAGGAATGCAGTAAAATCCAAAGGAATGGTAGCACGGGTCATTGATCTACAACAACATAGATATGCAAAAACTATCAGGACTAAGTTCATGATAAATTAGAGTTCAATTAATCATATTACTTAAGAACTCCCACTTAGATTGACATCCCTCTAATCATCTAAGTGATCATGTGATCCATATCAACTAAACCATGTCCGATCATCACGTGAGATGGAGTAGTTTTCAATGGTGAACATCTTATGTTGATCATATCTACTATATGATTCACGCTCGACCCATCGGTCTCCAGTGTTCCGAGGCCATATATGCATATGCTAGGCTCGTCAATTTTAACCCAAGTATTCCGCGTGTGCAAAACTGGTTTACACCCATTGTATTTGAACGTAGAGCTTATCACACCCGATCAACATGTGGTGTCTCGGCACGACGAACTTTCGCAACGGTGCATACTCAGGGAGAACACTTGTCCTTGAAATTTTGTAAGGGATCATCTTATAATGCTACCGTCGATCTAAGCAAAATAAGATGCATAAAAGATAAACATCACATGCAATCAATAAGAATGATATGATATGGTCATCATCATCTTGTGCCTTTGATCTCCATCTCCAAGGCACCGTCATGATCACCATCGTCACCGGCGCGACACCTTGATCTCCATCGTAGCATCGTTATCGTCTCGCCAACTATTGCTTCCACGACTATTGCTACTGCTTAGTGATAAAGTAAAGCAATTACATGGCGATTGCATTTCATACAATAAAGTGACAACCATATGGCTCCTGCCAGTTGCCGATAACTTTACAAAACATGATCATCTCATACAATAATGTATCACTCATCATGTCTTGACCATATCACATCACAACATGCCCTGCAAAAACAAGTTAGACGTCCTCTACTTTGTTGTTGCAAGTTTTACGTGGCTGCTACGGGCTTAGCAAGAACCGTTCTTACCTACGCATACAAAACCACAACGATTTTTTGTAAAATATGTGTTGTTTTAACCTTCACAAGGACCGGGCGTAGTCACACTCGATTCAACTAAAGTTAGAGAGACAGACACCCGCTAGTCAACTTTAAGCAACAAGTGCTCATACGGTGAAACCAGTCTCACGTAAGCGTACGCGTAATGTCGGTCCGGGCCGCTTCATCTCACCATACCGCCGAACCAAAGTATGACATGCTGGTAAGCAGTATGACTATTATCGACCACAACTCACTTGTGTTCTACTCGTGCATATCATCTACGCATAGACCTGGCTCATGATGCCACTGTTGGGGAACGTAGTATTTCAAAAATTTCCTACGATCACGCAAGATCTATCTACAAGATGCATAGCAACGAGAGGGGAGAGTGTGTCTACGTACCCTCGTAGACCGAAAGCGGAAGCGTTTATCAACGCGGTTGATGTAGTCGTACACCTTCACGATCCGTCCCGATCTAGTACCGAACGTACGGCACCTCCGCGTTCAGCACACGTTTAGCTCGATGACGTCCTCGCCTTCTTGATCCAGTAAGACGGGCGGAGTAGTAGATGAGTTACAGCAGCACGACAGCGTGGTGACGGTTGTTGATGAAGAACAATCTCCGCAGGGCTTCACCAAGCACTACAGAAACTAGACGGGGGATGAACTAGAGGGTCGAGGTTGCCGGCACATGGTTTGGTGTTATCTTGATGTGTCTTGGGTGCTAGCCCTACCACTCTATTTATATGTTGAGCCTTGGGGTCGAAACTTGGAGTAAAAGCCTTCACAAAGTCGGTTCCACCTGAAAGGCAAGAGTCCTTCTCGGACTCCAAGGCCAGACGACAGGTTTCCCGGCGTCTGGACCCAGACGCCAGGGACCCTGGCGTCTGACCCCTGGACTCCGCAGAACTTCCTTTTGCGCTTTCCAAAAACCTTGTGTGCTTTCCCTTTTGGCCCAAATAAAGTGTTCTCGTACCCAAACATTTCGGGAAACATCTGGAACCCCTTTCGATGAATTCCGGAACCCTTCCGGAGGTGAACCACTATTATCCCATATATTAATCTTTATCTCCGGACCATTCCGGAGTTCCTCGTCATGTCCGTGATCACATCCGGGACTCCGAATAACATTCGGTCACCAACATACATAACTCATTAAATACTATATCGTCAACGAACGTTTAAGCGTGCGGACCCGACGAGTTCGAGAACTATGTAGACATGACCGAGACATCTCTCCGGTCAATAACTAATAGCGGAACATGGATGCCCATATTGGCTCCTACATATTCTACGAAGATCTTTATCGGTCGAACCGCATAACAACATACGTTGTTCCCTTTGTCATCGGTATGTTACTTGCCCGAGATTCGATCGTCGTTATCTCAATACCTAGTTCAATCTCGTTACCGGCAAGTCTCTTTACTAGTTCCGTAATACATCATCTCATGACTAACTCATTAGTCATTTGCTTGCAAGGCTTATTATGATGTGCATTACCGAGAGGGCCCAGAGATACCTCTTTGACACTCGGAGTGACAAATCCTATTCTTGATCTATGCCAACACCACGAATACCTTCGGAGACACCTGTAGAGCATGTTTATAATCACCCGGTTACGTTGTGACGTTTGATAGCACACAAGGTGTTCCTCCGGTATTTGGGTGTTGCATAATCTCATAGTCATAGGAACATGTATAAGTTATGAAGAAAGCAATAGCAGTAACACTAAATGATCATAGTGTTAAGCTAACGGATGGGTCTTGTCCATCACATCATTCTCCTAATGATGTGATCTCGTTGATCAAATGACAACTCATGTCTATGGCTAAGAAACATAACCATCTTTGATCAATGAGCTAGTCTAGTAGAGGCATACTAGGGACATACTGTTTTGTCTATATATTCACACATGTCCTAAGTTTCCGGTTAATACAATTTTAGCATGAATAAAAGACATTTATCATGATATGAGGAAATACAAATAACATCTTTATTATTGTCTCTAGGGCATATTTTCTTCAGTACCCATACCTTACCCATGAAGTCATGGGTAAGGCACGGGTATAGCGTTTTACCCATGGGTATACCCATACCCTACATGTTTATACTAACATGTGAACCTTACCCGTGATTCACAAGTGTACATATGTTAAAGTGGTGTTGTGAGCTTGTGAACTTATAATACAGTTGTCACCAATTGTCAATTTGAATTGAGATAATTGTCAAGTACTCATATATATGTTATTGATGTGAGATCATTTTTTTTTAAATATGCTATAGATGAATGTAAAATTGTGAATAACTTGTGTATTGTTTGATCTGCCCGTTGGATACCCAATAGGTATGGGTACCCGTCGGGTATGGGTACGAGTAAAGTTTCATACCCATAGGTACGGGTAGAATTTCATACCCATTGACTACATGGGTATGGGTATGATATTGCTCCATCCGCCCCATACCCTACCCATTGCCATCCTCAGTACCTCGTTGTTGTTCGCTCTCGTAGTTTCGGTCGTCGCACACCGGTCTGTTGGCACTTGTTGAACATGACCAGTTGTTGTGTACACCCACCATCTCATGCAGCTGTCCATATATACGCGACTGCGGTCGGCCGATACACAAATACTTGGGACATATTTATACATGTACATGATTTAGACGGGACTGTGTGACCTGCTATGTCCGACATCAAATTTCCTAGTGCGACACATGCACACGGTTCATTCTTGTAGAGAGGCCAGTGTATATGTACACGTTTGTGACTAAACACATAACACACGTACGCTTTAATATGGTGGGTCCCAGCAGTCAGGGGATGAATTGTTTTTCTGTGGGAATAAGGAGGCATTTCTTTGCGTGCGACCATATCGCTGGTGGGTCCCTACTGTCAGGCTTTCCACATATATTTCTCTTTCGATGACTGTCATTCATTGACCATGCTGTGTCGAGAGCACCAAGGCGGTGGACGACGGCGAGGCCTCGGGGCGGAAGGATCCGGAGACTGGGAAGACGCAACAGTTGATTCTCAGGACGGAGTAAAGTACGAGGGTTGACTGGTTAGGCTGCGTGGTAAGGACGCTATCGCCGTCTCCGGATAAGCACGCTATCGCCGAAGAATGACAGAAGGTGTGAGCGTGTAGAGGGATGGCATGACCAGCGGTGGGTATATAGGGTGGGGCAGCGTGCTCTACGTGGTAGCACAATCAATCACGGGAGACGGAAGCAGGCGCTCGCGCCGACGATGATTTGGGCGGCTGTAGCAACAAAATCAGAGATTGAAGAAGCAGAACGGTCATTGGATGTCAATCCAATGACTATGATTGTCATAATCATTTGATGGTTAAGTTGACTACGCCTTGCGCAAGCTTCCTCCTCGTGAGCTCACAATGTCAGCTTCGAAAGCTGTGGCAGACATGCAGCCCATTTATTTATTTTTAAAGCCATTTGATTTTGTTTTCGAATACACTTGGTGGGCTGGATGAAAAATTATACTCCCTCCGTAAACTAATATAAGAGCGTTTAGATCACTATTTTAGTTATGTAAACACTCTTATATTAGTTTACAGAGGGAGTACTATTCTGAACATGCATCCTACTTATGATTTTTGAGAATTTACAGTCTATTTGATTTTGTTTAAGAATACAACATATTTACTGGGTTGGGTTAAAAAATAATATTGCAGACATGCATGCTATTTATTATTTCTCAGAATTTACAAACTATTTATTTTTTATAAGTACGCATTTATTTTTATTTTTTGAATACACCTATTGGTTGTGGTAGGTGAAAACAATAATATTGCCAAACTGCAACCCATTTATTATCTATGAGAATTTACAGCCAATTTATTAAAAACGATTCATTACCTTTTGTTTTTTAATACATCTATTTGTTGGATTGGGTGTTTGGGTGAAAAGAAGTAGTGTTACGGACATGCATGTCATTTAATTTTTCGGATAATTTACAACCTATTTGTTTTTGATAGAAATCGACTCATTTGCTAGGATGGACAAAAAACAGTATTGATCGGGACAGAGCATTTCTTTACCTTATATCTTTACCTAATAATAAAGAAAGTTGGGTTTCAGCCCGTCCGTCATCGTGGCAGTTTTGCAAAAACGTCCCTCAGTTTATGTGAAATCAACCCGCACTCCCTTTTTAGTAGCACGCTGGAAAAACGTTTCACTTTTACAAAAATAAGCCTGTAAACACGCCCGGCCCGAACCGAACCACACCGCCGCTCGCAGCTCCCTCCTGCCCTTGCTCCCCTCGTGCCCGCAAGTCGCGTCGCCGGCGATCCACACCTCCACCACGCCCCGCCGCCGGCGGTCTTCATCGTCGGACCTCCGGCCACTCCGTCGCCTAGCCCCTATGCCTTCTGCTCCTTCCTCTCGATCTCCTCTCACATCTCTCCCTCTTTCTCGCTGAACAGGGACCTCCACGAGGGCCATGGCGCCGCCGGCCCTCAATCTCGCCGGATCCGGCCGCCTCCACGCCAAATCCGCTGAAAGTGGATCGACCTTGGCCAGATCCGCCCGGATCCGACCGGGCCTCGTGCCGTACGACCCCTCATCGAGGAGTACAACAGCTGCCCCATGCCAGCCAACATCCTCCAGATCCTCTCCACCCAGCCGCCGTTATTGGAGGAGGTCTTTGACGAGTGGCTCACAAAAAAACTTCCCCAAATCCTACAAGAGGATCAGGTAGGAATACACATGTACATTAATATCAATATCTACTTGATTAATTCAGTTATCACACTTGCCTTTTGAACCAATATATGCACTTTCAGTTGAGGACACTCATCTTGCTAATTAAATTGCGTGGCAAATCTTACATGGGCACTTTAATTGTGTGATTGTTGAGTGGTCCAGTGAGTAGTCCTTCTATAAGCAAGGGAATGATAGAATGATGCATGATTCTGTAGGTTAGACGAGCCGCTGACAAAGACACACCTCTATTCTGAATTTTTACTTGCAAAGATGGACCATCAGCTGCAGAATATGTTGGCTAAACTCTCACATGTCGCTAACATTTTTTTATTGTTATCTTGGTAATTGGCATTGGTGGTATAGTCTTTTGGTTCTACAGTAAGTTGTTCAAGTGAAAATGCAGAGGAACATGTTGAACAAAAGACGTGGTATAAAAGGGAAAGGACAACCTAAACAGTACAATGATGCAAGTTCAGATTTCATATGTTGTCTTCCGTGCCTCATGAATATGCTAGCATGGTGGTCTTCTAGATTATGCACATGTCTTTGTTTTCCATATACTGTCGACGCATTGTGTGGTATGTACTAATTCTAGGGAAACTGATCTCATATTGTTCACTCTTCAGAATTAGTATTTATAAGTTTTTGTGTGGTTTTGGTACCTTATTTAAGAAATAAACATTAGCCTTCTCTAAAGAGGTCTGCTGCCTTGCTTTTTATAATTCTATTAATTTATATTAATCTCCTTGCATAGAACTTCTATTGCTGTTAGTGGCCCTGTCAAAAGAGATTGTTGTAAGTCCTCAATTTGTGTTTGAGTCAAACAATATCCAATCTACTACATGGTGTCTCAGTCTCAAGTTCATAATTTCTGCATCATTTGAATTGTATACAACAAGATACCAAAGCAGTAGGTCTCCAGCCAGCACAAAAATGCATACTTGATTTGTTTCAGTTCCTTAATACAGCTACTACAACCTACAAGAGACCCTAGCTAAGAAAAAAAATCAAGGACCAATGTACTTCTGACATTATTTCTTATTAATATCAAATTAGAATAACATTGATGGAACATATTCTTTTTCACTCCTTGCTTGAGTTAATGGACTACAATATTGCATTTTGCTGAGATGTTCTGCTCAATGCAGGTTTGGACCCGGCCAAGGAAGTCACAGTTTAAGAGCTCGAGGAGGAGGGGTGTGTGGAGGTTTCCGCTGCCAGTGGCTGCACTACTGGTCTTCGTCGCCTGCTCCTGTCAGATCCAGCATGACCTATCCTATCGGTTCTCCATCGCTTCACTCTGCTTCATGTGCATATGTGCGGAGAAGATGACGACCCCGCCCCTGTTCTTCGCCAGCCACACTCTCCCTTCTGCGGTAATAAATCTCAAGAAATGCCCTTTTCGTTTACATGAACATCAAACCTACTTTTTTGTTTGATGTTGGTGCATGTCCTGCCTGATATGTGTGTTGGGCTGCTGCTGTGCGATTGCTGGTTGTGTTGCTACTTGTGGCAACAGTTATTTTGTTAAAGTATGTGGGATAACAACGCTTCTGTCTTTTGGTGGAATCATATTCCTTTTAATTTAATTACCTGAGAAAAAATTATATATTTTCTTACTTTCCTTTCTCTGTTGTTTTCATGGCTGACTATTTGAAGTTATCTGTTCACTGAAGCAGTTCTTGCCTGAGGGCAAGTTTTTGTATGTTCATCTAATAATGGAAAAGATTCAGACCTTCGATTCATTTTATTGCTCGAGTAAGATATGTTTTTACCAAAGAACATGAGAAGGGCAAGTTTTTCTACATTGGAACTTTCATTACCCCCCGGTATTTTAGTCCTTGCATCTTTCTCCCAGGAATCCTTGAGTGTATAGGTTCTTTCCATTGAAACCGTTTAGGTAGAATACTTATAGTGGTATAGTTGTTTTACCAGTATTGTAATTCAGCTGTGCAAAATTTAATTGGGGTTGTAAGCATTCAGGTTTGTCTCACGGTAAACCTTATCTGTTAGACCTGGTAAAAGTGGAATACTGCATACATTTATATTATATTCTGCTGAATAATATATCAAATTATCCATCTCTTTTACGGCGGTTTGCTAACTTATTCTGCATAGCATTTCTAACCGCGTCAAGTGTGTTCTTTGATGAAACCTAAACAGATATAGACGTACATCTTTGATTAGGCCGCCTAATCAGTTTACTTTATCTAATAGATTGAAAGTTTTTTGGTTTCTATTTATGGTGAAACAAATGGGTTCTTCACAATTTAGTTGATGGTAAAGAGTAAGTGAAGCCGACATTCCAAATTACTTTACTAGATTAGTCGTGTTGCACTTATCTTTCATAGAATATGAATATTTACTTTGTTTTTCATATCACATCTTTAAGATATTTAGTTGAATATGCTTCTATTGGCACCCAAAAGTTTAGCAAACTATTTTACTTTTCCTTTATGCAGCACAATAACCATCATCGCAGAAGATTAGCTGATAGGCGGTGCGCTTTTTGGAGGAAGCGGACACTAACATTTCTACTGGCCAAAAAGATGGGAGGCGCCATCAGGAAGCACTGGCGAGCAACACTCTCAGCCTCCCACCCTATAGATTGCACTAATTTGTTTGATTATTATTGAGTGGTATGACCTAATTAATCTGTACACTTAGACACATGACCAAGGAAGGAAAGATCGTCTCCAGAGATCTTCAAAATAGTACAATATCAGGTATTGTAGAGTACAATTTCTTTAAGATAAGTTTTTCTTTTGCATTGAAGCTAATTTTATATATAAGTTTTTATTTTGCATGGAAGCTAATTTTATATTTGAAGTGTAATAGATACACATGCCTGAATCTGGATACACTCCAGTGCTGATGGTAATACTTTCAGTGCCCGATGATATTGGACTGGTGTGCTGGTATGCAATTCCTTGTACATTTTACTTCTATAGGATTTCCGATTACTGGGTCCAAACTTTGTACAAGGCAGTCTGAGATACCACTTGGTGAAGATGCGATCCAATATGTTCAGTGATACCCTTTTATGTGTAGGGAATCACTGATATGATACAACTATTCGTTATCTGAAATTTTGAATATATGTACACCCATGGTGATGTTTGAGTGCTCATTTATAAAGCATTCATCTATGAATGAATTTTCTGAATATTACCACATGCAATGTGTATGTATGATAATAGAAGTACACTTGCGATGATGCAAAACACTTTTGATGATGTTGTTCAAGTATTGTACTACAACTCCATTCAAGTCATTTTCCCACGGGCATTTGTACTTATATAAATATATACATATACAACACCCTTATAACGCACTAAGTCTTTAGGTCAAATAAGCTACTTAGCAACTCAGATTTGCACGTCGCTTCGCCGGCATCGCCACTGACACCTCGTCCGCCAGCATCAGCGCTGGCAGCAAAGACAACAAGCCATCAGGTGAGTTCATCATTATCTCCTTCCACCTGCAATGTATAAATTAAGAAATAATCATTGATTTACAAAAAATACTCAGTGTAACCTTATTTCTGATGTTTACAAAATTGGATTAAAAAATTATTGCATAATGGCATTGGAGCTGGTTATATTTCATTTTTTGCCCGGTGCAACGCACGGGCATTTGTACTAGTAGTAATAAAGAAAGTTGGGTTTCTGTCGTCCGTCATAAGATTTGCCCCTGATGTTAGCACAAATTACCCATTATGCCACCCATAAGTTAAAAAAACGTTTCAGTTTTTTCGTATCGCTTCCGGCCTAGTTCATACTATAAAGGAAGGCCCCGTGTATGCCACATCAATGTAAGCGGCGCAGTGGCAAAGGCTGGTTCGATCCTCCTCTCCATCTCTTCTTTTTCTCTCTTGTCTCTCATTTTCTTTCTTATTATTACCGCCTCACTACTCTATGTTAGCCTTTGTTTTGCAGATTCAAATATTTTTTTAGAAAACCGTAACTTTCAAACCCTATCTCCAAATCTAACATGTTATATATGAAAATCGCTTAAAAATGTTTAGATTTCAAATATACTATTATATTGCATGTTAATCATTTCTAAATTGCTTTAGGATGCAAACTTAATCAATATCTTCTCTTTATGGGGTATTTCAGAAATGTCTATTATATATGTTTTCTACCCTATTCAAATTTAGTAGATATGACAGTTTGATACTCTCATAGAATCTATTATTGACACTATAGGGGGTGTTGATTCATATCAACTACCATATCCTAAAGGTTAAAATAAGTACATAATCATCTTCTCTGTTTCGCAAAGTGCACTACCAACTCCTGTACGATGATGCACATTAAACTGTTGATACGAGCTTTATATAAACCAGTGGCTTAACGTTGACTTCCATATTGTTTGAAATTGTGCCAATTTTTTTTTAAGAATATTGTTTGCTGATGTCATCAGATGTGTGTATGAGGGATGTTTTTTTTCCTCCCGTTGCAACGCACGGGCATGTTTTGCTAGTCTTATAAAAGATATAAAACTGGGCTCAGTATTTTATCAAAAGACTGTGATATTTGGCACACGTGTGGTGGATAGCAAAACTATCACACTCCTCCTTCCTCCCATATAAATACATGCATGCATGCATTAGGATACAGATTAGGGTGTGACTAACTCTTTTTCCTCGTCCATCCCTCTCTCTAATTACATACATGCAGTAGAGGACAAAAAAGCTGATGTCATCCTAGATTCTCTCCTATTTCAAAAATTCAAAATGTTTTGTAGCTTAAACCGTTGGTCCGATGCAAAAACTGTTTTCACATAAAAGATTCGTCGCGATGAGATCTTCGAAACTAGATCCCATGTTGGTATGTTCCGACGAATCTTTTTCCCGGGTCAAAAGTTATCACGCCTCGGCTACATAAGTTACCAAGTCTGTGGTATGCAACTTACCATGCTATTTCCACATAAGTTACCGGGGTTATATTTTACATCAACCCCCTCCCCCCGGTTCAAAAGTTACCGCAGGTGTTTGTACTTATTTTAATAGGTACGTGGTTCATATATTGCCGTGCTATTTTCACATAAGTTATCGGGGGATATTTCTCAAAAACATTTCCCCTTGGTTAAAAGTTCCCGCGGTATTTGTACATAAATTATAGGGTATGCGGTTCGTATTTACCATATTATTTTCACATTAGTTATCGGGCTATGTTCTCCCGGTCAAAAAAGTTACATCGGTGTTTCTGGTAAGTTGTCAGGTATGCGGTTCACATATTGTCGTGCTATTTTCGCACAAGTTACCTTGAGGATTGGAGTATGTTTTTTAATAATTTTGTTTCCCGTTGGTCAAAATTATTGCGGTGTTTATTCGTAAGTTATCAGACATGCAGTTCATATATTACCGTGTTATTTTCAAACTAAAGAACTAATCGTTTTGACACTTTTTTTACGGTTGTGTTATTATAGAAAATTATCACGATTTTCTCTCAGGTCAAAGTTACCATGGTATTCGGATGCAAGTTATCAGGCTTGTGTTGCATAAGTTACCGTGCTATTTACATAGAACTTACCAGGTACTATGTTTCAACAACTACACCCCTTTCAAAATTACCATTGTGTTTTGTACACAAGTTATAAGGTCTTTAATGTGTAAAATACCGTGGTACTTACACATAAGTTATCATGGTATGTTTACATCAACCTTCCCACGGTCAAAGTTATCAAGTGGGGTTGTACATGAGTTACCGGGTCTACAGTTCGTATATTATCATGGTACTTACACCTAAAAACATGGGTGTGTTTCGGTAGCTATTTTCGTAGGTCAAAAAATACCACAATGTTTTTGCGTGACTTATCACGCCTACAGAGGGTCAAAGTGGGCCGTTTTTCTAGGGCAACCCACGAGCACGTGTGCCCCTCATGACACTAAATATTATGTGACTTTCCCGAGGCATGCCAAGTGTTGTGTTCATCCAAGAGGCCCCGCGAGGCGAGTGTATGTTATCATTTTATTTACACAAAAATTATCGGGGATGTTTTGAACAATTTTTTTCCAGGACAAAAAGTTATCATGGTGATTCTAGGTAACCTATCAAACCCGCAGTGCTTAAAATATCATGCTATTTACACAAAATTTATCAGGGGTATGTTTCAGCAAAATCCCCCCCCCCCTCTTCACATGTCAAAAACTTATCGCGGTGTTTAGTTATCGCAGTGCATATGTTTTTCGTGCTATTTACACATAAAAATATCAGGGGAGGGAGGTATACTACCGTGCTATTTACACAGAAGATACCGGAGTATCTTTTCAAAAAAAAACTTCCCTATGGTCAAAGTTACCATGGTGTTTCTACCTCAGTTATCAGATGTGCGTTGCGTATATTACCATCTATTTACACATAAATTATCGGGTATCTTTTCACATTTTTCTTCCTCAATGGTTAAAGTTACCACGATGTTTGAATCTAAATTATCAGCTCTATGGCGTGAATGTTATTGTGCTATTTACAGGAATTACCGGGGGTGGGGGGGCGGATTCAACAAATTTCTTCCCAATGATCAAAGTTACCACGATGATTTCATCAAAATTATCACGCCTTCAGTGCTTATGACCATGCTACTTACACATAATGTACCGCGTGGTATACAAAAGTTATCATGTTGGTGGTACGTCGTTTATCGTGGTGGTGATGAAGAATTTACCACGGAAAAAGTTTATGTGTCAGGATTGATAGGTGAAACAAAAAAAATTCAATGCTGACATATTAAAGACAAAACATGTCAAAAACAATATTTCCCTTTGCTTGTTCAACAATGAGTGTTATAGGTAAGGTGGCTAGCTCCCTTTGTTGATTACTTGCAGACCAGAGAACAAATCCCAATCCAAGCATTATTTTTGCCTGAAATCGGGAAGGCGCGTGGGGCCTTAACTGATGATTACGAAAATTAGAAAGGTGCGAGAAAGGAAGGAAACCGGAAGGATCTATTTTTGCAGCGTAATATCTGCTCCTGCCATAATTTATGATTACGAAAATTAGAAAGATATGATGGGTGTGGCAGTTTTGCAATCTGCCACACGGTTGCCACATACATATGTCCTTTATCAAAATAAATAAATAAGTTGGCCTTGTTTGGATATGTCGTTTTATCAATACTAGTTTTGCGTTAACTCAAACAACCGCCTAAGAAACTAAAACCATGTTTGATAGCGCCAACAAAAACGTGGATAAGCACGATTCGGTTTCCACAAAGCTAGGAAATTGCATTTTGTGGAAAACGACTAATACTTGTTTTTCTCAAAACGGAATTGTATAAACCTCATCACTGAGGAAAAGCCGGGGTGGCAAGGGATCGGAGCTCGCGGTGGAAGTAACCTAGGAGATCGTCGGCATGGAGTTTTGCTGCCGTTCGATACGTTGCCGGAGTTAGCCAACACCTCCGCCGTGGGCGTGGGCGTGTTCGCGGATAGCCATGGCCCATGGAACTGCACAGTACTGCAGGAACGGTCGTGGCCGTAGATGCAGCGACTTGGCGCTGTGGATGCCGCCTGAGCCGCGCCAGAAATTTGGGCATGGAGCCGTTCCATCACTGACGCGGATAGGAAACCATGTTGACTCTGGGAACCAGCGGCACGATTCGGTTTCCACAAAGCTAGGAAACCATGTTTGATGCCGCCTGTGCCGCTGGTGCCTAGGCAGAAGGAACACCGTCGCCGAAGTGTTGACTCTGGCCAAATTGGCATCGCTGTCCAAACGAAGGTCCTGGACAGACTTTTTGATAGCCCAAACAAAGTTTTCCGTAAGCTAATTAGTAACGGATTTATTTGTAAAAAACTGGTTTTGCTAAAATTCTGCTAAGAACTAGTTTTCCATAAACTCATGGCTAATTCTGGATATCCAAACAACCACTATACGTAGAACCAGTTCCTCAAAGGGCCTAAAAGCAACCACGGATGGGTCGGCCGCCAGGGGCTTTGCTACATGTACGTAATTATTATAGGTAAAGCTACATAAAAACAGATTTGGGGTGATTTGATTGAACGGGAAAAAATAGCCCGGCCCCACCCCATAAAAATCAGGGGGTGGAGAAGTAGGTTAGGAAGTTTACGTAGCTTTACCTAGATGAGTATGTAAGTGTAGGATTATTGGGCCGTCAGTGCAATAAATCACGAGTAGACATGGTTCCAAGCGAGGTCGGTATCCCGCCCGTCCATTCACACGTGATTCGTGCAGATATTATACTATGAGCATGTATATTAATTTTCTGCACCATATCCAACCGGTATAGCTTCCGTATTCCATCTGACAAGTCAGGTCTGTTGGATGCAAAGAAACCAGAGGCATTGAATCGCTTGTCAGTTGCAACAACTATCTGCACCATGCTCCCCTTCGTCTCTTTAATCCGTTCGGTCTTGTTGCTTCGGCTATCCAACCATTCTTCTCAACCCTCGTTCTCGCTCTCTCTTGCAACCATCCCTCCCGTTCCAGGTCAGAACCATGTGTTCATCCATGTCCGAGGGAAGCTCTCCACCATTTCTCACAGTGCAACACAGGCCACCACCACGTGTTCATCCAAATCCCAGCTTTCCACAGCTCCTGAAGAACCTTTCATCTTGGGCATCGCGAACATGCTGCTAATGGCCATGATCTGCATGCACAAATCCTGAAGCGACCCCTCATGCGATGAATTTGATCTTGTTCCCGCATAAAAAACAATTTTATCTTCTTTTTTTTGAAATCAAAATGAAGAAGAAGAATTTTATCTTGTTCCCATATGTACCCCCTGAGATGAATTTGTTGTATTTCCTCTCTGTACCCAACGGGCAATGGATTCGCTCTAGTCCCCTTATGTATTTTTCTTCCTTTCTTCTCCATGTAGTGCATGTATCTGCCAGTCCCAGCTGGGTCATGCGTATGCAGCCTCGTTTCGAAAAAAATATGTACGCAGCAGGCTGCCCTATCAATAATACATATCCATATTCTCAAAAAAAAAAAAACATGTCCATTGTTTGTGAGCATGGAGCATTAAGTCTGGCTAATCGTGTGAGACTGTAAAATTAATTAAACTACGACTAGAGGAAGGGAGGGCATTGATCCCACGCGGTACGTGTGCACCATACACATCCCAGCAATAATTCATCGCTCAGCCAGCTGACATGCGATGGGACAGCTGCCCTGCGAAACATCAAGGCACCCAGCAAGTCATTAAGAGCATCTCCGCCCCCAACAGGCCCTCCGCAGGCGTTTTTGTCGCGCCGGCGCCGAAAAAAGGCCCAGTCGTGCCCTCAGAAGCCTGTTTTTCGCCGGCTCGGACCAAAATTGGTGCCGGCGGACCCAGGCCGAACCCGGCGCCCTGGGGGCGCCTGGGGAGCCGGCACAAGCGAAAAAGGCGCGTGGGTCCGCCCTGTCGGCGACTCGAGGGCCTCTTTCCGCCGTTTCTCGCCACTTTTCCCCCGCTCGCTCGCCTTCCTCCCGCCATTCCCTCCCTTCCTCCCGCCAAACTCCCTCCCGCTCGCCTTCCAGTCGATCGCAATGCCACCGAGGAAGTACGCCATGCCACGTGCGGCGGCAACCGCGACCGGCACCATGGCCCAGCCAAAGCAGAGGAAGCCGAGAGCGCCGCCATCCAAGCCACCGGGCATGTCAAACGCCGAGTGGAGGGCGGAAGTTCAACGACGTGATGCAGTCACCGCCGACGGGCGGAACAGGGCCATCGCCAAGAAGGCACGCGACAACGCGGCGCGCGCGGCTGCGGCTGCCTCCTCGTCGGCGGACCACGCGGGGATGATGAATCCACCCGCCAGCCACGCCCAGTACGCGCCCTGAGGACAGCAAGGCGTCGGTTCTCCGCAGCCATGGGGATCGCCGTCGCCCGGCTACGCCGACGGCGACGTGCACGGTGGGTTCAACCCAAACGTGACCTTCCCCATGGCCACCCGGCGACGCGCACACCCTCGCCCGCTTTCGCATTGATAAGTGCGAGAAGTGGGCGGAAGTCCGGCGCACCCTCGACAAGGCCAAGGAGACATACAAGTCGGACGCGACGACTTCGGGCGCGTCAGAGGGGCGGCCGGACGGCCACAAAGGAGCCAAGAAGGGGAAACAAGCCGACGCTGCGACCGCGCGAGTGCAGGAGTCCATCGAGCATTGCCTCGCCGACGCACAAGCCCGGGCCGTCCTGCGTGAAGAGAAAACCACGGCGCGGTGGTCGTCGTTGATGACGAACAGCGCCATCAAGCTCGACCTGCTCCGGACCAACGTTGCCGTGAAGAAGAGGAACACCGACATGACTTTTCTGATGGGCGGGGCGGACATGCTCCAGAGCAACGACGAGCAGCTCAAGGCGTGGTACATGGCAGAGCGCGGCCTCATCCTGAACCAGCTGCAGACGACACCGACGACGCCACCTCCCGCGCCCACGGCCACACCGACGCCGAGCCCGAATGATGACGCCTCCACGTCGCCGCCCAGCAGTACCGAAGCCGCGCCGACACCGCCCAGCACCGAAGCAGCTCCGACACCGCCGAGCCCGCGCACGCCCACTCCGCCAAGGCCTGGAGCCGACCCCGCCGAGTGATTCGTTGCGCACGCGAACTTGCGGCGCTCTGTTTTTGTAACGCCAGACTACATCTGATCGCCGGATTTGTGGCGTCTTTTGTGAGCGGGAACGACCAAGTTCAAATTTCCCGCATCCTGGGGCCGGCGCATGGGAGCGTGATTGGGAGCAAGGTCGCCCCCAGGGGCCGAGCTAGCGCCGGTTCGCCCCCACACCGCTCTTTTTAGGCGCCCTAGGGGGCCGAACGGCTGGAGATGCCCTAACTTGTCATCAACACAATGGCCTTTTTCATCCCCGAGGACGCGCATGGTTCGTGTATTCATACAAACATAAATGACACCCTGGGCCACATGGCGTGGCGTATAACACGACGTATTCGTGAAGCTGGTAATTAACGTGTCAAGTATTTGCGAATGGCCTATAATAAGTAGGCATCGCGACGCACGCATGGACGGGTTGGATTTCGGCAGCGCGTGGCTGCATGTCCCAAAAATTCGCGTCCGCCGCCAGTGCTCTTTTGTTTTCCCCTCCACGTATTTTGGTTGTTTTTTCTTAAGAAAATATATGTATTTTACAAAGTTAAATCATTAAATCCATATCTAAAAAGGAAACACAATATGTTTTACAAAAAATGTCCAATATGATTTTTTTGAAGATCATATGTATAAGAAACTACAGTATATTAAACAAAATTCCTCATATATTTTAACATAGGCCAAGGCTAGGCGTAAGCCGGCTGATAGCTCCCAAGTATAAGCCGCTTTGATAACCGTCCGATCATGCATACAATAGGCGTTCGCTTTGTGTCTCCGTGGATCGCCATGCATCGCCCAAGAGTCGCGCTCCAAAGCATGACCAGCAGCATGGAGGCAGCGGCTGCGATGCAACGGCCGCGACGCCACCCGAGCTGCTGTACAGTAAGGTCGTCGGAGCTGCTATGCAGCGGACGCCTCCGCCCGAGCTGCGATAGAGCGAGGCCGCCGGAGCTGCAAGCGATGCAGCGGACGCCTCCGTCGCCGGAGCTGCGACGCATCGGTCCTCGACGTTGCCGGAGCTGTGATGCAGCGACCGTCAAATCTGCGATGCAGCGGTCCTCGGCGCCACCGGTGCTTTGATGCAATGGTCCTCAATGCCGCCGGCGAGATCCTACGGCGAACCTGTGTCGCAGCACCATGCGTGTTGCTATGCAGTTCCACCGACGGCGAGACTCGGGTCGTCGCACGACGGGCATTGCAGCAGCTCCTCCACCGGCGAGATTCGGGTCACAACTCGCAACAAGGGGCATTGCATTGCAGCTCTCCTGGCGGCGAGATCGACGGGATGGCGATCGGCTTCGGCAAAGCTTCATTGTAGCTCTCGTGGCAGCACCAATGGCCTCTGGTCAAACTCCAATGCAGCCTTGTCGGAGCTCCAACGCAGCAGCAACGGCTCCGGCGAACTTCCATTGCAACTCCGGCGGCTCTGGCGAAGCTCCATTGCAACTCCGGCGGAGCTTCAACGCAGCACCGACGGCCCGGGAAAGCTCCATTGCAAGCAAGTTCGAACTTCAACACAGCACCGACGGCTCCAACGAAGCTCGTTGTAACTCCGATGAAGCTCCATTGCAACACCGGCGTCGAGATGAAGCGGGGGAAGTAGCAGTGGGTCCGCGTCGCCGCTGTACGTCAGCGCCTATAGCACCTCACCTTCCTCAAGCACGTACCTCCCTCCCCCGTGTTTCTCTGAAGTAGGCATCGTCGGCGAGGATGCCCACTGCTCGCAGCACGATGGATGCATCCGGCATCACGCTGGAAAGAGGACGCGGGCAGCACGGCGAGCGGCGACAGCGCCTCCTCCAGCAGCATCGCTGCGCCCGGGCGGCGGCATCTTGCAGCAAGGCTCGGGCATCGCCTCCGGCGTCTCCGAGCACAGCTATGGCTACCTCGGTATGGGAAGAGGATGGGTAAGGAACTAAGGATAGGAAGACTGGAAGAGACGAGGTGGAAGAAAAAGCGGACGAGGGGATAAGCATTGGGCGGTTGGGAACGAGGGGATAAGGAGTCGTGGGCCCATATGGGACACGCGTCATTCGAGCGACGCGGCTTAAAACGGTAAGAAATCAGTCGGTTTACAGAAAGAGTTTTCCTTTAACATATCTCTATTTTTTTCCAATATATACTATAAAATTTTTAATCTATTACTATTAATTGTTTGTTGTGCAATAAAGAATTTTTCACAGTGTATTACTTTTTTCACTGTATATTGTTAAGAAGAAAAATAAATAAAATAAAAGAATGTAAAAAACCATAACGAAATACATGAACAGAAAATTGTACAAAAGCTGTTGCAGCGCGGGAGTCGCTATGTCTTGCCTTCAGCGGGTCCACTCTTCGGACTCGCTGAATGGACGACCGAGATGGGCCGGGCCATGCGCGCGGCAGGCAACAGGCTCTTTACCCTGTTTGCTGTTTTCTGTTTTAATTTTTCGCTTTCTTTTTGAACTTTTGTTCATACTTTAAAATATTATAAATATATGTATATTAGAAAAATGTTAGACATGTATTAGAAAAATGTTTTTGAATTATACAAAAAATGTAGAATAATAACCAAGTGAATAAAGAAAACAAAAAATAGGTACATTATAAACAAAAGAAGAAAGAAAACAAAAAACGAAGAGCAAGATGCAAAAAGAATTAAAGAAAATCCAAATAAACTAAAAAGGCAATAAAAACTGAGAAATAAACCTGGAAAAACAAAGAAAAGAAAACCAATAAAAAGTGGCGCGTTGCATGTGCGCCACTTGTCGCAAACTGGATGTTTCCTTTTTTCATAGATTCGTTTATTCAAAACGTTTTATCTCTTAAATCGTGCGTCCAAATCTCGAACTGCTTTCACTGTTAAATTCCTCACGCCGAGATCTTTAAAACTAGATTTCATGTTGATAGGTTTTGATGAACTTTTTTTTCACGAAAAATATGGACAAAAAAACCGAACCAGGCGCACTGGTTTTTTCCTTTTCCCGAAAGAGGCACGCCCGTGCCTCTCGCGAAATCACAACCGTGCCTCTGGCGGAAGCAAAACAGTGACTCTCGCGGAAAAAAAAACGCGTTTTTTTCGTTTCCGAAAAGCATTGCCGTGACTCTCGCGAAAGCACAACCTTGCCTCTCGCGTAAGCAAAACCGTGACTTTGGCGGAAAAAAAATCCATGACTCTTATGAAAGAAAAAAACAAAAAACACGTTTTATTTCGTTTCTGAGAGGCACGGCTGTGAATCTCGCGAAAGCATAACCATGCCTCTCGCGGAAACAAAACCGTGACTCTCACGAAAAAAAAACAGAAAACACATTTTTTTCGTTTCCGAGAGGCACGTCCGTGACTCTCGTGAAAATACAACCATGCCTCTCGCGGAAGCAAAACTATGACTCCCGTGGAAAAAAACATGCGTTTTGTCGCACAAAAAAAACAATTTTTTTATCGAAAAGCTAGGAAAGACCGGTGAAAAACCAAAACGTAAAAAAAACACGGGAAAAAAACCGAAAACGCATGCGTAAAAAAATCCAGATGAAGCGCCCAGAGCGCGACATATGGCGAATGGTTGAGAGCGCGCCAAGTGGCGCTGATCGTTGCGAGGCTCCCGAAGAAGCGCTCGTTAACTCGCCTATTATATGCTAGCCTAGGTCAATCGTTCAAATGCGCGTCATGCCCGTGCGGTCTTTGGGCCGGCCTAATTATCAGCTGAATAACGATTGAAGATTTCATCGGTCATTTTTTTCATATCACACGGAGACAAGAAAAGAGAAAAGAAAGTAGGTCTTTGTTGGTAGTAAATTAATTTTACTAAAGTCAAAATTGGGATTCTTTAGTTATTTGTTTTAGATATGCAATTATTCTAATCTACTTGTTTCCATTTCTGAATAAGTTTTTATTTTAAGAAATATTTTTTTTTATTTTTTATGATCATATAAAAATGTTAAGAAATAAACAATCATGGATTTTAAAACATTCCAAAATATAAAATTCTTATCAAATTTATGAAATATAAAAAATATTATAAATTTTAAATTTTTAAAATTAGGCATTGTTTATATTTTAAATTTTTGGATTATATTTTACTTATTTAAAAAAACGTTCACAATGTTTTAGAAAATATTCAGTGAATATAGAAAATGTTTAAAATTTTATAATTATTTAGCGATTTAAAAAATATTTAAAGTTTTCTTAAGATGTTAGTTGTTGCTAAAACAGATGCATCTAGCACTAAAATACGTCTAGGTATATCTGTTTCAATGACAATTAATATGGGTCGGAGGGGGTGTGAATTGCCATTTGAGCACGCCAAGGCATCTTGTTAAGAACCTACTGCTTTGACCTACATCTCGCTTGCTCATGTCGTTAGTCCGGAGACTTATGCATTGCGTATTATCATTTCACGATGTCACTGATATGTGGAAGGGGGGAGGCAGGCATGTGTGGGCGTTGCTTACGCATATATGAATTGTTGTTTATTGCGTTTGCATGTACCGTCAGGACATTGTTCATATTATATCTACTAGCAAATATGCCCGTGCGTTGTAACGGGAGAAAAACTATCAGATTATCCAGCTGTGGTAGATGTAAAAATGTCTGTATCAAATGCAAGGGTGAGGTAAAGACTTTTAAAATGTCATTTCACAAACTATGTCTGAGGGATGTCATGATGAGATAAGGGTTTATAAATTCATTTCAAAAACAAAAAATGTGATGATCTCACCACGACTTGATTTTCTAAGGCGCCGCAACGAAATATGTTTTGGCTGAGCAAACTGCATTGATGGACCCTCCTTGAGCTAGACTGATGAATGATGTATCTCACCTTAACCTAGCGTAGCGGTGTTTACCACAACCAGTATTGTGATACCAGAGTTAACATAGCTGTGTATGAAGGCAAAATATATATTTAGTCATTTTCATATAGTTTACAAAAATAACCCATAGGAAGTTGTGTCAATTTTTTTGGGACTCAGCACTGTACAAACATGAAAATCTTTTTTTACACGGCCAAAAGACTAAATAAAATCATAAAACAACCTCTATAGATTCCTAATAAAACTTCAATTTAAGCGACAGTTCATCTGTTCATTATTTTACGTATTAGTTTTTTTTATGAACATTTTCTAAAATTTCTTGTACATTTTTGTTTAAATTACTGAATATGTTTGGATATTGAATCATTTTAAAAAAATTATGAACACTTATTTGAAATTGTGAATTATTTATAATATATGAACAATTTTTGAAATCATGAACATTTTATGATTGTCCGAATGTTTTTTGAATTCACAAACAATTTATGATTTCTCAATATTTCTTAGGAAACTCAGAATTTTTTGTAATTTAGTTTTTTTTTGAAATCCTGGATGGATTAAATTAGAGAAGGAAAAACAAAAGAAAATTAGAAACTAAATAAAAAGCAAAAAATAAAATTCAAAACAGAAGGCGCTACGTCCGGCACATGGGCCGACCCATTACCACGTGCACTTAGTAAAAAACGGGAGAAAAAAGGGGGAGGAACCAGGGATCGAACCCTGATCTCCAGGGCAGCTGCCTGAGCAATCGCGCTACTAATGTGTTACTGTTATGAAAGTCTATCGTATTATAAGAACAAACTTCTGCGGTGATTTTGAAATAAAATCGAATCGTTTTTATTTACTTACCGGTGGCATGAGGAGTAATTATTGGTAATTACGGGGTTAATTTCAGTGACGGACGACCAGAAACCGAACTTTCTTTATTATTAAAAAAATAAAAAAATTAGGTAAAGATTATCCTCTTGTTGTTGGTGGGTATTGGGCGCATTCAAGCTGAGGTAAAAAAGTGAAGAAACATTAACTGACATGCTAATGCTGCTGCTCAGTCCAACGCTCGCTATTTTTAACACCATGAAAGGTGAAGGCTTGTTGTAAATTTGATCATTACTAATTTTGTATGCAATACTATTTCAGCCTGGTATATATCCAGGTTTACAAAAATGAAATTCCATTTACAATGATTCTTCCCTCGCCTTTTTCTTCGATCTGTTCCATGCACGCATCAGATTTTTGGAGTGGGCGGTGGTTGCAGTGAGTAGGATCTCCCTTGTGTTGGCGATATTGCAGACCATACCGATGTCACACCCTCTTAGTGTGGCCGGTGTTGGCTCCACGGAGGACAAGGGGGTAGAGCTATATGGTTGTTTCTTCCCATGTGTTGATGATAATTGTCCCATGCGATACTTGACACCAAGGGCGAGTCCATTGCCCTGCTCGAGCTCCGGTATTGCAGATCATGGTTGGGCTTTGGAAACTTTTTCCAGTCTCTGCTTCATATCTGTTTTTGGATCATTTGGAGGTAGATCCATCGGAGACCTCGTGTGAGGGACATATTTCGCTTATGTCATGCGATCATTTGGATGTGCCAGAGTCCATCATGTCAGCTGGTTCGTGTGCCTTGATGATGTCGTGCTAGTGGTTCCTAGTGGTGACGTGGATGTGGCCGGTGAGTTGGTGCCTACTCCTAAGAGTCTCTTAGTTGACAAACAATACACCAAGAAGTGCAATGGGTTTTAGGATTTTTTTTTGTCTCTATAAAAATGAGTGGCTGGTCAGCCTGGATCCGGCAACACAAACATCTGCCTCTTGAAAGAGAAACTAAACACGGAGAAATCAGACGAGGAACAAAAGCAAGAAGGGTGACGCCATCGGAAAGGCATTCACGATCTCATGATGGAAGGTGCTAATTTTTTTCATTGTCGGAGTTATCGTCAGGAGTATTGGTTTTAGTTTTCCATAAATTAATCGGCAACTCTCTTCTTTTAAATTAGCTATATAGGTTAAACAACCAAAATACAACAATGAACTTTGTATTTTTACCATTGTCAGGCCATCCATCCCAGATCTGTGATTTTGCTTTCGCCCCACTGACATGCGGTCCCACACAGGACCCACCGATCATCATCCATCCTATCCGGCATCCGCCCACGCCCTCGCACGACCTGGATCTCGCATATTCGCATCTGATGACCAAAGAAACTATGCATTTTACCATTTTTAGTTTTTTTGAGCAATACTAGTTTCATCTGATGACCAAACAACCTCGTGTTAATCTTTTATAGGGCCCTTAGAACAGTGGGAACCCGCATAACTTCTTTTCCAGGAATAAGCGGTTGTATTCTGGTCCTCTCAAATAATCTTCCTTGGAAGTTTTGAGGTTGACCCGCAGATCGCGGAGCGTGGGGCAGGAGCTATGCAGGTATGCGATCAACACCGCTACTTTTTTGCCGGTTTGTGAGAAGACCATACTGAGCTCGAGGCACTCAATATTACGGAGCACCGGAAGGGAATGCCCTAGCTGGTGATGCTGATCCCCTCTAGAAGGCGGATCCTCAAGTTGACCTTCTTGGCGTGTGTGAAGCCTTGGAGGCAGCCTCAAAAATTCTGGCGAGCGGCAGTTGTGTCTCTTTCTTGTTTGCGACGATACTTGATCAAGGTCGGTCCATAGGCCGGGCAAGAGGGCAACCGCCCTGGGCCTAGACGGGTTAGGGCCCCAAATATACTATTATCACTAAGTCTAAAAGATTATTGTAGTACAAACTAAAAAGATTAAAACCCAAAATTTATGCGAGCTAGTCCACACAACTAACAAATAATGTTACTATTTAGGAACAACCAAATCTCACAGGCGACACTGTTTTTAGTGAGTAGACCAGTGTATCTCCCATAGATCTGCAAGAAGTTGCACACAAAATTATGTTAACTAGATTTCTATGTTTAGTTATGTGCAAAACTTCTTATTTGAGAAAATGACAGGAGCCCACTTATACACTAGAAGAAGTCAAGCATCCAGACAAGCCTGAAAAATAAATGAATTACATGTATGCAAAATTGAGTCTATGAAATATTATGCTCGTCGGTAATTGATGTTATTACAATGACATGTAAAGAGCATGTACATATTGTCAACTTACTGAATGTAACTTGGAGCACATTTAGAAACAGTTCAATTTATAATGTAGAATATTCTATAAATATGTTACCTAATAAAACACTAGAAACCATTAGTAAGATATTAATTAGACATTACGCTTTAGAGATCTCTACCATGATAGTTAATGATATTATAACATACGCGAACGCATACACACAAAATATACATATGCATAGTATAGTTAATTGTCAAAAAGTAAATTGAAAGATTAATTTCATTGAAGCACACAATTTGAATTTAGATAAAATAAAGTTTTCATTAAAATACGTTAGAACTAATAACAATGAGTTACAATAATATTTAACGATATTGTTATGTGGTTCCACACAAAAGACACTGTTATATTGTTAACTATGTTAATAAAGTAATAGAAATTATACTCACCAACACTACAATACAATAAAAATGCACTTGAATAAGTATAAATGTTTGGTATAAAAACTATTTATTTTAATTCCCCTCGGGTCTCAATCATGTTTAGACCGACCCTGTACTGGATCAGGATGATGTCGGCATGCATTAGTTCATGTTGGGGGGTGGGTTGAGCGCAATGTTGCAGAGAACACCTTTGTACTCGAAGCGCTGCAGCCCGGGGCGCAAAGATCTGGAGAGTTCACTCCTTGAGGCAGCACCTGTAAATCATGAGTATTCTGGCTTCCAGTTGAGGGAGCGCACTGGTGGCGGCGACGGGACATCTCTTTCCAAGATCGGCTGGACCCAGTCATCCTACAGTAGTACGGACTCCAGGGAGTGGGGCGAAGTCGACGAAGCTCTGGTGTCCTTCAATTAACAGCTCGCGGTGCCGCAGGCATAGCTTACACAGATGCAAGAAGACCGCCGGCGGTAACCCCGGCGCGAGCTCACCACAGTTGATGAGATCTAGCACACAGAGTGTGCCCGGCGGCAGGGAGCGGAGGTTGATCGAGTATATCCTAGTAACGTAATTAGCCCACTTTGCTTCGTAGTTTATCTTGTCGAAGAGCATTGGCTCCCCGGTGATATTGTCCACAGCCACAATGCGGAGCTCCTAGACGACGCTCACCGCCGGGTGGGAAGGACTCTGTCTAGGACTTGGGGATGGTCGCACCAGTTCGCTTCACAGTTGAGGAAATCCCTTACAATGTTGCTCGTTTGTCCCTCCACGCATAAGGTCAGCTTAGTGAGCGGGACTGGGATAAGGTCGGTGCCCTTGGTGAAGGAGTCGAGCGACTTGTGGGCGGCGGCGACGAATTTGTCGTGCCTAGCAAAGAAGACATCGTGCTCCATCATGTGTTGCCCATTGTTCTCTAGTATGTGTGCCTCGACATTTACGACGCCTAAGGACGTCCATAGTGAGCTCCACCGCTTCAAGAGCGCGGTGGTGGAGACGTACAGAGTGGGCGCCACTGCCTCGACATTTACGACGCCTAAGGACGTCCATAGTGAGCTCCACCGCTTCAAGAGCGCGGTGGTGGAGACGTACAGAGTGGGCGCCACCCCTTCAAGAGCGCGGTTATGATGATGAAACATTATTGTCTCATATAGTTTCAATGTATGTGTATGTTGCTAGTATAAAACCTGTATAAATATTGCATAAATAAACAGAAGAAAAAATACAGAAAAACGTAGCGGTGGCGCGGGGTAAGAGGGTAGCAACAGCGCCGAGGCAGCGCTATGCTGCACACTGCTAGCAGTAGCGCTGGTTAGCAGTAGCGCGGGGTACAAACCAGCGCTACAGCTAGTTAGCAGTAGCGCGTGTGGGTCCCGTGCTACTGTAATAACTCGCCGGAGAGGCGCGAGAAGTCGTCGTCGCCAGCGTCCATCGTCGTCGGGTGGAAGGAGATGGGGATCTTTTGGGGCTGGGGTGAGTGGGGATCAAGAGAGGGTAAGCAAGGATCGAGGAATGCGGCGCAGCGTCTAGCGATAGGATGAGCGAGCGAGGCAGAGGAGCGTGTGGATCAAGCAACTGAGGAAGAGATCAAGCGCGGGCTCGAGAAGCTATCGTGAAGGAGGAGAGGTGGAGCAGAGGACCTAATCGCGTCTTCTGCCGGCGGCACGGAGGTGGATAGGCAAAAACGCCAACGGGAGGTGGGATGGCTCCGGTTGGGGCTTTTGACTTTGGGTACACGTGATCGGCGGCGTGATGGGGAACAAGATCCTCGTTGAGCGAGCTGCCTTCACTCGACTCAGCATATATTTTGGGCACACTAGTCAAGATATGCTATTTGGGTCGGTTGTTTCATTCAGGAACTTTTGTATTATTTGCCACACTTCTTTCCTAAAATTTGCATATTCTGCACATCACCACCACATGTCAGTGTCGAAAACATGCAAGTTGCAAAAAGAAGTGTAGCAAATGTGCAAATCCCCCGTTTTATTCACTCGCTGGGTTTGTCTAAAAAAATCGTTCGATGGGTTCTTTTTAGAGGGATTGTTAGGGCCTTTTCCAATTTTTAGTTTTTTTTCCTGTAAAATGGGGCACAAGTTTTGCTCCAATCTATTTCCTCCGTCCCAAAATAAGTGACTTGGTACTAAGTCATTTATTTTGGGACGGAGGAAATATTAATTAAGAAGTTGCTCAACAAGAACTAAAATGAAAAGGAACTACAATAAGACTACTCTCGGGCATAATTCTACTCAAGCTCTTGGCACCCGCAATGACTCAAAGCTTAGCAACGGTTTTATCGAAAAAGGCTTTCGCCCCGCTTTATATATAAAGCAATGATCAGCCACAAAGCGAAACAAACGCACGTCACCACAACACACGCACACACCCAAGGCAGGATAAATAGGCGCTGAGCACAACAACACCACTGCATATGCACCCAACGGTTTTTATTTTCTCAAAAAGGACGGGTGACCAAGACCACATGGATGATTATCGCCTCGGTCACATTGACTACTTCCCATGTCCTGCTGATCACCACCTTGCTACTTCTCGAGCTTGCATTGTATTCCCTCGAAGAGGAAAGGGTGATGCAGCACAGTAGCATAAGTATTTCCCTCAGTTTTTGAGAACCAAGGTATAAATCTAGTAGGAGACCACGCGCGAGTCCCTCGCACCTGCACAAAAAAATAAGAACTTTGCAGCCAACGCGATAAGGGGTTGACAATCCCTTCACGGTCACTTACGAAAGTGAGATCTGATAGATATGATAGTATAATATTTTTGGTATTTTTGGTATAAGAACAGAAAGTAAATAAAGCAAAGTAAAGTAGATGGAAGATTAATATGATGAGAATAGACCCCGGGGCCATAGGTTTCACTAGTGGCTTCTCTCATGATAGCAGAATTCTACGGTGGATGAACAAATTACTGTCGAGCAGTTGATAGAAAAGCGCATAGTTATGAGAATATCTAGGCATGATCATTGTATATAGGCATCAAGTCCGTAACAAGTAGACCGAAACGATTCTGCATCTACTACTATTACTCCACACATCGACCGCTATCCAGCATGCATCTAGAGTATTAAGTTCATAAGAATAGAGTAACGCTTTAAGCAAGATGACATGATGTAGAGTGATAAACTCAAGCAATATGACATAAAACCCATCTTTTTATCCTCGATGGCAACAATACAATACATGCCTTGCTACCCCTGCTGTCACTGAGAAAGGACACCGCAAGATTGAACCCAAAGCCTAGCACTTCTCCCACTGTAAGAACTATAGATCTAGTAGGCCAAACCAAACCAATAATTCGAAGAGACTTGCAAGGATATTATAATCATACATAAAAAATTTCAGAAAAGAATCCAATATTGTTCAAAGATAATCTTGATCATAAACCCACAATTCATCGGATCTTGACAAACACACCGCAAAAAGATTACATCAAATAGATCTCCTCGAAGATCGAGGAGAACTTTGTATTGAGATCCAAAAAGAGAGAAGAAGCCATCTAGCTAATAACTATGGACCCGAAGGTCTGTGGTAAACTACTCACAACTCATTGGTGAGGCTATGGTGTTGATGTAGAAGCACTCCGTTATGGATCCCCCCTTCGGCGGAGCTCCGGAACAGGCCCCAAGATGGGATCTCACGGGCAGAAGGTTGCGGCGGTGGAATTAGGGTTTTCTCTGTTTCCTCGATGTTTTCAGGGTACGTGTACTTATATAGGAGGAAGAAGTATGTCAGTGGAGCAATGTGTAATGCCCAGTATGCGACCATGTCTCCCACGTGTCGAGGCACGACTTAAAGACATAAGCGCATACTAGAATGATCTCAAGTATGGTATCTTTGCACATCTCATGTAAAAATTCTGGGATAAAATTGAAAAAAATATAGTTGGCTTACACTCGCCACGTCACCCAAAGAATACAATAACATACATCATCCAAAGAACACAGATTCCGAGTACGGACGAAAATCCAAATGCGAAAGATACCAAAACACAAGCCCGGATCCTCCTAGTACGAACCACTACTGATCGTCGGGGTAAGAAACATAGTAACGTCCACGCTCTTCATCGAACTCCCAGCAAAGCTCTGAACCATCTCCTGCACTGGTCTCAGCGGTACCTGCATCTGGTGTGTGTTGAATCTATGAGCCACAGAGGACTCAGCAATCCCGTTCCCGGGTATCAAAACTACCAAAACCTTAGGCGTGGAAAGGCTATAAACAAGGGTTGCATCAAGCACTAAGCACTAGCTTACGAGTTTAGAGCGAGAAAAGAACAAGTGCCAACGATCGCCAAGTTGATCAAGAAGTGATCCTAGCTACTCACGAACAAACATAACCACACCGTGTTCACTTCCCGAAGCCCTTCGGGAAGAGACCATCCCGGTTACTCACACAGGTAGTGTATTCATGAATAAGGTGTCAAGTTATCTACAACTGGATATTAACAAATTCCCATCTTCCACATAACCGCGGGCACGACTTTCGAAAGATCAAAACCCTGCAGGGGTGTCCCAACTTAGCCCGTCACAAGCTCACGATCCACGGAGTCGCAACTCCAAGGTGGGAAGACCCGAGTATCCTCGGAATCCCGTGCTCAAGATATTTCGACAAAGGTAAAACTAATCCAGCAAGACCTCCCGGTGTGCCGACACCCTGATAGTAGCCGCGCTTATCTCGTCTCAGGCCACGACCGGATGGGCGATGCTACATGTAATACCAGATACCTCGGGTTTCCCCAAGGCGGCCCTGCAGGAACCCCAGTTTGGACCAACACTCATGAGGAGCATTGGCCCGGGTTGTTAATTAAGTCCACGGGGTAGCTAGTCCCTATACAAATTTTTAGTGGTTAGGCAAATGTAAAACCAAAGTTGGGCCTTGCTGGAAAAGCTTTAAACAGAGCGAATTATCGAGGAGGGGTGATGTCTACTACACACCCTTCTTCTTGTAGACGTTGTTGGGCCTCCAAGTGCAGAGGTTTGTAGGACAGTAGCAAATTTCCCTCAAGTGGATGACCTAAGGTTTATCAATCCGTGGGAGGCGTAGGATGAAGATGGTCTCTCTCAAACAACCCTGCAACCAAATAACAAAGAGACTCTTGTGTCCCCAACACACCCAATACAATGGTAAATTGTATAGGTGCACTAGTTCGGCGAAGAGATGATGATACAAGTGCAATATGGATGGTAGATATAGGTTTTTGTAATAAGAAAATATAGAAACAACAAGGTAGCAAGTGGTAAACGTGAGCATAAACGGTGTTGCAATGATAGTAGACAAGGCCTAGGGTTCATACTTTCACTAGTGCAAGTTCTCTCAACAAGGATAACATAATTGGATCATATTACTAGCCCTCAACATGCAACAAAGAGTCACTCCAAAGTAACTAATAGCGGAGAACAAACGAAGAGATTATGGTAGGGTACGAAACCACCTCAAAGCTATACTTTCTGATCGATCTATTCAAGAGCCCGTAGTAACGTTCAATCATACTAACAAAGCAATCATGTCTTCTCAAAATACCATGGCTAAAGAAAGTTATCCCTACAAAATCATATAGTTTGGCTATGCTCCCTCGTTATCACAAAAAATATTCATATCATGCACAACCCCGATTTCAGCCAAGCATTTGTTTTCATACTCTATTCTTTCAAACCTTTCAACTTTCACGCAATACATGAGCGTGAGCCATGGACATAGCACTATGGGTGGAATAGAGGTGGTTGTGGAGAAGACAAAAAGGAGGGAGATAGTCTCACATCAACTAGGGTACGAAACCACCTCAAAGCTATTCTTTCTGATCGATCTATTCAAGAGTCCATAGTAACGTTCAATCTATCATAGAGTTCGTACTAGAATAACACCTTAAGACACAAATCAACCAAAACCCTAATGTCACCTAGATACTCCATTGTCACCTCAAGTATCCGTGGGCATGATTATAAGATATGCATCACACAATCTCAGAAACATCTATTCAACCAACACATAGAACTTCAAAGAGTGCCCCAAAGTTTCTACCAGAGAGTCAAGACGAAAACATGTGCGAACCCCTATGCATAGATTCCCAAGGTCACGGAACCCGCAAGTTGATCACCAAAACATACATCAAGTGGATCACATGATATCCCATTGTCACCACAGATAAACACGTGCAAGACATACATCAAGTGTTCTCAAATCCTTAAAGACTCAATCCGATAAGATAACTTCAAAGGGAAAACTCAATCCATTACAAGAGAGTAGAGGGGGAGAAGCATCATAAGATCCAACTAAAATAGCAAAGCTCGTGATACATCAAGATCGTGCCATCTCAAGAACACGAGAGAGAGAGAGATCAAACACATAGCTACTGGTACATACCCTCAGCCCCAAGGGTGGACTACTCCCTCCTCGTCATGGAGAGCACCGGGATGATGAAGATGGCCACCGGTGAGGGTTCCCCCCTCCGGCAGGGTGCCGAAACAGGGTCTAGATTGGTTTTTGGTGGCTACAGAGGCTTTCGGCGGCGGAACTCCCTATGTAGGTTAATTTCCGAAGGTTTCTTTATTTATAGGAATTTTTTGCGCAGGTCTCACGTCAGGGGGCCCTCCGAGCTGTCCACGAGATAGTGGGGCGCCACCACCTGCCCAGGGCGCGCCCCCCACCCTCGTGGGCAGCTCGTGGCTCTCCTGGCCCAACTCTTTTACTTCGGGGGCTTCTTTTGGTCCAGAAAAAATCATCAAAAATTGGCACGTCAATTGGACTCCGTTTGATATTCATTTTCTGTAAAACTCAAAAACAAGGAAAAAACAGAAACTGGCACTGGGCTCTAGGGTAATAGGTTAGTCCCAAAAATCATATAAAAGTGTATAATAAAGCCCATAAAACATCCTAGAAGGAATGAAGGATAATATAATAGCATGGAACAATAAAAAATTATAGATACGTTGGAGACGTATCAGCATCCCCAAGCTTAATTCCTGCTCGTCCTCGAGTAGGTAAATGATAAAAACAGAATTTTTGATGTGGAATGCTAACCAACATAGTTTTTCAATGTAATTCTCTTAATTGTGGCATGAATGTTCAGATCTGAAAGATTCAAGAGAAAAGTCTATATTGACATAAGAAATAATAATACTTCAAGCATACTAACAAAGCAATCATGTCTTCTCAAAATACCATGGCTAAAGAAAGTTATCCCTACAAAATCATATAGTTTGGCTATGCTCCCTCGTTATCACAAAAAATATTCATATCATGCACAACCCCGATTTCAGCCAAGCATTTGTTTTCATACTCTATTCTTTCAAACCTTTCAACTTTCACGCAATACATGAGCGTGAGCCATGGACATAGCACTATGGGTGGAATAGAGGTGGTTGTGGAGAAGACAAAAAGGAGGGAGATAGTCTCACATCAACTAGGGTACGAAACCACCTCAAAGCTATTCTTTCTGATCGATCTATTCAAGAGTCCATAGTAACGTTCAATCTATCATAGAGTTCGTACTAGAATAACACCTTAAGACACAAATCAACCAAAACCCTAATGTCACCTAGATACTCCATTGTCACCTCAAGTATCCGTGGGCATGATTATAAGATATGCATCACACAATCTCAGAAACATCTATTCAACCAACACATAGAACTTCAAAGAGTGCCCCAAAGTTTCTACCAGAGAGTCAAGACGAAAACATGTGCGAACCCCTATGCATAGATTCCCAAGGTCACGGAACCCGCAAGTTGATCACCAAAACATACATCAAGTGGATCACATGATATCCCATTGTCACCACAGATAAACATGTGCAAGACATACATCAAGTGTTCTCAAATCCTTAAAGACTCAATCCGATAAGATAACTTCAAAGGGAAAACTCAATCCATTACAAGAGAGTAGAGGGGGAGAAGCATCATAAGATCCAACTAGAATAGCAAAGCTCGCATACATCAAGATCGTGCCATCTCATGAACACGAGAGAGAGAGATCAAACACATAGCTACAGATACATACCCTCAGCCCCGAGGGTGGACTACTCCCTCCTCGTCATGGAGAGCGCCGGGATGATGAAGATGGCCACCGGTGAGGGTTCCCCCCTCCGGCAGGGTGCCGGAACAGGGTCTAGATTGGTTTTTGGTGGCTACAGAGGCTTTCGGTGGCGGAACTCCCGATCTAGGTTAATTTCCAAAGGTTTCTGTATTTATAGGAATTTTTGGCGTAGGTCTCACGTCAGGGGGCCCTCTGGGCCGTCCACAAGATAGGGGGGCGCCACCACCTGCCTAGGGCGTGCCCCCACCCTCGTGGGCAGCCCGTGGCTCTCCTGGCCCAACTCTTTTACTTCGGGGGCTTCTTTTGGTCCATAAAAAATCATCAAAAATTGGCACGTCAATTGGACTCCGTTTGATATTCCTTTTTTGTAAATCTCAAAAACAAGGAAAAAACAAAAACTGGCACTGGGCTCTAGGTTAATAGGTTAGTCCCAAAAATCATATAAAAGTGTATAATAAAGCCCATAAAACATCCTAGAAGGATAATATAATAGCATGGAACAATCAAAAATTTTAGATACGTTGGAGACGTATCAGGGGGCCCATAAACCCCAACCGTGTTAGGAACGCAAAATCAAGGAACATAACACCGGTTTATCGATTCCTAAGGTGGCATGAGTGGAAAAATCACCAAGCAGAAAGGCTTAGCCTTCCACCCATTACCAATATATAGGTGCATTAATTTATCAGGTATATATAGCGTGTTATCCCAATAACAAGTTCATCATGGGGCAATCTTCAAGACTTCACCTGCAACTATCTACGCTATAAGAGGGGCTGAGCGATGCGTACTTAGCCAAACAACGGTTTGCTAGGAGGGTGGTTAGAGTGTTTCATGGCAACAATAGGAGGCTGACAAACAGGAATAGGCATCGAGGCAATATCTAAAGAATGAGACATCTAGCATAGGCAAAGATAGTAGTGATATCTTGGAATGGTCATCTTGCCTGTCGATTCCATGGAGCGATCGTAACCTTGCGCCTCAAACTCAGCCTCGAAAGGAACCTCGAACTCCGAATCGTCACCGGGATCTAACCAACACAACAATGCAAACACCGGAACAACCATCAATCATCATGCAATGCTCAAACACATGATGCATGGATATGATGCATATGGACATGGGTATGATATGATGCAACTCCTAGTGACAAGTTGAGTGCACAAGTAACATGGCAATGAACAAGTTCACAAGCAAGTTGGAACACAAGCAAAAAGGAAAACAAAACTAGCATGGCCACAAGTGGTTATGTAGAAGTTTTAAACAAGCACCCAACAAGATTTATAAGTTGTTTAACATGGCAAGGGGTGCAACTAGGATCAACAGCAACATGCTAGCATTTTAAATGGGCCGGAAAGAACAAACAACAATTTCCGGAAACTCCCATATTCATATAAACACAATTAGGACAGATCTGAGAAAGACATATTTTAAAGTTGTTAAACATGCAAAGTAACAGCACCACATTAGTCTACACATTTTTCCACCCCAAATGCATATAAAGTTTGTTAAAATTGGAGTTGTAGATATTTAGTTATGATTTTTACAAGTTTGAGCATATTTTAAACACAAATTAATTCACACAACCATTTTAAATGTTGTTAACATGGCAACAAACTGCATATTAAAATTCTACATGAAAATCTAAGCAATTTTCATATATAACTCATTTTCAACAGATGCATATTTTAAAAGATATTAAATATGCAAAGAAAATGCAGAAAAGAAAAACAAAAACAAAAACAGAAAAGAAAAACAAAGGGAAAGGGGCAAGCTGACCCAGACTGGATCTAGCCGCAACCACTGACCCGTGGGTTCAGAGGCGCGGAGGTGGCACAGTGGGTGCGGGTGTGTGTGGAATGGCGCTGTGAGGCTGGCAGGTGGGACCGGCCTGTCAGTGGCACATATGAAGCAAAAAGGGGGGGGGAATAATTCCACTGTCCCCGGCGTGATTCGAACCCAGCCCGCTCGCTAACTGACGAAGAGACAGACCACTGGGTGTCGTGGTTCTAAGTCTGACAGTAAGGGTAGGGGGTACGAATGGAGAGGCAAGGTTCTAGCTATGGCGAGGTTGTACACAAGGTGTTTAGCGAGTTCAGGCCCTTCTCGGAGGAAGTAATAGTCCTACGTCTCGGTGCCCGGGGGCTTGGTCGACTGATATGTGTATGCGTGTGTTTACAGAGGTGCGAACCCTTGTTCTGGAGGAGGGGGTGGCTTATATAGTATGCCGGGACCCCAGCCATGCTCCACGTTACCAAGGGTTTAAAGGTACATTAACGCAGGTGTTACTGATAACGCCTGTAGTAAAGGATAATTAAGGTATTTACTACAGTGAGTAAATATAGGACCGTTGCTGTTCCAAGAGGCGCTTGACCTTCGGAGGTCGAGTGCCTGATCTGGTCGAGTGGAGTTGAGTCGTCCTGCGTACATTAGTCAGTCGAGTGAAGTGTCTCTTTGGACCGTCTCATTCGACTGTCTCCACTGTCATGGGTCTTGTCTTTTGATCTTCTAGGGTAGTGACCTTGGGGGGGGTACCTTGGTCAGGCCTGTGACCCTACCCTAGGTCTATAACCTCGTCAGTAGCCCCCGAATGGATTGAGGCTTGAGCAAGGGGATGCTGAGGGAAGCTCTGGTTTTGGTTCGACGTCCTTGGGGGTATATTGTTTCGGAGCTCGTGACTTGGGCAGGCTCCCTCAGTTGTGTCTTGGTCGCCTCGATCGATTCTGAAGCCTCAGTGAATTAGTTTCTTCTCGCGTCGACTGGACCTCTTTCGTCGATTGGACTCCTTGCGTCGACTGGATTTTGCGCTAGGCGTCGGGCGCCGCGAGCGCGTGCCGTTTTCGACAGGATCGGTTACCCTCTGGTCGCCGGATTCGGCGGGGCTTTCGAAATTTGGGGAAGCGCGTGGGGCGGGACGTGCCGCATCAATCGGAGAGGTGCGGTTCGAACGCCTCGATTACCGCGCCTCCTTTTTCGCCACGTATCGCGCCAACGTCTATTACGGGATCGGATAGGATTGCTCGGGGCCACCGGTCAGCCACTCGACTGAGCCGTTATAAAGGCGCGCCGAGCCCGCAGCGGGGGGCACTGTGCGCCCAATCTTCTCCCGTTTGCCTCAGCTTCTCTGCAGCGTTCTTGTTTCTCCGCTGCGCCCCCGTTCCTTCATGCCTCTCTCCGCAGCGACCGCCGTCGCGCGAGCCATGGGCAAAGACAAGACCGCGGCCATGGAGCGCTCCAAGAAGGCGGCGTCGGGGAAGGGGAGGCGAGCTGGCCGGAGCGGTTCGTCGTCGAGGTCCGGACTCCCCGCTGGATGGATCCAGGGGGATTGGATCCGGTCCACCGTCGTGGTGGTGGATCTGGAGGAGCTGGAGGAGGAGGGGTTGATCGCCTGCGGCTCCTGGCGGGCGTCGGGGGGAGAGCTCGAGCCCCGGCCGCAGGAGGGCGAGTGTGTACTCCACGCCACCCACGTCGACCGAGGTTTTTCTACGCCCCCGCATCCTTTCTTCCGCGCGTTCTTGATCTTCTTTGGTGCCCAGTTGCATTACTTTATGCCCAACTCCATCGCCTTCCTCTCCGCCTTCGTTTCTATGTGTGAGAACTTCCTCGGTTGCCGACCGCACTGGGGCTTGTTCAAACACATCTTCACCTGTCGCTCGCAAACTGTCAAGAGGGTGAACCCGAGTGACGGCAAGACGCACATCCTCCAGGCGTGCGACGGGCTCCGGATTCAGGTTAGGAATAGGAGTGCCTTTCCTCCCATGAACCTTCCAGAGTCGATTCGGGGCTGGTAGTCGACCTGGTTTTATTACAAGGATAGTCCGACTCCGGGTCAGTCGACTGGCCTTCCTCCATTTACTCTAGGTCGAGCCAGCCCACCTCCTTCGATGGTAGTGAGTAAGGCTGAGAGGGCCGAAGTAGACATGTTGATGGAGAGGGTCGTCCAGCTAGTCCGCGAGGGGGTCACGGGGATGGACCTGTTTGAGGTGTATCTCGCGCGGAGGATCCAGCCGCTTCAAGCCCGGGACCACCCGATGTGGCTGTATTCCGGCACCGACGACTCGTCGCGAGTCCACCCGGAGGCGGGCGACCCGAAGTACGTGGTGCAATGCTTGAAGAGCATCACCGGGAACAAGGACAACCCCAGGGGGTCTGGGAGGATCACCCCGTTCGATGCTGACCACCTGCCAGACAAGGTTAGTCTTCTGCTTCCGAGTGACGTGTTTGTCGACTGGCTTGCGATTTGTCTTGATGGATCCGACTGATATTTGGTCAAACTCCTTTTCTTTGCAGATCTATACCGAGATGTATTCGCTGCCCAACGGGGACTTGGACCAGGAGGGCGAGGAGGGCACGGGCGACGCCGCCGAGTGGAAGTCGGAGGAGGAGACTGAGGAGAGCGAGGATTATAGCAGCGGGGAGGAGGTCGAGTCACCTCCCCGTGTCGAGCGCCGATCCAAGGAGAAGAACGACCCAGGGGCCGCACGCCTCCAGGTGGGTCCTTCGGGGTCTCGGACGCCTAAACGCACTCGAACGGCCACTCTCGACCCTGCCGAGAAGACGCCCAAGCAGCCCAAGGTCGCCACCACCAAGCCCCGGAAGGCCTTGCCTAGGATTAAGGTGGATGTACCCATCGCCTCCACGTAAGTGTCACTTGGACTTGTTTCTTGGAGGTCGACCGCAACTTCAGTCGACTCATCTCTTGACCGAATCTTGCAGAGCCGCTGCTTCCACGACCTCGATGGACATCGACCGGGGTCGAGACGACGAGGAGACCGCGGATGCCACGACTTCTCGCGCAGGTGTGGGCTCTATGAGACTTGTCTTATCCTTCTTTTCTTTCGCGGGCGACGGTCGACTGACTTAGTGCTCCGCTTGACCCGAAGTGCCATGCCTCGTCATAGAGCTGCCGGATGACGACGAAGACGAGGAGCAGTTGGGAGGGGACCGCCAGCGCGCAAGGAAGAAGGGCCGGAAGGCGCCTTCTGGCTCAGAGGCCCAGCGACAGGAGGACGTGGCCCGAGCCACGGTCTCTTTTGCCGTCCCTGTGTCGACCGTGCGTGCCATCGACCCATCGCCTGCGCCGAACGTCGACCCAGCGTCTGTCCTGACGCTTGCGCCGAACGTCGACCCAGCGGCCGCTCCAGTCGTCGACCCAGTGCCAACTCCAGCCGTCGACTCAGCGCCGGTTCGTGCCGTGGATCCAGCGCCCGCGCCTGCGGCCGACCCAACGACCGCCGCTTCATCAGTCCTCTTCTCTACCTACCGCCTCCCGGAGGACTCTGTGGGGGCGGCTCAAGAAGACGTTCGCCAGGCGGAGGTGATGATGGGGAGGACGAAGGCGGCGTACGAGGCTATCATGGCGGCTTACGATGCCAGCTCTGCTCTTCGGGCTAACGTCCAGGTACGTTGTCTTCATTGAGGTAGTCTTTAATTTCGAGAGAATCTGCTTGTTTTGTTCAATGAGATACCACACCCACTGGGTGTTCTTTTTTTTTGCTCGCGCCGGACTGACCTTGGCCGAGTGAAACCAGTGGGGGCACGCTCAGTGCACCCACTGGGTGTAGTCCCCGAGACCGTGGTCGACTGCTGGCGGTTGATACATCCAAAACGTATCTATAATTTCTGCTTGCTCCATGCCTCTTTTGTGTGATATTGCTATGATATTTATACACTTCCATACACTTTTGATCATATTTGGACTAACCTATTAACTCAGTGCACCCCAGTGCCAGTTTCTGTTTTCTGCTGTTTTTGTATTTCAGGTTTTCCCATTACGTAAACTGCCAGAAAAATTCCGGGAAAAATATATAAAAAATCAGCGTTCCGGAAGCTTCCATGCGGCCAAAGTAGGGCCGGAGGGGGGCCACCAGGGCTCCAGGCGGCCTGCCCACGCGACCCCCCTCCTGGCCGCGCCGGGGGGGGCGCCTGGGCCCCCCAGGCCTCCGCTGATACCCCCTTTGGCATATATTTAACACCCGTCGCAGAAACCCTGATTCCAGACCCCTTTTCTCCAGACGCAATTCCGATCTCCGCCGCCATTGCCATCAAGCTTCGGGGGACCAGAATTCCTGTGCCGGCACCCTGCCGGGACGGGGAAGTGCCCCCAGATTCATCTCCATCGACGTTGCTTCCTCCCTCCATGATGCGGGAGTAGTTCCTCCTTGGGGCTGAGGTTTCTACCAATAGCTATATGGTCAATTCTCTCTCCCATGATGTGATCATTGTTGTGATCATAGGCTATGTTAATCTAGGGTGATCCCATGATATTTCCCCTTCCTCTATGTATTGGATTGATGTACTCACTTGCCTTTATCTAGTATAATCCCCGAGACCAAGGTGACAGCGGTCTATTGGACATGGATTAGAAATATATCTTCATGAGTGATTTCCTCTCTTGTGTGTTGATTGAAGATTGAGAGTCTCTTGCTGCTTGTCTTTGACTATCCTTTAGATATGTTGTGTCGATTGTGGGACTCTCTTTGGATGGCCGCGGTGACATTGGTAAATCCTTAGATTGAGAACTACGAACTTTGAGGTGTGCTTTTGTATCCCTACATAATTCTCGTCCTCTCTTGACCACGGAGGAATGACCTCCGGGTGCGTCTCCATTGCATGTTTTATGGGAAATATCATGTGATTCGGTTATGTTAATGTTGTTGGGAGTTGCCACTAGTGAAAGTATGAAGCCTAGGCCTTGTTTCCACCATTGCAATACCATTTGTGCTCACGTTTACCACTTGTTTGCTTGCTGCACTTTTTATTACAGATTTATATTACTTTGCTTTGCCACTCCTATCATCCATATTTTACCATCTCTTCGCCGAACTAGTGCACCTATACAACTCCTAGTTGTATTAGGTGTGTTGGGGACACAAGAGACTTCTTGTATCTTAGTTGCAGGGTTGCTTGAGAGAGACCATCTTGAACCTCTACTTCCCTGAGTTTGATAAACCTTAGGTCATCCACTTGAGGGAAATTGCTGCTATCCTACAAACCTCTGCGCTTGGAGGCCCAACATAGTCTACAAGAGTAGAAGCGTGTGTAGACATCAAGCTATTTCTGGCGCCGTTGCCGGAGAAGTGAGTGCTTGAAGGTATATCTTTAGATCTTGCAATTAAATCTTTTTGTTTCTTGTTTTTATTTCACTAGTTATGCTTATGGACAACCTTGCTATTGGATCGTTGCTTGCGGGAAGACGCCCCACACCTGTGGTGGTTGCTCCTCCCCCTACTGAAATTGTGCCCTATAAAATACCAGCTGGTATTATCGATTATGTTTTGGCTAATCGTTACGCAGGAGACAGACATCCCGGTGAACACTTGCTATATCTGTCACAATTATGTTCATTATTTAAGCTTGCAGGTGTATCAAGGGAGTTTGTCATGAGGAAATTGTTCGCCATATCACTTATAGAAAAAGCTTCAGATTGGTATAAGCTTCTCGATAACTCGCACTTGCTTGATTAGCAAGAGCTTATGTCTCTCTTTTATACTAAGTTTTATCCTCTTCATGAAATTCATCGAGACAGGAACTATATCTATAACTTTAGGCCTCGTGACGGAGAAAGCATTGCTCAAGCTTGGGGGAGACTGAAAACGTTAATGCTAAAAAGTCCTAACCATGGGCTCCCCAAAGATGCTTATGTGGAGAGTAAGAGTACCTTTTTGCATGTGGATCATGGTAACAATGCTTTATGTGATGCTTATATTGTTGATTTTATTCGTGATCCCACTGAAAATTATTATGAGAAGGGAACATATGCTTATAGATATTTCAATAATATCAAGTTCCCTCTCTTTATGTTGAAGGTTTTGAAGCTGCACTTGTTTTGTCTTCCTATGCTTATTGCTTTGTGCTTCAATGAATTATTGTATTGCAATATTCCTATGCATAGGAAGCATGTTAGGCTTAAATGTGGTTGGTATTTGCTTCTTGATGCTCTCTTTTGTTCTTCAACTCTTATTCCTACGAGAGCATCATTAAAGTCTTATGCCTAGCTTAAAGGCATAAAAGAAAGCGCTTTTGGGAGGCAGCCCACAATGAATAAAATTTTATTTTGCTTTTGTTGTGTCTTGATGTTGTTACTACAGTAGCATCATCATTGTATCTTTACTTTTCAGCTTTGTGCCAAGTGTAGCCTCTGATTGCAAGAAAGTTCAAAAGTTGTGACGTGCTGTCCAGGAAACAGATTCTGTCCTTGGACAGAAAAATTCGTATAAAATCACTAGATCATCTTTTTGGTCTGAATGTTTTCGACAGCATGCTCTATACAATTGTCTTTCGGGCGTCTGTTTTGAGTTTTTTGATTAGAGTTGCAGAAGTGCCCCGAAAAAATCATTTACTACCTGCTGGTCTGTTTTTCACAGATTCTGTCCTGTTTTGCTTTTCCTTCATTTTGCAAACATTGAGCTTGCTTTTTCTTTGCAAAAACCTTTTGGCAATCTTGAGAAACAGTAGACCTTCAAGAATATCCTTATTTCCAGCAAGGAACAATTATTTTATTAAGGGTACTAACCTCGCTAATCAGATTATGATGAGTTATGTATGAAGGGAGTTTTCAAGTGTGCGAGGGAAGATGATAAAAAGATTCAGGAGTGTCAAACGCTTAAGCTTGGGGATGCCCCCATGCACCCCCAAGAAATATTCAAGAAGACTCAAGCGTCTAAGCTTGGGGATGCCCCCCGTGCATCCCCTTCTCCATCAACATTATCCGTTCGTCTTTCGTTCCATTATATTTTTATCACTTCATGTGTTATGTGCTATGCTTGGAGCGTCTTGCTTTTAGTTTCCTTTTTAGTTTTCTTTAGCTTTGCTTGCTGTTCATAACGAGTTGGAACTCAGCTTTCTTTGTGTGGGAGAGAAACACGCTCCACTTCAACCTAGAACATAACATAGAATTTTCATGTCTATCCTTGCTGTGTGTGTTCTTTGTCTTTCAATAGCTACTATCATGTTCAGCTCTTAGTTTTCATGCTTATCTTTTTAAAGAGCTTTTGTTTAGTTGGTCGCTGGAACTCTCTTTATTTATCATGCTTATCTTGTTAAGAGAGTTGGCTTCTGTTGCACTGGTTGATATGTCTATGATAAAATGCTACGTGCATAATGGTGCTTAGTAGTTCATGTTTTCTTATGGTTAGTCTCAAATAGCTGGGGGGTTCCCAATGTGTTATTGGAGTACCAACATGATTTGTTTGCCTATGATGTGGTATGGTTTAGTGATATCTTCCTTCGAGAATTTATTTTGATTGACTTGGCGTATGCTCACGCATATTAAAGACTGTAAAGAAAGTCTGTCAAGCCTTGATGATCTCTTATTTCTGAGTAGTCCATGCCTGATTCAATGTTGCTTTGTCGCTCTGCATGATTATGACCGTCATTGCTCTCTTAGTTGGTCGCTCCCAGTCTTTTGCTAACCTTCGCCTGTACTAAGCGGACTGACTGCTTGTGCATCCAAAATCCTTTAAACCAGTTATGCCATATGAGTCCACCATACCTTCCTATACATGGTATTTACCTGCCATTCCTAACGAAGACTTTCATGTACCATCTCGAAATTATTCAAAAAAAAGCATTTCTCTTTTGTGCCTCTGTTTTAGCTCATGAGGAAGTAGTAGTTAATTCATGATCTTTTTAAGTTGGACAAGCTTCACCCCGGGATTGCATGTCTAATGTGCAAACCCATAATACGAGAAGGAACTGGCATAGAGTGCGCCCGGCTCATTAAAAAATAATACAACAAACAAACCCTCCTTCACGCTTTGTTCATGAGAAATCAGAAAACTTTGGCAGTGATAAACAAAGGAGATTAAGAGGATGTGATCGTCCTCATTCGGGAGCCGTTCCTCGAAACTTGTCCATCTCAAGAAGTAATTGAGTTATCTGCTAGCATTCGTTGACGAAACATGCATATTCTAAAAATAATAATTTTTACTTCTGTTTTTAAAATCAAGAGCTCTGGTACATGCTTTGTCTTTGTTTCCGACCACGGGTTTTCAACCTTGCCAACAAAAGCCACAGTTCGAGAGTCTCCACCTTCTTTTAAAGCACCAACTACTGAGAGCATGATTGTCATTCTGAGTGTAATGTGCATTGTCCCAAAGTAGCATTGTCTTTTGCATGATTATGAAATCGTTTATTCTGAAATTATTGTATCTAGTCATCACTTAAACCTTGGAGGTGCCCCTGCATTTATGTTTTGCTTCACTAAAGGGGGCAAGCGAGATATCACTTTATCATATTTGCACACCATGCTCATTAGAAATCTATTTGATATTTCAGTATCATGTTGTAAAACTTTCAGTTCTTTGTGATTTTCTCATGAGGCAACTTAATTACTATAGATTCATTGTCTCAGTAAGCTTTTGTCATATGACTATGAAAATTCCTATATGGTTAATAGCATGTCACCACAGAAATTATTCTTGTTATCATTTACCTACTCGAGGACGAACAGGAATTAAGCTTGGGGATGTTGATACGTCCAAAACGTATCTATAATTTCTGCTTGCTCCATGCCTCTTTTGTGTGATATTGCTATGATATTTATACACTTCCATACACTTTTGATCATATTTGGACTAACCTATTAACTCAGTGCACCCCAGTGCCAGTTTCTGTTTTCTGCTGTTTTTGTATTTCAGGTTTTCCCATTACGTAAACTGCCAGAAAAATTCCGGGAAAAATATATAAAAAATCAGCGTTCCGGAAGCTTCCATGCGGCCAAAGTAGGGCCGGAGGGGGGCCACCAGGGCTCCAGGCAGCCTGCCCACGCGCCCCCCTCCTGGCCGCGCCGGGGGGGCGCCTGGGCCCCCCAGGCCTCCGCTGATGCCCCCCTTTGGCATATATTTAACACCCGTCGCAGAAACCCTGATTCCAGACCCCTTTTCTCCAGACGCAATTCCGATCTCCGCCGCCATCGCCATCAAGCTTCGGGGGACCATAATTCCTGTGCCGGCACCCTGCCGGGACGGGGAAGTGCCCCCGGATTCATCTCCATCGACGTTGCTTCCTCCCTCCATGATGCGGGAGTAGTTCCTCCTCGGGGCTGAGGTTTCTACCAGTAGCTATGTGGTCAATTCTCTCTCCCATGATGTGATCTTCGTTGTGATCATAGGCTATGTTAATCTAGGGTGATCCCATGATATTTCCCCTTCCTCTATGTATTGGATTGATGTACTCACTTGTCTTTATCTAGTATAATCCCCGAGACCAAGGTGACAGCGGTCTATTGGACATGGATTAGAAAAATATTTTCATGAGTGATTTCCTCTCTTGTGTGTTGATTGAAGATTGAGAGTCTCTTGGTGCTTGTCTTTGACTATCCTTTAGATATGTTGTGGTGATTGTGGGACTCTCTTTGGATGGCCGCGGTGACATTGGGAAATCCTTAGATTGAGAACTACGAACTTTGAGGTGTGCTTTTGTAGCCCTACATAATTCTCATCCTCTCTTGACCACGGAGGAATGACCTCCGGGTGCGTCTCCATTGCATGTTTTATGGGAAATATCATGTGATTCGATTATGTTAATGTTGTTGGGAGTTGCCACTAGTCAAAGTATGAAGCCTAGGCCTTGTTTCCACCATTGCAATACCATTTGTGCTCACGTTTACCACTTGTTTGCTTGCTGCACTTTTTATTACAGATTTATAGTACTTTGCTTTGCCACTCCTATCATCCATATTTTACCATCTCTTCGCCGAACTAGTGCACCTATACAACTCCTAGTTGTATTAGGTGTGTTGGGGACACAAGAGACTTCTTGTATCTTAGTTGCAGGGTTGCTTGAGAGAGACCATCTTCAACCTCTACTTCCCTGAGTTCGATAAACCTTAGGTCATCCACTTGAGGGAAATTGCTGCTGTCCTACAAACCTCTGCGCTTGGAGGCCCAACATAGTCTACAAGAGTAGAAGCGTGTGTAGACATCAGCGGTCGGCCATGGTCTTACTATAGAACCATTCTTTCTTGTTGTTGAGAATTTTTGCTCGCGCCGGACTGACCTTGGCCGAGTGAAGCCAGTGGGGGCACGCTCAGTGCACCCACTGGGTGTAGTCCCCGAGACCGTGGTCGACTGCTGGCGGTCGGCCATGGTCTTACTATAGAACCATTCTTTCTTGTTGCTGAGAATTTTTGCTCGCGCCGGACTGACCTTGGCCGAGTGAAACCAGTTAGGGTACGCTCGTGGTTGAGTATTTTGACTCGACTGTAGTGTTATAATCTTGCTTTGTTGTGTTGATGTAGAAATCTTGCGAGTTCGGGGCCAAGTTTGCAGATCTTGAGAAGAAGCAAATCCAGCTTAATCTTGACTTGTAGTTGGCTCGGGACCACCTGAAGAAGACGCAGGACGATGCGGCTGGTAACTTACTTCTATCTTTTATCGACTGACTTTTCGATGGATGTGCCTTGTGTTCCTTCATGTTCATCTGTCCAGTGGCGGCTTTGGTAGGTCAACTGAAGGCAGCCTTGGAGCAAAAGGATCTTGATCTGGCGGCGGCGCAGCAGGCGGCTCAGGAGAAGTCGGAACTGGCGGCGAAGAAGCTAGCTTCCGTGGGTGCACTCGAGGCGGAGATCATCCGACTGAGAGGCTCACTCGACGCGGCCAACCAAGAGGTGACTCAGCTGAAGAAGTCCAAGGCCGTCCTGAACGACAAGTATGAGGCTCTCTTCTGGAAGAGGGTTGATCTTGAGGCGTATCTGGGCGACATCACCAAAAAATGGTACCTCGTGCTTGAAGGTATGCCTCCTTTGGCTTGGTTAAAATTGGATCGGTCGACCCGCATCTTATCCGTTGACTCGACTTGTTGTTTTTGGTGCAGAGTTCTGTCGTAACTTCGAAGAGGAGACTGGACGGGTCGAGCCCGGCTTGGACCCAACCAACTCCATCGTGAAGGACGAGGTGTCCATGAATATACTGAGGCTGGAGTCCCGCCTCACTGCGGCCACGGATTATCTGGGACGACTGAAGGCAGTGATGGCCCGAATCGACGCCACACTTTGGAGGGGGATCATGCAGGAGAACGACCTCGAGTCCTTGATGACTTGACTCAACGAGATCCCCGACCGAGTGCAGGAGTGGAAGAAGTCGGCAGCCCGGGGAGGAGCTGACGTGGCGCTGTATTTGGTCTGTGTGCACTGCAGGGAGGTGAAGGAGAGGAAGCTTGCTGCACTGAAGGCCGCAAACACGAAGGAGCTCCAATTCCAGTCGTTTATGGAGACTTTTCTGGAAGCCGCCACTCGCATCACCGATGGGATTGATCTGGACGAATTCGTTGCGCCTGCAAGTCTGCCTCCTCCCGATCCATGACTTTGATACATTAATCTCATTTGCCGCGGAATGCCGCGTGGATTTGTAATCGTTAAACTCTAGTGGGTCTGTGGCCCAAATACTCTTGCCTGAACCTTGCGGGGCTTTTATTTGATTTTGATCCTTTGGTTTGTCGCTCTTCTTTCGATAGCTCGAATCTTTGAGTCGACGTCTTCAGCTAAGCCCCCGAGTGAGAAGGTCGCTCTTCACTCGGAGTAGAATGTTTATAACTTAGGCGATTCCAAGCTACATTGTATTTGTGGTGGAGCTCGGAGGACCGAGCCGCTTTATACTTGTAGCATAGCTTGGAGGACCGCAACTAAGCCCCTGAGTGAGAGGGTTGCTCTTCACTCGGAGTAGCATGATTGTAACTTAGGCGAGTCACGGGGTCGCAGCTAAGCCCCCGAGTGAGAGGGTCGCTCTTCACTCGGAGTAGAATGTTTATAACTTAGGTGATTCCAAGCTACGTTGTATTTGTGGCGGAGCTCGGAGGACCGAGCCGCTTTATACTTGTAGCGAAGCTTGGAGGACCGCAGCTAAGCCCCCGAGTGAGAGGGTC